>CM076582.1:1469771396-1470429711 GCA_034641835.2 Pinus albicaulis
AAAAAAAAACAATAGTGGGCTTCTATGGGGCACAATAATAACAATATAGGAATTATATGAGTACAACAATAACAATAAGGGGGCTACACTAACAATAAAAATAAGGGGATACACTAGTCTTATAGGGACCTAACAAATTAATGATAGTTCTAGTCTCATCCCAATTCCCATGAATTAATACAGCTAATCCATTAGTTTCATCCCAAGAATTAAAACAACTAATCCCTAAAATAAATACTAGTCTCTAAAATAAATAAAAATGATTTGGGTATTTTTCTAAGAAACTTGATTTGATGTTTTGGTTCAACATCCATGTCCACACGTACTGAGTTTGATTTAATGTTTTGGTTCAACATCCATATGAGTTTGATTTAATGTTTTGGTTCAACATCCATATCCACACTTACTAAGTTTTGAGTTCTATCAATACAACAAATTATTGGTATAAAAACTTATGAAGTGGGTGCATAGCTAAACACTCTGAATTATAAGGAACATATCAAATTGTCTAGTGTGGAGTTAAGTTTTATTCAAATTCAATTTTATCAACTTTTATTATAATTCAAGTTTTTATCTAAATTCAATTCTATTTATCCTTCACTTACCAATTTCACTTAATCGTAGTTTCATTATGATAATTTGACTTAATCATAGTTTTACTATGATTCAAGTTTTATCCAAATTCAATTTTACCAACTTTTACCATAATTCAAGTTTCTATTCAAATTCAACTTTATCTATTCTTTAATCCAAGTTTGATCTCAATTCAATTTTATCAAGTTTCATTGTAAATCAAGTTTATGGAAATTATTTCAGTTAAAATTTGACTTTGTCATAGTTTCATTATAATTCAAGATCCAAGCTCTCTTCATAATGACACTATGTCTCCTATAATTTTATCTAAATTGTAAATCAACTTAAAATTTAGAAAATTTGTTGAACTTTGATTTGACTCAAAACCCTAATCCAAATTCTAAATCAACTTGAAATTCTAAAAATCTTCGAAGTTTGTTTAAATTCCAATTCAACTCAAAATCCTTAAATGTAAATTTTGATTTTGTATAATTTCATAATTACGTATAAAATTAAATTTTGCATAATTTTATTATGATTAAAGATCTAAGTTTTTTTCAAGATAGTACTACTATACATCTAAAATTTTTGTTCAAATTCTAAATTAATTTAATATTTACACCGAAAGTGTCCCTTTTTAAAATTTGTCAAGCTAAACATTGGCCTATCCTTTTCATTTATATTTTGGCCTATCCTTTTCATTTATATTTGATATATGTCTTTCTGTTGTTTTACCCATTAAATGACATTTGTTCCTACTACAGTAATACTTAGGGCCTCCACATGTCTGCAAATATCATGGCGCAGGAAGGTCTGCCACGCCCATTGAAATCAGTTTGTTATATTACTGTTTCAAACAAACCATGTTACCCAATTTGAAGTGTAAGAAGAATCGTTAGCAAGAAGAATACAATACCACTCCTGGTCACAAAGACCTCCTACACCTTGGGCTGTAAAAGCACGAGTTTGAAATTGATGGTAACATTGTATAACATCTGTATACTTTTTCTTAATCTTTCATCATATCATTTCTATCCTCCATTGTTAATGAAAATTTTGGGGTTTAAGATATTTCTTTGGTCTCTGATCAAAATCTCATGCCAAAGTAGATAAGATAGTTTGATCATCTTAGCCTGGGTTATGTTAATTAAATGTGGTTAGAATTTACACCTTTTTTAACAAAAATATCAAAAGAAATGTAATTAATGCCAAATTACTCAGTTGTCATTTGCACTATAGTATAGGGCTTCGAAAAAATTGAGCTTGCTACAACAGTTCATATTCAAGCCTGGAGTTCATCATATAATATTGCAGAAATGCTAGGAAATTTAATTTAATTTATTCACTCATGGGAAAACAATATCATTCATCTATCGTGTTTCTTTGTCAGTATTCATTGTCAATCGAACTTGTTCTTCGAAAATTTTATCACGAATGGTTTGCAATAAATTCCCGCAGTGTTTAGTTTGTACCTATTTTCAAAATCCCACATAGTATGTTTTCTCAAATTGGGTGTTTATGAAAATCCCAAAGTTTAAGTTATTGGGGTATTAGTTAGTTATGTTAAAATTATGCTATTGTTGTGAAATTTCATTTTGGACAATTCATATGATGAAGATAATAATTTCAATGTATTCCTCTTTTTGAGAGGATCAAAATCAGCCTAGATATCGCTCCATTTGGACAAGCAGAAACTAGTTTTTTAATTTATGTTCCCACTCATGTATATTGGATCAGGTCAGCGCTATGCATATGTACAATTGGACAGGTTGGCCTCAACATTAAGTGGACCCTCATGGAATCCTATAAATCGAAGAGACCTCAAGCTCATTTGGACACATTTGATCAAGCAATCTTCTCTTCTATTCTATTGTCTTGGTTTCACAGGTATGACAAAGAAAGTTTGCAAAAGGGTCCAAAACTACAGGGTTGAAACTCGTAAGATTCTAAGGTTTTTGTTTCTTGGATGCTGGCTCGTAACTAAGCATTCTCGTCCTGAGACGCACACATAGAGTGGTCAAGGGTGCATCTAGGAAGCCTCAAATGCTCACACAATAGCCTTAAGGGGGCGTCTAGGGTTTTTGAAGCAGATCGAACTGTCTAGTTCCTCAAATAGTAGACTGAAGGGAGCGTCTAGGGTTTCTGAAGTAGATCGAGTAGTCTGGTCCCCGAATGCACGCACAGAGTGGTCAAGGATGTGTCTGTGAAACCTCAGATGCTCGCACAATAGACTGAAGGGTGCGTCTGGGGGTTTGAGGCAGATTTGAATGTATTTTACCCTAAACGCATGCATACAGTTCACGAGGGAGCGTCCATGATTGCCATAATCTCTCACCCAACTCCTCCTCCATGCGTCTTGGACTAAAAGATGAAACTACAATACTCTGAAGATTTCGCTCAATGATATGGTTTTCAACAATAGACTATAGACAATGACAATACACTACAATCCCCAGAACCAACGTTTTGAATACAAGTATGTTTAGGTTCATTTCATGGATGTTCTAGTTGTTGTGAAGATATGAATCATTGTACTCTCTTTTGATGAATCATTTGATGAAAATCTATAAAAAGAAGAATTTGCAAGGGTTTTCCTCATAGTGGGTTTTTCCCTGGTCTCCGACCAATTCTAGTGTCTCTATATGTGCATGCTTTTCTTCTATTGTTCCTTTGTGTTCTGCTACATTGATGATGATGATATTGTTCTTTCTACATAGTTGCATATACTCATGATTAATGATGTAAATCTGAATAATGTCATGATGTTAAGGGGTGAACTTAATGTGTTAGGTTAGAAAAGCAATTATCAAAGAAAATAACAGTATAACCCTTTGAAAAACTAACAAGTTATCTCTCTTGTCTGTGATTTGAATCACTTGGGAAAGTGGATATAGTTTAGGTCATCTTAACTTGGTATTATGTTGATTTTATGGTTAGATGTGAAACTTTTGCCACCCAAAATTGAAAGAGAAATGTAACTAATGTCAAATGATTTCACTTTGATTTGAGTTTTGCGATAATATGGCGCTTGAAACAGTTGAGACCCCTGCATGGAATTCTTTCTATAACAATACTGAAATGTTAACTTATTCTTGAAGGCTTTTATCACACAACTTGAAATCAATGGCTTCAAGGTTTAGTGTGTGTCATCTGTGTTCATTTCCTTAATCCTACATATTTTCTTTCAGATCATCGTTTAATAAAAAATTAGGGCTAATATATTGTGCTCCTAACTCTTTATCTTTCCAGTCTGTGATCCATATCTCATTCCAAGTAAATAGAGTTTGTTTTAATCTTGTCCTAGGTTAATGCTAATTTCATCTGGTTAGATAGGGACTTTTGCTACCCCTATTTGAAAAAGAAAGTCACATGACTTTGCTGTCATTTTGGAGTAAAATAGCCTTGAATAAATTCCAGTTTTGATTTAATCACTTTAGGGTATTAACGGTTCACAAGGAAATAGTATGGTAAAGCATGTGATTTTAAATAAATTGAGCTTCCTAAAACAACTAGGATTTTAGCGGTTTTCCTCACTTTTCAAAGATTCATATGGAAATACTCCATCAATTCAATGCTTCATGCCAAATGGGAGGTGTGTCCATATCTTAGATGACGAATAAATTTTGTTTGAAGTAGCCCTGGCCATCAATCCAAGTATTCTATTTTTACTGGAAGTCAAAGTTGACCACTTTTGGTTTAGATAATTATTCCCTAGTTTATGGAAAATTGAATATTAATAACTACCTATGAAGGCAAAGAGAGCCACGTTGTAGCTGCCTAGATAGTTTGTCATCTACAAGTAGCAAGGTACATATACTAGATGTCGAATGATCCCTCTGCATGTCGAATATAATAACATGCTTCCACCTCATATTGATTATATGAAAAATGTACAAGGAATATGTGATTTAAGTTATATAAACAACAATGAGGTATATCAAGCCAAAGGTATTAATGAAGTGAGAACAAGTCTATATGAAAATTTTAATTTGCTTTATTCTTAAAAAAAATTAAGTGTATTAAATTTTTATAAATTTGAATCTTATTATATAAAATCCCTTAGGTCTATGACATTGATGAAACTATGTTTATAATAAGATATAATACACATGCCCACAAGACAGAACAAACAATGTATGGGTGCATTGCCAACACAGTCCTTGCTTAATGGTCACTGATTTGAAACCCCGGGGTGTCCCTCCTACCTGACCTCCAACTAGAAGTTGTAGTGGTAGCCGTGGGAAAATATTTTCATTAACTCAGTTGCCACAAAAATATAAAAACATATGATCACTACCATGGATACCAGAAATCAATTTGAGTAGCAGGATTTTAATTCCTATAGATAACAAAATGGATTTGTGCCAAATGTAAAAGAAAAATCAAATATGCAACTCACAACTTAATAAATTCACCAAACAATAATTTAAAAAGTGGGGGATGCATTAATGGTTTTATCCTTGAAACTTCCTATTTTGAAAAAATAATCTTATTATTTTGTTCCCAATACACCTCACATTAACTCATGAATAATTCCTATTAATTGTGATTGGTATAGAGAGGTGATTTTTTTATTTTTTTATTTTTATTTTTTTTTTATTTTTTTATTTTTTATTTTTATTTTTTTTTATTAATAAAATATGACACAAAACTATTACAAAATGTCCATTTAATTTGTAGGCTTGTTATAGGAGAACTATGGAGAGGAGATTTGAGCACAAATTATGTGAATGTGTGGAACATGGTAGCACTAGTGATTTAATCTCTTTATTGTAATGTATTTTGAAGTAGCATGGTCAATCCATGGTTATGTTTTAAGGCCAATGGAAATGAGAAGGTAGAGTGTGTTGGATTCATTCAAAGTCATTTTTATTGTTGGTAAATTGTTGATAACATTAAATTATTTTTATTTATATGTTATTCTATTCATTAGGATTATGTTTATTTTTATTTTTAATAAATATGTTTATTTTTTCAGGAGAAATATTTTCATATTTTATATAAATAAAGTATGTCTATTCACAATAAATTCAATATACCACATGGTATTGGTTAAATTCATAAATAAATAAAACCTCTTTTTTATACTTACTCCATATTCAAAAAGAAGCAAGGTAAATAAATAAAACTTCTTTTTATACTTACTCCATATTCAAAAAAGGCGTAATCTAAAAAACCCACAGAATAACCACGAATATTAAAAATTCCAGCAGAAATCTTTGAAAATCTAGATTATAGTTGTCAAATTTCAGGATTTTGGGTGCCCAGGGGTTTTTGATGGTGCTGAATCTATTTCCACCATCAAAAAAGGATTCAAGCACTCCAGCTATTTGATTTCTAGATTTTTTTTACTGGATTCCAGCAAAAACTTGCAGTCTAGGCTATTCTGTGGCTTCAAAAAAGAGGTATGGTAAATAAATAATAATATAAATAAATTCGACCTATGTTAAATAAATAAAACCACTTTTTACACTTACTCAGGAGGTATGGTAAATAAATAAAAATATAAATAAACTAGAGGTATGATAAATAAATAAAACCTCTTTTTATATTTACTCCATAAACCTTTTTATATTTAAGAAATCTCAAAAAAGAGGTTTTATTTAGGTGAAGCCTATGGGCCAAATACCATGAGACAAATTATTATTACTACCATGGGCTAAATACAGTGGGCCAAATACCATGAGACAAATTATTATTACTACCATGGGCTAAATACAGTGGGCCAAATACCACGAGACAAATTATTATTACTACCATGGGCTAAATATAGTGGGCCAAATACCATATTTATAAAAGAGGTATGGTAAATACAATATTTTCAAATAGGATTAGAAATCAACATTTAATTATATACCAAACCTATGGGCAAATTATTATTAATACCTTTGCAAAAAAAACATTATTAACCCTGATATTCATATTAATATTATTATTAAATATAATATTCATATTAATATATTATAATGTTAGACCTAAGACTTTTGTGATCCATATTGTAGATGAAATGTCTGATTAATTACATCATTAGGATTAATAAAATTAATATTATTAAATTAATAAATATTGGATTAATATAATGTTAAATTTGTTATATTATAATATATATTAATATATCATGATATACATTAACTCTAGATATATATGGGAGGGAAGAACAAAGACAGAGTGATAAAAGTGGAGAGATAGGGGGAGTGATAAGAGAGAGATGGAGATAAACAGAACGAGAGGGGAGAGGAGGAATGAAGAGAAAGAGAGGGAGAAGAGTGAGAGAGGTAGAGAAAGGTAAGAGAGGGAGAGGGAGACACAAAGATGGAGGGGGGGGGGGAAGAGAAGGAGAGAGAGAGAGAGAGAGATGGGGGAAGAGAGAGGGATGTAGGAGAGAAAGAGAGAGAGAGGAAGGACAAGAGAGATAGGATGAAAGAGGGAGGGATAGATAGATGGAGTTGGATGGGGAGAGAGGGAGGGAAGAAGAAAGACATAGAGAGAGAGAGAAATGGAGAGAGAGACGAAGTGACAAGGGAGAGATGGATATAGAGTGTGCATGTTTAAGAGTGAGATAAAGAGACAAATAAGGAGAGATAGAGAGAGAGGGAGTGAAAAGGGAGAGATGGAGAGAGAGTGTGTATGTTTGGGGGTGATATAAAGAGACAAAGAAGGAGAGATGGAAAGAAGGGGGGAGAGAAGGAGAGAGGGAGGGATATAGTAATAGATTTGGAGGGTGAAGAGAGAGAGAGGGGAAGGAAGGAAGAGAGAGGATGTGAGAGAGTGGAGAAAGGGAGGGAAAGAGAGATGGAGTTGGAGGGGGACAGAGAGGGAGGTAAGAAGAAATCATAAAGAGAGAGAGGTGGAGAGAGACAGGGAGAGAGAACAACAAGAGGAAAGAGAGATAGAGGTGGGGGGAAGGGAGAGAAGGGGAAGATAGAGATATAGATGGAAGGTGAAGAGAGGCAAGAAGAGAGAGATGGAGAGAGGGAGGGAGGGACAGTGAGATTGATAGATATGGAGTGAGAGAGCATGTTTGTTTGGGGGGGTGAGATAGAGATACAAAGAAGGAGAGATGGAGGGACATATAGATATAGATGGAAGGGGGATTTATTGCATTAGATGCATTGATTTCAGTGTAGATGGTGATTTCCAATCCTATTTGATTGCTTGCACTAAATACATTTATTTTAGTGTAGATATTGGTTTCTCATGATATTTGATTGCTTGCACTAGATGCATTGATTTCAATGTAGATGATTTCTAATACTATTTGATTTCTTGGACTAAATGCATTGATTTCAGTGTAGATGGCGATTTCTAATCCCATTTTATTACTTGCACTAGATGCATTGATTTCAATGTAGATGTTGATTTCTAATTGTATTTGATTGCTTACACTAAATGCATTGATTTCAGTGTAGGTGGTGATTTTTATTCCTAATTGATTGCTTGCACTAAATGCATTGATTTCAGTGTAGATATTGGTTTGTAATCCTATTTACTTACTTGCACTAGATGCATTGATTTGAGTGTAGATTTTGATTTTTAATCCTATTTGATTTCTTGCATTAGATGCATTAATTTTAGTGTAAAAGTTGTTTTATAATCTTATCTGATTGCTTGCACTAGATGCATTGATTTCAATGTAGATGATTTCTAATCCTATTTGATTGCTTACACTAAAAGCATTGATTTAAGTGTGGATGGTGATTCTAATCCCATTTTATTACTTGCACTAGATGCATTGATTTCAATGTAGATGTTGGTTTCTAATCATATTATTTTACTTGCACTAGATGCATTGATTTGAGTGTAGATGTTGATTTCTAATCATATTTGATTACTTGCATTAGATGCATTGTTTTCAGTGTAGAAGCTGTTTTCTAATCTTATTTTATTACTTGCATTAGATGCATTGTTTTTAGTGTAGAAGCTGTTTTCTAATCTTATTTTATTACTTGCATTAGATGCATTGATTTTAGTATAGATGTTGATTTCTGATTTGATGTAATTGGATGTATGATTAATTTTAAAGTGATTGGATTAACAGTGTGCATTGATTTCAGTGTAAGCACAAAAATTATATAGTAATTCAACCTATTAATATTGGAGAGCAAGAGAGACAAGGTATGATGTTTACTACAACATCTCGAGCTAAATATTTAAATTGTTTATGATTTCAATTGTCCTTTTCATATAATCAATATGAAAACAAAACTAACAAGCATGACAATAAGAATAGTAGAAGAAAATAGTTTGAGATTGATAACAATGAAGATTATTTGTAATTTACCACACTCTTATTATTCACATTTTCTATCATTCAACACTATTATTGTCACTTTGCAATCAAAATTTTTATTTCATCATTAAAGTTATCAACAATATTTATCATCTCACTAAACTAAGGTAACTAAGCAAATTTAAAATTAAAATGACCAGGTTAATCTCAGACATATTTAGCATATTTAAAATGATTATATTAATATTAAATATATTTACATATTATTGATAAAATTAATCATATCTTCGAAGATCCATCTTAACTGATCTATCAAGAGCCAAGATGAATCTTATTAATATTATTTATCATCCCCTGTAAGTAAACATTTGAAGTGTGAGCTCAATTATAATCAATATATTTATAATAATTAATATATTTGTAATAATTATCCCTGCATATGGTAAATAAATAAAAATATAAATAAACCGTAGGTATGATAAATAAATAAAACCTCTTATACTTCATATTCAAAAAAGAGGTATGGTAAATAAATACAAATATAAATAAACTCGAGGTATGGTAAATAAATAAAACCAAATATAAATAAACTCGAGGTATGGTAAATAAATAAAACCTTTTTTTATACGTACTCGAGTGGTATGGTAAATAAATAAAAATACAAATAAACTAGAGGTATGGTAAATAAATAAAACCTTTTTTTATATTTATTCCATAAACCTCTTTAATTTAAGAAAACTCAAAAAAGAGGTTTTATTTAGGTGAACTCTATGAGCCAAATACCACGAGACAAATTATTATTACTACCATGTGCTAAATACCATGGGCCAAATACCATATTTATAAAAGATGTGTGGTAAATAAATAAATATAAAAAAGGTATGGTAAATAGATAAAAATATATCAAATAGGATTAGAAATCAACACATATTATATATCAAGCCTATGGGCCTAATTATTATTAATACCTTGCAACAAAACATTAATACCCCTCATATTAATATTATTATTAAATCTAATATTCATATTAATATATTATAGTATTCATATTATTAGATTTAACAACTTTAGATTAATACAATATTAAATTTGTTATATTATAATATATATTAACATATCACGGCATATTAACTCTAGATATATATGGGAGGGGAGAACAAAGACATGGAGGGATAGAGGTGGAGAGATAGGGGGAGTCACAAGGGAGAGATGGAGATAAACCGAAGGAAAGGGGAGAGGAGGAATGAAGAGAAAGAGAGGGAGAAGAGTGAGAGAGGTAGAGAAGGGTAAGAGAGGGAGAGGGAGACACAAAGATGGAGGGGGGGAGATAGAAGGAGAGAGGGAGGGAAGAAGAAAGACATGGAGAGTGAGAAATGGAGAGAGAAAGGGAGTAAGAAGGGAGAGATGAATATAGAGCGTGTATGTTTAGTGGTGAGATAAAGAGACAAATGCGGAGAGATGAAGAGAGAGGGAGTGACAAGGGAGAGATGGAGATAGTGTGCGTATGTTCAGGAGTGAGGTAAAGAAACAAATAAGGAGAGATGGAGAGAAGGGTGGGGAGAAGGAGAGAGATGGAGAGAGGGAGAGATATAGTAACAGAGTTGGAGTGAGAGAGAGAGAGAGAGGGAGGGAAAGAGAGGGAAACAGAGTTGGAGTTGTGGGGAGAGAGAGAGGGAGGTAAGAAAAAATCCATAGAGAGAGAAAGGTAGAGAGAGAGAGAGGGAGAAAGAACAACAAGAGTAAAGAGAGATAGAAGTGGGGGAGAGGGAGAGAAGGGGAAGATAGAGATATAGATGGAAGGTGAAAAGAGGCAAGAAGAGATAGATTGAGAGAGGGATGGAGGGATAGTGAGATTGATAGATATGGAGTGAGAGAGTGTGTGTATTTGGGGGGGTGAGATAGAGAGACAAAAAATGAGAGATGGAGGGATATATATATATATATATATATATATATATATATATATATATATATATATATATATATATATATATATATATATATATGGAGGGGGAGAGAGGGAAGAATATTTCTTGCATTGGATGCATTGATTTCAGTGTAGATGGTGATTTCTAATCCTATTTGATTGCTTACACTAGATGCATTTATTTTAGTATAGATATTGATTTCTCATGATATTTGATTGCTTGCACTAGATGCATTGATTTCAATGTAGATGATTTCTAATCCTATTTGATTGCTTGCATTAAATGCATTGATTTCAATGTAGATGGCGATTTCTAATCCTATTTGATTACTTGCACTAGATGCATTGATTTCAATGTAGATGTTGATTTCTAATTAGATTTGTTTGCTTGCACTTCCTATTTGATTGTTTGCACTAAATGCATTGATTTCAGTGTAGGTGGTGATTTCTAATCCTATTTGATTGCTTGCACTAAATGCATTGATTTCAATGTAGATGTTGGTTTCTAATCCTATTTACTTACTTGCACTAGATGCATTGATTTGAGTGCAGATGTTGATTTCTAATCCCATTTGATTTCTTGCATTAGATGCATTGATTTCATGTGGCACTCCCTATATCAGTGAAACAGGTCGATCTATTAGGTAGAGAATCCAGGAGCATGCAACAGACATTAGGCACAATCGATCCCGCACATTGGCTCTTGCAGAAAAATTGTGTTACCATGTTTGCATTGAGGACTCCAAGGTCATCACTAAGGTTGATCACTTCCATCATAGGAAGCTTAGGGAGGCCATTGAGATTGAACGACATTCTAAGAATCTCAATAGGGATGATGGGTGGAAATTGAGTAAAATTTGGACTCCTGCCCTCTCGAGGTGATTTCCACCCCTCTTGCTCTCAGTCTCAATATATATATATATATATATATATATATATATATATATATATATATATATATATAAGTTTTCCCCTTATTTCTTTATTATCCTATATATTATATTAATTTAATTATAAATATAATATTCATTGAATCTTTTAAATTAATTTTTAATTCTTTTTATAATATTTATTAATTTATTAAATAACTAATTAACGTGGCTAGCTCGCTAGTTTTTCAGCGACCAATTCCAGGCAATGATGCATCCACTCTATTTATTCATTAAGATCCATGAGCTTTTTCACCTTGTCGTGAGGATGAACCACATTAGTTGGTTAGAAACGTCGACCAAATTCTAATAATGTGATTTGGTTGGTTCGACCAAATCGACAAAAGTCTTAGACCTAAGTGTAAAAATTGTTTTATAATTTTATTTGATTGTTTACACCAGTTTCATTGATTTCAATGTAGATGATTTCTAATCTTATTTGATTGCTTGCACTAAATGCATTGATTTCAATGTAGATGGTTATTTCTAATCACATTTGATTACTTGCACTAAATGTATTGATTTTAGTGTAGATGTTGGTTTCTAATCCTATTTTCTTACTTGCACTAGATGCATTGATTTGAGTGTACATGTTGATTTCTAATCATATTTGATTATTTGAATGTTTTCTAATCTTATTTTATTGCTTGCATTAGATGCATTGATTTCACTGTAGATGTTGATTTTTGATTTGATGTAATTGGATGTAGGATGGACCATGGCAAGTTAATTTTAAAGTGTTTGGATTAACAATGTGCATTGATTTATGTGTAGGTACAAAAGATTATTAACAATGCACATTGATTTTTGTGTTATAGTAATTCAACCTATTAATATTGGAGAGCAAGAGAGACAAGGTATGATGTTTACTACAACATCTCAAGCTAAATATTTAAATGGTTTATGATTTCAAATGTTATTTTCCTATAATCAATATGAAAATATGACAAAACTAACAAGGGTGACAATAATAATAGTAGAAGAAAATAGTTTGAGATTGATCACAATGAAGATTATTTGTAATTTACCACACCCTTATTATTCACATTTTGTATCATTCAATACTATTATTGTCTCTCTGCATTCAAAATTGTTATTTCATCATTAAAGTTATCAACAATATTTATCATCTCACCAAACTGCCGTAACTAAGAAAATTTAAAATTAAAATGACAAGATTAATCTTAGAGATATTTAGCATATTTAAAATGGTTATATTAATATTAGATATATTTACATATTATTGATAAAATTAAGCATATCTTCGATAGATTTTTCTTGGCCCAGCACACAACTGAAACCAACCTAGATCCATCTTAACTCCAAATCTATCAAGCGCTTAGAGAGATCAAATCTCTCCAGGTGCAAACCTCTTTTTTGAAAAAAAAAAACCTGAGGAAATATTTGCACCTTTAGAGATTTGATATTTTCCTTGGCCCGCACACAATTGAAACTAACTCAAATCCATCTTAACTTTGGACCTATCAAGCGCTTAGAGGGATGAAATCTCTCGAGGCGCAAACCTCTTTTTTGAGAAAAAAAAACTTAAAGAAAATATTTGCACCTTGAGAGATTTGATCCTTCTTTACACTTAATAGATCTAAAATTAAGATTTATCTAAACTAAAATATAAATTATAATTAAAACATTTATATAAAATAAAAATATGTCATTAAATTACATTAATGATAATTTGTTTCTCTAAGTTTGAAAATAATCTAGTTTTTAATCCCAAATCATCTAGTCCTTAAAGGTATCTTTACACCTTGCTATTGCTAATTTAAAAATCTCAAAAAATAATTAAATTCCAAATCGACTCCAACCTCATTAACATAAAATAATAAATTATATATAAAATTTGAATTCTTTTACTTGAGTTAACCATTCAACTACTTTTAACCTATTCTAAATCAACCCAACACTCTAAAAATGTGATTTAAGATTCAAACTTCCTTCATTTTCTTCCTAATGGGAGTCTTAAACATTTTTAGCAACATGGAACCTTAAAAATATATTGATTTAAACTAAATTATTCTAAATCGAACAAAAAACCCCAAGAGCTGAATCTACCATGTGTTTCCCATATTTCTAATTTCCTGTCCGTTGACTCCTGGTTAGTTGCATCCATTATTTTTAAATGAGCCCAGGCACCACGTTATTTCAGTGGGTTTGTCAGATTCCCACGTGGCGACGTCCGAAGAACCTATAATCATCACATGGAGCCAGGAATCGGAACTGCTGCCATCTGTACCTCCTGGGTTTTGATCCGGACTTCAGAGGTCTCTGCACCGTATCAATCACCCCAAATTTTCAGTTCAATTTTTTTCTTAAACCCAACTCAGAGCTCAGGTTCAACATTCCCAGAGCTCAGATTCAACATTACAGTCCTCTCTACAGACAATGGCTTCATGGCTTTAGAATCGAAGGCAACTCCAAAGTAACAGGCCGCAACGAAGTTTTTTTTATAGCAACTTTTACGCTGTAAGAATCCATCCTTAGATTCATTCCAACAAAATGTCTTGCACGGCGCTTTTTTAAGCTCTGAAAATGGTCTGAAGCTCCGAGTTTGGGCCAGTCATTCCATGGCGGATGCTAAGGTTTGCCGTGGCCCAAGAAGAGTTCCACTGAAGAGGCCTTGTGAAGATTTGCCTGCTGTCGTTTATTGTCGCGGCAGATCCCGCTCACACAAGCGCAGCAGACTCAGTGTAGAGGTCGAATCTCGAAACGGAGAAGTAATAAGGTGCAATGCGAATGGATTTGTAAATCCCGAGGTTGATCTTTCAACGAAAGTGAATAGCCACAGAAACTCTATAAGCATCAAAAGCCCGAAAGGTTTCAAATTCGGAAAGCATCAAAACTCTGTAAACCCTAAAAGACTAGACAATTTTAAGTCTGGAAGCCCTACGAACCCCAAGAACCCTGAATGTTTGGAGTCCACAAATCCTAAAAGCCCTAAAATCTTGGAGTCTGCAAATCCTAAAACCCCTGAAATTTTAGTGTCTACAAACCCTAAAACCCCCGAAAATCTAGTGTCTACAGACCCCCAGAACTTCGAATGTCTTAGATGCTCAAGGTACAGCTGCCGTAGAAATCGGGAAATCCTAAAGAATATAAATCACAAGCACGAGATTGAAGCTGAAGCCGGGAGCAGGATCAAGGCCGAGGGTGCTTTCGATGTGACAGCGTGCGAGTTTGTGGCTTCGGAAGTCAATTTCAAGCTGGAAGACGATTCCTTGAATCCTGGGCACAGCATTATTCGAAACCCTGCCTTGAAGAGAGCTGCAAATAAAAATAAAGCGCAAACGCTCTCTTTGAAGAGTCGGAGAAGAAAAAAGGTGTCTGGCTTGATCGATGATTTTGAATCTGAGAATAACTGTACAGACAAACTTCCTGCTGTGTTTGATTTGGATGAAGGGAGTTTGGCCAATAATCGTAAAGTAACTAGTTTGGTATGCAAAGAGGGAAAATCTTTTGTGCATTCCTCAATGCCATGTGGGGTAATTGGGTCCAAGAAAATTCCTGACATTAGCTGCGAGGATCCGCATCTCGTGCTTTTGATCCCAATGAGTGATAAGCAGGAGGAGACTCGTAATAGGTGGTCTCCTAAGAAAGGACCAGGGAAGAAATCAATGCAATTACGGGGTCGAAATGCGGTTGTGAAGCTGGACAACCACCTCGATACAGACGTCATTGATAGATACATGGAGTAAGTCATATCTCCATCTGTGTATGTAAGTTAAATAATTTTCCTTAATATTTGTCCATTTTGATGGGCTTGAGCCTGTGGAAATGTCACCTGGCGGATCTTTTACTTTCGAAGTTCGTAGACATGGGCAATGCTTCATGTACTGTTATGTTGGTAAACTTCTCAAATTGTCTGTTATTACTCTTGTTCGCCTAACTATGGGTGGCAATCCATGTTCTTTTTTTCGTTAATTTTTGCATTTTTCTTTAGCCAAGAAATAAGATATTTTTATATTTCCAGGGCCCGAGACGTGCAGAGTACACAGCTATAAAAGCAGTTGGGGACTACATGATAAACTTTTGGGCTCAGAAATACCCCGACACAGTTTACAGAGTTTCACATTCTAGCTCATATGTAAAACTAGTGGAAACCGACAACGAACATGTGCACAGAAAGTTGGGCCACTGACTAGAATTGTCTGCACTAGAATCACGAGGATAAACACTAAGCATTAACATAAACACTCAGCATTAACAGAGCAGTAATACAGATCAGACCCTATAAAGTGACAGATACTTAGAACCACATGGGCCAAAGTCATGTACCCAGACCAGTCAGGGCTGGACTACATCCTTCTCTTCCTCTATGTAGACATAGACCGATTTGTAGACTATTTGGTTAGGTTTTCTAAATGACGGTAAACAGATTCTTCACTCCAAATGATTTACGACAGGAAACGAAACAGTGGAAAACTTAAAAGTCACTCAAAAGTGCACTCCATAATTAATGTCAGAATCAATAAACACATATCGTAGAAACTATATATTGGAAACATAGCAAGTTGACTGTCAAAACCTGTTACTATTCTAATAACTTCTAAAAATGAAAATCTTCTACAGAAAAACAACGAAACAACGAAATGCTTACTGCTGATCTCAGAAACTGAATAACAGATCTATACGCTAACCTTTCTGTTACAGAACTGAGAAGGGCTTGCTTAGGGTATATCAAATAAATAAGAAAAATTGGGATTTGCAGCAGTTTTGTTGAAGCCCAAACTTAATAGGTACTCATCAATCCTGGAGTAATAAGCACGAGGTGCCTGCTTGCCCTCATTAAGGGCCTGCTTTAATATACACACATGGCTCTCATGCTCATGTACTTCAGACCCCCTTGGCTGATCTATGTGAACCTCTTCTTTCATCAAGCCATTAAGGAAGGCTGTCTTAGCATCCATGTGATATAGCTGCCAATCAAAAATAGATGCTAAAGACATCATGGTCTCGATAGAAGTAGACCTAGTAATTGGAGCAAACTTTTCCTCATAGTCCACTCCCTCTTTTTGAGTGAATCCTCTAGCTATGATCTAAGCCTTCTATTTCTTCATGTTTCCATTAGCTGCACGCTTCACCTTGTAAAACCACCTGGAAGCAACCATGAATTTCTGTTTTGGCCTTGGTTCTATCTTCCAGGCATCATTTTTCATGATAAAGTTGCACTCCTCCACCATGGCATCTTGCCATACTTGCTCACCTACTGCCTTCTCATAACTAGAATGCTCTGTATCAATGAGAGAAGACATTAATGCAGCGTAACGAGGGAAAATAAGGCTTACCTGAAAAGGAGTTGTTGGAGCACCAAATTGTTCCGCTGCGGCCTACAATGTTTGTGTAGGCCACCTCAGCCTCTTGGCTATACTAATAGGTAAAGCTATATTTGTACTTGTACTGAAACATATGTGACCTCAACTTGAACTCCTTGAAACCTGTGGATTAACGCTTGGGGCCGTGAGTGTTGTTTCCTCCTAAAGCAATATTGGGGGTTTCTGGGACCTAGAAGACCATGCATCCTCAATGCTCATCTACCTTGACATTCTGGCTTACGAGTATCTTACTCTAAGAATGAGCATAGATCTTGTAAGCTTTAGAGGATTCCTTGTAGCCAACTAGAATGCCCTTCAAGCTGGAGGGTTCAATCTTAATCCTCTTCTCCTCTAGAACATGAATGTAAACCAGACTCTAAAACACCTGGAAATGAGAATCAGCTGGTTTCTCCCTTGTGAAGGTGTCCTCTATAGGCTTTCCCTTCAACACCACGTGAGGACATCTGTTTAGGCACTAGTGTGTAGATTGTGGTACATCATGCTTCTGCCTAAAGGAACATTGATAGTTCTAAGTCACAAACTTTAGACTTAACTGTCTCTACTATTAGCTAGTCCTTTCTCTCAACAACCTCATTATACAGTTGGTTGTAAGTTACTATGAACTCCCTCTTCTTGATCCTTGATTTTTTGCAAAAGGAATCATAGCCATTGACCTCCATTATATGCTTTCAATATCTTGATCTTCCTACATGTCTCGTTTTTAACAAGAGCTTTAAATTCTTTGAACTTGCTAAAGACCTTATCCTTGGTAATATACCGAGTTCTTTTGGAAGTATCATCAATGAAAGTAACATAATAGATATTGCTTGTCAATGAACGAAGATGATGATAGGGATCTTATCAAGAATCCCTCTTTTTATCTATGCTCACTCCTTGGGAAGGAAGCCTTGGCATGCTTTCTAAGTGCATATCCCTTGCACACTCCTCCCTTCTCCACCTTGAAGTTAGGGAATCCAACCACAATGTGTCTACTATTATCTTGTTCTTTTTTTGAACAACTCCATTATGTTGTTAGTTGTAAGGTACTATGAACTCCCTCTTCTTGATCCTTTCTATTTTGCAAAAGGAATTAGAGCCATTGCCCTTCATTAGCTGATTTCAGTATTTTGATCTTCCTACATGTTTGGTTTTTAACAAGATTTTCATGCTTCTGACGCTTTGGAAACAATCTATTTTCCCTCTATTTTAGGCTTTGATTCCAAAAAACGTCTTCGCTTTGTGCAACATTGGTATGGCCATCATGGGCTTGCACGACACAAAAGGGAGCCCTTCACTGAGCTAGTATTCCATTGGTACTTATCCTTTTTTCAGAGCCTTAGTGCCTTAGACAAACTACTCAAGAATTCCTCCAGGCCCTTTTCTTAGGTTGAAGTCTTCATCATCGACTCCTTGTCCAATTTAGTTAAGATTACACTTCCACATAGGAAGCTTGTGACTTTGTAGGCCTTTTGGTCCCTTTCTATTCAGTCACTAATTAGCTCCCACATGTATTCCATTCTCATGGGTTTTCTAGTGTACTTTTGCATGTTCTCATGTCTTCTTGGATGCTCTTTGTTTGTCTCTCTCTCGATCTGCTCCTTTCTTCTGTCTCTCCTTGTTATGTCTGTTGTTCTCTCTCACTTTCCCTCTTCGTGTGCTTACTCCCACAAGTGTTGCTTCCAACATGAGAGTTCGGGGTCCCTCCTCAGGCTGTGGGGTCAATCAAAGATTTAAAAGCCTCAAGAACTGTGTGCAGTCCATAATGTATAACCGTTTGGTACTACCACCCCCATTCTTCTCATAAGTATTGGCAGTTTGGGTAGTTCAATTTCCTTATCAGAGATTTGGTCAATTAATTCAAGTAGATAAGAAACTTCCCAAACCCCCCTGACAACTTTCCTCTCAGTTAAGCTTCCCTCCCAAGCATTGGGATTTCTGTTGGCTGCCCTCTTCTCAAGATTTTACACGATGCATTAAATAAAAAGAGCATTTACATTAAATAGGGACTAGCAAAATATCTATGATGGTCATCTACCATCACCAATCAAATTTGGGGACTAAAAGGGATGTTACATTTGGCCATTGCAAATACCCTTTAAATTTGTCTTGACTCTTAAACTAGTGATGTGTAGGTTGAGACAACAAGATATTTCCAATTCTACCTTGGCCAAGGCATGGGAAGGCATTAAATTTGACATCTTGGATGTCTCTTGCCACCCTTTGGAATAATAAATCCCATCCATTACTCTAAGTGGATTAAACCTTTGCATCCTCATTAAGACCTTAATCATCTCCTGCCTTCCAAGAAATCCCTCTTTTGATTTGACATTTCTCCTCTAAATACCAAAATTTGAGGCTGATGTAGAAGAATGAGGCAAGTTCCCTAAACCTTTTTTTTAATGCTTATTGATAAATAAAGATTTAAGTATAGAGAGGAGATAGAGATAGAGTAGCACTTTATATTCATTTCCCTAGTACTATGAGATTTGGTTGGTTCAACTACCTACTTAGAGACTTTCATGACACCCTCTCCACCTTTTTTCAGTACCTAAACCAACAATGTTTGGTTTTATATTTGGGATAGGCCTTCGGACTTAAATCCCTCACCCTCCAACTCCACATTCAATTGGACACTATGAGGGGGATTGCATCTTTCTTCTTAGTGCTTCCAATGGATGGGTGCACTAGGAGCCAGGCAGAGAGCAACACCATCTCAACACCTAGATTTGTCAGACCTAATGAGGTAGTCCAACCCATGATAATAAGATCCATGTGAAGTTTTCCACTTCTTTCTAAAGAAAATTTACGCTACACATATAGGTAGTCCTTCTTCAGCTCCTGAGAGTGGGTCACCCCTTTTGGATAGGGAGGCATCTCCCTAACTTGATCCATCTCTTCTGACCAATCATCTATATAAATATTCTTGCATTTGGCCTTGCATGGGCACATTCGACTATAGAGGAAAGTACCACCTCTCCTTCTTCCAACAACAAGCAATTGGAGCCTTGAGGATTTTACCTTGTACTCTATTCCAAAGCTTTGTCTTTCTTTTTGGCATTGAGTTAGTTGAGCTTATATCTCATAGATTATCTTTGATTTTTGCTTTTATAGGAGTGGCCTTGCCATTCCTATCATGTGTAACCACTTTTGTACTAAGCAACCCCTTGATCTATTTTGGTCATTTGTCAAATGTTAATAAACCTATCTTCAATGTTCCACCAGTATTTCGGAACGACCCCTTGATCTATTTTGGTCATTTGTCAAATGTTAATAAACCTATCTTCAATGTTCCACCAGTATTTCGGAACGACCCCTTGATCTATTTTGGTCATTTGTCAAATGTTAATAAACCTATCTTCAATGTTCCACCAATATTTCGGAACGAGGGGATGCATAGGGGAGATATGTGGGAGCACCTCCAAATTTTAGGGAAATCCAGGGGTGACAGGGGGTTTTTGAGGTATATAAATGATATATACATACACATTATAAACATGATTCAAATTCAAATCCAATTATGAAATACATTGATTTATGCATCATAAATGATTCAATGAAATAGAAATAGTAAAATATTGAATACGTTGATTTAAATTCATCTTTTGTAATTCTATAGTCTGTGTTGATTTACAAATAGATTTACAAGCAACTCATGGAGCCGAACTGATTCTCGACTAACTTCTATGGCTGCCATATATTCAACTTCAACAGTACTTAACACACTCGAGTCTTGTTTTCTGCTCATCCTTGAAACCATAGCGGATCCCAAACAAAAACAATCCCCTGCAATACTTTTTCCATTTGCATCACTGCCGACATAATTAATCTCATTTCCTGCAACACTCCCTCTTAACTTGGGAGGTATTCATAATGACACAACAAGATTCTCTCAAGTTGAAATATTCATATAAGAAAGGATCTGGATTGATAAGCATCAATTATGATTTGCATCATTATAGCCAACATTGTTAAAATAGCAGGGCCTTGACTAATAAGCTCTATCTCTTCATTAGATCAGGGCACAATGTTAGGAGGCATAAATTTGGACACCACCGCCTCTCAAGGTATGGCCCCACCCTGGTGCTCCTAAGGTATGACCTCACAAGACCATTTCGTAATCCATGAAAAAGTACGTCCTCTGGACCATTCTTTACCAAGTTCATGTATCCAACTTAGACTATTAATCCTAGTCAATCACAATACATGACTCAAGAATGTATGTCCTTGATGCTTATCCAACCCACCATTCTCCCTACCAGTGTTCTTTATTAGGCTTACAATTGTTAGTCTTGGCCATAGTACATGACACAAGGAGAACACAGTGTCCACCCTCACTCCCTCTCAACTAGGGAGGAGATATCTAAAGCCCAAGCTTGTCTCGCAAATACTCAAGCTTCTTGTTAGGAAGCGATTTTGTCAATATATCTGCTACTTGTTCATCTGTGGAGATGTATTGTAGCTTCACGACCCCATCCTGTACCATGCTTCGAATGTAGTGATATTTGATATTAATGTGCTTTGTCCTTGCGTGGAAAACCGAGTTCTCTGTTAGCTTTATGTAACTTTGGTTGTCACAACATATGATGGTAGAATACAAAGGTCCTTCAAACAGATTTACAAGCAACTCATGGAGCAGAACTGCTTCTCGACTAACTTCTATGGCTGCCATATATTCAACTTCAATAGTACTTAAGGCACTGGAGTCTTGTTTTCTGCTCATCCTTGAAACCATAGTGGATCCCAAACAAAAACAACCACTTGCAATACTTTTTCCATTTGCATCACTGCCTGCATAATTAATCTCATTTCCTGCAATGTATCTTAAGCAATGATGTATGGTCCCACAAAGATATCTTAAGATGTGTTTAGTTGCTATCCAATGATCATGTCGAAGCTCCATTTGAAACTGGCTAAGAGTATTTACTACAAAACATATATCTAGTTGGGTGTTAATGAGGTACATCAGAGAACCAATCAACTCTCGATAAGATGTTCAATCAACAAATCTCGAGTTTGACCTCCTTAGCTTCTTCAAATTTGTGATCATGGGTATTGTCATAGGTTTACTATCCATCATTCAGAATTTCTGTAGAATCTTTATCACATATTATCCTTGACCAAGATAAACTCACCAAGATTTTGCCAAATTTCGAGTCCGAGGTAATAGTGCTTTAGCCCAAGATCTTTCATATCAAACTCAGTTGTTAGCATATTTTTAAAACCGGAACGGTTACCAGACCGACCCACCTAATAAATCGGGTTTCAAACCAGAACCGGTCAAACCGGGACTAGTCAGATCTCAATGAACTGGTTTTAAAAAAAATACATTAAATAATTAATTTTTAATGGAAAAAAACTATTTTTAAGATTTAAAACCATGATTCCAAGCCAGTAGAGACAAAATATGCAAAGTTTGCTCATCTATATACCATGTAAAGCTGAATATATCAAAATGGAACCAAGTGCAATACACATCATCGACAAAATCGATATGCAATGAGGCTCTAAATGGCCTATAAAGTCCAAAAACAATGCTGCAAGCTATGAGGCCATTGGCCTACTACAAGACTACAAGTCTACACATGATCAATCATCAAATTCATCACCACTACTAGACACAGGATCATTAATAGGAGCTACATAGACATCATTTGGATCAGAGTCTGAGGATGCCTCAGCCTCATCTGCAGCCTCAGTAGTAACACTGCCACAAATAACAATGGAAATGGAGCTAATGGAAGCATGAGTTGGTCAAGGTGCACGACTAGTGCCTTCCATTGGTTGTTAGCCTTTGCTTGATGTGGCTACTAATCCTGGTTTTGATGGCGCTACCAAATCTGCTTCATCCCACCCTAATGCCATGTCAATATCAAAATCAACATCAAACTCAGGGTCCCCAATTTCCTCCACCCATTCTGATGTTGGATCAATATCTTCCAACACAATGGGATCTATATCAGGTCTTTTGTTCATTATTTGGTTGCGCTTTAGTCGAAGGTTGTATTGCAGATCATTTCAGAACAGAGGAATAACCTGTTTCCGAGTTTTTTAATAACCCAATGTTTCGGACTTCTTAAGTGAGTCCATCGTCAGGGGTAGACGCCAATTATTCTTTGAAAAGATTGTTAGGATTAGGGCAAAGGAATAATTATATAAATAGTAAATTATTAAGGAGAGAAGTTTATTATGGTCGGTTGGATGAAAAAATAATTGGTTATTGCACCTCATCCAACAGCTTCACAATGTATTTTCCTTGAGAGAGGGCATGCTTACTGAAATATATATATATATATATATATATATATATATATATAATAATAATAATAATAATAATAATAATAACAATAATAATAATTTAAATTAAATTAAACTATTTTTTCATCCAACCGACCATAATAAACTTCTCTCAATAATTTACTATTTATATAATTATTCCTTTGCCCTAATCCTCAAAATCTTTTCAAAGAATATTTGGCGTCTACCCTTGACGATGGACTCACTTAAGAAGTCTGAAACGTTGGGTTATTAAAAAACTCGGAAACAGGTTATTCCTCTTTCTTCTGAAATCTATTTCACCAGTATGGACTCTTTTTTTTAAGAAGATAGAAAAATGTTAAATTTTGAAGATGTTCTATGCTAGATGCAAATTTACTTTAGACTTCGAGGGGCAATCACATGAAAGTAAGATGCAGGTAGAACATACCAATAGATCGATAAAAGACAAGCCAAAAACAGAGATAAAGAATGGTGGCGTTATGGCGATCAGCAGGATGCTTCAACCAGCAAAGTCTCCATAAGGTCAGCCAACCCAATGTGTCACACAACCCCAAGACGGCTCATAAAAAATGCTCCACCAAGACGCTGCACCAAGAAGCCCTAATTGTAGAATCAAGAACGCTGCTCCAACACCATCCAAGAAAGAAAAGAATGCCTCCACAAAATGTGTGTCAAATGAACTCCAAGTCTCTCCAATATATAGTCATCTGTGGGGGTGTGTGACACATCTCTTATGCATGTGGGATAAATCAGGTCGACCTTGCACATGTGGAATAAATTCAAAATACATGTTCTGCTCATCCGATCATGATGATCTTTAGATCGATCTTGCACCTTTCCAAAAGAGGAATCCAATAAAAATATTTACATTTTCATTTGAGCATCACAACATGGAGTTTGGACCTAGTTGTCCAAAATTAACACTCCCTCTCTTCTAGGGAGAACTCCATCCACCAGTGCCATCCAAACATCGTGCGTCATCCCGCGGTAACTTGCTTTGCTGGCTCTTTATTTCAGAACAAAGGGTGAGTCACAAAGACATCACTCCCGATTGTCAAAATCAGCTCAGAGGTCCAAAACCTCTATAGGACTCAAAGGAGTCACATACTAACCTGAAGTTAGTTTAACTGACTCGAAGTTAGTTGGAGGTCCGAACCCTCACTTGGACTCAAAAGAGTCATATACTAACGCGAAGTTAGTTTAACTGACCCGAAGTCAGTTGGAGGTTTGAAACCTCACTTGGACTCAAAAGAGTCATATACTAACTCGAAGTTAGTTTAACTGACCCGAAGTCAGTTGGAGGTTTGAAACCTCACTTGGACTCAAAAGAGTCATATACTAACCCGAAGTTAGTTTAACTGACCAGAAGTCAGTTGGAGGTCTGAAACCTCACTTGGACTTAAAAGAGTCATATACTAACTCGAAGTTAGTTTAACTGACTCGAAGTTAGTTTAACTGACTTGAAGTCAGTTGGAGGTCTGAAACCTCACTTGGACTCAAAAGAGTCATATACTAACTCGAAGTTAGTTTAACTGACCCAAAGTCAATTGGAGGTTCGAAACCTCACTTGACTTGATCCTAGATCAAGTGGTTGGACACGTGCCATCCTAGACATAGAGAGTATGGCAATCTTCGATGCGTTTATCGGTCTTGCTATTGGTCTCTATCCACATTTCCCACCTCATTGGCCAAATGAGAGGTACTTCCCATGAGTCCGGTACTCCATGGGTAGAATGCATACGGGGCATAGATCAAAGAGAGGTAAACCAACTCAATATCATCACGGTGGGGTGGAAGCACACCAACAAGGTTCAGCAAGTCTAGCCCTGTGGTTGCTTATAGCTCCAAGAAGCTATCCCCAAAGCCCCCCTGGAGCTCCCAGAGCTCATCGTCCAACATGACCCTCCAAATAGGGTCGTTCCACGATTCCAAGATTCTCACGGAAGGTTAGGAACTTGACATTCCCCAAGGGCTTTGTGAGAATATCCATGACCTGCTCATGAGTTCCTATATGATCGAGCCTTACGACGCCTCGCTGTACCATATCCCGGATAAAATGGTATCAAACATTGTTAAAATTGGACGACTAGGTCTAAGCTCCATGTTGTGATGCTCAGATGAAGACACTAGTATTTTTATTGGGTTCCTCTTTCAAAGAGGTGCAAGATCGATCTAAAGATCATCTTGATCCGATGAGCAGAACATTTATTTTGAATTTATTTTTAATACTGTCAAAATATGTGCAGGTCGGCCTTAAGGTTTTACACCCCCAACAAATGTGTCACACACCCTCAGTGATTGATATAAATAGAGTAAACGTTGGAGGACATTTCAATCATCTCATCACACACATCCTCATGATCTAGAAGTGGATGCCGTAAATATGGATGCCGGAAATGGATGTCGTAAATATGGATGATGCCGTAAATCTGGATGATGCCGGAAATGGATGCCGTAAATATGGATGATCCCGTAAATCTAGATGATGCCGGAAATGGATGCCGTAAATCTGGATGCCATAAATATGGATGATGCTGTAAATCTGGATGATGCCGAAAATCTAGATGTGGGATTCTTTTGTTGAATTATGTTGATTTTTGATGAGTTGTTTTTAAGGGCTGTGTGTGTGACACTTCTGGTTGGCTGACCGTATTGAGACTTTGCTGGTTGAAGCATTCTGTTGACCGTCGTAATGCACCAACACACTTATATTTTTCTGGCTTGTCCTCTGTCGATCTACTGGTATGTTCTATCAACACTTTACTTTCTTGTTTATGTGATTGCTGACTGACATTGGGGATAAAAGTAAAGTTGCATCAAGCATAGAACATCTTCAAAAATTTACAGACATCAACATGCTTGGATCGATTGTGGAACACGGGATTCTTTGACAAACGAATTCCCCTCTGGTTATCACAAAGGATAACGGTGGCATCTAGCACATGCTCGAACAACTCACTGAAGAGATTTCGCAACCAAGTGGCTTCACAACAGGCCATACACACTGCAATGTGTTCGGCCTCAGCGGTGCTCAAAACTACTGACTTCTGCTTCCTGCTCGAAGCAGACCCAAGTGTGAAGCAACATCCAGATGTGCTCTTGCGATCTACCACACTGCCAACCCGATCAGCATTAATATATCCAAGGAGTCTCAAACTCTCGGTAGTGTATCTCAGCCCATGGTCTATCGTGCCCTAGAGATATCTCAAGATTTTCTTGGCACCAACCTAGTGAATGTTATGAGGATCAACCATATGTTGACTCAAAGTGTTCACTGCACAACATACGTCCGGACGGATGTTCCCTAAGCACATCAAGGCCCCTACGAGTTGTCGATACTTGGTAGGATTTGTAGCACGGGCCAAGCAGTGTTTCCAGTCAACTTCTTAAGGTTGAGCTTTATCGGAGTCGACACGGACTTATAGTCCATCATTCCAAATATTTCCAGCAGCTTCACAATATATTTTCCTTGAGAGAGGAAAATCTTGCCAGGTCTTTGCCAGACCTCCAGGCCTAGGAAGTAATGCATTAGTCCTAGGTCCTTCATCTCGAACTCAGAAGTGAGCTCCCCCTTACACTGATGAATGAGAGGGTCAACACCTGTCAGGAAGAGATCGTTCACATAAAGAACTAGATTGAGAGGCTTTTCTCTATCAACCTTGAGGTAAGGTTTGGATCAACATTAATTCGAGTGAAGCTCAGCTTCATCAAGTAGCTATCTATCCTCTTGTACCAAGCCCTGGGGGCTTGCTTCAACCCATAGAGGGCTTTCTTCAACTTGCATACATGAGAGTCTCTATCTTGGACCTCGAACCCCAGAGGTTGCTTCATATACACCTCTTCCTTCATCGTACCATGCAGAAAAAGCAGTCTTCACATCTATCTGATGTAGATTTCATCCTTGCGTAGTAGCAAGGGTAATAATAGATCACAGGTGCAATCATAATCTATGTCTTCCTTGAGAGAAGCCTCAGGCAACAAATCTTGCCTTGTACTTTTCAGCACTCCCACCAGATCAATGCTTGATCTTATAGAGCCATTTCGAGGTGACAACAACTTTGTCCTCTGGTCTTGGAACCACATCCCAGACATCATTCTTCATAATGGACTCCTGCTCTTCGTGTATAGCATCTTTCCAGACTTGATGCTTTACGACTTCTTCAAATGATCCAGGCTCATATTGTACACATGGCTGCTGGATACCCTTGGTATCTATATGGCTTCTTGCTTTTCCGGAATGTCCCCCTTTGGGGCCATATGTCTCTTGGCATCTCCGAGAGAGTCTCTGAGCCATGAGGGTCTTCTCCTTTTTTTTCCTTTTTCTTCCAGCAACGTCATTTGCTCAAGAGCATACATGGTTGTGGTCTCCCTCTTAATGCCAACTCCTCTTGTGAGAGAAGACATCTATAAGAACATCCTGCCAAGGATTTCACAAGCAGCATATCAAATAAGTCAGAGTGTATTAGATGTCTTTGTGACACTTGAGGAATGAAGAAAAATCCCTTATGCTTTTCTTTGGCACAACCCTGACAAATGCCTTAATGATTATTTTGAATTCGGGCATCCCAGACACCAACTAGGAAAGGGATTTGTAATCATAAGCCTGGATCTTATTCACCCACTGTCAAGGCCATACAAGAATCATAGGCATATACTGCCATATATTTGTCATACATCTAGACAGGTATCATATGTTGTCATATCACTGATTACTGTGTTGCCATAATATTATCATACATATCACTATGGTTATATATATTTTTCCATATGCCTTTGAAGGTACCACAGACCAAGTTCATATAGATTTTGCACTATACAGTGAGGTCATATATACTTTGCCATATGTCATTGTTCTAAGGCTCATCGACCAGCCATTGATATTATCCTTAGACAACATTCAAAGACAGACAAACTTTCCATGTAAGAACTAATTTTACATACCTCTTCTTTTGTCTATCTTCTTACAGTAGATTTCCAAAGAATTGTAAGTATCAACTCAGCAATTCTGCCTTACATAATAATTGAGCTGCTTACTTATTGTCATCTTTTCAGGGTCTCGGCCCTCTGCTTCAAGGCATGAAAAAACAAAAATTGATCCTTTAATCTGGGCAAAACTTGGCCTTGGAAGGACCATAAAAAATCGATCCTCAAGGTCTCAAGCCGGGAGAGACACTCCTCCTTAACTCTCAACCCTTAAGATAACCCACACAAGTCACCCTACAGGTGGCTGTCCCCAGCAACAAAACTTCAAATCTTATAGTCTTATTGAGCTTACTGTTCTTCTATTTTCTAGTCCGAGCCTTCAACAGGTGTTAAACCTTATAGGTCTGAAGTTATTAGTATCACCACAGGTCCGAGAACTTTGGAGCCTTTCCACAACACTATTATGAAATTGCAATACTACCATTGTTCTTGTCCAATTCTGAGCCTTCAACTGAGCTTAAAATTCAAGCCTCTTCAACGATAATTGTCTGAGCTGCAACCTGAGGTGAGGATACTTTTCTGAGGTTTTAGAGATGACAATCCACTACACTGCTGCAATCCAAATTCTTTAAATGCTTCTCCACAATCAACACTTCTTCAATAAGTCCAAAACTCCAATCTTCAACAAGGGCTTACCACAAGTCTGAAGTCTGTATATTGCTGTAATTAACTGTTATGGTTAGGGCATTTTGCAGGCTACACCATTCACTAACCAACCATTTGAAAACCTCCTTTTAGCTGCGGCCTAGGCAAGACAAGGTGCCCTATGTATGGGCTGTTGTTCTGGGCATGTGGCAGCCTTTAAAGACTCCACGTTGGCCTGTTCATGGGCAAAGTTTTGGTCACTTTTTAGGGCTCCCACTGTAACCTACACCAACCCAACCTTCTTGCCCAAAACACACCTCAAATGATGGGACCTCCTCTCCTTTACATCCTAGGTGACCTTGCTATGTGAGGAGGCACCTATAGCTCCACGTTAGGGTTGTTTTGACCCTCAAAATGCCACCTACAGGCCTGCGGCCTTGTCATCACAGGTAGGTCCCTTTGTCGGCCTTTTTCAGGATTTGTTGCGTTTTCTTGCCCAGAACTGTCCTCTAGTTTTCCTCTTTCTCCACGCTGTCTAGTTCTCCAAAACACCATTGTTTTGGACCTGAAATCAGTGAGATATGCGACCTTGTCTATGGCTTACTAATTCTGCACCATAGCACCGCCATAGACCTTATCACTTGCGTCCTTGACACAGAAGGATGCAACCTCTTCTAGGCTGCCTTCTAAACTACTCGGATACTCCAAACAATTTCGTCTTCCATCTACAATTAACACAAGGTCTCAGTCTATACGCAGAAGTAATCGCATGTGGCAGCGTTAAAAGACTCCACGCTGGTTTGTTTGGAGTAGCCAGGCCTGCGGCCTACCACAGTCCACTACGGCCTCCTTTCAACATACTTAATCCACCTTCCTTCTCCACGTGCAACCCTCAAAACAAATCCGCTGTCACTTACAGCTCTTCGGCCTCCAACACAAACCTCTTCACGCTGTTTTAGAAGACTTCTCCACGCTGAAGGTTAGGGCACATGTATTTCGCTGAAGGTTAGGGGAATAAGTATTTCGCTGTAATAGGTTAGGGCACATGTATTTCGACCACATCAAACAATCCTTATCTCGCTGCCCTAGATTTTCAACAAGCTGGGCTTTGTCTTCTCCTTAGCTCTGATTCCATGTTAAATTTTGAAGATGTTCTATGCTAGATGCAAATTTACTTTAGACTTCTAGGGCAATCACATGAAAGTAAGATGTAGATAGAACATACCAATAGATCGATAGAAGACAAGCCAAAAATAGATATAAAGAATGGTGGCATTACGACGATCAGCAGGATGCTTCAACCAACAAAGTCTCCATAAGGTCAGCCAACCCAATGTGTCACACAACTCCAAGACGGCTCATAAAAAATGCTCCACCAAGAAGCCCTAACCGCAAAATCAAGAACGCTGCTCCAGCACCATCCAAGAAAGAAGAGAATGCCTCCACAAAATGTGTGTCAAATGAACTCCAAGTCTCTCCAATATATAGTCATTTGTGGTGGTGTGTGACACATCTCTTATGCATGTGGGATAAAGCAGGCCGACCTTGCACATGTGGAATAAATTCAAAATACATGTTCTGCTCATCCGATCAAGATGATCTTTAGATCGATCTTGCACCTCTCCGAAAGAGGAATCCAATAAAAATATTGGCATTGTCATCTAAGCATCACAACATGGAGTTTGGACCTAGTTGTCCAAAATTAACAAAAAGGCTTTACATGATTATGTTTGAGTAATGGGTACATTTTTACAAGGGTAATGACATAGGAGTTTAACAACCAATGCTATCAACATCGAGGTATGTGTTGAATTTTGGTAGCTGTGGCTGATATTCTTCTCTACAAGTCGAACCCAAAGAAAAATGAAAAAGAATAAATTTGAAATTTAAATTTTGAATTTTTTTTGTCTCCCAAATTTGAGGTTAGGTCCAATTGTTTAAGTTGACCCAACACTAAGAGACCCGCCCCTTGGGGCACCTTAGATCACTATAACTGAGTCACTCAACCTCCTCCACTTGACAGAATTTGGCACTCACCAAAGCCATCTATTATTTGTTCACATATGCAGAGGAGAGAGGAGAAGAAGACAAAAGTTTGACTTGCATTGACTGAGACTATTTCTTTTCTGTTTGATCAAGATTCTAGGCAGTTGACCAAATCTGTTTCTGGGTAGTTTGAGCACTATTGATTAGGGTTTTTGAGGTTGTTGCAGGAGGTCGAAAGGTGGTTTATTTGACCAAGTTTGACTTTTTGGATTTTGTGGTTAGTTTGACCAATTTTGACTAGGAAAATTAGATTGTACTTTTTATGGATTGAATAATTTCTCCTAAGAAAAGATTGTTGGGTTTTCCCCTAGTTAGGGCTTTCCCAGGGTAAAAATTTGTGTTTATTGTGTTTGGCTGTCTCTTCATGATCCTATTGTTGTTATTGTTTTATAGTTGGGGTTTTCTATGTATAATTGTTTAATGATAATATGGATTAATTAAGAAATCATAGAAAGTAATTATCAGACTAGAAGATCATGAAAAATCAACATGGTATCAAAGCATAGGTGAAAGAGTAGCCTTGATGACGTTTTGTTTGAAATTGAAAGTCCAAGTTTTGTAGCCCTAGTTAAGGGAAGGAGACCTCAGACCAATGTGAAAGGATCAATTAAAGATGGTTTTGACTCTGCCTTAGGAAGAAGGAGAAGTTTCTATTGGTTGCTCCTTCAAGGAGACCAGGTGTCTGTTTTATATTGAGAGAGAGGGTCGAAGCCCTAGAAGGTGACCTAAACACCTCAGGGTGATATAATGACTGAATCGAGGTAGTAAGAAGGCTAGCTGAGGCCTTAAGGAGTAGGCCACAACTTAGAGAGGACGGGTCGAGAGGCCTCAAAGGATTGAGAGCGAGACCGAGTTATCTCAGGCCTAAGAAAAGGCCAGCATGTTGATTTTTCAAGTAAAATATAAGCAAACACAATTTCTGAAATTGATAATTACTTCCAATGATATTTATATTACTTTAGCACATTCCAGTTTATCATTAAGTAATTATACTACAGAAATTTCAACCATAAATGCAATAGAACAATAGAGATAAGAGTAGAAGAACGATGCACAATAGACACCAGAATTTTACCTTGGGAAAACCCTAACTAGGGAAGAACCTAGCAACCTTATAGAAGAACAATGCACAATAGACACCAAAATTTTACCTTGGGAAAACTCTAACTAGGGAAAAACCCAACAACTTTTTCTTCAGAGAAATTGTCCAATTCAACAAGAGATAGAATCTGATTTTTCCCGGTCAAACAAGGTCAAACTGACCACATAAACAAATGAGTAAAACCTAGTCAAACATACCAACTTTTCACCCTTCTACTATTGCCTCAAAAGTTTGGTCAACGCTAGTCAACATGCTTGAATTTCAACCTCCTGTAACTCCTCCGAAGTTTGGTCATCCTGCAGTCAACTACCCTGAAAATTGATTAAAAAATCTCAGTATTGCCTTGGAGTTTTGGTCAACCCTAGTCAACAGGGCTGAATTTCGACCTTTTGTAGCTCCTCCGAAGTTTGGTTATCCTGCAATCAACTGGCAGAAAAATTGACTAGAAAATCTCAGTTCTACAATGACACGTGCGAGCTAGCTTGTTGGTCAACGTTGGTCAAGGTTCATTCTTCTTGTTCTCTCTCTTCTTCACACGCGCAGACAGAAAATCGAAGAATTTTATGAGATCTGAATTGCTCCAAGTGAGAGAGGTTGAATATATATTTATTGCGACTTAAGGAGCTCGAAAGGTGTCTTTTCACTGAGTTGACTTGTAACTTTTGGAGGGCTAACTTGAATTTTGGAGGCAAAATAAATTCAAATTTAAATTCCCTCCTTTTTATTTGGTCGACTTAAGTTCAAATTTGTATTTTTTCTTTTTCTTTTGTGGGCTAATACAATTAATGTATATCTACCACAACTACGAAAATTCAACTAAGCAAAGGTGCCTTAGGGTCTGATATTCATAGAAGAAGGGTTGGTCTTGCCCAAGGAGTTTCCAAGACCGAATTTGTTTTAGAACTTCATGCCCAAGTGCTTGTAGGAATTTACAGGGTAAGTTCTGTAGATCAAGAACTAAAGGTCACCGCTCACAAACAGATCACAAATCAGTACACCAGTATTATCACGTGGTTAAAACCCTCGAAGAGGGAAACAATCCACGGCCTGAGCCAACGCGACCACTTCAGGCAATTTATTAATATAAAAAGTAAAGTTACATATGTTTCTCTCATAAACGGTTAACAGACAAATGACCTCCCATGTGCCGTAAGATGTGGACCAGTCGGGTGTTAAGCCACCGGATTAGAGGTAGTAGTTAATGCAGGGAGAGTGAACCGTCGGATCTGCAAATCGTGGTAGTCGGATTATGAGTTACAAATGTACATGGTAAAAAAACACCGCTTTACACAACTTTTTACACTAGACTAAGTTATTCTTAACTATTTCCTATGTGTCGGAATATCCTAACATCCCCCCTTAAGAACAACTTGGGATAGGATTGAAGGATTTACAAAGGTGACACAAAAGGAGCCTATTTCCTATGTGTTGAAATATCCTTACATCCCCCCCTTAAGAGCAAATTGGGATGGGATTGAAGGATTTACAAAAGTGACACAATAAGACAAGGAAGGAGGCATTAGAGCCTATTCCCCCTTAATGACAACTTTCCTGAACTCCAATCATGGATCGAAGTTTGGTAAACTTCGCTTCAGTGAGAGCCTTTGTAAAGATATCGACTACTTGATCATTGGTTGGACAGTACTGCACTTCAAGAACATGATCATGAATGAGCTTTCTAATGAAGTGTATGTGGAGTTCAATGTGTTTCATACGCTGATACTGAACTGGATCTTCACATAGCTGAATGGCACTTTGATTATCACACCAAAGTGTAGTTGGATGCTGCCGATCAAGACCAAATTCAGATAGGATCTGACGAAGCCACATGGCTTCCTTGTTGGCTTCAACTACACCACGATACTCTGCTTCTGCTAAAGAAAGAGATATGGCACTTTGTTTCTTACAAGACCATGTAATAGGTCTTGAACCAAGAGTGAATACATATCCTGCAGTAGACTTTCGATCATTAGGGTCACCAGCCCAATCAGAATCAATGAAACCAATCAACAATGGAGATGCCCCTGCACTGTAATGAATCCCAAACTAAACTATACCTCAAATATATTGAAGTATTCTTTTAGCTGCTTTCCAGTGATTTTCATGAGGTTGGTGCATAAACCGAGCGACAAGACCAACGACAAAGGAAAGGTCAGGACGAGTATGGGTTAGATACATAAGTTTACCAACAAGTTGACGATATAAGGTAGCATCAACTTCAGGGGTAGTACAAGTGACTGAAAGCTTGACTCCAGACTGAAAGGGAGATGGGTTAGATACAAAAGTTTACCAACAAGTTGATGGTATAAGGTAGCATCAACTTCAGGGGTAGTACAAGTGACTGAAAGCTTGACTCCAGACTGAAAGGGAGAAGGGGCTGGCTTACAGTCTTCCATGTGAAAGTGGTGTAGAAGATCATAGGCATACTTGGACTGAGAGAGGGTAATGCCTTCCTTGGATTGCCAGACTTGAAGACCAAGGAAATAATGCAAGTGTCCTAAGTCTATCATTTCAAACTTCTTTTTGAGACTTCACATGGTTTATATGGTTTGGATCACTACCAGTAAGGATAAGATCATCAACATAAAGAACAAGGATGGTGAAGGACTTATCCACTTTCTTGGTGTAGACAGTGTTGTCAGAATGACACTTAGAAAAGCCATTATCTAAAAGAAATCTATCCATTTTGGCATACCAAGCCCGAGGAGCTTGTTTGAGACCATAGAGAGACTTCCTAAGGCGACAAACAAGGCTAGAGTCGTTTTGGATAAAGCCAGGGGGTTGTTCCATGTAGATTTCTTCATGTAAATCTCCATGTAAGAAGGCGGATTTAACATCCATCTGATGGACTTCCTATTTAAAGGAAGCGGCAAGGGAAAGAACAAGGCGGATAGAATTCATTTTGGCAACAGGGGAGAAGGTTTCAGTATAGTCAATGCCTTCAACTTGTGAAAATCCTTTAGCAACAAGACGAGCCTTATGTCTATCCACTTTTCCATCTAGTCCAAACTTTGTTTTGTAAACCCATCTGCATCTGACAAGTTTTCTTCCTTTTGGAAGAGGAACAAGATCCCAAGTATCATTCGCCAATAAGGAACGATATTCTTCATTCATAGCTTCATCCCAATCTGGATGACCGGAGGCTTCTTCAAAGGTTTCTGGATCAATATTTTCTGGAACTTGAGCCAATAAGGAAGAGGCTCTTTCAAACTGAGAACAAGTACGTCGTCGATCTGCAGGGTCACCTGCAAGAGAACCTGCTGCATCCCGAGTAGAGCGGATCCATCTTGGAAGCTGTGGAGTAAAAGGAATAATTTCAAGAGGTGGAGGATTGTCATCCTCCATGTCATCATTTGAACTAGAAAGAATGCTATTAAAAATAGAAGAGAGAGAGGGCGGTAGAATCGACTCGCAGGCCTTTGGTGCTTTCTTTGAACTAGGAGACTTGGCCAGGTATATTTTCATCAAATTTTACATCTCTTCTAATGATTTTATTTTTGGATTTTGGTTGAAGAAGTCTATAACCTTTGACATTTTCAGAATATCCAAAAAAAATGCATTTTTCAATCTTAGGTTCTAAGGCTTTATGTTTCGCATCTGGAATATGGGCCCAAGCATCACTTCCAAAAACATGAAAGTGACTTACATCTAGTTGTTCGAGAGCTCAGCTTCAAGACGGAGTTATATTCTTTAAAGCCTTGGTAAGTGCGATTTACTATGTAGTTTGATTAGTTGCTTAACGCCCAAAGTGGAACCAAGTCCTTTTGATTGAAGCATACAATTAGCCATGTCTTTTAAGGTGCGATTCTTCCTTTCATCTACACCATTTTGTTGTGGAGTATATGGAACAGTATGTTGCAATTGATGCCATGCTCAGTGCCAAAGTTGATAAATTTGTTGTTACATATTCTCCTCCATTGTCTGATCTTAACTTAGGAATTTTGATGTCCATATTGTTTCTCAACAAAGGCCTTAAAGACCAAGAACATGTTAAAAACTTCACTCTTGAATTTTAAAAAGTATACCCAAGTGCGTATGGAAAAATCATCAATGAAAGTTAAGAAGTACTTGCAACCAGAGAAAGAAACAATAGGAAGTGGACCACATAAATCACTGTGCACAAGCTGCAAAGGGGCTGAAGCGTGCCAAGAGGCACGTTTGTCAAAACTATCCCGATGATGTTTTCCGAGTACACATCCGGAGCAACCACCATCTCGGTAAGATACCATAGGAAGACCCGTCACCATATTTTCCTTACATAGAGTTTGAAGAGAGCGATAGTTTAAGTGACCGAATCGCTGATGCCAAAGTTTGCTCACTTCATCATTATGAGCAACAAAAACAGAGGGAAGACATGATGAGACAAAGTTGTCAAACTTATACAACCTTGTGGAATTATCAGCAGTGCCAGTAGCTAAAATATGTCTAGGATCTTTGAGGTCTTTGATTACAACATCATGAGCTGAGAATTCTACTATTTTCCCTTCACCTGAATGAGTTCTCTGTTAAACAGAGAGAAGGTTGCATGACAAGGTAGGAACACATAGTACATCATTAAACTGACCATTATCTAGATGAATGGTTCCAGATCCTACAACACTAAGAGATCTATCATCACCAACATAAATATGTTTGGTGTTACAATCATTTAAAGAAGAAAACATGGCTTTATTTTTGGCCATGTGGTAAGAAGCTCCATAATCAATGAGCCACTCATGAGACTGAGAAGAGGAAGATACATTTAATGCATAACCAGATCTTGATGCTTGACAACCACAGGCAGAAAGTGCCATTCCTAAAGATGAAGGTGAAGAGTGCTCCAAATTGATGTTGTGCTTCTTCATGAAGAAGCATAGGTCATTTGTCAGTTAACCATTTATGAGAGAAACATATGTAACTTTTCTTTTTATGTTAATAAATTGCTTGAAGTGGCTGCGTTGGCTCAGTTCGTGGACTGTTTCCCTCTTCGAGGGTTTTAACCACGTGATAATATTGATGTACTGATTTGTGATCTGTTTGTGAGCGGTGACCTTGGTTCTTGATCTACAGAACTCACCTTGTAAATTCCTACAGTGCTGGTCGTGATTCTGCTGATGGCCTCAACCCTAGTTCTAGGAGGGCCAAAGGGCCTCAGTTCAAGAGCAAGGAAGCTGAGAAGCCTAAGTTTGGAGGATAAAAACAACTAAAATATCCCGGACCTGTGAAGAAGCCAACAAAGTCATCTTTTTGTGTAGGAGGTCTTCTAAAATCTATTTAAGGAGGTTTAAGTAGCATGGTTTGATGCTTCCTAGAATTGTAATCCCTATTTGTAAACCTTAGTTTGTGGAAAAGACTCTTCATTATAAGATGATTATGAAGTCTATTAACAACCATGTATACAAGACAAGGAGCTTTTGACAGATACCTTGCATATGCTATTGAAAATAAATTATACTACTGTGTTGCCCTTACTTAATTATTATTAAAATAGATTGGAAGATTGTTTGATTCAATGAAGCCAAAACTAGAGGGAGCTAATCTCTAGTTCCTAGTTCTTAGATTTACACTTACCATTATTTGAAGGAAGTAATCTTAGTATGCTTTCTCTTTGAAGGATATAAAACCATTCTCTCAAAATATGAAAAATCTTGCAAGGTGAATCTTGGAGGATTAAACAAGTAAACGATTACCTCAAACTTAACTACAAACTATGCCTTTGAAAGTCCAAATAGGTTTGAAAATGCAAACCCAAGTTCAAATTGTACCTCTGTCATAGAGCGAAACCAATGTGTTGATTTCTACTAGTAGACATGGCCAAGTCAAGGGCATTCAAAAGTTTACATTGAAGAAGGGACTGAGAATGAGTACAAGATAAAGCCGAGTTGAAGCTTAAACAAGGACTTATGTTTAGCCCTGTTTGGACAACTTCAAAGGACTCTATTGAATCCTGTTTAAGAAGCCATCTAGAGGTAGAATCAAGAATGTTGTCACCAATGAGGCCTAGTTCAAGGCACTTGCTAAAAGAAAGCCGAACTAAAAGAAGAATGTTGCCAAAGTCTTGTACAAGTATGTGATGCCTTGTATATGTTGTTCAAGTTTGCATTGACTGAGATACGATAAGTAGATTGAAAGTTAAAAGCAAGAAGAGCCATAACAATTGTGTTAAAATGCCCCCTCTTGGAAGAGCTGATAGACATAGGGTTCTATAAAAACCCTAGAAGACTTGAAGGTTATGACTTGATTAAGGGTTCGTGAAACCTTAGAATGTGATCAAGAATGCTGAGTGCTAGTAGGAGTATGCACTTACATGTCATTAGCTTTCAGTTTAGTCTTTGGTGTGGATGGACAAACTTGTGGATGAAGAAACCCTAACTCATACAATTCATGCTAGGAAGGAAAGGCAAGCAACATACATTAGGTGCTGACAATGAGGATGAGAATGATGAATTTCAATGGTTTCTACATAAGGCAAGGATCAAGAGGGAGTTGACAATTCCCTACAGGCCTCAGATTAAAAGATAAGTACTTTATATATTTTTTCTTCATTATTGCTCTATTTTTGGGTCAACCTCTTGTCTTTGTATCTTTTGCTTGGTTATAATTGTTTCTTCCATGACCTCCTAATGAGGGTTGTAGATACATCGTGAAGGCTGCTAAGGCTCTGGCAGCAAATGGAAGCATCGGGAAAAACAAAGCAAAGCTTGTGGCAAGAGGATTCTCCCAAGATCGGGCATAAACTCAACTAGAGTGATTTGTGTTTAAGAGGGAGAAATTGTACTGACATCTAGAACCATGCTTGATGACCAAAAGAGCTCCTAGTTTAGAGGGAGTAGGTAGGCCAACAAGTTTGAAGGATATGATGGAGAAAATTGTGCCAAAGAGAAGTCAGTGGTGATTTCCAAGTGGATCTACAATATTAAGTATGCGGTAGATGGCAACATAGAGAAGTACAAAGCTACATTTGTGAGGATTCTCTTCAAGAAGAGGGAGAGGACTATGATGAGACATTTGCTCCAGTTGTCAGGTACATTTATGTTAGAACTATTATTTCTATTGCTTTTGTTGAAGTACAAAGCTACATTTGTGAGGATTCTCTTCAAGAAGAGGGAGAGGACTATGATGAGACATTTGCTCCAGTTGTCAGTTACATTTATGTTAGAACTATTATTTCTATTGCTTTTGTTGAAGGTTACATCTGATGGATGTAAAGACTGCTTTCCTCGATGGAGTAATTGAGGAAGAAGTGTACATAGAGCTACCTTAGGGCTTTGAGTTACATGAGAGGAAATCTCATATTTGCAGATTGAAGAATGTTTTGTATGGATATCGAGCATGATATTCTCAGATTGATGGATATTTGATAAGTCTTGGTTGATCTTGTTATCATATGACATGTTTTGATGGGAGCAGAAGGACTCACGTGACAAAGGGAGCAATAGTATTAGGAGAATTTTCTTTTGTAATAGAGGGAGTAGTCAAGACCTACTTCAGTGTCAGAGGGAGTTGACCTCTGAGTTCAAGATGAAGGATCTTGGTTAGATACATTACTTTTTGGGACTAGAAGTGTGGCATAAGTCGAGTGAGATCTCCCTTGGTCAAAGGACACATATTATTACGATCCTTCAAAGGTTTGGGATGATGGACAACTAGTCCATGGCCACCCCCATGGTATCTAATTTGAAGAAGCTAAGTGGTAGAGGGAGCAACCAAGATTGCCACAACAGGATTTGTTTGTGTTAGAAGGACCACCCAATTAGGGTGACCATAAAGCAGCTGTGGTGATGGATCTAGTGACGAAAACTAGTTAGCTTATGGTTGAGCCAAGGCTTGCGGCACAACATGTGTTGAAGGTACCGACATTGAGTTACATGAGAGGAAATCTCATATTTGCAGATTGAAGAATGTTTTGTATGGATATCGAGCATGATATTCTCAGATTGATGGATATTTGATAAGTCTTGGTTGATCTTGTTATCATATGACATGTTTTGATGGGAGCAGAAGGACTCACGTGACAAAGGGAGCAATAGTATTAGGAGAATTTTCTTTTGTAATAGAGGGAGTAGTCAAGCCCTACTTCAGTGTCAGAGGGAGTTGACCTCTGAGTTCAAGATGAAGGATCTTGGTTAGATACATTACTTTTTGGGACTAGAAGTGTGGCAGAAGTCGAGTGAGATCTCCCTTGGTCAAAGGACACATATTATTACGATCCTTCAAAGGTTTGGGATGATGGACAACTAGTCCATGGCCATCCCCATGGTATCTAATTTGAAGAAGCTAAGTGGTAGAGGGAGCAACCAAGATTGCCACAACAGGATTTGTTTGTGTTAGAAGGACCACCCAATTAGGGTGACCAGAAAGCAGCTGTGGTGATGGATCTAGTGACGGAAACTGGTTAGCTTATGGTTGAGCCAAGGCTTGCGGCACAACATGTGTTGAAGGTACCGACATTGTAGGGATATGCAAGTTTAGATTGGGCAGAGAGTGCCAAAGACAGGAAGAGCACATTAGGATGATGATTCAATTTGGATTCAGCTATGATATCCTTGATGGGTAGGAAGCAAACATTTGTCGCACTTAGGACTGTAGAGGCTAAGTATATTGCAACTAGTTTGACGAATTGTGAAGCAGTGTGGCTTTGGAAACTACTCGCAAGATTGTTTGATCAGGTGCAGGAGACGACTATGATGACAGGTCGAAGCGGATTGAGATCATGGTACCACCACATCCCAGACATGGTACAGAAGGGAGCTGTGAGGCTCCAATGCATTTCTATGGATGAGCAAGTTACTGACATTATCACAAAGCCTTTGTCCCAAAATGAAGTTTGTATACTTCAAGGACAAGCTTGAAGTGGTTGAGAATGCTTCCCTTGGTTAATGGGAGTGTTGATGTTGTAGCATCAAGGGGCAAAGATTCTCCCTAGGTTAAAGCTATTGACTAGGAGCCATATAATGTGGCTAGGGAGATTGGCCCATATAGCATCAAAGGATCGGAGTGCTGCCACGGTCAGGGGTTGCGTTGCCATATTGCCAATGGTTATTTGGCTAGTGGGTTGAGTGAGTGCCTTATATCATCGGGCATGTATTTTACCATTCAATAACATGTGACGACATGTGGGAGTGGTAAATGGACCTAGGGTTTCACCATTGGTAAGGAGGTTCTTGACATGGCTCCAAGTGATGACTTGTTGAGCTCGTGAACCAGGACTTGTCTTATTGGACCCTGATCAAAAGGTTCTGACCATATTGCCATGGGTTTTGGCTAGTAGGTGATTAGATCCATTTGCAAAGGGTATGTAACTAGTGGGTGACTAGATCCCTTTGCATGATGATGATGCAAGATGCTTTCCACATGTAATGGATGGATACATCAACATAGCTAGCTCATTCAATATTTTCTTGGGATGGAGAAATTATTCATCAAAATGTACATATGAGGAAGTCAAAGAGAATACCTCTCTAGCGATGAGGGAGCGTTGAATTTTGGTAGCTGCGGTCAGTATTATTCACTATAAGTTGACCCTAAAGAAAAATGGAAAAGAAGCAATTAGAAATTTAAATTTTGAATTTAATTTTTGCTTCCAAAATGTGAGGTCGTATCCAATTGTTTAAGTTGGCCCAACACTAAGAGATGTGCCCCATGGGGCACCTTAGATCACTATAAATGAGTCACTTGACCTTCTCCCCTTGTCACAATTCAAATCTCACGAAAACCATCTATTCTCCATTCACACGTGTGAAGGAGAGAGAAGAAGACAAAAGTTTGACTTGTGTTGAGCAAGACTATTTATGTTTAAATCTTCTAAGATGCAGACCAGAGTTTTGAAATCTATTTATGGGTAGTTTGATCACGATTGACTAGGGTTTCCAAGGAAGTTGCAGGAGGTTGAAATTCGGCTTGTTTGACCAGACTTTGACCAAGTGGCAAGAGGCCGAAAAGGTGGTTTGTTTGACTAGGTTTGACTTATTGGGTTTTGTGGTCAGTGTGACCTATTTTGACTGGGAAATTCAAATTGTACTTTTGATGAATTGAATAATTTCTCCTAAGAAAAGATTGTTGGGTTTTTCCCTAGTTAGGGTTTTCCTAGGGTAAAATTTTTTATCCCTTGTGTTTGGCTGTCTCTTCATGATCCTATTGTCATTATTGTTTTATTGTTGAGATTTTCTACTTAATGATAATATGGATTAATTAAGAAATTATTGGAAAGTAATTATTAGACTAGAAGAGCATGAAAAATCAACAGTATGTAGAGGGCTTGGTGCTTTTGATTAAATGCTAGTTCCATATTCTCATACATGATAGAATCCAATGGAAGTGTTGTAATCCCTCCCAGTCTTGAAATCCTAAAACTTATAAGTTGGTGGATTTTAAGTGGGAACTATAATTCTACCTTCTCCATATAAAATCCAATGAGGTTGGAACTACTCTCAAACATCCTAAAACACTTAATGGTAATGTTTAAAGTTTAAGCAAAAGGATGAAATTTGTTATCCTTTTACTTTAAGAATTTAACATTACCATTAATTACATAGCACTAATAAAACCCTAGGGTTGAATATCGAGCTTTCCGACTTATACATTATTGTTTTTAGGCAAAATTAAGAGACATCGAGACATCCCCACCAAGAGGGGAGACACCCATCCCTTTTCGGGGGGGTGGGGGGGAATGCCTACAAGCACCCCCTTTGGGGAAATGCGACCCTCACATTGGGGAAACGTTTCCCCTTCCATTTCCTCGAGATTCCCCTAAAGGGGGATGTGTGGAAATGCTTTGCTAGCTGGCCCTGTTGAATTTTTGGTTAGCAACGGGAGGTATTCCCCAACTACATTAGCCCACAAAATGAAAATGAAAAGTTAAAATTTGAATGTGTTCAAAGCTTTAAAAGATAAATTTAAGTTTAATTTTCTTCCAAAAAGGTAAGTTGGCCCAGCTTTATGACCCACCTCTTGGGGCACCTTGGAACACTATAAAAAAGGCATTAGCCCTTCTCATTTGAGCCATCATCTTCAACAATTTCGGATCACTTTCTATCTGTTCACATGTGTAGGAAAGGAGACCATTTGAGGCAGAATTTGAAGGATGAATTATGTTTATTTTGAGGCGAAATTTGAAAGGTGGAGTTATTTGTTTGTATAAGGCCAAAAGGCCTCAGGTCTACTATTTGTGTATTTGTTCTGAGGGGGCAAAGCCCTAGAGGAGGCCTAGAGCCTCAGTTTTGGGTCTGAGGGCCAAAGCCCTAAAATGCTGTTACATGAGGCCTTAGGACCAAAGACACGAAATTAAGAGATGGCCATAGACAGAGAAGAAGGGCCAAGACTGTAATATCCCTAATTTTCTGCTTTTATTTTAGGCAGTCAAAAGCTCTAAGGGTCAAGTGGACCCAAGGGAGAACAATTATTGTGGACATATTTTATTAATTAAATTTAATAAAAATGGAAATGGAATTAATTGTGCAAAGACTAGAGTATAATTTGAGATCAGAAATCCAAGTCCATGAGGATGGATAAGGTTCCCAAGACTTTCCCAGTTCTCCAAAAATCTTTGGAGAAAATAAATTAAATATTGATTTTTAGATTGGAGATAAAAATATAAAAAAATACCCCAGTAAAGAGGAAAGTTACTGGGAAGAGGTGGAATAAAACTAGAAAGAGGAAAAATCTAGTTTTAAAGTACTTTTGTGGAAGAAACAAAAGGAAAGCCTAGGCAAAAAGGAAAACAACATCTTGATTAACTGGACGTAGTTATGGAAACAAATTGATGGGAAAGTAGGCTTAAATAAGCCATTTCTGGGTAGACAAGAGGTTGTCTACTGCTGGAAGATTTGATCTCTGCTCGGGGGGAGCTATGGAGAAAGAGCTCATAGTTTGGGTGGAAAATAGTCTACCATAATTGGTATGCACAATTTAATTCATTTGGACTTGTAATTGTGTTATTATAGTGAAGTTAATTAGTGGTGAAGAGTTAGCTAGATCTGTTCAGGATTATATTTTGTGTATGAAGTTAATGTGAAAGATTCTAAGTTGTTGTGAACTGTTAGATTCGTGGATTTAACATAATAGTCTATAATAAATATAGCATAAATCTTTATTGAAGAGCACCAACTCTCAGAATGTCTAAACCCTGATGTAGATTTAAATCTGAGGTTAGGTGAACTATCAGAATTAGTTATGCAGAATCTAAGTACCTTAACATTATTGTACTAACCATGAAATTTTGTAAATAAACTAGTACAGAATGAAAAACAAGTATTTCTGATAGTTAATATGAATTTAGAACATTCAAACAAATCTTCCACTGTGGTAGAAATTGAATATCTGGATACTCTAATCAAGACATAATACTCTGTCATAATTTCAAGGAGGAATTCAGAAAATTATTACTAGAATTGAAACACAAATTCTAGAAAATGTATCACATATGGAATGGGAACATAACTTCAATACTGGAGGAAAGAGTATATTAAAATATACCGAGTAATATAGATTCAAAGGATTTATATCCATATACATATAATGTCCAATTAAAACTCTGTCCAAATAATTATACAAAATTGGGGAACTCTGTTCCATAAATTACAAGTGGATGATCTCTCTGAAAATTATGCAGAGGTATAATAAGAGAAATTCCCAAGTGGGTTACTCGACCAACCTGAAAAGGAAAAAATCCAAGGTTATGACTGGACATGTAAATTGCGAATAGAAGTGGTCAAGCGAATTAGGTCTTTAGAGGTTACCTGCACAGAACAGAAAGCAAACAATGAATTCTGGAGCATGAATTGCAAACAATAAAACAAAGTGAAAGTGTACATAACCACATAGGGTAAGGAATAATTACCTTACTAACAGCTAGGGAGAATTCAAGCTGCAAGAAAAAGAGAAAGTGAAGTTAGTAAATGGAAGAATGTGTGGAATCAAATAAAAAAAGAATTTAATTAAATTCTATTGCAATAAGGTTTTTACCTTAAACCCTCGATGTTTAACGAGTAAAAACGGAGATAAGCAAATTGCACAACTCCTGTACAAATTAGGGAACCAACTTATTAGTCCCTATCGGTACAATTAATTGAAAGTCAACCAAGCTAAATACCTACAGACGAAAAGGTATAAACAAGGACAATCATTGTACGAATCGATTTGATTCATAAAATCCATAAGATTTCTAAGCTAAACAGCACAATAGAAATATATGAGATTTAATATATGAGATTTCAGGAAGGGAAATTGAGATTTCTCTATTAAGAATAGGATACAAATTCTTATCACTGGAAATTAATGCATTTTCAAAATAATACTTCAAACGCTAAATCAAAATTAGTGAAGGGCAAATAATATTTCATAACACGGGAGGTGTTGATGAATGGCCCGAAGCTACTGGAGCTAGCCCAATAATTAACGAAAAGTATAACAAGCCAATGTTATAATGAGGAAGGAAGGTATGACGTTTACCCATGAAATAATGCAAATGCCGCAAGGAGGGAACAATGATCAACTCCAAGTGTGGGCCTAAAAAGGGTTTCCATGCCGAAACTCCTTCACTTGCATTTCACCCAAAAAACCACATTAGACAGTTACGTTGAAGAACTGAAATCGAACTAGGATAAAAATCGAATTTAAATGAAGACCAAGAGAAACCCAGAACTGAAATCAAATTATGAAAACGAAACGGAAATTTCTCAACCAACGCTCGAAGTAGTAAAGGAGGAATCGTATTTAAGAAATACGCTGCCAAAGGAGTCCCTGATTGTGTATACTTGAGAAGATTCTACCAGGCACGTTGGTACAATGGTGTAATACCTTGAGCGAAGAAGAATTGGGGGAGAACACAGAGATTCGGGGATGAATCAATCACTGTAAAATAACAACACAAACCAAATTTGACACAGAGATAAGGGAGAACCAAATTAAAAAAAAAAACGAGAGCTGTAAGTTTAATTCAAGAGTGTATACAATTAACAAGTAGGTGACAAATTCGTAATTACCTGATAAGATTGAGGAGAATTACGAGCTTACTCTCGGCGCTGTAGACTGAGTTCTCACCTCAGGATGAAACGAAAGCGTTTGCGGAGCCGAGAGGAAAATGCGTAAGAGAGCTAAGTGGGCAGAAAGAGAGACACAACAAATGAAATGAAATAAAAACCCTAAACCTAAATACGATGAGATCGCCATCGTCCACGTGGAGGAGATCCTACGCTGGAGAATTTCACGCGTAGCTGGAGGGTTCAATCACCAAGGGAACAAGCCATGTGATTATGGTACTGTGAATTAAATGAACCAAGTTTCCGAGACAAGAGTACGACTCAAATCCTGGTGTAAATCCATACGGAGCCAAAAGTCCATTGAAACCCTCACAAATAACAAATCGTTGTAAATCTATTGACAGGGATATAGTGAATGACGTGGAGAACACATAAGATTAATTAATGTATGTCAATGCATATGAGATTTAAACGTAATTCGATATGTCCATTATGACAGCGTGGAAGGACCCTTACAATGTGGACACATAAATACCAAATTGTCAAATCGAACTAAGGTTTAGTATGAAAATATAACTATATGTCAAAGGGAGTAAATGAAATCTCCATAGAAGGTAATGTAGAGTCCAAAGCCCTAGAATGCTGTTACATGAGGCCTTAGGACCAAAGACACGAAATTAAGAGATGGCCATAGACAGAGAAGAAGGGCCAAGACCTTGAGGGTATGCTGTTCATGAAAGAAGGGTTGGTTAAACCCTAGGAATTTCCGGGTTATCTTATAAATCTCAGAATGTACTTTCGATGAACTGAATTTCTCCTGAGAAAAGATTGCTGGTTTTTTTCCTAGTTAGGGTTTTCCCAGGGTTAAAATTTGTGTGAGCCATCTCTTCATGATTCTGCTGTCATTATTGTTTTATAGTTGAGATTTTCTATGTATAATTGCTTAATGATGAATGTGACACACGAAGAATTAATTAAGAAATTATTGGAAGTAATTATCAGACTAGAAGATCATGAAAAATCAATAGTCCCTTTCTCCTAGGAGCGTGGAAAACACGGGGAATGCAATCCTCACCTTGGGAGACACATCCCCGTGGAACACTGCTTATCTTTATCTATATCCTTAAGGTTAGAGGGGAATCTGTTAATTTGCATAAAGGATCCATCCTCAATTGCTTGGTCGGCCAGTAGATTGATGGTTGGGTTCACTTGTCTTTTAACAGGCCAGAGCCTAACCTCCTTGAAATTTTGAACTTCCTCCTTTTTCATTTCAAATGCCTTATAGGATGCCAAACATGGTTTCTTTCTTTGAAAGGAAGCTAATAATTAGTCTAGAATTCCATAGAAACATTACTTTCTGACAATTTAATTCCAGACATATATTTACTGCAGATTTTGTGGAAAATCTTTTCAATTTCGGCCTGGTTATTAGTTCTGCATCCCTGCAATTTTGTGAAGTCCCAGAAAATATTATCTCCTCCTGCACATTCCTTCTTACGGTTTCCTTTGGCAGCCCTTTAGAAACTAACATGATTCATTCTTGCTTGAGTGGATGCCATTCCTATCGGGGTGATGTTCCCTCTTTAAGGACTGTCTTTCAACAAAGGCATTTTTCATTCTTGCATTTGCATTTAATTTGCTTCTGCATTTTTTTCAGTGATGTCAATTCATGTTGTTCATTCTTGCATTTGCATTGCATTTTTTGGAAAGATGCCAGTTATTGACTTGATTTTGAAAGAAATTTAACTCACCAGATTTATAATATCTGGCATTTTCCGCAGAGCTATAATACATTTGGTAAAATTCATTATTAGTACTGCAGAACTACCAAATGAAGACTAAAATTAATGTCATTTCCCATGTTTTGCATCCTTTACGAAGAATATTTTTTCCGAATGTTGCTAATGAAAAAGTAACGAGAGATTGAATATTAGACAGTGAAATTGTTTCTGTTCCTTACATTGTGCAGGCATATATGGAAGAAACTACCCAAGCACAAACGGGAATCATGTACTTACCTGGATTGTTTATGGTTTTCGATGTACCTGGAAGAGGCACTGTCCTTCAATGTCTTGAAATGGACAAAAGCAAAACGCATTTTTACCAAGCAATACGTTTTCATTCCAATTGTTCACTGGTACCTTAAGATTCATTCGCTTCTCCATAATTAGTTGCTGTCTTTAGAGAGAACTTCATGTTCTCTCGTCTTTTCTGTGCTAGAATTTATTTAGATGATATTCTAATGCAAGATTGTACTTGGTCCAGGACCATTTAGTAGTGGACTAATGCTGTCTTTTGTAGAAGGGAAGTCTGATTAGCTTCTGCCTTCTTCTGTAGGGGTCATTGGAATCTTTTGATTCTCTGTCATTTTGGAGAGGATCTCAGTTCTGAAGCAAGAACACCATGTATGTTGCTCTTGGATTCACTGAAGGAAACCGAGCCAAACCGGCTTGAACCATTGATAAGAAAGTGAATATCAACTCTTTGGAGATCTTTTTTCTTTTTTCCTTGTGTCTGTCTAATTGGTATCAGATCCGTTCTTTCTCTTGCAAATTTATCATTTTGTTTTCTACTTTTTTCAAAGAGATTGATTCTTGCCAATGTGGAAAAAATCAAATCTATGGTTATTCGAGTTTCATTTACCATTTAATGGTTAAATATCATTTTCAGGATTAACAGCACAGAGTAAGTCATTTAACAGTTGCATGTAGCAGATCATCATTTAACTTTCCTATAAGTCAGCTCAAGAGAGCTTTCATGTAATTTCTCCAGGTTCCTCATAGAGCTTCATAAAGAGGATGGAAGGGAGGATGTTGACAAAATTATTGCAGAGATCCCTCTCTTGGTTCCTGAAGTAATATAACATTCTTGGGCTTTATACATCTGTCTGGAGTAGGCTAAAATATTTATGCTGTCAATTTTCTTGTATCTGTGTAAGAAGCTTTGCATCTAAAGATTCTAAACATCCAATGTGACCGGCATTTCAGGTGCCTCAGCAGACAAATGGTAATGACTGTGGTGTTTTCCTGCTGCATTTTGTTGATAAATTTTTGAAACAGGCTCCAAAGAATTTTAGCATTTGTGAAGGCTGTTATCCTTATTTTGTGAGTATCTTCACGTCTTTCACTTTTTATCTTCACTGTTTATGTTGCTTGGACAAGGCACTTATGTCAAGTATAATTGTGATGCCTTTCCAGTTCACTAAGAATTGGTTCAAGTCTCACGAAATTGGAAGGCGTCGCAAGCATATCGATGATGTAATTTCGTAAGTTATGAATCCTTCAAATATTGCCATGTTGATAAAGACACCCTTTGAATGCAATTGTCTATATTTAACTTAATTTCATTAGAGCATCTACACATGACTCATGAACCCAGACTTACATTGTATTCAATATTGTCTACATCATGCAGAAAGGACCGACATTTTGTAAGCCAGATGACAAAGAGGAGAATTTCAACTAGAAATAAAAAGCTCCATGGTTTTCTTAATAGTGATCATGGGTCAAAGTGGATTGATCTTTCAAGCGCTGCTTAAGATGTTGCAAGAATAGTAAAAGTTAATTGTGGGCTTGTAGTTCTACACCTATGGAAGAGGAAGATAGATTTCTTAATAAAATACCGTATTTTTTTACTGCCAATTTCTGTAACATAGAGAGATTGTTATCTCTTAAACTGGATTACAAATAACAAATCTCCAACTCAATTATTCTTTGTTTAACAGACAAAGAAACTATCTATTAATACTGGAAACCATTTCTCATGGGCATGAAATGCTTTACTGGCAACCGTCCTGCAAAAGTTTCTGTGATACTAGAACAGGTCAGTAGTTTACAACTATTACTGGATTACGCTTGAGCTGTTTCTTGACAGCTTCCAGAAACTGCTGGCTGTCTTTGATGATTTACAGTTCAGTAGTTGTCAGCTGTAACTGGAAAACGCTCAAGCTGTTTCCTGACAGTTTCGAGAAACTGCTGGCTGTTTTTTATATTTTCACTTTTATTTACGTAATCAACATAAAAGGCATCTAAGCTAACCTTAATAGCCCCAGTAACAACAACCCATCCAAGCAAAAGCCTTATAACTCGAAAAGACAGTTTCTGAAAATTGCTGTCTGTTTTTTTATGATTTCACTTTTATTTATGTAATCACCATAAAAAACATCTAACCAAACCTTTGAAGGTCCCAGTAACTCCAAGCCATCAATATGAAAACCTTGTAACTAAAAGACGATATATTTCTGATTTCACAAAAACAACAGCAAACCAGCAAAAAATTAGCACTGACAAGTGCTTTTTGGTCAGAGTTTTACTAGATGATGATAATGATCTAGATCTTTCGTATTTGCTGGAAAAAAATATATTATATAGGGCTTCCGCAGGAGAAAAGTGTACAGAATTTACAGAAGCTGGGGTCTCCTGAAACGGTTTGTGCTGCCAATTATGACAGAAAAGAAAACCGTACTTTTGTTTTTTCCCGGAAGCTAATACATGTAATCTAATAACTTATGTGTTGCCAAACAGAACTATATCAGAAAGAGTGAAATTTAGAAATACTAGTATATTATCAACGATTATACAAAATTCGATGTTGAAAATGCGACGCTAAACTAACGAACACGGCCAGGGCGGAGTGTTTAAAGAGTTTGACTCGGACTTAGCAGTGAAAATTATTTAAAATGAGGGTTTTCTTTTTCTTTACATTTACATTTGGCGGCGGTGAGTGTTTCTATCGGCTCGTGAGTTGGATTTGTCCGGCAGCGAATATCCTGTACTCGTGTGTCTGGGGTCGCTCTTGTTGCTGGTGAGTTTGACTTGCTGACAAAGAGTCAAACACGGAACTGAGTTCGGTTCAACGGTAGGGCGGGGCAAAGTTTGATTAGATAGATATATGGAATATTCTGCGAGAAACAGACCTGGATAGATTGAACCTTCTGTCAGAATCAGAAATAGATGATAACAGTTGAGTTACTTGGGCGTTGGGCTGGTTGGTTGGTTTATCCCTTTTATAAAACGAATTAAGTCGAATCAAGGCGTTTAAAAACTCTAATTAAGGAAACTTCGGTTTCACATTCCATAATTTAGTAGGAGAAAATTTATATTTATCATGTTTATGTGATAAAAGCCGAAGATTGGGATGGCATGACAAAATACAAATTCCACAACCATTTTCACTGGGTAGATGAAATCATATCTACATTTTCTCCATAGTTTAAAAACTGGCCAGTTTGAATCGGTGACTGGCAGGTCAGCAAGGTCAAGGTAATAAACTGGCACATAAATCTGGTTTGGAAACTGTTTAGGTACCAAACTGGCCGGTTTGTTATCTACCAGCACCAACCAAACCAGCACCAACTAGTTTGAATCGGTCGATTTTGCTGCAAACCAGACCGGTTTATCAAAGGGCACATGTGACGAGGAGGTAGATCTGTGGGTGGTTTTTTTAGGTGGTTTCTAAAGAAATCAATTTATTTTTAAGGTGGTTTCTAAAAAAATCAAGATTTTTTTTAGGTGGTTGCTGCTACTGCTATTGAGATTGCAGAGGAGTCTGAGGAGTCCTCAAACTCTATGTAAAGTAATGATGTTTATATAGCTCCAGGTTATGATCCCATGTCTAGTAGTGGTTATGAGTTTGATGAGTGATCATGTTGATTAGTGATTTGCAGTAGGTCGGTAACCCAGTAGCTTGAATTTTGTAGCATTGTTTTTGGCCTTTAGAGGCCATTTTTATTTTTGTTGGCTTGACCCACTGGGATTTGAATTTTGAATCTCATGGTTTACATAATACTTCATAACACAACGATCCCCAATTGAGTTGCCCCCCGATAGACTTACTCTAGAGTCCATTTAAAGTTTCGTTGATTATGTATTTTGTTTACATAATACTTCATAACACAATGATCCCCAATTGAGTTGTTCCCCGATAGACTTACTCTAGAGGCCATTTAAAGTTTCGTTGATTATGTATTTTGTTGATAATATGTGTTGCACTTGGTGCCTTCTTGATATATGCATCAATGTTGTAGGACCTATCCGCCCCCCCCCATGCACCAGACCCTGGAACTGCACACTGTGGGGAACTGCAAGTGAAGTGCACTTGGAACCGCACTTCCAAAAACAGAACAACACTTTGGGTTGGGTTTGCATGGTTCCTGGAATTTTTGAACCACTATGTGAGGAATCGTGCTTCCCAGACACTCCCAAGGTGCTCCCTAGATGTTTTCTAGATGCTCTCTAATGCTAATGTTAAATTCTTAAAGTAAAAGTGACTCCTTTTACTTAAATTTTCAAGATTACCATGAAATGGATCAGAGTGTTTGAGAGTGGTTCCAACCTCATCTTACTTCATATGAAGAAAGTGAATTTCATATCACATTCAAAATTCAGCAGACTTAACAATTTTCAGGATTTTAGAATCAATGGGATTGAGACATTTTATTAAATTATATCATGTATGAGGGTGTGTGATTGACATTTAATCAAGAGCACCAAGCTCTTTATGAGTGTCATTTCTATCTTGATTTATGTACAAGTTTGTATGCTTTGATTATTCTGCAACTAATTTGGCATTTTGGACTTTTTTTGAATAATTTGGCATATATATATATATATATATATATATATATATAACGCTTCTGGAACACCCCAAACAAGTCCAACCCCTAGCCTTTTATTGGACTGGCATTCGGTACCCATCGCATGGGAGGATAAATAATCAAACCAAAAAACCCAAATGCTTGTCCATATAAATAAAACCTGTAAGCCAATACCTTTGTCAATAACCAAAACTCAATCCCTAAAGATTCCCGAGCTGTTACCCCGGCAGTTCAGATGACCCACTCTTGTATATACACTGAATCTTCTTCCAATTCAGACCCGACAAAAGAGCCTCACAGAGGAGTGTATACTGATTGTCCTGCATGTCAAGAAAAACTCAACAACCTTCAAGGACGAAGGTCTATAGCAGCTTCCTCTCCTCTTTCATATCAATTAGTGACGCTATCTTTACCAAGAGAAGTACCAGGTCAAATCAAGAAATTCCGCTGTGGAGAAGAATCTTATCTCCCTGGTAGGAATTTCCTTACTATCCCTTTCAGGAGAATCAGTATTAGATGAATGTAAGTTGTTAAACTTCTCCAGCTTACAAGCTTTTCTGATTATTTTATGTATTTTTTTCAACTCTGGTTCATTGAATCCAGTTCAATCTGATTTGATCTTCAGCATTTGGAGAATCAGTATTAGATGAATGTAAGTTGTTAAACTTCTCCAACTTACAAGCTTTTCTGATTATTTTATGTATTTTTTTCAATTCTGGTTCATTGAATCCAGTTCAATTTGATTTGATCTTCAGCATTTGGAGAATCAATATTAGATGAATGTAAGTTGTTAAACTTCCCCAACTTACAAGCTTGTCTGATTATATTATGTATTTTTTTTCAATTCTGGCTCATTGAATCCAGTTCAATCTGATTTGATCTAGTTTCAATTTGAACCCCAGTTTGATAGATAGTTTTGTTCAAAATCTGGTTCCAGTTTGTAAAACTATGATTTTCTCCCCGTGATTTGAGAATGAATCAAGGCAATTAACAACTTTTATTACGAAAATTTTGGTTTCACATTCTTGGGATGACAAAATGCAAATTCTGCAACCTTCTCCACTGAATGGAGGAAATCATAGGTTCTCCATTTCCTCCAGATTGGTTGATGAATCCAAACTTGTAATCTATGTTGCACGGGGACCCATCCCCACCAAAATTCATGGTGTTTGCTCTGTCTTGACGTTCCGGGTACTTTGGAACTTGTCGGAAACTTCCCCAATTGGTTAGGGACTCCATCGGGGACTTTTTGGGGGACTTTAGGACGTCCCCAATATCATGCACATTAAAATATATATATATATATATATATATTGAAAAATCTAAGTTCTAAATTTTGAAGTCAAAATTTAAAAAACAAATTTTGAAACCTAAACCCTATCATAACCTTAAGCTATTGACCAAACTAAACCTATCACATACACACTAAACTAAACCTATTGAATACTACACATTATACTACATGGTGGTGACGAAGGTAAACATTGTTACAGAGACATGACGACGTTGGCAAACACTGATCTCAAGCGAAGGTTGTAGGTAAACACAGGCTGCAAGGGTTGCAGGTAAGAGTTTGAGTGAAGTCTGAGACAACAAACAAAGTAAAACGCTAAAAAAAGAACTCCATTCATGACGACAAAGGTAAACAGAGCTGAGAGGACTCAAGCAAAGGTTGTAGATGAGGTAAGAGTGAGCGATAGGGTGAAGTTTGGGATTCTTAATTTGGGATTTATAATTAAATTTTAATGAGTTATTCATGTTTACAATTTACACACTATAGTCCATGAATTAATTTTCCCTTCAATTTGAACTTCTCTCTTTCTCCATGTATGTGACAAACCTTTTCTTGCCATGAACCTTTGAAATTTCCCTATGCCACAATCACCATGACTTTAATACCATGTTAAATATATGCAAGAGACGAGCAAGAGAGACTAGATGAGAGATAAGAAGATATATCAATGTGCTAATGAATTACCAGTGGTGTTGTTTATATATGTAGCAAGTTTCATTATTCCTTCTAGGAACCAATTAGCTAATCCCCAAGTACATTAACATAAACATCATTTATTATATATAATTTATTTCGCTTTATGACATTATTACTTTTGTACATAACATTTGTTACTCCAGAAATAAACATTACAATGACTAACTCATCTTTAACGCTTAATGTTATAGGTAAATAGATGGGATGGTAATACTCTTTGTGCTCTGGAAATAATAGTGAATCTAAATGATTATGATATACATTAGACTGATGACAGGTCTCACAATATTTTTAATTTATATATCTTGATTTGGGATCGATAATTAAATTTTAATGACTTGTTCATGTTTATAGTTTTATTAAATTTTACTTTTAGTCTTCAAAGTTTAGGTGTTATTTAAATTTTGAAATGATTCATTGTGCATCATAGAATGATTATGAGAGTAGTAGATTATAGTTTGTAGCAGACTAATAGTACTAATTAAGTTCTTGACAATGGACAATAATACCGAGATTTGTTTATATGACGCACAATGATTATTAAATAATATTAGACTTCGGTATTTTATTTTGTAATTTGAATTTTAAAATTAGTAATAATTTTAATGTTATCATTGCTAAATACTAAAATTTATTTTAATTTTAATTTTTTAATAAATATAAAATTAGTTACTTCGTCCCCAACTTGCCGTGTCTTGAAAATTTGGAAATACGCTCTACCCGTCTCGAAAAGACTTGAAAATTTGGAGTGCACTCTAGCAGTCTCGAAAACTCATCCCGACTGTCTTGGAGACTCGTCCCCGTCCCCACAGCGAGTGCAACATAGCTTGTAATATAACTTGTAATATAAGAGCTTAATGATCGAACTCTGGAGGCGAGGTATGAGAAATTCGGTGAAAAATGCCTTCGTTCTTTTAATGAAGTTTCACATCATCAATCTCATGAAAAAAAAGTATTCATTCATTTAATGAAGCTTGACATCGTCAATCTCATCATGTCGAGGGTTAGAATGGTTGTCTTCATGTCCAACTTGAAAAGTTTATCGTTGAGCTTCCATAATGAAGCACCACATCACCAATCTCATCTTATCGAACGTTGGGAGACTGTTTGGTTTTATGTATTGTATCATTGATATTTATGTATGGTGTTTGGTTTTATGTATTGTATCATTTATATTTATGTATGGTATTTTTTTTTATAAGATTCTGTTTGGTTTCTTTTATTGCAATGTTCATATATTGTATTTTTTATGTTTGGTTTTTTTTATTGTAATGTTCATATATTCTATCTTTCATCTTTTATCTTTCATGTATTGTTTCATTTATATTTATGTATAGTTATATTTATAAGAGATTGTTTGGTTCTCTTGTATTATATCTCTTATATTGTATAGATATCATTGTACTCTATAGTCTTTTTGACCTATTTTGTAATTACTATTTGGACATAAATATAATTATCTTATCTTATGGGAGATTAAGATGAAAAGATGCAAATTCCACAACAATTTCCATTGAATAGATGAAATCATATGTATTCTTGTTTTTAAATGTGGAGGAATTAAAAACATGTACTTGATTACCAAATTATGAAACTGAACAATTTCTTAATAAAGTTACACTAGTGAAATGAAATCACATATCCTCTAATTATAACTTATAATATAAAAATTTGATCAAAATGAACAATTTCTTGTAGAACTTACACTAGTGGAATGAAATCACATGTCCTCCAACTATAATTTATAATATAATAATTTTATTATCAAACACGGGATAAGAAGTTAGAAACTTGTACTATACAATGTTCCACGGGTACGGGTATATATCTGTAGGGCATGTTTCCCATGCTCCTTGGAAAACTTTCCTATGTTTTTTTCTTTAGGTTTTTTGGGAAATGGGAAAAATGCAGGGGGAAACATTTTCTTAGTGTGTGGATGTTTTTTTTTTCAAAGTAAGGACTTGTGGACTTTCAATATATAAAGGGATGTGTTTGGGTATCCTCTCACAAAACATGTGTTTTTGTGTTTCTGAATGTCTTTACTACTCCCTGTAAATAGGTGCTTTTAAGTGTTTCTCAAAGTTTTGCTTATAAAAACTTTAAAAGTGAAAAAAAATAAAAAAAATAAAATAAAACAAAACAATCACGTAGTCTAAAAAAGTAACAGAATGACTCAAAATCTGGCAAAGTTTTTATCAGAATCTTGTTTATAGTTGTTAAACTTCAGTATTTTGGGTGTCCAAAAGGTTTTTGACAGTACTGAATCCATTTCCACTGTCAAAAATGGATTCCAAACACTCAATTCCCTGATTTTTTGAATTTGATTTTATCTGATTCCGACAAAATAATTACCTCACTTTTATTATTATTATTATATTTATTTTTTATTTTTTCATTCATCACTCTAGACAATATGAACTTAGATGAATCATTCTAATATCTAATTGGTACTTAAAAAAATTAGTAGATACTGAAATAGTAAACTCAAATTACTCAAATTAGATAGTGATGATCTCTAGACAATATGAACTTAGATGAATCATTCTAATATCTAATTAGCACTTAAAAAAAATTAGTAGATGCTGAAATAGTAAACTCAAATTACTCAAATTAAACAGTGATGATCTTAGCAGAGAATGAAAGAATTGCTGTATAAAACCTTTAGCAAATGCCCTCAAGCTCCGTTAATGAACTGCAACAACGTGCCGATTCGCCACAGATGTATCATTAGAAGCACTCAAATTCGCTTAAAATGCGTATTGATGTGCTTTGGACCCCGATATGCTATATTATGGTTTAGGAGGTTAGATTTTAGGGTATTTTGTTATATTTATTATTTTTTTTAGTTATTTTTTTCTGAAAGAGTAGTAAGCCATAATTTTTTCTTGAAAATAAGGGAAATTTCGATATGATTTTTGTTATAATTTGGCAGAAATTTTGACAAATCTAAGTTACAATTATCTAACTTCAAGATTTTAAATGCATTTGGAATTTTTAATAACACTAAATCTATTTCAAAAACGTTTTTATAATCAAATATTTAAAAAAACAATCACAGGATTCCGACTAAAAATAACTATTAGAGCGGGCGAATTTGGAACGCCTTTTCAAAGATGTTGGAAACGTGTCTTGCGCATTGTGAAATGTAAATTTTGTGCATCCCAATATCGAAACACTGTCCTGCAAAACTGAAAATTCACGAAAACGTTTCGGGGCGTTTTGTACAGGGTTTGTATGAGATTCGGCAAATGACTTTCAACAGGTTTAGGTATAGGGCACATTTCTGGTAACTCAGGTTGTTCCACCTTTTTTCCCTTTTGGTTAATGAATATTCTCGAGTACCTAGGATTAGAGGGAAGGCCATCTTAATCGCACCAATTAGACCGAAACGCTCTAGTTGATTATTTTATCCATCACTAAATTTTGGGGAAAGATTGCTAGAAAATTTCCAAGATAATTGTTGTGAATCCTGAACTTTCTTTCCTAGTGATTCTTGAACTTGCTTTTCTAGGGTTTCTTGTGGAGGCTTCGTTGAAATTTATCTTTATCGGGTTAATATTGCTTAGGTTTTCATTAACTGGTGGAAAATTGAGTCTGCATTCAGTGATCATCTGGCAGTGATATTATAATTAAGCTTTACATAAATTTTATGCGGAGAGTTTGAGAGTAAAAGCCAATTGAGGAGGTTAATATTGTTTTATAGAGTATTGTATAATTTTTGTGACAACATTTTGTTATTGAGTAGATTATTCTTCCATTTTAATAATGAAAAATATATTTCAAACAATTGACCATATCAATAATAAATAATGTCATGAGGCATTTTGACCCTTTGATTTTGATTTTGAATATTTCAATATAATTATAGGACAAGTAATTAGTTATAGTTTGAATAGAATAAGAAACATTATTTGTGAGATGATTGCCATAATTCCGTCCCCATTTTGGCATGGGAAAGATGTTAGTAAGTCAATTGGAAGTCTAAATGAGTTTATTCTCATAAAGATGTATATTTTTTTTGTGTGAGAGTATGGAGAATTTTGGTGAATTATTTAATTGACTCTGTTGAAGATGAAATTTGGGATTTGGAAGTTGTAAAGAGTTTTGGGTTAAAGTTTTGATTTTAAGTATTGGGCAGAAACTTGAACAAAACTATGAAGGCATGGAATTCTGCAACTGTGAAACATCCTTCTTTCTTTTCCGTGACTCAGGTTTTGAGAATCTTTGAGTCACCTCTTTCCTTTACTCCAGCTCTGATTTTGGGCATATTGGAGCTGGATCTTCTGTCACTGCTGAAGAACCCTACGTTTCTCTCAATCAAGACCGAATTTTGGAAAACTTCTCATTAAGAAAACTAATTTGGTCAGTTATTCACAAAACCCATGTTTCGGATTTTCAATATTCTTCTTCATTTGCCTATCTTAAAGATAAGGACTTCCCAAAACGATACTTGAAATATCAAGTGACGCTACATCAAGTTCAAATTCTTCAGGGCAAATGCTGTTCTGCAAGAGCGCAGGGCGAATGTGTGCGTGATATCAGATGTTAATGTAGCTATTGTGACGAATACGAAACAATAAAATCATTTTTATGTAGCGCGCATATAAGTGTCGTTATACCGACGACAGAAAAAGCGTCGCTATTGCGACGGGTGCCTCCAAACGTCGCAAGTGCGACACAATGTCGATGGGGGATCCACATGTGAAAGGAGCTAACTCATTGAAGTGGTTTAGGGTTTTACAAGGCATTCATATTATAAAAGGAAAGGGAGAGAAACATGAGAGGGTTGTTGATTATGTATATTTCTGAATATATTGTCTGTTTAGAAATATATCATTCTTTGTTGTTTAGCTGAGAATAATGTTGCTTAGCATTGGGTGTTCTTGAGCGGGAATCCCACCTCCTTCCTAGAGCAGCTCTTGGAGGAGCCTTGTTTGTCTTGTCCACTATCTATCAATTGGCCAAGATTCATATTGCACTTAAAACTCTGATCCTGCTTAGGATTGGGTTTTCCTTGTGAGCTACAGCAAGTGGAGGATAGATCTCTTCAAATCTATGCACATCTAGCACCCCTTTTCACTGGGAGACTCTTCTATCCCTTAACATAATTTATTTTATATTTTATAAATTAATTTTTAGGTTTTTAATAAGAGATGTAGTATTTTCATAATCGATATCAAAGTGGGTTTCTATACCAAGTCGAGAGTAATTAAGGATGTAAAGATGTCAGTGTAATCTCTAGCTGTTTCAACACCTTAGATAGTTGTGTTAGTTTTCAACACTAGTCCACTTTGAATCGGAACTGGTTAAACTGAATGGTTCGGTTGGGTGTGGTATTGAATCGGTCAACTAACTAAACTAGAGGGCTAGTTTGTACTAGCTAGGTAGAAAATTGATTGGTTTGATATTTAATTGGTTCAAACCATAGTTTTAAAACTAGAACCGATAATTGACTCGGTTCACCTATCAAACTAGTTTTTGAACTAGAATCGGAAAAACCAGATTGGTCAAATCTCAATGAACCAACCTTCAAAAAAAGAATGAAATAATTAATTTTTAATTGGAAAATTTATTTTTGAGATATAAAACTATGATATCAAACCATTAGAGATAAAATATGCAAAGTTCGTTCATCTATATATCATGTAAGGGTGAATATATCAAAATGGCACCAAGTGCAATAAATCTCAGCGAAATGACCTCTAGAGTCTAGACACAATGCTACAAGTTATTGGGCCATTGGTCTACTACAAGTCTACATATAATAATCAACATGATCACTCCTCAAACTCATCACCACTACTAGACATGGGATCATCAACAAGAGCTACATAAAGATTATCTAGCTCAGAGTTTGAGGACTTCCCAGACTCCTTTGCAACCTTAGTAGTAGTACTAGCAAAAAAACTAGATCTAACATTATCACGAGTTGGTTGCGTTGCATGACTAGTGCTTCCCATTGGTTGTTTACTTTTTCTTGATTCAAATACTAGTTCTAGTTCAATTGGCACTACCAGATTTGCATTGGGATCAACCCCCCCATTAACTCCAAATGAGATGTATGAGGCAAATGAGAGGGGAGGTATGATTCTATAGGCTTGGAGGGACTATTTTTGGAGGAAAAAAACCCTTAGTTTCGGTAAAAACCACTCACAACCACCCTAAATCGTTTTGTGTGGGTCTGCAGTAGCACATGTGCAAGCTATCAATGACTCGACGAGGTTATGATGGAATCGACTGGTTCATGCTGGTTTGGTACCAAATTGACTGGTTCATGACCGGTTTGGTACCAAATAGGGGTCTACCTTGGCCCAAATTAGGGTCACTGGCTAAGTGGACCTTCGAGCCCATTGCACTGGCTTGTTTAACCAAGTAGTGATTCAACCCATTCGGGTTTTAAAACCATACAAACTGGCTCTAATTTGCTGGTTTTGACCCTAACTAGTTGATAAGATCCGACATGTGCTAAGAGAGTCCAAGATTCATAGTGGTGGTTTTTTAGGTGATTTTGGAGGAAATTAGGGACTATTTCCCTCGCAAAAAATCTCCCTTGGCTATAAAACTAGCGGCCCCTCCCCCTGGTCCCCCAAAACCCTAAACCTAAACATAAATCCCAACTCAACCCAACAATTTTGACAATTAATGGTAATGCTAAATTTTTAAAGGAAATGCTACTCTTACTTAAATTTATAACATTACCATTAATTGTTTTAGGATGTGTGATAGTGGTGCCCTCCTTATTGGACTTCATATACAAAAAGTAGAATTTCATATGCAACTAAAAATTTAGTAGACTTAACAATTTTCAAGATTTTATGATTGTTAATATTTCAATATTTTTAGTGAATTCTATCATGTATGAGGGCAAATGTTGACATTTAATAAAAAACATGAAGCCCTTTATGTACCTTGATGTTGGTGTTGTTGATTGATGCAATCCTCTACTATGGCCTTAACAAAAATGTACCCTTTAGTCAAAATTAAAATAATTGGTTGGGCATGTTAAATTTTTTCTACCATATAATAAGGTTGAGGAGATGAGCCCTTCACTCAAACCAAAATTATTGGTTAGACATGCTAAGCCTTTTCAATTTCTACCATATTATAAGGTTGAAGAATCCAAGGAGTATGAATCCTTTGAACTGATGATGTTTATATGGTTCTTGTTGATGATCCCATTTATAGTAGTGGTGATGAGTTTGATGAATGATCATGTTGATTGGTGGTTTGTCATAGACTAGTGGCTCAATGGCTTGTCCTAGACTAGTGACTCAAATAACTTATAGCATGATTTTTGGATTGTTAGAACTAAATTGATTACGTATTTTGTTCCGGATATATATTTCATTTAATGTCATTTTGATATATTTACTCTTACATAGAATATAGAGGAATAAATTTTACATATTTTGTTTTTAATGGTTTGGAATCTTAAATTTGATTTATTTGTGTGTTAAAAATTAATTATTTTATGTATTTCTCTACAAACCAGGTTATTGAATCTAGTTCCATTTGGGTTGAAAAATGGTTTGATAGGTGATTGGTTCGAAAACATATAACGATTTTTAAAACCTTTTGCCAACATCTTAATGGAGTTGTGACAATATAAAGAGTCCCATTTGTAGAGGTATATTTCGCGATGCACCCAGTGAATGAGAAAAAACATAGACAATATAGAGAGTCCCATGGATAGAGGTATATCTCGTGATGCATCCAGTGAATGAGAAAGCCGTGCTCAATTTTATAGCATTGCATTTAGAGCGATTACCCTATGATTGGTGATGGGTGAAATCAATGGGTATAGTGTAATGCAATTATTTTTCTTTTCCTTTTGTGGTAATGGGTATAGTGAGGTAATGGGTATAATGTGATGCAATTATTTTTTCTTTTTCTTATGTGGTTAGGTGGTTATGTTTATGAAAATTATATGGGTATATTCAGCCAAAGAGATCATTTTTTGTGGGTTTATTAGCATAACCTAACCCCAAAAGCATCAAGAAAATTTGACACTTTTAACAAAGTAACCCTTAACAAAATGCTTAAAAAAATAATTTAACAATTGACCTAACCCTTAAAGCTAATACAATCATTAATTTTAACACCCCTGAAATTTATTTGTGTTTGATAAACCCTTGGGTGTTGGCGCTTTCAAGGTGTTGAGAATTGGGAGGGCTGGTGATTAATTCAAATTCTCTTCTTGATAATTACTTGTGAGCTTTCTTAATTTACTTATGTCTTCTCTTATTATCTTATTTAGTCTTTCATCAAGTCAATTACCAAAACACAAGAGACACAAATTTAGGCTCTTCAAGCGTGGGCAAAACCTCTCCCTCTTGGAGAGGAAAACCTGTGAGAAATTATTCTTATGGACTTTCAGATGACAAGTACCATGACCAAGACTCAGACCCTTGACCTAAGAATGCCTCCAAGGCCTTGTCACTGCTTCTTTCTTTTTCTTCAAACTGCTTCTTCTTTTCTGCACCAACCTCCACTGAACTGCACCAATACTAGAGAGCTCAGTCTCTAGGTCTATCTTCTAGAATGTAATTGTTCCTTGCATAGCATTCTTCTTTCCACAAACGTCTTTCTGATAACTCTTAGCCAAGATCACTTGGTACCTCACTTTGGATGATCCTAAAGCTTCTTTAATTTAGGTATAGTACTTCCTTTTTACGCACTATAGAACAGGAAGGTAAATCACAGATTTACATTCCTTTCTTTCTCATACTAAAGTCTTTACCTCCTTGCTGTGTTATCATGCTGTGATATCTTAATGCTATACGTGCCTTCTTCTATCCTTAAACCCATACTAAATTCTGTCCTGAAGTCCGCACCATATCTTGTTTTGAAATCTGCACTTTACGTCTGAGATATCTGCACTTTAGCCACTGTAAAAACCTCATAGAAATCCACACTTCTCTTTGTTCTTTAGCTTGCACTTCTTAAGAATTTATCACGCTGTATAGACTCAGAGTTATCCGCAATCTTGCTGATCTTAAATCCGCATTTAACCACTGTAATATCTTCACAAAAATCCGCATTTAAACACTGTAATATCTTCAGAGAAATAATTTTTATTTTTATTTTATATATATATATTATTTATTTATTTTTTGTCCTAAAATTCCTGCACCTCTTTCCGAAAAACTCAGACAAATCAAATCTATGACTCTATTTTTTTACGCTGTATACTGGGGTATATATAGTTGATCCTATCTATAAATGAGCCGAATTGATCACTGAATATATAGGTCGACATGTAGTGCATTTATTCCAACTTTAATGAGGGTGTACATGACAAGGTCTTGGAGTATTTTTGATGACTAGACTCCTGATATTTATGGCCCTTAATTGCATTTATAACTAGAAGACAAAACATAATAGATATCAAGAAGAATTCTATTGACCTATAATAAAACCTTGCTCATGAAACCCATGAAGCAAGCATAACAAAAATACATTTTATTATCTTTGTCTTCTACTTTACATAAATACATATAGACAATATGAAGACCGATCCTAGTTACACTTTTCAACACAAGGCAACACATTTCTAATAGGGGCGTGAATCGTGGCCAAAGTAATAGGAATCGTGGCTTAACTTGGGCAATTGAGAGCTTGAATCAAATATTTCTCCCACCTTAGGAAGCAATGGTCTCCACTGCATCAAGTTCCCTCATTAGATGGGAAAATTTTGCTGAATTTGGCTCCTATTGAGCCACTTGCCCTGGTAAATAAGTTACCCTGCTTTAACAACCCGATATAGTTGTATGTGTTGTTGATGAGTACCATTGGTCTTGGAATCCATGATTTGATGCATTGTAGCCTTATTCGATGCAGTCAATATTAAGTAATGTGGGGGCCAATTTCTCGACAACCTTTGAGGTGTCCAATATGGGTGAAAACTATGGCCAAAGAAACTCCACATTAAATACTGGGTGCAAGCCAATGAAAGGGGGAATACTTAATTCAAAAGTGTTTTCACCCACAACCTTTTTGATTTTGTAAGGACCATATCACAATGGTATAAGATTATATTAGGTCCTTATAATACTATTGTATCCCCTTATTGCTATTATTAGTGTATCCCCCTTATTTTTATTGTTGTTCCCATGTAGTCCCCATATTTCTATTATTGTGCCCCATAGAAGCCCACTATTGTTATTGTTGTGCCCTTACATTATTATTTTTATGTCAACTCTAATTATATGGCGACCCCTTAGAGTCCTATATATATTTTTGTGAAGATAAATCCCCTCTGTGGACTAAGGCGATCTCTCTAGACCTAGAGTGGGTCTAGCAATTCGAGATACTTTCTAATGCAAAGCTTTCTTAGCTAATATTCAAAATGCGACAAGAAAGGTGATAAATGTAACTTTTCCTGATGTTATGTTTGAACTCGTTGACAATGACCTTGATCCACGATCCTTTTAGGCTCACTCCTTGCCACTGGTGGCACACGAATACATGCGGATGATCAAGAGGCAACAACAAACATAATACAATACATAATAATCATTAAAAATCAATTATTTATCTGATCAAGGAGTACCATAATATTTGCACAAATGATTAGACAAATATAGAAAGCAAATATCAGGTGTTTTATTAATGAATGTAAAAGAGAGAGCTTGTTGGGAAAAATACTGAGAGGGGGGGGGGGTGAATAAGTATTTAGAGCTGACTGAAATTTTTTTAGTTTTTCCTTTCTCTTAAAACCATATGCTACATTACTGAATCCAAATTGTATGTCCAGAGATCTTATTATGTCTTTACTTAGATCATTGCATCATTCATTCATCAGATGTTTAATAAGCAGTAAGCATGAACAGAAATAACAGAACAAACCATCAAACATAAGCAACACATATGAACATCAGTATTTAAGGTGGAAACCCAATTCGGGAGAAAACTACCACTGTTGTTGTCTCTGTCTTCAATATTTATTATAAAGAAAACTTCTTACAGTTTTGTATTGGCGCAGACTCATACCAGCACGTAGGCACCCACCTGTAGAAAGGCTACAATCTTTTCTCGTTCTCCAGCCACTACTGGAAGGGAGATCCAACCCCCTGATCTCGTTTACCAGCTTCTCCTGGAAGGGAGCTACTACCCCCTGCTCTCGTTTACCAGCCTCTCCTGGAAGGGAGCTTACCCCCTCACTGAAGGCTTCGACCCTCAGCACCACTGTGGACCAGTTTCATCAATTTTCATAGTGGACCCACTCCACACATTTAAGCTCAACATACATCAAACTGAAACTTATAACTCCATAAATTCATTCATTGAATCATCAACCAATCAACCAAAAACTTGATATTTAATCAACATAATCAGCAGCATAATCAACATTCAAACAACCCAGATCCAGATTTCTACAATTTCTTCATCAGACTTGTGCCAGGTCTTCATCATTTCTTTTGCACATCATCCTAGAGATTATCATTTCTAGATCTAGAGATATTGAACCTTCATCATATCCACAGGTGCATCGTAGATTCAGATCTATCAGAATTTAATCTTGCAGATATCTCTTAAGGAGATTTATTCCTTATCAACCCCTCTACATGCACGCCATGAATCAAAATGCGCTTCTCCTTATATAGTTTTGCCTTTATCAATACCATGAGTAGAAAACCACTCAACCTCTAATGGTATTCATATTAAAAGTTGAACCAATCGAAATTGAAATCTCAATCTTCGTTCTTCCATGCACGAATCGTCCCAAAGGTAATCTTTATCTCCGCCACATAATACTATAGCCAAGGTTAAGAAACGTTAACGTGCCGCTGAAGGTCTTCTTTCTTTTATTGGAATTTTATTTATCAAATTCGTGGAATTGATAAATAAATATTATTCACAACCTTTGGCAATTAAATATATAATAGAAATTTATATTAATAACCAACTCTTTTATCAAATGGCTTTTCAAATAGACCTTTGGATCCGGCCCCACATACATAATCGATGGCTTAATCAATATAATTTAAAACTGGGCCCATCGCTAATGATCGTTTCCATCCGACGGTTGTTATCGCGTCGCACCGCCTCATTTGATCAGACGAATATCGCTTGGCGAAGACGCACGAACAATAACGTGCGATGGCCGCCGTACTTTGGTTAACCTTCACGCATCTATAACAAATGAACATCGTCCAATGGCTTCCCTCCAGATCGACGGTGCTCAACAATATCGCTAGGCATTCTGGGTCGAACAATAATGCGCGGTGGCGCGTAGTGAAAAGCGGTTTTGTGGAGTCGTACAGGGACGCGTGTCGCCCGTTCTATGGAATTGGAGCCAACCTCTTGAATACCGCTCAACCCGCAAAAGCGGTGCGATATGGGCAAACCGGGTTTGCCAATCCACTCACGGTTTTTAACAATAATTAACCAAGGTTAATTTGGGTTTGCGCTATCCTTCTTACTTAGTTAACTCCGGTCTATCTTTGGAAGGATTTCTAATAAACAACGAACAAATGTAGTTCTCTTCCGACGAGATTTTCACTACCATTAGGATAGAGTTAATTATACACAGGCTTCCTTTATGAGGGGAATGAATTCAACAGAGTTCGTTCGAACAATTCAATGGAACCAGTGGACGAAATTTCCTCACAAACATCAAATCGAGACAATTCAATGGAAACATAAATTTATTCAATTGCAGAAAGCTCCTCTACTCTAGGTTCCGTCAGCGTACTTTCGCTAATTCGTTTCTTCGCGTTATCAGTTCATATAACCACGATTATTGTTATACAGCTCTGATTAAATCCTTATGGACTATTCAACTCGGTTATTTTGCATTCAACAGGGACACCTTTCTTTGTATTGTCTAACACATGCAGAACGTACTATTACTTTGACCGATAGAGCTTATGTGCCCTGCACACACAGAGCACATCTGTGGCTCACTCTCCCAACAGGACTTCACACATAGTTTCAGGGCATTCCGTACAAGAATTGAACCAATCAATACCCAAATACTCTCGGTATTCTCCACCCATCAGAGTATCACCAGAACTCAATCATACACATGATTTCCTTTATCCTCCATCAGGATGCATACGAACTTATTCAAGAAAAGCTTCACACATGATTTAACTCATCCTTATTTACATCGAATTTCCCATTAAATACAGAGCTTCGTTCAATTCACATTTAGTCGTATATTCAGCTTGTATAGAACTGTTGATGGTTTCCTGAGTTCTTTATACAGTCCGCATCCTTTGTCAGAGAGTTGCCATCAAGGACAATCAATTCAATATACTAGGATACCAGAAATGCCAACAATCTCCTCCTTTGGACTTGATGGAGATACATCATTCTTACATATTTAACACATAGGTTGCTTATCATAGGCACCTCATCAAGTAGGTTTCCATCAAGGACAACTTCATCAAGTAGGTTGCCATCAAGGACAACACATTGAATCATATTGCCAACAGAGCTTACAACCTAGGCCTTGATGTTGGAGGCCTCCCTTTGGTGAAAATACGAGTCCTTCACCGAAGCTCTAAAGCATTCATTCTCTGGGAAAACTTAGGTGTTATCACAGTGCAATTATAATGTAAAAAGAATGAGAGTTCAAACCAGCCCAACAATGACCAACCAGTAGTGGAAAGATGGGGACCAATTTATAGGAAGGGCGAAGAGGTTGGGAGCCCATGATAGTGTTATGAAACCAACTCTAAAAATAGAAGAAAATAGAGGTCAACGCTTTAGAAATAAGCCAATTCGAAGGGGCAACCTCCTTTACATTACATAAATGAACAATTATTGGAAGATACAAATGACAAAACCTCCTTTCTATATATAGGAGTCCATGGGGTCACAATATAATCCTAGTTGACCTAACAATAATAATGTAAGGACACAATAATAAAAATATGGGGGTTACAGGGGTACAACAATAAAAATAAGGGGGCTACACTAACAACAATAAGGGACTACACTAGTAATATAGGGACCTAACATGCCCCTCTCCTTCAAACAAGTGTTGTCCTCAACGCTTGATTATTTCTTGATGCTTATGTATAAAATTCTCATCCTCCCATGTGGAATCTTCAACGGGTAAGTTTTTCCACTTGTTAAGATATTGTGAAATTGATTGATTTCGTAGTTGTCGAGTTCTTGTTTCTATTACTGCTTCAGAAATTCTTTCACTGCGATGTTGATCTTCGTGTTGTTTCATTTGGTTCTGCACCAAAGTTAGGTTATACTTTGAGAATTGGAGAACTTGTTGTTGATGATTGATGTGATTTTCCACTAATTTCTCATCCATATTAGCTTTCATTTGATCCTTCAAACCGTCCAACTCACCTTTCATTTTTTCTTTTAAACCATCTATGTCATCTTTGATTTCTCTTTGTAAGATCAAACTTTGTTGCACTTGGTACTGTAATGTAGATATATCATAATGTAAGTCTTTCTCTTCATGAGTCATAGTATAGCCTTATGAGGGCTTAATGGGTGTGGAAATATTTTTAGGAGGAATTATATAACTCAATACTGATATCTATGCTTCAATATGCCCTTGGAATCACTTCAAACTGATTTTTCAAACAAAAGTTATGCAAACTTGTTTAAAAAATACACTACTTTTTCTTGCTTTTTAGGAGGTCTATATTGAAACTGAATTATCTCTGTGATTTCAGATCTTCAATATCTGAAATTATGTCCAATAGTAGCCCTCTACATCTTCTTTCAAATGCCGGCTATCTGAATTGATTTGGATGCTCCAAGGCAAAGTTATGCCCATTCTCCCACAATGACCATGTTATGGACTAGTTTAGTAGAGCGAACTTGTATGATGTGCCATGTGTCCATGTTTCCTCATTCGGCTCTGAAATTGATACACAGGAAACTAAGGTCTGTGTAATTTTGGCCACTTTTTAGAGAATTCCAATCTGATGCTCAGAGAGAGATTTATGATGATTTTCCCAAGGTAACCTCTTTGAGATGAAATTCTAGAGCCCGCAAAAACCCTAACTTACACAGAGCTTATCTCTACAAATATTTTGAACCAAAATCTGAAACTTTTACATGAAGTTCCTCAGGATTTTGGCTTTGTGTGGTAAAAATTTCAGCTTCTGAACCTTCATAAAAATAATGTTATAGCGAAAATGCCACTATTTCTTGTTTGGATTAGCGAAACCCTAGAATACAAAGCTCTGATACCAAATGTTATGAAACCAACTCCAAAAATAGAAGAAAAGAGAGATATATGCCTTAGAAATAAGCCACTTCAAGGGGGAAACCTACTTTACATTACATAAATGAACAATTCTTGGATGATACAAATGAAAAAACCTCCTTTCTATATATAGGAGTCCATGGGGTCACAATATAATCCTAGTCGACCTAACAATAATAATGTAAGGGCACAATAATAATAATATGGGGGTTACAGGGGTACAACATTAACAATAAGGGGGCTACACTAACAACAATAAGGGACTACACTAGTAATATAGGGACCTAATAGAAAGGAGGAGGAAGGTCCACTTATTAAGGGATAAATCCCCATGGATGAGATCAAAGCTCTAAAATCAGAGAGCTCAACTCTAACACTGCCCTGAAACATCTAGATGTTGAAGCTTCTCCTCCATTTGAGGAAACACTTCCAGAAAGGGATCAACACGGTTTTCCAAGAAATAAGGGCGCTGACAGTGCTAAGCTAGAACTGTTAACCTGACATCACCACGGGCATGAAACTAGAAAGCGCGCTAACCCAAAAAACTAGGGTTTTGACCAAGTTCCTTCAGTAATCTTCCAAGGCAGTTTTCTTTGAGTCTTCAAGGGATGTATTAACATATTTTTCCATGGTGGAAACATTGCACAATGTCTGTCACGTGGCACTTCAGGGTCATGGATGGGAAGTGAGCATGGTGACAAATTACTGTGTAACAAATGTCCCCTTAAGCATGAAGGCAGAACGAGGAGTGATGGCTGAATTGATTTATGAATGAAGGAAAAGAACTCACATCATCGTCAGGGAACCTGCCAAATCAAATATTATACAATATAAGACATCTATGGTATGAATATGCCTAACCACATATCTTTAAACTAGGAATCAAATAATACATGAACCCACAACATGGTCACATCCATCCATCTAAAGAGATCATAGAAATGGATCCACGACATGGATGGAAACATCCATATAGATAGGATCATGTATACAATCATGAATACTCAATAACTCCATGCAGCACGGATCAAAATCTGATGTGATTCAGGGTCTTCACCACGATCTCAATCAACCCAACGTACGAATCTAGCCATGTGAATAGATGTGCTGATGTCGAACATGGTAGAAACCACCTGATTACTGACCAATAATGAAAACCGTTAACAAGCACGAGAGAAACCACCAATAATGACGATGGCCCTCAAGGTACAACAAAACAATCTACAAGTATGAACAATTGTCTTGAAGTCGAACACTTGTAGAATCATTCGATTGAAGGCCAATGATGTGAACCTGTTGTCGAACAAGAAGAACTTACCATTGAGGCATGCAAGCTCCAAGGTACTGAAAATAAGTTTCTAAACCACCTTCCCAAATAATGAGGTGAAGTCGACAGGAAGTGGTTCGTTGAAAGAGGGACATAATGATTCCCACATCATCAACACGAAAAAATAGATATCTCAAGATGATACGAGTTATTCGGGATAAGCAAAGGATGTTTGAAAAAAATGACTTCTCTTGAACATATTGGTGACACGGCTCCAGAGTGTGGCAACATTTGACTCAAATGGGATCAGAGATCATGATGACAAAAATGATGATCGAATAGGAGGAAAATATATATCCCAAACCCGCAGAGGTAAAATGAAGAATGAAGGATATCCCCAACCCGAAACTAACAACATATGAGTGTCATGTCCAAGAGAGACAAGCCACCCAAAATAAACATAGAATGTTCACTTTCAATTTTTCCCCCGTTACTGATAACGAGTACCTCTTTATTTTTGATAGCCAACGTGAAGAGGATATCACATGCTGAGCGTGTAAGTTAATTCTTCGAATGAATCCATCCTAGTGATTTTAATGAGCCCTAGGAAGGAGGAACTTGGTCTCGTCATGGTGACAAGTCTTTCACCATTTAATCTTTAACGAGTCCAATGAAAGGGTAACTCGGTAACTTTTCATGTTTAAGATATTTGAAAAGAAACGAAAGAAAACTCCACCATGTCCCTTTTCATAAATCATCTCTCGAATCCGAAAAGGTAGAAAATAATACCCGAGAGAACCTCTTGACCATGTTCGATCAAAGTATTCCTTTTTCATAAATAATGAATCTCAACCCGAAAAAGGGGTAAACGTATACTAGGACAATGTCAATTCATTTACTTTAACGAGTTCGAAACAAGTACTCAACAATATTTTCACTTTTCGAGAGTCAGAAAAGAGCTGAAATTTGACTCCAGGGGGGTTCCTTTTTCCATTATTTTTACCGAGTCTAAAAAAGAGAAAATAAACTCGTTTGTTTTAGAAATAATTACCAATAGTGTAAATTTCCTGTTACTGCACAAAAAAGAGGCAAACATCACTGATATCGAGGAAAAATAATAAAAATAATGGCGAAAATATTTTCAAAAATCTATAAATAGACAAAATAAATGTATAAATTTTAATACAATTATGTATTGCCAAATTCTCCTGATCTAACAATTATATGCCACTGTTAAATACAAAATAATTCTACTTAAATCTTTGCGGAAATTTAATCGCCAATTGCAAACACATGAATAAAAATCAATCACACATAACAAGATATTTTTACCGGGAAAGTTTAAAGCTAAAAACCCCAACTATCATATATTATGTATATCATGGATCATGAAACAATCTCATACAAAGCTCTTCTCATAGAGCTCTCAGTACAATTACGATCGTCTCACACTGTCATACAAAAATTGGTTCACACATGCACCAATTTACTACCTCTTGACAACCTGCCTCCACTGCACAATCCCTGCTGATGAAGATCCCTGAATGAATTCGATCTTGCCTTGCCTTGACTGCACAATCCTCATTGGCAACTCCAATGTGTGTGCAGATGCATTGAATGCATCACTATAGTCACAAATGATAGTCAAACAGACCCTTTCACCTAACTCTCCACTGGGTCTCCAATGGATTTGACATGCAAGTAGTTAACAATTGTATTTCTTCAGTTGCATGTGAGACACTGCTTGTGAATTAATTAAATAATTAATTCACTGATCTCTCACTAGTGTATAAGGAGTTACAACTAGCACAACTAATTTTAACTCACTTAACTAAGTTAAACTAAATAACAACTCACATAACTACTCTTCCAACTCTGTTACAACTTTGTCACACTCAGTTACAACGAAGTCCACTGTGCATGTCCCACCAACCAACCTTGGAATGTGTAATTCCTTCAATCAACTGGTTTGCCACATCAGTTAACTGAAATCAAGTGCTTCAATAGAATAAGTTATTATTTATTGTCTTATTATTATTAAGGGCTAATAATAATCGACATGCATTCTATTTTTAGACATGCGATCTATAAATAGATTTCACCCATGCATATAAAAATAGAAATTCATCTAAAAATAGAATTTTTTCAACCATCTAGAATTATCCTCCTACTAATTTTATAATATGCTCACCATTCTAAAAATAGACATACACCTAAAAATAACCTTTGGGGCTCACCTAGTGAAGGTGCTTAATTTTCACTAGGATCATCATCTTGTTGAATCTCAATAGTAAATTCGTTTTCACCTTTCTATTTTGAGTAAATTGGAGAAGTGAATTTTACCCATTTTTCCTTCGAACTTCCGATCAGTGGTGCAGTCGATCTAGGACACCATTCAATGATCCGTCAGCTGCAGGTAAGAGCTCAAACTCTCTTTTTAATTTTAATTCCATTCTTTAGGTGTTTAGTTTAGAAATTTAGAGATGGGGGGATGATTTAAAATTTGAAAATCATGTGCGGCCAGCGTAGGTTCAAGCTATCGGACTGGCGCTAGTCGTGCTTAGATTGTTAGGGCAGCGCGCCGCCAACGCAGAATTGATTTGGACAATCGCACTGTCCATAGGGAAAATTTGAAATGAGAAACCCACCCATTTCCAATGGATTATTTCAAAAACTACTCCAATGAAAGCTCCTAAAATGTAATTTAAACATGTTTTTCAGGTGATTTCAGCATAAATGGTCATCGAATGGTAAGAAACAGGCCACGAGGTGGAAGACCACCAAGAACTCCATGAAAAAAATTGCATTAATGCATTGAATAATTGTGAATTGATGAATTTTTTCCAAACATCAGGGTTGAGAGCTCAACTGGCACTACTTCAGTATTTGATTGGACTTTGGGACGTAAATCGCAAAATATTCATAATTGGAGACCAGGAAATGGAATTATATTTCATGGACATCTACTTCATTACATGCTTATCCAGGAGAGGGGAGAGGATCCTACTCTCCGGAGCTCACGCAGGAGGTGAGGGTACCATTATGCTTATTTAGAGACACTGTCCTAGGGCTAGGAAGACTAAGAGCCGAAAGATAGAGATATCCTCTATCAGAGTTCTCCCTTGTGCACGATTTTACATTGCATGACTCGAGTGGCTGGAGCCTAGGTGTTTCATGAGGCAACGAAATCCAAATTCCAGAATGTGGTGGATTGTCTGGCCCCTACTATGTTTAACTAGTGCGAATGGTTATTGGCTAACATAAAGAGCCAATTGACCAAGTGAAAAACAGGTCGAATGAAGAAATTTGGGCAAGGGTCCATTTTGGTTACCTTTTTCCTAGAGAGGGTACCTTTGTTTCAGTATCACCGGTTGGAGATCCATGATCCAGACCCAAGGGAACTGAGGCTGATGAGGTGGTGTGTGATCATGCTCCATCAGGGCGGGGGCTATATTTGGTTCACCCAGTTTGGGCATTTCCCGACAACGTTTTTCAGCTGGTTGCATCGTTAACTCATCGTGGTTGAGGATTGTGCATATGCAAGCATCGATTTCAGGGGAGATCCAAATCTACCCATTCCACCAGGCACATAGTGGAATGATGAAAGTAAAAATTGTTTTTAACATTTTTATTTTTTGAATGTTTTTGTCATGTATTCTGAGATCTAAACCCATGATGTTTTTATAGATATGGGTCCTCAGAGACCACCAGGCATGTCACCGATTGCGAGGAGGGTATCTCGCTCGTTGGAGGATGTTCCCTACGAGGAGGGAGCAGACCCATTAGCCTAGATAGAGTGGAACTTGGTAGGCTTCACGAGAGGCATCCCAGAGTATGCTACCTTTTATGATATTTGTCTTTGATTTCAGAGACACACGGTCGAGGTTACAGGAAAACTGCGTCACTTACTCTGGCGAAAGATCCGAGCGGTCACCTACTATCATGAGCACCATGTGGGTGGATAACATCCCTTTGTTTACATTTTGTATTGACGTAGGCTCAAAGAGCCGTTTCTTCAAGCTTTGATACCACATATTGAAAATCAAATCAATTAAAAAAATACATAAAACACACATAAAAAACCAGAGACAAAACATTGGCGGAAAAGACTTTAGCCTCACGGCTTCCTCACATATTTTCTCATTATTAAAAGAATGTAGTGTTACAATTAAATAGATAAGGAGACAGTGTCTCAAGATAGTGCGTGCTATCTTGGATACCTTGGTTGAGATAATTTCTCAACCAAACACACACCAATATAGGAGCTACCTAAACTAACTCCTATCTTAGAGGAACAACCCAAACTAAAGAGTTAGGCATAAATTCCTAACTTTTAATATTTAATTAATTTATTTTATTTTTGGATGTATTATTGTTTTATGAGAGAGGCTAACACTGTTTTTGTCACAAAACACATATTTTTTGATATTTTGATGTAACACACTCGACATACTCGATATATATATATATATATATATATATATATATATATATATATATATATATATATATATGACTACTTGTGTATCACATTGATGTATTGGTTTTTACATGTTGTGCAAATGTCTATCTAATACATGATTTGCTAATTTATCTGTTAAACGTCTTGGAATATGTTGATATGTAATAAAATCAAAATGTCTTTTCAATAATCGAACACAAAAAATACATACACAAAATTTGAGGATTTCACACAGAATAATGGCCATTTAAATGTAACACTACGTATCGTGAGTCTAATTTAACAACCAAATCTCTAATCCTGAGTTCAATTGAATCTGATAATAGCTCAATAACCACACTATATTTGGAAATATTGTTAGTTGTTTGACTCAAACAAATACCTTGTAAATTAATCAACTCGCCATTAGGGGAAAAGAGTGCCCATGCTGCGGAAGACAAGTTCCGTGTGCTATGGAAAACACCATCAGCAAAACCGATGTAATGATTCGATGACATCTGCAAACCAAGTGGAACACAAGGTGATCATAGGAAACAAGTCTGCAAAGTAAACAATCACACCAAAAATCTAGTCAAAGCACACTAATGAATAAAACACTAATGTAAAAAGCATCAAACTCATGATTAAGCATAATATTTATTCAGATAGAGTTCAATAATGAACTCAGATGACTGATTTCTGCCATGATTAATAGTAATAAACCCATGGTTCTACCATTGATATTGCGTGTAGGTATTACCTCGGCCAATTTTGTGAGAAAATTCACAGCAACAGTGAAGTGCCCATGCCCCATGGCCGAGTTAGGGTTCCGAAGCATGGAAATAATTCCCCTGTGGGAAATGGAACAAACATAAAGAACATGGACGAAGGGAGTGGGTGGGTCACACTTTGTGAGGAAAGCGGTGTAAATCTTAAGCTAATGGGGAGAACAAAAAACTCGAAAAAAGACATTCTCGGCAATCCTAGAGATGTCGATTGTAATGGTTGGAGAAATATTTCGCATGTTCCCTTCAGACAACACTTCACGAATCAAGATGGGATTCTGAAATGGGCCAGCCGGTACAGATGAAGCATGGGATTCCATATAGGCTGAGATGCCACCTAGGTTCGGGAGGAATGAGGAAAGATGATGTCCATCATCCCATGGGGTTTATTCAAGAGACATTACCTGCATGATACTTTCACTGGTGGGGGAAGTCTCATTCAAGGGATCATCGGAGTCCCAAGAACCAAACTAGGGAGACTAAGCATAAGTGTCTAGAGAAGAAACCAATCGGTCATTGGTTTCATATGCAGCCTCAGAAGCCATAAGAATATTCTAATACATTTGTTCATCAGGGCTCAAAGACATAACATCACCAAAGATTTCAAGATGGTCATGACTGGGAAAAATCCATGGATCGTGACTAGATGATATCATATTGATAGTGGTGAAATTCAGAGACGGGAGAAAAATTCCCATAGGAGATGAGACTTTGAATAGACTCGACTAGATGTTCTCATAGGGGTAGTGGTATTCCAAACATATGGAAGGTTTCCTACTGAAGAATCAAAGGAAAATAAAGCTAACTAATTAACAATCACGATTTTTCCTTGATGAGGAAAGAAGAGGACACCAAAAAGGTGGAGACTGTTAATGTCAGAATATGCATTCTGCCATCAGTGATCAAAATCACTCTTTTCATTCTCATTTTAGGTGTCCCACTTTGAAATTTTTATATCATTCCATTAGGTCATGCTAAAAATTGTTTCACTGATGGTAGCCCTACTCAATAAAAATTCACTCTCCCTCAGAAAATCACATTTGCTGGCTTACCTTCATGTCTAGCTAAGCATAATAACACTTTTGAAAAACTCATTTCACCATGTCTTATCTCAGTCAAAGTCAATCATGGAAGTCAGGTCATTCAAGTTCCCATTAGGTCATTAGGTTTTGTTTTTCAAGGTCCAAAAATGCACCATTTCATCTCAATAAAGTCAACAAAATGTGTGAGAGTGACTCAATAAACATTTTATTTTCACCTGCAGAAGATCATCAACATGTAAATATCATATTTTTAAATTTGTAATTTTGATTTTTTATGATTTTCATATCAAAATTTCATTTTGATATGAAAACAGAGATGTAATTTATTTTTAATTTCCTATGTAATTTTATGTTTTCTATATGTAATATTTTCAATCCCTACCTTCCAACTCAAAATACACATGCCAAACTGAAGGAGATAAATAAAAAACTCTAGTATGATCAACCTGCGAAACAAAAAGTCAGAAGTCAAAGAGCATTAGTGTGAAAATTTGAAAGGTGAAATGAAACATTATAAAAGTGGGTTTTCAAAACATAAATAAAACCCACTCAAGTATAAAATCCCTCAAAGACATCAATTCAAAGTTCATTTGCTTCCTACATCCTCAAGCATAGTCAACAAAGGAGAATTTTTTGATTTTTTAGGTGAAATCATGCAAAACAGGGGCAGAGGGTGTGTTCTGCACTGGCGTTGCACGTTTGCCTAAAAATGCCGCTCATTTTTTAAAGGCGCTGCACGCCTGTCAAGAGGAGGGCACATTTAACCTAGGTGCTACGCGTCTGCCTAAAAACCCTCAGTGATTTCCAAAAGACCACTACAACTCTTTCAAGATTCAAAAATGGTTTTCCTACACTCTCCAAAAAGCAAGTAGGTTACAAATTCATCACTCCTCTTCTCCTTAATCACTTTATGTGATGTTTAATTTGGTTTTAGTGTCATATTAAGTTCAAAACACTAGTATCATTCTACTAGCATCCCACTATGATTACCACATTTCAATTTATCCTATCCCAACCTCCCATATCATAAAACACTTTCCCATAACCCATACATAACTATCTCCTTCCCTAAAATTTCATCTCCTTCAAAACCCTAAGCCCTAGGTATTCATTTTCCTAGGCTCCCTATACCCTACCTATAATTAAATCCCTTATTCTAAAATGCCTCATCATCAGTACCCCCTGTCACCCCCCTCATATCAAAAATCCCTATTACCATCTCCTCAAATTTCCTCACACCAACCCACACTTCTTACACCCACATTCATTCCATCATCTCCCTAGGGTTTTGACACCAAATACATCATGGAATAAGAAGAGAACATAATTAATAGTGAGGAGGAAGAAAGGGAGGAGAGAAGGCTATCTAAAAAAGGAGGGAGAATCATTAGACATGAGCCAACAAATACTAGAGAACTAATGGCATCTCCCATCACTGTGACACACTTTAAGCATGTAGGATGTTTTGAGTTCTGTGAGAAAGGACAAAGGGTCCAATACCATCCTATGTTTACCAGATTATTTAATTCCAACCTCGATGACAACCAGGTAACCCTTGCTGGTGTCACTTTCACTGTGTCCCCTGCCATCATATCAACTGCCACTAGGATCCCAAATATTGGGGAAAAATGGTTCAAGCAAGGAGAATTGAATCAGTTCTATTATGAGCCATATAATAAACCAAGGTACAAGAATGAGAGAAAGAGGAATTTTCCTTTCTCTTACCTCCCGGACAGATATGTCCCCATGATGAAAATCATTATGAGGTACTTTACTTGTGAGGGTAGGTTTTCTAGACTCAACTCCTATCATGTCCGACTACTCATGCAATTCACAAGGGTCAGAATGCTCAATATACCTTACTATCTCTACCGGAGCATTGAAAAGATGGCATTTATTTCCCAAAAGAGAGATTATGATCATCAAATGCAAAGTGTCTTTCACCACTCCCTCATCAATATGATGGTCCTCCATCACCTTGATCAGTTAAACATTGTGTGGGACACCATATCTAATGAGATTTTCACTGTCCCACCTATTCAGCATGGCCAATATGCACCTTCATCATCTCATCCTTCCACATCCATTCCTCCATCTCAGCCTACAGTTTATGCATCATCACCAGATCAGTGTCCTTCACCCACCTCACCACCGTCATCTCCATTTCACATTGAGACTGGCTCACCTAGCAGAGGTAAAATTAGCAAGCCTAAGAGAGCTCATGCACTTCACAAGGGTCAGAATGTTCAATATACCTTACTATCTCTACCGTAACATTGAAAATATGGAATTTATTGCCTAAAAGAGAGATTATGATCATCAAATGCAAAGTGTCTTTCACCACTCCCTCATCAAGATGATGGTCCTCCATCACCTTGATTAGTTAAAAATTGCGTGGGACACCTTCATATCCAATGAGATTTTCACTGTCCCACCTATTCGACATGGCCAAGATGAACCTTCATCATCTCATCCTTCCACATCCATTCCTCCATCTCAGCATACAATTCATACATCATCACTAGATCAGTCTCCTTCACCCACCTCACCACCGTCATCTCCATTTCACATTGAGACTGGGTCACCTAACAGAGGTAAAATTAGAAATTCTAAGAGGGATGATTTGGTCACATTGGAACATACCTATCAGAGAGGTCATAGGTAGGATTTTTCCCCACAGATTGTGGGAGGGGCCCTGCCTTCTTCACCAAAAAAGCAGGTACACAAAGGCAAGGAAAATATGGCAGAGGTGGACATACATGAAGAGAAAGGCCTCCATGCGAAAGAGGAATATTTTGAACTTGTAGACTTGGACACAATTGATGATGATGATCCTTCCTTGATCATCCAAGAGAGGGAAGCCAAGATTAGAGAGCTCCAAACTAATCTTTACAGGTCCAATTTTGTCATTACCTTTCTCAAGCAAGAGAATCAACAGCTGAAGACCAAGCACTTCATCGATGAAGTGAAATGCATCAAAGCACAAAGAGAGGTAGAAAAGGCTAAAGCCTTGCTTGAATAGACACTAGAGAAGTATGGCGAACTTGATGATGAGGAGGACCAGCCTCCAAGAAAGAGACCTAGGATTAGAGGGTTGAAAAGAGCTCTAGAAATAGAGAGGAAAAGAGAAGTCGAGCTTGCTAAAGAGCTCATTGTTGATGAAAAAATGGCAATCATGGTTAATCAAGACCGAGAGTATTTGTTTGAGAAGGTAAAATAGCGCTTGGAGAAGCTCTTGGCCAAGGATCAAAAGGACAATGATATTCAAATAGGGACGGCAAAGAATTATGCCACGAGGAATAAAATTGCAAGGGCGAAGCTCAAAAGAGCCAAAGCAAAAATTGAATCCTTGACCAAGAAAGAGGAGAAAAGTAGGCTATAAATACTTTCTGAGGTAACACTCCATGCCTCAAACACATGATCAACAATCATCTCACCAATTTTGACAAGTTTTTGGAAAAGTTTGCAAGTTTTCTAAACGCACAACACCTAGGGTGCTGTGCTCTTTTTTGGGGCATCCAATGAGAAAATGGTCACCACCATTGAATTCATAATGATGAGGACATGCTCCCTGAACATTTTCTAAGAATTTGGAGGAAAAATGGTCAGTGAAAAGGGCAAAACACCACCAAAAAACCATGCTTCTGCCTCATTTTTGGCCTTGGTGCTGCGCGTTTACTAGTCTTGGGAAAATGAGTTTTTGACAGGGAAAATGAGCTTCATTTTGCAAACTGAAGGCATGTCTAGAAAGTAGACTTGAATGGATTTCCAACAAGCCATCTTGGAGAAAATTTAGACATCGAGAAGGCACCCAAAATAAGCCTGGAACAGAGAGGGCACGTTTGACACAGAAAGGGTGCATTTGACAAGGAGATGGTGCGTTTGACAAGGAGATGGCGCGTTTGGCAGTCTTATGAAATTTTCTGAGTTTCACTACTGTTTTGATTTTCATCTTGGGAAATGATAATTTTATCTATGTAAATGATGAAAATAAATGTAATTATCATGTTTTTAATATTACCTAGAGTAAATACATTAGGTAAATCAAACAAATGAGGTGTAATGAATCAGTTCACTTAAGTTAGGAATGAGTCACTTGGACCATCCTATACTTTAGCTATCAGTTCAGATTTTTGTGTAATATCTTCCTCACCTCATGGATTTGACCCCTGAGGATGAGTGAATGTTGTTTTCATTTCTATTTAGTCCCTTTCTTCACAATATACAAGGGTTGGAATCAGTTTGATGTTTGCTAGCTGATCAAGGAAACTTTATACTCTGTTTGGCCAAGCTAATAAAGAGGAATTGCAACTAATTTTATGGGATAATTGTGGTATTGAATGTCTATCATAGTTTCTTCTTCAATATCATATGTTTGAAAGTATTGTGTTCATGTTCAATTTCATTTATATGTTATGATATTTTACAAGTTAGATAATCAGAATACATGTTTGCACATGCTATGTTTTGGGTAATTGAACATATTTTTTTCATCTTCTTCTGTCTGAGAAAAATACATCTCATATGATTTTCTTAGCCTTCTTACAGCTTCAACACCATTCCATAACAATTCTCTTCAAGTGATAATCATTATACCTACCTTGCCCCATTGATCCCTGCAACCCTAACTCATTTGCCTGACCTAACTTTCCTTGGCCTAATTTCTTCATCCAGTGATTCCCCCAACTAAAAAAATTCAAAACAACCCCCTGCACTCTATATCTAGCCTAAAAACCCTAATTTCTCCAGCCTTCCTGGCTGTGACCCTTTTGGAGAGAGCCCTCTCCGACTTGATAGGGCTAGCTATCAAGTCAAAATATTGGTCTGTGGTTACCTCTGTTGGGATTCCTTCTTCAACCTTGGGAATCTGGTGGAGTGCTAACATTCTGGTACCACTGCTGGGGAATGAAGAGATACAATTTTTCTTGGGTGTACGACAAAAATCCATTGGAAACTGATCCCTTGGATGATGGGATCGAGTTTCATAATGCTGATTTCATAATTACAGTTCCTCAAAAGCAGATCTGGCTTCTCGAAGAAGGTATTCCAGGTCTAATCCTGATCCAGATCTATTATCTCCCGTCGAAGATCCTGAAAGAATCCTGAGAAGGTAAATATCTCAACTAGTTTCAAGCTCTTCAAAATCTCCTCCTCAAAATTTGGTAAGGCCTTTCTCCTCACCTTCTGATTTGGTAGCCATATAAAATTTAGTATTTGATAGAAAATTTGAGTTATCATTGTTCATAACCAAATCCGATACTAATTTGAATAAAGTAGTCCCCGAACCATGGATATTAGAGTTAAATACATCATTAGTTGAAGCTGCAAATGATACTAATGTTAAAATTTGGAGATGATATTAAAAGCTAGAAAATTTAGCCATTACCCTAAGTTACATTGCTGAAAAAGCCCATATTCAATACCAACAAGAAACTCTTCATATCCACCAAGTTTCCCAAATAGTTACTGTTTCATCATCCATCCCATCATCATCTGAAATTCCCCCTCAAGGACCTCCTCAGACCAATCCATCCTTTGTTCCACCCCCTCTACCACATTCAACAGGAATTATGGCTCGTTTTGGGCCTTTAGTTATCCCTGGTAATCTTGCTGATCTACCTCAAGGATATGGTCAAAGGCTTCCCCTCTTCGATGAAAAATCTGAAATCACTGCTCGTCAACACATGGCCAAAATCACAACCTTTATATATCTCGAGGAGTTAGATGCAGATGATGCCAAGATGCTAATCATCGCACAAAGTTTTTCAGGTGAAGTCAAAGTTTGGTTACATGCCCTAGCTGTTAATTCTATAAGGACTCTTGCTGAGTCAGCTGATGCTTTCTTAGCTAGGTGGGATGAGAAGAAAAACCCTTTACAAATCCTTGCTGAATATGATTCCTTGAAACACAATCCTAATGAATCAGTGCTCGATTACAATTCTTGATACCTTAGAATCTATAATTCCATCCCAAATGAAATGAAACCACCTCCTGGTTTAGCCCTTCTACGTTATCCCAATGATTTTGACCCAGATATGACCTACTCATTGAGAGAAAGAAACCCCACTACCCTTGAAGAAATGATAAAAAATTTAGTGAGTGTTGAGGCTAATATTTTGATTAAAAAGTCCAAACTTAAAACTGAACGCAAAGTGACTATCAAAGAGGAACCTTCCACTTCATCTAATACTAAATTTGATGCCTTGATTAAAACCATGGAGAGAATGGTCAGTAGGATGTCTATTTCAGATAGGCAGACTAAACCACAAATCAGAAATCTGAACTTTCGAGGCCAGCAACAACCTCAGTTTCGGATAAAGCAGAGAGAAAAAAGAGCTCCTAAAACACAACAGCATCAACAGATCAGAACACCACTTCAACAGAACTATGCTCAGAGTGATGAAGAGGAATAACCAAAAATATAGGAGAACCTTATTTTCGTAGTCGATGGTCAGCCCATTTTTCTCACCAAGGATGAAGAATATGTGGAAAAAAAAAAGTTCACCTAATGACAAAAATTTCATAATGGCGAATGATCATGAGTTAGAAGTAGAATATGATGACTATAAGAGAGGGTACATAAATTAATGTAGTTCCCAGAAAAGGAAATACTCCTATAGGAGTTGAGATGTTCCAATAAATCCACCTCCGAAGAAGATAGTTCAGCAGAAAGTGTAATGTTCCCAATTGGGGAAATAGGAAATATTTGACAAAAAAATGGTTATAAAGCATAAAATAATGTCATAAAATATGTTCAATAACAAATCCTTCAGTTGATACAACAACAACAACCTTATACATCATTTTAGGGGCAAAAAGGTGGGGAAAAGTGATGATTTTGGCCCTAAAATGTGTATATTCAGACATCTGCATGAAAATAAGGGTGGGAAACGGTTGGATCTGATATATTAGGTCAACAGGGACCTATTCTCCGAATTTTAGCTTTAAAAAATGATTCTAGCTTAGTTAAACAACTCCTCCTTCCCAAACTAGGCTTTAAAACCCTGATTTCCCAAGACTTGGAGTATGTAGAATTTTCTGAAGCATAGAGAGCGTGTTTTCGGAAAGGGTTTCTGAAAAAAATGAAGTAATAGGTCTTATATACAACTTATATCAATCATACAAGAAAGAAATGGAAGTTTAAACACTTATACAATAGAAACAAGACTCCCAACAACATTTCCAGCAAAATGCATGAAATAAGTAATACTGTAGAAAATAACGCAGTTTCTGCAAATCTGTATTAAAATTGACTGAATAAATCATATAATGGCTGAATAATATATAAATATGGCCAAAGGCCTCTCTAACCAAAATCCCGGAGGGAAATAAGCACCTCCTCTTCAAGAAATAACACAAAATCAAAGGATGCAACACTGCAGTTGCTGCCTCTGCATGAAGGACGTAGTTTCTGAAGATGAATGTGCTGTAGCTGAATGTAGATGAATGGAATCAAGAAAAATATAGAAAATTAAGCTCTAATCCTTCCCTCTTGATCCCTAAGGCAAGCTGATCTAAAGAGAGGATGGAATTCCCGCATGGGAATTCTTTGCACTAAGCAGTGCAGTAACTCCGACTAAACAGCTGAAGTATGAAAATGGTCTCTAGAACAAAATATATGAATACATGAATGAATGATATTTGATTCTATGCCCTCCTTTTATTTTTGGTGAGTCTCCTCACCTTGGGTCCCACCTCTTAGGGTTTCCATCTTCATTTGAATCTCTTCCCTCCAAACTGCGTTGTCTTCTTAGGCAAGCTACTCCTCCTTAGGCTACGCTGGTTGACTTGGTCAACTTGACCTTTTCCTCATACAATTGGCACTTTTCACACTAGGAGGTGTAAAATAAGCTGCTCAAAGGTCCCCTTTTACATTAGGAAGGGTTTTATTCATGTTAAGAGGCCTCCTCTTCCTTTTTATTCACCTACTATACAATATGAGCAAAAATTAATGTTCCAATTTATTAATGAAAATTTTGGAACATTACAGTCCTCCACTCCCAAATGTTGCTTGTCCTCAAGCAACTGCAAGGATAGAACTGAGTGAATCTCCTTACCTCCTCCGGTAGCATCAACATATGATATAATCCTCCAAAGAATATGATGCCATCTCATCCATGAAACTCCATAGTGCCTCTCCCAAGCATATAGACTAGCATTTGGTGAAACACCCAAAATGAATAAGATCATGAGAAGGAAAGTGCTAAAGGAGACAACCATGTGTGGTCTAGAGGTCTTCTCAAGGCATGGAGTGCAAGATGCATGGGAAATATTATTCCCCAAAGTGAAACCTCCACCCCCAAGCTATCATCCATATAAAATGAGTCACCCTCCAGCATGGTAACTCATGAAGAATTCCCTCCACCTTTGGCTTCTAAAGTGTAGGTGGGCTGAATGAATGGACATGATAGGCAAGAAGGCCTATTCCACACTGTCCTCCTCCCCACTCAAGATAAGTGATGAGGGTATACTGATCTTGGGCTGCAACATGAGTGCCCTCCCATGGCAAGAAAGAAGTTAGACCTCCAAAGGTCTCTCTCCCAGCATTGTGCATCAAGCTGGCCCAATACATCACACACATAATGGATAGGAAATCACTACCACATGACAACCCATCCATCTCATGGCCCTCCTCATTAAATAACAAATGTGTTGCTGTAGAGGCCATTTCTCCTTCCATGTTCCCCTTAGAACATGCATTGCAGAAAATATGGGAGTTCTCTCCCAACAAGGACACATCCTCCTTATGTGTCACTCCCCTAATCATGCTCCCCTTAAAGATAATAGCAACATCAGAAAAATAGAACATAATAATAAATAATATGGGGAAAGTACTAAGGGTCTCATGGTGTTCAATAGTGTACCAACAGTCTCTCAAGTGGTCACAGCGCAATTTTCCAAACTGCTGCTTGAAGAAGTGATAGGGCAAGCTGTCTTCTAGTACATGGGAAATAATGCATGCTCTTACATCTGAAAATGTATAGTAGGTGGCTGAATATATAAGCTGAACATGCATGGAAATAAACACTTGCCCATGACCATATGAGAGATGGCTACCTCCATCACATAGTCTGGCCCAATAATGCTCATGGAGCTTAAGGAATAGGCTGCCCTCCTATGGAGCCAAGCACTGCATGGAAATGGAGAGAAGATGCAAATATTGTGTTAGGTAATCAACACATGAAAAAACGAAATTCTCACCTTCATATTGTCCCTCAAGTGCCCCAAAAGTGGAGAGGTCAAATGGATACTCCATCAGCAAATCCATGCCATGAAGTAACAGCGCTGTTGACTCATGCAAGCATGCCCTGACCAAAATATAGCTCCATCCTTTGACATGTAGTTTGTCAAAGGTATTCTCCATAATGCTGCCAAATATGAGGGGTATCCTCCATGATGAAAACACATCTTGCACCATTATAGTGCCATACTTCACCCTTGCAACACTATGCCAAGTGGGAGAGCAATTTTTCCCTTGCTCTCTTCCAATCCTCCGAAGCAACAAAGATCTTTGCTGCCTCATCATACCTCCATCATACACATTATGTAGTGAAAACATAATGATCATGCCATCATAATGTATCCACACTCCTTGCTGCCCCATGATGAAAGTACCCGGCCAAGTTCCTTCCTCCCTCATACCCTTGGAAATAAGATATGTCTCATGATTGCCAAACTCTCTCCTGAGTAGCCAACACAGCTTTGATTCTTACTGCCCTGTGTCATAGATCTGCAAGTGGCTCACAAGCCTCTTTCTCTCCATCCATCTTCCCTTGGCATCTTCCCAATGAATACCAATAATATTCCAAAGCAAGTATTCCTTCTTACACCTCATGGAGGGTTGAGATGTAACCCATTGGAGGTTTCTCAAGAGAGACCTCTCACCAACTAATCCCTTGAATCCAACAGAACCCTAGATTGCTAGAAACAAAAAATCATTAGGGGATGGCACCTCATGCATGATGCTCACCAAATCCTTGCACCATAACCCCTCATGCTGCATGCAACTCAATAAGGGTGCAAAGGAATGAGTGCCGATCCCTTCTTGGATCAAACCCATATTGCACAGCGCTGTATAAGCTTGCCTCTCCTCATCAGCAAAGCATTTCGATCCTGGGCCATGTGAAGAAAAATTTCCAAAGCCTTTCATGAAATCTTCTGAAGTGTTATAGCATGGAAATTTTTGCATACCTTTGGAATCCCTTGAGACATCTTGTAGGGTTGCAAGAGTCTCTTTTTGCAATGCGTTGGCTGTTCCAACTGCTGATATGGTTGGCTGCCCCTTTATGAACATGACAACGATGGTAGAATCCTCCTCAAGTGGGGAAGAGAGCTCCTCCTCTGGCCATCTAACCACTTCTTCTTGTGGCCCTCCATTCTCTGCACTCCCTCCCTGAGAACTGGAAGTGCACCCATCTTCTCCTTTCTTGGTGTCGTCACAATGAAGACTACCATTTTCCCAAAGCAGATTTTTCTTTTCTTTGCATTTCATGATATGTTGAAATGCATCTTCTTAAAGATCCCTTAGAGGAGATCTCATGTCCATAACCATCTTGATCCCATAAGGATTTGAATGTAAAGAAGGCAAACCCTCCTTACTGCTATCTCTTGACAGCGCTGTAACCCTTATCTAGGGTGTTTTGGCTATCTCATAAAGCAACTTCCGGATGAGCATTTGGTTCTGCATGTATTTGTTTGGAGCAGGGTTCACTCCATCCTCCAAGAACTCATACTTCAACCTCAAGGGTTGTGTGTAACTTATCAGAGATGCATGAGGTTGATGGTTCAAATATCCTTGGAACCCTCCAAGCTTGCACATCGCAGTGAAATCCTGCTGCTCTACCTCAACAATACTATTTGATCCTGGGCCATATGCAAACAAATCTCCAAACCCTTCCATAACATTTTCTGAAATGTTGAGATATGGAAAATGATGCATACCTTTGTGAGCCTTTGGGACATCTTCCATGGGTGCAAGAGGTCCCCTCTCCAATATGTTGGTTGATCCAAATGCTGGTGTAGATGGCTTCTCTCTCAAGGTCATGGCAACGCTGGTACTTGCCTCTTCCCCTGGTGATGTGGGTCTTCCTTCTTCTCTCAGTTGAATAAGCTGAGGAGAATATAGGGTTTCTTTGAAAGCCCTAGGTTGGAACTTGTATTCTGCCAAATACCCACTCAGATTTTCATGCTCTAAGTGGTATCCTTGTTCTTCACTTCCTCTACAAGAACAGGAAGTGCATGCATCTGCCTTTGCTTCTTGAAATCCTTTAGAGGTCTCACCGCAATTTTCTCCTCCTTGAAACCCTCTTGGAGTTTCACTGCATTTATCTTCTCCTCTATTCTTGGATTTGAATATGGATGAGAGTAAACTCATCCTCTCCATAATTCTAACCTTTATTGAAGCCATCACTGAAGAAACCCTTTGATGGAAATATGTACAAGGCTATTTTAGAGATGGACTGAGTGGGCATTTACTGGATATGTCACCTCTAAGGAGAGGATGAGATCCAGAGGCTATCTGGCCCCTCCTTAGGCTCTGTCTATAACTATGTAAATATTCCTCCTTCAGGGAGCCAACACTTTGGCATGAAGCCACAGGCTGAGCCAAAGATCTTGCTCTGATACCACTGTAATGTTCCCAATTGGGGAAATAGGAAATATTTGAAAAAAAAATGGTTATGAAACATAAAATGGTGTCATAAAAGATGTTCAATAACAAATCATTCAGTTGATACAACAACAGAAACCTTATACAACGTTTTAGGGGCAAAAAGGTGGGGAAAAGCGATGATTTTGGCCCTAAAATGTGTATCTTCAGATATATGCGTGAAAATAAGGGTGGGAAACGGTTGGATCTGATAGATTAGTTCAATAGGGACCTACGCTCATAATTTCAGCTTAAAAAAATGATTCTATCTTAGTTAAACATCTCCTCCTTCCCAAACTAGGATTTAAAACCCTGATTTCCCAAGACTTGGAGTATGCAGAATTTTATGAAGCATAGAGAGTGTGTTTTATGAAAAGGTTTCTACAAAAAATGAAGTAATAGGTCTTATATACAACTTATATCAATCACACAACAAAGAAATGGAAGTTTGAACACTTATACAGTAGAAACAAGACTCCCATCAACATTTCCGGCAAAATGCATGAAATAAGTAATACTGCAGAAACTAACGCAGTTTCTGAAACTCTGTATTAAAATTGAATGAATAAATAATATAATGGCTGAATAGTACAGAAATAGGGCCAAATACCTCTCTAACCAAACTTCCGGAGGGAAATAAGCACCTCCTCTTCAAGAAATAACACAAAATAAAAGGATGCAACATTGCAGTTGCTGCCTCTGCATGAAGGACACAGTTTATGAAGATGAATGTACTGTAGCTGAATGTATATGAATGGCCTCAATCCAAATACAGAAAATGAAGCTCTAATGCTTTCCTCTTGATCCCTTAAGCAAGCTGATCTAAAGAGAGGATGGAATTCCCGCACGAGAATTCTTTGCACTAAGCAGTGCAACAACTCTGGCTAAACAACTGAAGTATGCAACTGGTCTCTAGACAAAAATGTCTAAATACATGAATGAATGCTCTTTGATGCTATGCCCTCATTTTATTTTTGGTGAGTCTCCTCACCTTGGGTCCCACCTCTTAGGGTTTCCATCTTCATTTGAATCTCTTCCCTCCAAATTGCGCTGTCTTCTTAGGCAAGCTACTCCTCCTTAGGCTACGGGGGTTGAATTGGTCAACTTGACCTTGTCCTCATACAATTGGCCCTTTTCACACTAGGAGGTGTAAAATAAGCTGCTCAAAGGTCCCCTTTTACATTAGGAAGGGTTTTATTCATGTTAAGAGGCCTCCTCTTCCTTTTTATTCACCTACTATACAATATGAGCAAAAATTAATGTTCCAATTTATTCATGAAAATTTTGGAACATTACAGAAAGAAACACCACTGAAACAAGTTCAAAATAAGGGTAAAGAGGCTGTAGCTCCAAATCAGAACATAAGCAATCAACCTTCTACAAGTGCACCTGTGAAAGAAATAGATATTCCAAGAAAAGAAGCTGCACCAAGAGATCATGTTGAGAAAATGGATGTTATCATAAATGAGGTAGATAAAACTATACCTTTCAATTTAGAGTCAAAAATTTCCAAGTTAAAGGTGTCTATTCCACTTATTGAATTGGTTAAAATTAATAAATACAAAATCCATGTAGTAAAAAATTTGAAAGTTGACCCCTTATCTGACATGGTTAATGTGGAGGATGATCAATCCAATTTAATATTTGGTCCTGCCATCGATGGTCAGTCTGAATATAGTGAGGTCCCACCATTTTACATGAGTATTAATTTTCATCAGTGCATTCTTCATAACACTATGTTAGATTCTGGGGCCTCCCAAAACCTCATGCCAAAAGCCATCATGGAGAAGCTTTCCCTTGACATAACCCGCCCATATCATGATCTATATTCTTTCGATTCTGGTCGTGTCCGTTGTTTGGGTCTAATAAAAGATCTAGTTGTCTCCATAGAGCAGATCACAGCCAAAAATGTCGTTATCGACGTGGTAGTTGCTGATATTCCACCATGTTTCGGTATGTTGTGGACAAGATCCTGGAGGGCCAAATTGAGAGGTACAATGCAGTTGGAATTTTCCTATGCCACTATTCCTGTCTTCGGTCAAATGAGAAAACTATACCATGAGACTAAAATGAAATACATGATCAGAAATAAGGAAAGGCCTAATAATCATCCTATCAACGCTGTACATACAGACTTAGAGTCCTTCATATTGTACAATGATTTTGGATTAAATGATGTTGATTGTTAATTAGTAGAAATAAAGGATGTTCCTAAAGTTTCAGATTGCATTAGAACAATGTTAGAAAAAGAGAAAGATAATTTTCCTACTATATCCGAACAATCATTAGAGAAGGCAGATGAAAGTTGAATCAGATCAGAAAATTGTGTCAAACCATAATCAAGAGTTTCAACACCTTGAAGAAGAAGATGCCCTTTGGAGCATGGACTTTGATGGTTTCGTTGGCAAAGGGAGGGCTAGCATTGGTTTATGGATCCGCAACCCATTTCAACAGAAAAATAAGGTCCCAAATAATATAAGGTTGTGTTCCTACAAACTAGCATTTGATTGTACGAATAATGAGGCTGAATATGAAGTGCTCATTACCGATTTGAAAATTTTGAAAATATTGGGAGCTAGGAGAATTGCAGTCTATGGTGATTCAGAGCTGGTGATTGAAAAAATCAAAGGTGAATATCAAGCTAATCACCCAAGGATGAGGCAATATAGGAATGCAACACTTGACAATTTAATAATGTTTTCAGAATATACACTTAAGGTGGTGCCAAGATTGCAAAAATTGATGGCTGATTCATTAGCTATTGCTGCGAGTAATTTCATATCTACAATGTTTTCAAATAAAAAGTTTGAAATTCATATAAATCACAAGCCCACCATTTCGAGTAACTTGAAATTTTGGGAAGTTTTCTAGGATGATAAACAAATGAATAATTTCCTTCAAAGTGAAGGTGAGTTTGAGAACTGTTCTATGGACAAAGGGTACGATAAGGATCACCAATTTATTGAGGAAGATCAAATTGACATACTTCAACTCAAGGACAATAGCATTCCAAAATGTCTTATACATTTGGAAGAGTTATTTGATCAAGATGATGCGGCGAGGAAACCTACTTTGGTCCCCACAAAAAGGGGCGTAGAAGATGTTAATATTGGAACAACAGAGCAGCCAAAGTTCATCAAGCTTTCAAAGTATTTGCCATCAGAGGTAAAGCCTAAATATATTGATTTTTTTACTGAGACTTTTGACATGTTTTCTTGGGATTAATCAGATCTAAAGGTGTAAAACCAAGATATCATTCAACACACAATCCCGATCAAGCCAAATCAAAATCCTTTTAGACAGAAATTCAGGCGCACAAACTGAAAGTTGTTTCCGTCCATTAAGAAGGAGGTAAACAAGCTCTATAAGGCAGGCATTATTGTTCCAGACAAATTTTCAGATTGGATCTCCAATTTGGTTCCGCACTAGTACATTTGGGGGAAATTCCAACGCTTGGTTCCGACGCTTTTGACCAAATGTCGGAAATTTCCCTAATTTTTTTCAATCCCGCCCGAAATCGTCGCTATACCGATGTTTAGAGAAAAGTGTCGCAATACTAACACTTGGACAAAGTGTCGCAATTGCGACGTTTGGAGGAAGACGTCGCAATTGCGACACTATGCCCCAAAGCGTCACTATTGCGACGACTACCTCCAAATGTCGCAAGTGTGACACAATGTATAAGTGTCGCAATTGCGATGTTTGGAGGCAGCCGTCGCAATAGCGACGCTTTTTCCGTCGTCGGTATAACGACACTTATATGCGCACTACATAAAAAATGATTTTATTAAAAACTATGACACTTATATGCGCGCTACATAAAAATGATTTTATTAAAAACTAGATTAACGTCTGATATCACGCGCGCATTTTCCCCCAGCTCTTACGGAACAAAATTCACCCTCAGCATTCGCCCTCAGCTCTTGCAGAACAACATTCGCCCTCAGCTCTTGCAGAACAACATTCTCCCTCAACTCTTGCAGAACAACATTCGCCCTGCATTCGCCCTCAACGTTCGTCCTCAGCTCTTGGAGAACAGCATTCGCCCTTAGCGTTCGCCCTCAGCTCTTGCAGAACAGCATTCGCCCTCAGCTCTTGCAAAATGGTAAGTTCTTACTGCAGGCCCTTCCTCCTATAGTAGGGTTGACTCTATTTGGGTTTTTTTGGTCAATTCCATTAGATTGTGTTAGGCTATAGGGTTCTCTCTAGATGTCATCCAATGTTCTTTCGGATGAGTTTCAAAGAGGATGTGTAAGATGTGTTTGTGCGTGCATGAATTTGACTCCACCAGTTTCATGAAGTTTAAGCTATGGATTTTAGTTCGACAAACTCATCCATCTCAACACCCAGTAACGAATTGCCCTTGGTCTGATCTATATTGAAGGTGAAGTGAAAAGTGGTAGAGAATGGGAGATCTAAAGTCATCAACTTTATCACAAGGGTAGTACTCCAGATCGAAAGTGATGAGCTTTAGTTCTCCAGATTTGGGGATTTTCTGATATTTGGGGATTTTCCGATGACATACCAAAGGTCACATCCATACAACCATATCAAGGTCAATGTTGAGATCATTCTCATATAGATATAGGTCACTGATATATAGGGTTAATATCATCATCACTATCCATGGAAATTGAATGGTTACAAAATCTGTGATTGTGGTTGGCTCATTTATAATTATTACCCATTTACAGTAGAGCACAGAAACACTAAATATGGCCCGAGCAGAGCCTTTACAACAGGAAATGGAATTGCAGCTGCTTCATCAATAACCAATAGCTCCACTTGAGAAAAATTTTCATAATCTTGGGGTTGGATATACTGCAGAGAAAACAATTGTAGTTATCATTCATGCTCCAATATATTAATATACTTTTTACATTGAACTGAAGAAAGGGAAAAAATAAAATGCTAGCCATCATACAATGCTTTGACATAAGATTTTTGAGTGACATACTTGAAAAATAACTCATCCACTGATATTTATAATCATTTGAGTTATTCAAGTTAAACACAATGTCAAGAATCAAGATTCAATACCCTCTATTATCTTCATCACCCAATACAAGATTTAAATTTTCCCCAAAGAAACGCTTATTAAATTGGCAGCCATTATTTCTCCCTACTTTAAAAGCCCTACATTTAAATGAGAACAAGCATTACATAAATTTTTCAACTACAAAAATCTATTAGTGTTCAAGTGTACTTGTGTGCATCACTTGTGTAGGGTATTCCTTTTCCACTTTCACATTATGATCCAATAATGTGTGTAGTATAGTTCATAATTTTTGTGATTTAGATTATCTTGAAAAGGGAAAGGTAAATTATTTCTCATGGAAAAAGAAGGTTTTCCCTTTTTACTACTGGAAATGGTACAACAAAGTTCCATTTCTACCCGAAACTCCTATGAAACAGAACTAAATAAAGGCCATGTCCTCAATGAACATCATTTGGCTTTCAAAATGGCCATTGCACTGTTGTTTCTTATATTACATCACGATAGTTTCTTAGGTCATTTCTTGTTTCTTGAGATGAAAAAAAACCAAAGAAATTGTGAAGGTCCTTTCAAGAAATAAATGACCATTTCTCGATCATATCTCAACTATTTTTTATTTTATTCAATGGTTTCTTACTTTGAGAGAAATTTGATACTTTTATAAGGAATATAACATAAAAACACAAAATGGGAATGAATTGATGAGGTAGATGACCTTTATTTGTTGTCAATTAAGATTTGATAATACACGATGCATGTTCGTACTTCACAAACTAGATTCCTTCCCCGAGTTAGGACACAGAGTGTATTGAATTCAAAGTTGTAGTTTCTAACTTCTTGTATCGTTCATCATCTTTTGAAATTCAGACATTGCATGTCTTCATTGCTTCATGTTTGAATAATTTGCATGATATCGCACAATATAACAGGAAATTAGGAATTATGATTATTATTACTTTATGGATCTGTTAAGTTACTTTTAAGTTTGCATGGTTTAGTTTGAAATTATTCTAGTGTGCCCCTAGGCCCAAGTGAAGGAATGCCAAGGACTGAGAACCCTAGTTTTTAAATGGTATTATTTCTTATACCCAAAATCCCCTCAACATCACTTCTTATTAGTTCTTAACAATAGTGTTGTAAATAATTTGAGAATTTATATAGCAAAATCTCGCACTTCTCAAGATAAAGTCCTAAAGCTAAAGTGTGATACCATGTGTAATTCAATAGCCCCATTGTCACCTCACCAACCTCATTTCACTTCGGGCTAGCTCTCCTCCAACTCAAGGGGGGTTCTCCCTAGTAGATGTTAGGATCTAATGGCCCAACCAAATCAAGTTAGAGCCCCCTAACTCTCTATGTTTACTACTATCAATAAAAATATTGAACAATAGGGTCAGACATGCATCCTGAAGATAAAATTGCCAGGGTATTTTTGGGCAATTTCAAAGGGAAAGTCCCCAAACACATATAATCAAGGAATTATAACGTGATTTCAAACATTAAATATCAACAAAATATTTTAAAGGATATTTAAAGGAAAAAGGTGATGGAATATAGAAAGTGCCTTACTTAAATGCTCTAAGGATTTTTCAATAGTTGCTCCAAAAGCTTCACTTCAAGGCCTTTCAAGATCGTCTCCAAAAATGCTATACCATCAGCTTCAACAATGTTGCTCCAAAAATATCCTCAAGGTCTTCACAACAAGTTTACTAGAAGTTGCTCCAACAATATATTCAATAAGGTCTTCATTGTCAACTTGTCTATTGTTTGGGTGCCTTAATGTGCAATGACATGTTTCCAGGACTGAATTCAATGCAAGGCATATTTGAAACTCTAACTCTCGTTTCCGTGTCTTATTAGAAATTATTTCGCTTTTCATTTTGTGTTTTCAAGTTAGATATTGTTTTCAAGTTTTTACATTTATAATTTTATTGCAATGTGGCATATTGATTAGGGCCACAGAACAACCCCAAGACGGATGATCGCGGAAAGAGGCCAGCGGAAGAACATGTAAAGTACCAGCATTGCTCTATCTTCAAGTATTTTAGTTATTTACATAATTGAAATAATATTAATTTTGTTCAAATATGCATACACCTAGCCATGGTACACCTGATGATTCCCTCTATGAGGAAGAGCTTTCTTCATCCCTATCTCTAGCGCTCTTGTTGCGAAAAAAGGCACGAGATGCAAGGTTGGAATTTAATACTTTGATAGACGCGCCTCAAACACCTAAAATAGAAGAGAGGATAAAACAACTTATGACCCAGCTAGAAACATATTAGGTAATAATAAAAAGTCAAAAGGATATTTTTTTTGTTTTGCATGAGATGAATTGTGATAGTTTGATTTTTTATTTTTACATTGACTAAACTAACAAAAAGTTCTTTTGTATGTAGCGTTTCGGCACTTCACAACCCGGTGTCGTTGGTAGTGTGGGACACAAGGGCAAGATATTGCCCATAAAACCCTCTCGTACACCTTTCACTCCTTTTAGGAAGCCACCAAGAAAACACACTCGGCTAAAGTAGGACACCACCAATCAATTTGTTGGCAATGATGAGGCTGATATGGCCAACTACATTATTGCGTTTCCTGGAGCTACACGTGTCACCTCCACAGGGACCATTAATGGCACATTGTTGGTGAACGATGAAGGTGTCCCTATAAAGCATGTACAACTACCATGTAAATTTTAATATTTTAACTATTTCATGTACTTTATCTAAAACATATTTATCATGATTTTTATTTTTAAATTAATGATAATATCTTCTTCTTCTTTTTCTGTGTAGGAAACAATGAGTTCTACAGGTATCTGGAGAGCCATGCATTGGTAATTTTTGGCCCAAACATACGCACAAGGTGGAATTCCTAGAGTTCCAATCTAAAAAAAAGAACTTCTAGATTAACTAGAAGCCCTTGGGATCGACACATTCCGACTCGTAACAACGATGGATCGGTGGACAACAATACCTATAGGACGCAATTTCAAGTTAACCCTAGATATGAGTGTCCTCTCACAGTTCCAAAAAGTGAGTGGAGAGTACTCATCCATGACGGAAAAGAGACAAGGGCAAAGAAAGAAGGAAAAATGCCAATTGGACCTGCAAGGTAAATTACAACTTTAATTCAATAGCTTTAATTTTCTCTATGTCTAAAATAAAAGTGTGCTACGTCATATCTGAATTCAATCTTTTGATGCTAGGGTGCCTGACACCTCGAAGGCAACCAAAGCTAGGATTGAAAAAAAGGGCCATCACAAGCTAGGCTAGGGTGGATACTTGAAATTAGCCGCAAGAATTGTAATTAAGTAGCTAAACATCTTATAATTAATTGTATTGCCTTCCAACATTTTTGTAATCCTATCAAATATTATTAAAAATACACAATCATATGTAATGTAGGGTGATGACTTCGGAACATAAACTACAGAGGAAGATAAAATTATCACTTTACATTTTGGCTATCAAGCCGTAGTTGAACGTCGCAGAAGCTTGGGGCAGGTCCCAAGATCCAGAATGCCTAATAAGGTAAAACATTAACCTTTCAATATGTTTGTTTTCGTCCATAAATTTAATGTCTAACAACTTTTTTTAAATCAGAGCAACAGTACCGACGAGGCAAATAACCCAGTTTTAGAGCCAGATGTAGATGCTCCTCACGTGCAACCTGATCATTGTAGTGGGGACTAGGCCGAAAATGCTACTATCGGTGAGGGCCATGATGGTAATTAATTTCCACTTATAATTTTTTCTAATTATACCTTGATGGTTGTCCTTATAACATTTTTTGTTTAAATGACAGAGAATTTTTCCCTTGAGGATCTTACCACCAGAGAGAAAGACAGGGCAACAGTCCCAACGGCGACAACTGGTGCACCAGGTAAATAATCTCTTTGCAATTTTTTTTATTAATATTATCGAATTAGTTCAATGATATTTAAAAACTAACAATTAAAATCTAATATTATCTGTTTTTGTAGGCGATGCCCCGTCACTAAATGAGACCAGACATCATGACTACGCAACTAGGTCAGTAGTGGGGGTCGAAAGGCACGAAACAGGAGCATAGCACGATGATATTGATGATGTAATTAGGAGCTTTAGAAATAGGAAGAAGAAAAAGAAAAATTGATAATGTAAAATATTGTATTATTATAAGACAAACGTTACCATACTTGGAATGTTTTTTGCTTAGACTTGAACGTTTTTGCGTTATATAAAAAAATCATTTATCATACTATTTTTATGTCAAGCACTAATTTCAATGTTTCCTTGAATACTTTTTGTTGCATTGTTTTTCTATTAGTTATTGAATTTTTTTTTTTTGCTCATGAAAGTAAAAAATGAAATATAGATTGGGTATTTGGGAATTGAGAGTGATGTGAGGGGGGGGGGAGGGGCTATAAGAGCTTCCACCTTCACGTGGTTGGCCCTGTTTAGTAGAGAATAATTTCTTGGAGAGATTTAATCTTGGAGCAAACCTCCCTCGATCCAGCGTAGCAACAAAAAATTCACTGTTGACTTAGTTGCTACTCTTTCAGATCGTGGGAGGCTTGTTCCAAGTTCATGCGACTCCAATAAATTGTTCTTGAAACGAAGAGAAGCTTATTCAGGTATGTTTTGAAATTTTCAACATATGTTCTAACATTATCATAAGAATGCATCTTAGAGTAATATGATATCTTGAAATAATTCTCATTATAATTTCATAACCTCTTCTCTCACTTGGTGGTGTCTATATCACTAAGCGTGTCTTCTTTAAAATTATAGTTACAGCAGAGAATTAACAATAAACTGCACTGTGAGTGATATCTTGTAATAATTCTTATTATAATTTCCTAACCTCTACTCTCACTAGGTGTCTATATCACTAGGTGTATCAATTTTAAAATTATAGTTTCAATGGTAGATAAATTGTTATCTTAAAATTATAGCTTTGATGGTGATACCTTGTGATTGATAATGCAATTTGAAGCAGCTTTGGCTTTGACTAATATAGTCTTAGGAACCTCTGAGAATACAAAGGTTGTGACTGATTACAGGGCACTGCCTATATTTGTGGAACTTCTTACCTCCGGGAATGATAATGTTCGAGAACAGGTAGCACGTTTATTTTAGAGGCATAAAATTATTCTTCCCAACTATCTTTATATGTCTGTAATTTTGGAATTTGATTTTAAAAACTAGTACCCAACTTTGAGTTCAACTGGTGTTCGTGTAAGGCTATTTGGGCTTTGGGAAATATTGCTGGAGACTCTGCAACATTTAGGGATCTTGCCCTCAGTCATGGAGCTCTGAGGCAGGTGCTTGCCCAGTTGAATGATACTGCTAGAATTTCAATGATAAGAAATGCTACATGGGCTCTGTCAAATTTTTTCCGTGACGTAAACCCCAACCACTATTCGAACAGGTAAGCAGAATACATTTTCTACCTCTTCTTCTTAGTTCGCAGATATTGTGGATTTTTTTTATAGATCTTGGTGCTTGGTAGATTTGGACGTAATATGGACCTAGGCGCTTGTTCATTACAATGACTCCGTCATCAGGTTTTAGAAAATGCTCAGAAATTTGGGTTTCACAAGGGGATTACCCTTGCTTGCAATTATCGATTATCAATCACATTCAAAAAAGTCTTTCGTAGCATTGCTGAGCTCTTTGTAGGTGAATTTCCGAGGCAATTTCACAATATCTGAACTAAATTTGTCTGTCCTTTTCAATACTCTGCACTTGTAACAGAACCAGACAAACAATATAGTGGCCAATGCAACAACAACAACACCTCTTGTTGCCATGCCTGCAATTCACCCTCTCTGCACGCATGAATGACTATGCACCCTCTTTTGTGAACAGGTACTGGAGCTGAAGGTACTGGTTTCCATTAGGATCGTGGAATTCAACATCCAAAATAGTATCAAATTCCACTGCAATAGTATTCCCCGGCGAGGGCAATAGTTCATTGAGACCTATTGGACTCATCACCCCCAAATAGCCTCCAGGGCTACCCAGAGTGTGATCATCTTTGTTGCTGAGTATATTTTTATTTTTTCAGTGAGAGTTTATGGTTTCTCTAACATAGCTTCAGAAATTCAATTCAGTGCCTGCTTGAATATCGTCACATAATACTCATGGTTTGGATTGATGAGCATGCTCTGAATGGTTGGTTGATTCATAAGAACCACCCATATAGTCATCTTGAGATATTTCAGAAGTTTTCTCGGGTTTCCTTTTTCACCGTTTCTAGGGGGTGGGATGGTGTGGGGTGATGCATCAATACTGGTGCTCTTGTAGTAGGGAATTTGTTTTTGGGGATATAAAGGAGCATTTGATGTAGATATCCCATTGGATGCATTCATAGATGGGCACGAGAGGTCAAAAATTTAAATTAAAAATATGCAACCTCTAGCATGGCAACCTGAAGGTCGCGAGAGACACTGGTTAAAGATTGTTTTGTGCTGGCCTTAATATAGTCGTGATTTCTTTCTATTATCTTAATGCAAATATATAGTCCAGTCTCATTAAAATGAGGATTGTGGTTGTATTTCTCTTTGGTTATTTCTCTCTTAATGCTCCAGAAGTTGCCAAAAGTTGCGATAGTTGTTTAGTTTGCCTGTTACAACTTAAAAGTGGTTTTTAGCAATGGGAGTCATGTTTTTTAAGGTTCATAATAATATGAAGATCTTGTAATTCTATATTCAGGATAAGAGAAGATGGCCTCTACTTTGGGCAGTATGACAACAATTGCCACATCTACCTCATTGGGTAAAAATGGAAAGGGGAAGAAGTTGGGTGCAATGTTTGATAATTATGGCAGACAATTGTCTTCTCTTTCAATTTTTTCACCTATTTCCTTTAATCTCTCAAGCAGAAGAGGGACTCTGAGATTACACGACAGAGAGAAGGTAGTTAATACAAGAGATATGGAAAAAGAGTTGTACTTCAACAAGGATGGCTCAGTGACAAAAAAATTGCAGGTTAGAGAAAAAAATATGTTTAAAGGAAGGTCACCTGCATGTGAAACTTCACTATAATGGATCTTTCCTTGTCCACTTATATTCAATTTTAATGTGTTATTTTAATTTTTCATGGAGGGTTGTTTTGGTATATGGTATGGCATTCAATTGCACACTTACTGAAAGCATTGTCAATTTGTCTTTTAGGCGGTGTGAACAAAATTGTTGATCTTGTTGGAGTCACCCTTGGGGCGAAGGACAAAATGTTGTCTTGGAGAGCAAGCATGGTTCTCCGAAAATAGTTAATGATGGTGTGACAGTAGCTAAGGAGGTAATTTATAGATGTGTGCTCTGGTTTTCTTTTTAACGTTGTTTTAGTTCCCCCTCTTAAATGTCTTAGATTTGGTAGGCATAATTTGAAAACTCAAAGGTGAAAGGAAACATATTTGTTACCCAGTGGTCTACTTGGCCTATGGACTAGCCACATTAGAGTAATGCATAAAGCTTTTCACAACAATAAAAGGAAAAGGTTATGGTTGAGTCAAATTTTATTGTTATTGACAATGTAATGAAATGTATCTCAATGCTATGGTTTTGGCCTTTTTATTGGTTGAATTAGAGGACCCAATTGAAAATATTGGGGCCAAGTTGGTAAGGCAAGCTGCGGCAAAGACAAATAATTTAGCTGGGGATGGAACCACAACATCTGTTGTTCTTGCACATGTTGGAATATTGAAAAATTCCAGAACAATGAATGGAGAATAAATCTCCCTTCCTCTAACACAGAGAAAATAAAAATTTCTTTGACAGGAGACAAAGTTTCAATACTTTGAAAACAAACTTCTATTCCCTTCAATAAAAAAAAAAAAAACTATTACACTTGTTCCTCACTGAGAGGGATTACAAAATTATGACCGCTACAAAACACAGTGCATAAAACCAACTCACTGTCTGTTCAAAAAAAACATACTCTGTCTCTAAAACACTCTGCTGTGTTTTTCCCTTTCGCACTGCTGTGCATACACACTTAAAAAGTTACACTCAGTCTTTCACTTTTTACACACTGCTGTGTAATAAAAAATTTACGTATTGTCTATAAAAAAAACTACCAAGATTTTTCGACCTTTTTATTTTTATATGCCGTAACATATAAAACATATTATAATAAACCCTCTTTTAAAAAAAATAAAATTAAAACTAAATTCTATGGCCCAACTTTCATTTCGCATATGATATATATATAACATATGTTTAAAACATATGTATATATTAAAGCATACATAAAATTAAATTATCAAAACATTAAAGAACCCTTTCCGTCGGACTTCAAAAGTTTGAATAGATTGAATTTCAAACCAAATTCGTGTTCCAAAATGGGATGTTGACGTCTGCCTAATTTGTAACGCGAATTCTCAATCCAATGTGCCTTATAAAAAATTCGGGTCCAGTTTTCAGGTTTTCAGATTCCCTTCAATTTCATGCGATCTAATATTAATGCTCCACGTGTCCTCCTTTTGAATTTACAAAACTGGCAGGTAAATTTATGTTTTTTTAATTTCTGCTTGGTGAATTGCGTTAATGCTTGTTGTTGTGTTTAAATACAATCGGTCTTCCTAGGGTCGGTATTGCGACGCTTTTGGAATGCGTCGGTATTGTGACAGTTCTGGGATGCGTCGGTCTTGCGAAAGCATAAAAATGTTGGAAGAGCGACAGTATAAAAACGTCGGAAGAGTGACGTTCAAAATGTCGGACCACATTTCGTCGGAATTGCGACAGTTTACAAAGGTCGGAAGAGCGACGCTCAAAACGTCGGACCACATTTCGTCGGAATTGCGACAGTTTACAAACGTCGGAAGAGCGACGTTCAAAACATCGGACCACATTTCATCGGAATTGCGACAATTTACAAATGTCGGAAGCGCGACGGTTTGGGAAACGTCGGAAGAGCGACGCTTGTTTAGAAGCGATGGAAAAAGTGTCGGTAGTGCGACATTTTGTTAGTGCGTCGGAATTGCGACGTAATGGCAAACCACGTTTTTCCCGTCCTCAAACTGTCGCTCTTGCGACGACTATGTGTCGGAATAGCAACGAATTTTCTGTTAGAAATTGCGCCAAATTTTCTAGTGCCAGTGCGGAAGAAGACCGGTGAAATTAGACTCTATATAGATTTCATAAATCTGAACAAAGTGTGGTTGAAAGACAATTAACTGCTGCCTAAGATGGACCACATACTTCAACGAGTTGTAGGATCCAACAGGATGTCATTGTTGGATGGTTACTCAGGCTACAATCATATCCTTGTACATGAAGATGATCAATATGAGAAAAAATTCAGTACACCATGGGGTACCTTTAAATATGCCAATATGGCGTTCGGTTTGAAGAATGCCGGGGCCACTTTCCAATGTTCCATGGACATAGATTTTGGTAATGAAAAAGATGTATTCCTTTTTGTTTATTTAGATGATCTGACTATTTATTCAAATTCATATGATGAGAATTTACACCATTTGAGAGCTGTGTTCCAGCGATGTAGAATGTTTGGGATTTCCCTAAATCCTAAGATGTGCCTATTTTCTATGGAAGAAGGTAAGTTGTTGGGTAAAATCATCTCAAAATATGGGATACAGATAGATCCTGCTAGATTTGAAGTGATACAATGAATTTATTTTCCTAGAAACAAGAAGGAAATTCAAGCCTTCAACGGTAGGATGAATTTCCTACGTAGGTTCATTCCCAACCTAGTAGAAAATCTTAGAGAGTTAACTAACATGTTGAAAAAAGAGAATAATTTTGGATGGTTTGAAAATTCTCATAAGTCATTCAGCTTGGTGAAATTTTCCTTTACCACTGCTCCAGTGTTGAAAAGTCCTCATTATTCACTAGATTTCATTATATTTTATTTTTCTTCTGAGCATACTTTGGCAGTAGTGCTTATGCATAAAAAAGATGGGACAGAGCTGCCAATAGCATTCTTCAGTCGCACAATAAGAGATGCATCCCTCCGATACAACATAATTGAGAAACATGCCTTGGCCTTGGTCAAAGCACTCAAAGACTTCTGTGTTTATATTCTGCACTCACATATTTTGGCATATGTTTCAAATGTAGCAGTTAAATAAGTACTTATGCAAACAGATCCAGAAGGAAGAAGAGGTAGGTAGATAGTAGCACTTTTATAGTATGACCTTGAGATCAAGCTGATCAAGCTGATCAAAGTGCAAGGCTTAGCCAAGCTCATGGATGAGTCCAATATACATGCACTTGACATCAATCTCATATTAGCACTGTTCGATGACTAAGAAAGTGAAAGTATTGTTCAGGTATTAGATCTCTTTTCATCATCTCCACGGTATGCTGATATCATTTATGTTTTACAACATTTGAATCCTCCTCTAGGCATGCCAAAGAGTAAGAGTAGGTCTTTGAAGCTTAAGGCTTCGAAATATTGCATACTAGATAGTGCACTCTACTGGAAGGATCCTGGAGGAGTATTACTCAATTGCTTGGTAGAATATGAATCCAAAGAAGTGATGAAGTATTTCCACAAGGGAGATTGTGGAGGTCATTTGTACTGGAAGACTACGACCAACAAAGTACTGAGAGCGAGTTACTATTGGCCTACATTGTTTTCATATTTGTATAAGACGGTTATGAGCTGGCATGAGTGCCAATTTTTCCAAGGTAAACATAAGCTCTTTCCTTTACCATTACAACCCATTTCAGTTGAAGCTCCCTTCTAGCAGCGAAGCTTATATTTTATTGGTGAGATACATCCACCCTCATTTTCTCAACATAGATGGATATTTACTGCCACAAACTATTTCACAAAGTGGATCGAAGTGATCCCAACCAGGAAAGATACTGACTCAGTCATAATTCAGTTTCTGGAAGCTAACATCTTGTCCCTGTTTGGTTGTCCTAGAAATATCATCACGGATAATGTTGCAACCTTCAAATCAAAGAATATGACAAAATTCTATGATAAGTATAACATTAAATTGGGTCATTCTACAACATATTATCCACAGGACAACGGATTGGTGGAGTCCTCCAACAACTCTTTGATCAACATAATCAAAAATATGTTGGAGGCTAACAAAAATAATTGGCACAAGAAGCTAATAAATGAATTGTGGGCAGATCGAGTAAGAAACAAGAGATCCATTAGCATGTCTCCATTTCATGTAGTTTACGGTGTGGATACATTTTTCCCTACTTCATTGGCTGTCCTAGTCATGAAACTTCTACAAGAGGCCGGAAGTGAAGAAAATGCTATTCAATGTAGAATAAACCAAATGATTCACTTGCAACAAACAAGGGAAGAAGTGTTCCAAAACACTTCCAAGCTCCATGATAAGATCAAGCAAATTTATGACAGGAAAACCAAGCAAGATGATTTCAAGATCGATGATGTGGTACTTCACTGGGATGCTAGGAATGAAGACAAAGGTAAGCACAGGAAGTTCGATAATTTATGGAAAGGTCCTTTTATGGTGTAGCTTCTCGTGGAAAAAATGCATATCTCTTGGAGGAAATGGATGGGAAAAGTTGCTTAGGAGGGCCAGTTAATGGTAGGCTCCTGAAGCACTATCTCTTTTGATCTGAAAATTAACAAAAAATGTCATCGTCATTGTATATATCAGTTTGATATTCCGACAAGTGTCAAGTGGAAAAGTATTGGAGTTCGAAGCCCGAAGTGAAGGTCACAGAGCTTCATTGAGTTTCTACTATTTCAAGATAACTTTTTCCAAAGAGTAAGTTTAGTTTTGAATCATTGTTTCAGTCAAGTTTAGTCAAATTTGAGTCAGTTTCATCCAGTTTGTGTCATTGAGTTGTTAATAGTTAGTCCTGCATTTCAGTTTCAGTTATTTTTTGACCGTATTGGCCCAATGGAAGAGGCAATGATCTACAAAATTCAGATATCTGTGGTTCTTGACACCTCTTTTAGAGATGCCATCCCTAATAAGGCCAATGTTAGTGTAAGAATATCAATTCTGCCATCAATGATCAAAATCACTCTTTTCATTCTGATTTTATGTGTCCCACTCTTAAATTTTTATATCATTCCATTAGGTCATGCTGTTAGACAAATTATATATTACAGAGCATCTCCCACTTTGAGACTGATTGTAGCAACTCCACCGTTGCTTCATTTGCTGGACAATGACTCCTCTTTGGACCTGACTGTTTCTCATCTTTATCGTCATCCTTGAAGATCAATTGAAACTGAGCGAATTCTCAGTTTCTCCCTGGTTACAACTTTTGTTAGCATATCTGCAGGATTCTGGCTAGTGTGTATCTTTTCCAGCTTCAACTCTCCATCTTCCAATACTGACCGTCTGAAATGGTACTTGAGATGTATGTGTTTAGTCCTGGAATGAAATGCTGAGTTCTTTTCAAGATGAATGGCACTTTGGCTATCACTGTATAGCGTGCCCATATCATGCTTCTTACCCTATTCATCCATAAACCTTTGTAACCAAACCATTTCTTTACTAGCCTCTGTAGCAGCAACATACTCTGTTTCTGTTGTTGAAAGTGCAACAACACTTTGGATTTTTGAAACCCAACTGACATATATTCCTCCTACAGTAAATACATATCCTGTAGTGCTCGTCCTATTATCTCTATCACCTGCCATATCTGCATCAACATATCCCTGTAGAGAAATGTTTGAACCACCAAAGCATAATGCTTGATTTGTGGTACCTCTCAAATATCTGAGAATCCATTTTACTGCCATCCAATGTTCTTTACCTGGATTGTTCATGTACCTGCTTACAACTCCCACTGCATGTGCAATATCAAGCCTTGTGCAGACCATTGCATACATTAAGCTTCAAACTGTTGATGCATATGGAACTTTAGACATATATTCCATTTCTTCATGGGTCTTGGGGCACATCTCCTTACTAAGTTTGAAATGGCTAGCAAAAGGTGTACTAACTGGTTTTGAATTCTACATATTAAATCTTTTCAACACCTTTTCTATGTACTCATTTTGAGACAATATTAATTTGCGATTTTTCTTGTCTCTAGTTATCCTCATACCAAGGATTTGTTTTGCAGCTCCCAAATCCTTCATTGCAAATGAATTTTCCAATTTTCTTTTGAGCACATTTATTTCCTGCATGTTAGACCCTGCAACAAGCATGTCATCTACATACAATAACAATATATTATAGCTGCCATCATTTTTCCTTTTTAGATAAACACAATGAACAGAGTGACATCTAGTTTAACCTTGTTCAGACATAAAATTGTCAAATTTTAGATACCACTCCCTTGGAGCCTGTTTTAAGCCATACAAGATCTTCTTTAACCTACACATCAATTTTTCTTTCCCTTTGACCTCATATCCTTCTAGTTGCTGCATGTGTATCTCTTCCTCCAAATCTCCATGGAGAAATGCTGTCTTTACATCTAGCTGTTCAAGATGTAAATCTTCTGCTGCTACAAGAATTAAGATAGTTCTGATTGAAGTCATCTTAACAACAAGAGAAAATATTTCATCAAAATCAATACCTTTCTTCTATGCAAACCCCTTCACCACAAGTCTAGCTTTGTACCTCTGTTTTCCTCCATCTTTTTCCTTCAGCCTGCAAACCCATTTATTCTGCAATGTAGTTTTACCTGCAGGCAACCTGACTAAGTCCCAAGTCTGGTTATGCGTTAAGGAGTCCATCTCTTCTTCCATGGCTAGCTCCCACTTCTTCCTGCTTTCAACCTGCATTGCTTCTTCATAACATTCAGGTTCATTAGAATCAGTCGACAATAAATACTATAATGAAGGAGAGTATCGTTCAGGGGGTCTACTTATCCTGGTAGATCTTCTAACACCACATTCAGGTGTTTGAGGTGCCTATTGCTGTTGTGGTGGTTGCCGCTACTGTGGTTGTTGATTATTATTATTTTCAGGCACCTTTACTTTTTCAGTTATCTCATCAAGAACTGTGTATTCCTTGATTTCTTTTTCCTGTTTCTTTTCCTGCAACTGATTCTTATACAAGACCTTTTCATTGAATATTACATCTCTGCTCCTAATGATTTTGTGATTTTCATAATCATATAAGCGATAACCAAAATCATTAGCACCATGTCCAATAAAGGTACATTTCTTTGATTTTGCCTCAAGCTTTGTTCTATTTTCTTTATTAATATGGACAAAGGCCTCACAACCAAAAGGCTTTAAGAAAGAGTAGTTTACCTTTTTACCTGTCCATGCTTCCTTTGGAATACCACCATCCAAGGAACTTGAAGGCCCTCTGTTTATTAGATAAACAACAATATCTACAACATCTACCCAAAATTGTAAAGGCAATCCTACATGCAATCTCATGCACCTTGCACTCTCCATGAGTGTTTTGTTCATCCTTTCTGACATACCATTTTCTTGTGGTGTTCTTGGAACTGTCTTCTTTCTACGAATTCCATGCTCTGAACAATACCTATCAAACTCTTTTCTGCAATATTCACCTCCATTTTATGATCTGAGACACTTCAACTTCTTTGCTGTCTCAATCTCAACCAAAGCTTTCCATTTATTGAAAGTATCAAATACATTAAATTTATTCTGAATACAATAAATCCAAGTTTTTCTAGTTGCATCATCAATAGAAGTAACATAATAACGAGAGCCACCGAGAGATGATACCTGAGCAGGTCCCCATACATTTGTATGCACAAGCTCCAATTTTTTTCCCTTCTTTTCTTTCCCAACTCTGAGAAATCTGACTCTCTTTTGTTTTCCATAAATGCAATTTTCACAGAAATCCAAATCAAAATTCTTCAAACCTGGCAACAAATTTCTTGAGTGAAGAATCTTTATCCCCTTCTCACTCATGTGTCCGAGCCTATGATGCCATAATGCTGCATTTTCTCCTTTGGAAGTTAAAGCATTAACAGAGTTAGAAATACCATTGCATAAATACAATGTACCAACCTTTTCACCTTTTTCTATTACCAAGGCTCCTTTGGTGACCTTCCAAGCTTTATCTGTAAAAGTTGTCATACAACCTTTACCGCCTAACTGCCCTGTTGAAATTAGATTTTTCTTCAGACATGGAACATGCCTTACCTCCTTTAGTAGCCATTGGTTTCCATTCTGCTATTTTACAAGAACCTTACCCATTCCAAAAATTTTACAGGGTGTATCATCACCCAAACGGACTTGTCCAAAATATCCTTGAACATAGTCATGAAAATATTTCTTATCAGGTGTGGCATGGAATGAAGCCCCTGAATCTACAACCCAGGAATCAGTAACATTTTCGAAAGAAAGAATTAAAGCATCTTGTAACACATCACCTGTCACATTTGCTTCATGATTGTTTTCTTGCTGTGTGTCTCCTTATTTTCCCTTCCGAGATCTACAATCTTTCTTTAGGTGTCCTTTCTTTCCGCATTTCTAGCACACTTTCCCCGAGCTGGACTTGGATCCTCCTTTTCTTGATTTACTGCGATATCCCGAGCTCTTTCCTCTTTCCGTTCTCCTTCCCCTAGACTCTGCACTCAAAGCATTACCCGATGTCTCACCGGAGCTTTTCTGTCGCATTTCCTTGCTAAGTATAGCACCGACAACATCATCAAACTTTAAAGTACTAGATCTAGAGACAGAGTTACTAATGGCCATTACTAAACCATTCCAACTCTTTGGAAATGAGCACAAGAATAACAGAGCTCTAACTTCATCATCAAATTTTACCCCTACAGAACTTAACTGACTGGTAACTGTATTAAAATCATTTAAATGGTCTGCAATAGATCCACCTTCCGACATATTCATATTAAATAGTCATTTCATAAGAAATACCTTGTTTTAGGCTGAGGGTTTTTCATATAGTTTCACCAACGTCTGCATCAAACCCTCTGTTGTTGTTTCCTTCGAAGTATTGAAGGTGACTGACGCCACAAGGAACAACCATACTGTTCTGAGTGCCTTTCTATCGAGAATGTTCCATTCCGCATCTGTCATGGCCGCTAGCTTCTTTGTTTTTCCGCTCAATGGTAGGTATAGATCTTTTTGATACAGATAATATTCCATTTGCATCTTCCATAGCGGGAAGTTTGGCCGTTAAATTTCTCGACCCTAAACTTACCATCTTCTGCCATTGCTCCCACTCAAACCAGGAACCCTTCTTTCCTGCGATTTTATTAGCGAAATATACCTTCGGCTCTGCTACCAGTTGTTAGACAAATTATATATTGCATAGCAATGCAACACATAAAATATGTGGAAAATACAAGAACACAAAACACATAAAACCAGAGAGACACAGATATACGTGGTTCACCTAGTTTGGGCTACGTCCACCCCGAACAGCTAGTAATTCCTTTCTATTATCCAGCAAAATGAAGAGACACAACCTACAGCAGATCCGCTGTAATATCCTCTATTCTCTCTCATAGTCTCCCTCTCTGTTTCTCACTCCGAGAATACACATACCATACACAGCCGCAATACAATACGCTCATAAAAAGCGACGGGTTGCCTTCTAGGGAAAAAAACCCTAAACTAAACATAACTTCTACCGTCATATTATTTGCCTAATGAATGGCCCAGATTGACTATAAATTACTATACTTTTACAAGGCAATTTTACATCTGTTTTTAGCTTCGGGGGCGCTGCCGCCCCCCCCTGGACCCCCCATGGCGACGATTTTATGGAGCCCCCCCTTGGTGGGGGGTTTCGGGGGCAGTTCCCTCGAAGCTAAAAATAGATGTAAAATTGCCTTGTAAAAGTAGAGTAATTTCTAGTCAATCTGGGTCGTTCATTAGGCAAATAATCTGACAGTAGAAGTTATGTTTAGTTTAGGGTTTTTTGCCCTAGAAGGCAACCGCTTGATTTTTATGAGGGTTTGTATTGCGGCTGTGTATTCTCGGAGTGAGAAACATAGAGGGAGACTGTGAGAGAGAACAGAGGATATTACAGTGGATCTGCTGTAGGTTGTGTCTCTTCATTTTGCTGGATAATAGAAAGGAAGGACTGGCTGTTCGGGGTGGACGTAGCCCAAACTGGGTGAACCAAATATATATGTGTCTCTATAAAACCAGAGAGACACAGATATACGTGGTTCACCCAATTTGGGCTACGTCCACCCCGAACAGCCAGTCCTTCCTTTCTATTATCCAGCAAAATGAGGAGACACAACCTACAGCAGATCCGCTGTAATATCCTCTGTTCTCTCTCACAGTCTCCCTCTCTGTTTCTCGCTCCGAGAATACACATACCATACACAGCCGTAATACAATACCCTCATAAAAAGCGAGGGGTTGCCTTCTAGGGCAAAAAACCCTAAACTAAACATAACTTCTACCGTTAGATTATTTGCCTAATGAACGACCCAGATTGACTAGAAATTACTATACTTTTACAAGAAAATTTTACATCTATTTTTAGCTTCGGCAGCACTGCCCCCGAAATGACCTGCCAGGGGGGGGCTCCATAAAGTCGTTTCCACCCCCCCTGGACCCCCCATGGCAAAAATTAATTTACGGGCGACGTTGCCGCCCCATTTAAGGTACAGGGGTCCAATGCTATGATACAAAGTAAACAAGATAATCAGGCTCCACACCCAACACATGCTAAAAATTGTTTCATTGATGGTAGCCCTACTAAATAAAACTTCACTCTCCCTCAGAAAATCACATTTGTTGGCTTACCTTCATGTCTAGCTGAGAATAATAAGACTTTTGAAAAATTCATTTCACCATGTCTTATCTCAGTCAAAGTCAATCATGGAAGTCAAGTCATTCAAGGTCCCATTAGGTCATTAGGTTTTGTTTTTCAAGGTCCAAAAATGCACCATTTCATCTCAATAAATTCAGAAAAATGTGTGAGAGTGACTGAATAAAAAATTTATTTTCACCTACAGAATATCATCAACATGTAAATATCATATTTTTAAATTTGTAATTTTGATTTTTTATGATTTTCATATCAGAATTTCATTTTGATATGAAAACAGAGATGTAATTTATTTTTAATTTCCTATGTAATTTTATGTCTTATATATGTAATATTTTCAATCCATAGCTGCCAACTCAAAACACTCATCCAAAACTAAAGGATATAAATGAAAAACTCTAACAAGATCAACCTGCAAGACAAAAAGTCAGAAGTCAAAGAGCATTAGTGCAAAAATTTTAAAGGTGAAATGAAACATTAGAAAAGTGGGTTTTCAAAACATAAATCAAACCCACTTAAGTATAAAAGCCCTAAAAGACATCATTTCGAAGTTCATTTGCTTCCTACACCCTCAAGCATACTCAACAAAGGAGAAGTTTTCGAGTTTTTAGGTGAAATTGTGCAAAACAAGGGCAGAGGGCCCATTTTGCACTGGCACTGCACGTTTGCCTGAAAATGCTACACATTTGTTAAAGGTGTTGTGTGCCTATCAAGAGGAGGGCGCGTTTAACCTGGGTGCTACTTTTTTTCCTAAAAACCCTCAGGGATTTACAAAAAACCACTACAACTCTCTCAAGCTTCAAAAAGGGTTGCCTACACTCTCCAGCAAGAAAGTAGGTCACAAATTCATCACTCCTCTTCTCCTTAATTAGTTTATGTGATGTTTAATTTGCTTTTGGTGTCATCTTAAGTTCAAAACACTAGTATCATTTTACTAGCATCCCACTACCATTCCCACATTTCAATTTACCCTATCCCAACCTCCCATATCAAAAAACACTTTCCCATAACCCCTACATAACTATCTCCTTCCCTAAGCTTTAATATCCTTCAAAAGCCTAAGCCCTAGGTATTCAATTTCATAGGCTCCCTACACCCTACCTATAAATAAATCCCCTATTCTAGAACCCCTCATCATCACTACCCCTATCACCTCCATCATATCACAAATCCCAATTCCCATCTCCTCAAATTTCCTCACACCAACCCACACTTCTTACACCCACATTCCATTCCACCATCTCCCTAGGGTTTTGACACCAAATACATCATGGAAGAAGAAGAGAATAGAATTCATAGTGAGGAGGAATAAATGGAGGAGATAAGGCCATCTAAAAAAGGAGGGAGAATCATTAGACATAAGCCAACAAATACCAGAGAACTCATGGCATCTCCCATCACTGTGACATGCTTTAAGCATGCAGGCTATTTTGAGTTCTGTGAGAAAGTACAAATGGTCCAATACCATCCTATGTTGACCAGATTATTCATTTCCAACCTCGATGAAAACCAGGTAACCCTTGCTGGTGTCACTTTCACTGTGTCCCCTGCCATCATATCAGCTGCCATTCGGATCCCAAATGTTGGGGAAAAATGGTTCAAGAAAGGAGAATTGAATTAGTTCTATTATGAGCCATATATTAAACCAAGGTACAAGAATGAGAGAAAAAAGATTTTTCCTTTCTCTTACCTCCTAGATAGATATGTCCCCATGATTAAAATCATTATGAGGTACTTTACTTGTGAGGGTAGATTTTCTAGACCTTAATCCTATTATGTCTGGCTACTCATGCAATTCACAAGGGTCAGAATTCTCAATATACCTTAATATCTCTACCAGAGCATTGAAAATATGGCATTTATTTCCCAAAAGAGAGATTATGATCATCAAATGCAAAGTGTATTTCACCACTCCCTCATCAAGATGATGGTCCTCCATCACCTTGATAAATTAAACATTGTGTGGGACACCTTCATATCTAATGAGATTTTCACTGTCCCACCTATTAAGCATGGCCAAGATGCACCTTCATCATCTCATCCTTCCACATCCATTCCTCCATCTCAGCCTACAGTTTATTCATCATCACCATATCAGTCTCCTTCACCCACCTCACCACCGTCATCTCCATTTCACATTGAGACTGGCTCACCTAGCAGAGGTAAAATTAGCAAGCCTAAGAGGGCTCATTTTGGAAAATTGGCACATACCTATAAGAGAGGTCATAGGCAGGTGTTTTCCCCACATATTGTGGGATGGGCCCTTCCTTCTTCACCAACAAAATAGGTACACAAAGGTAAGGAAAATATGGTAGAGGTGGACATACATGAAGATAAAGGCCTCCATGAGAAAGAGGAAGATTTTGAACTTGTAGACTTGGAAAAAATTGATGATGATGATGCTTCCTTGATCATCCAAGAGAGGGAATCCAATATTAGAGAGCTCCAAGATAATCTTGATAGGTCCATGTTTGTCATTACCTTTCTCAAGCAAGAGAACCAACAACTGAAGATCAAACACTTCATCGATGAAGTGAAATGCATCAAAGCACAAAGAGAGGCAGAGAAGGCTAAAGCCTTGCTTGAAGAGACACTAGAGATGTATGGTGAAATTGATGATGAGGAGGAATATCCTCCAAGATAGAGACCTAGGACTAGAGGGATGAAAAGAGCTCTTAAACTAGAGAGGATAAGAGAAGTCGAGCTTGATAAAGAGCTCACTGTTGATGAACAAATGGAAATCATGGTTAATCAAGACTAGGAGTATTTGTTTGAGAAGGTAAAACAACACTTGGAGAAGCTCTTGGCCAAGGCTCAAAATGATAATGATATTCAAAGAAGGATGGCAAAGCATTATGCCATGAGGAACAAAATTGCAAGGGCCAAGCTCAAAAGAGCCAATGCAAAAATTGAAACCTTGACCAAGCAAGAGGAGAAAAGGAGGCTAGACATACTTTCCAAGGTAACACTTCATGCCTCAAACACATGATCAACAATCATCCCACCAATTTTGACAAGTTTTTGGAAAATTTTGCAAGTTTGTAAATTTTCGTGTTTTTAGGGACATTTATAGCACAACAAAAATGTCAAACGCGCAAAACCTAGGGTGTTGCGCTCTTTTTTGGGGAATCCAATGAGAAAATATTCACCACCATTGAATTCATAATGATGAATACATGCATCATGTACATTTTCTAAGCATTTTGAGGCAAACTGTCAGTGAAAAGGGCAAAAAACCATGTTTCTCCCTCATTTTTTCCCTTGGTGCTACATGTTTACCAGTATTGGGAAAATGATTTTTTGACAGAGAAAATGAGCTTCATTTTGAAAAATGAAGGCATGTATATAAAGTATACTTTAATATATTTCCAGCAAGCCATCTTGGAGAAAATTTAGACACTGGTAAGGCACCCAAAAGCAGCCTTGAACAGAGAGGTCACGTTTGACAAGGAGATGGCGTGTTTGGCAGTCTTATGAAATTTTCTGAGTTTCACTCCTATTTTGATTTTCATCTTGGGAAAAAATGATTTTAACTATGTAAATGATGAAAATAAATGTAATTATCATGTTTTTACTATTACCCAGAGTAAATACATTAGGTAAATCGAACAAATGAGGTGTAATGAATCAGTTCACTTAAGTTAGGAATGAGTCACTTGGACCATCCTATAATTTAGCTATCAATTCATATTTTTTTGTAATATCTTCCTCACCTCATGGATTCGACCCCTGAGGATGAGTGAATGTTGTTTTCATGTCTATTTAGTCCCTTTCTTCACAATATACAAGGGTTGGAATCAGTTCGATGTTTTCTAGTTGATCAAGGAAACTTTGTACTCAGTTTGGTTAAGCTAATAAAGAGGAGTTGCAGCTAATTTTATGGGATACTTTTGGTATTGTATGTCTATCATAGTCTCTTATTAAATATCATATGTTTGAAATTATTTTGATCATGTTCACTTTAATTTCTATGTTATGATATTTACAAGTTAGATAATCAGAATTCATGTTTGCACATGTTCTGTTTTGGGTAACTGATTATATTTTGTTCATCTTCTTCTGTCTGAGAAAAATACATCTCATTTGATTTTCTTAGCCTTATTACAGCTCCAACACCATTCCATAACAATTCTCTGTTGGAATCATGATTTTCGTTAGACCAAAACCTGCAGGTGTTAGTCTTCGCTATAACAACCATAGTTAGGATCCACGAGAGGCAGTTAGTCCATGTCGTGAAACACATGGGGAGCGTTGAACCCAATTTCCAACAATATCCCCCCCAATACGAGCCAAGTGAGTTTCGAACTTGAGACCTGTCTCTCTGATACCACTTGTTGGAATCATGATTTCCATTAGACCAAAACCCATAGGTGTTAGTCTCTGCTACAATCGCTAGAGTTTGGATCGACGAGAGGCAGTTAGTCCATGACGCAAAATACACGGGGAGCGTTGAACCCAATGTCCAACATTCTCTTCAAGTGATAATAATTATACCTACCTTGCCCCATTGATCCCTGTAACCCTAACTCATTTTCCTTGACCTAGATTTCCTTGACCTAATTTCTTCATCCAGTGAATTCCCCAACCAAAGCAATTCAAAACAACCCCCTGCACTCTATATCTAGCCTAAAAAACCTAATTTATCTAGCCCTCCTAGCTGTGACCCTTTTGGAGAGAGTCTTCTCTGGCTTTATAGGGCTAGCTATCAAGTCAAAATCTTGGTTTATGGTTACCTCTATTGGGATTCCTTCTTCAGCCTTAGGAATCTGGCTGAGTGCTAACAGAGACAACATAAACCATAACATGAGTCCAACTGCATCCAAGAAGGAGGTTATAAATAAAATTGGCTTCTATGACCTCAACTTATGAATTTACCATCTTTCCCTCCAATAGGATGGGAAAATATTTGAGAATACCATACGGTCGAGAAACTCTACTGTCGAAAGCTTCTAAAGTGTTTAGGGACTGGCTCAATGGAGGAGAGCCAATGGCTTTCCAACGAGAGATAGACATGATGCAGGTCGAAGATTCTTCATCAACAACAGTATTATGAATGGCTTTCCCCATCACGGTAACTTGAATCTAAAAAGCTACTTGAGCTGGGAGGCGAGGAACGAAGTTCTCAAGATCGAAAGCAATGAGATTGGAATCCGTCGGATCAATGACTTGTTGAAAATGCAACAAGATGATGGAGCTTAGTGAAATGAAGTCGCCTTCACTAAGTGGGCCCGCAGGCTATTTTTGGTGCAAAGTATATTTTTAGACATAGGGATCATGGTATATGAGTTGCAGGATGCTATTTATGGATGATTGGTCGAGTTGGTAAAAATAGATGTACCTCTATTTTTAGACATTGGGTGGTTTCTATTTTTAGACTGCCAGGCTAAAAATAGAACAGTCAAATATTATTAACCCTTAATAATATTTAGACTATAAACATTATCTTATCCTCTTGGAGAAATTCAGTTTGATGCTTGGATGTGGCACATGCAAATTACGTAAGGAAATACGCTTTTCCTAAGGGTTAGTTGAGCTATCGCATGGTCAATTTTAATAGAACTCATGTGCAGTTTGGTGGAGTTGTGTTCTGTTTAAACTAGTTGAACTAGTTGTATTTAGTCTAACTGAAAAATACACTACTGATGAGTGGTGTGAATTAATTATTAATTAATTCACTAATTATTAACTCATAAATCAACTAAAGAACACATCAGTTACTGAAATGCATGGACAGTTCAGTGGAGACCAGTGTTAGAGGTGGGTGAAAGGGTGTGTGTGACTATCAGTTGTGACCATTATTGTGCATGAGATTTGCACACACATTGATGGAGATTTCCAATGAGGATTGCGCAGTTGGAGCTAGTGGGATTTGAACTTGGATCTCATTCATTACTCACTTGGATTGCGCAGTAGAGGCAGGCAGACTTGTGGAGAAGATTTGAACCCATGACTTGTTCAAATCTCAGTTAGTTTGTGTGTAACTTTTCGGAGATAGTACTGAGTACTTGTGAGGAGTATTGTGCTATGTATTTTTACATGTTCTCTATCATTATACTATACAGATAGTTGGGGGTTTTCAGCTATTGCTTTCCCCATTACATCCTGTGTTGATATGTGTGCTTGATTATGTTTTAATGAGCGCATGTGACTGCTTTCTATTTCCGCATATTGATGATCAATTGTAGACGAGGTTATGTATTATGCATGAAGCTTAAATAGTGTGTAATCAGGATAATCTCGGAGAATAATTTAGCAAATTATTCAAATTTCTACATGGTATCAGAGCAGAATTGATCATCGGATCTATTACAGTGATTACAATTATTTTCGGTAGACAGAGTCTGTAACGGGCCAGGTAGCCTCTGGATCCATCCTTTCTTTGAAAGGTGATATATCCAGTAAATTCCCTTACAGTCGATCTCTGTGCTAGAAATAATTTGTTCTCACATATCTAGAAGCAACTGAGTTTTGAGCTTGGAATTCGAATTTGCAGTAGAATTTGGAATTCGAATTTGCAGTAGTTTTCTTGGTGCCAAAGTTGAAATTTCTTTCAACGGATTGCGACTGGAATATGCCCTTGAGGGCAGTTCAAATTATGTTGCATGGAAGGACCGGATGGAGGCGGTATTAGATGATAACGGGCTGAAGGAGTTCATAGAAGCTGAGCTCCCAAAGCCTACTGATGTTGCTCAAGTTGAGGCTTGGCAAAAGAAGATGGCGAAATGTCGAACAATTCTGTTGGAGGGCGTGAAGGATCACATTGTATCCAGCATGCATGGATAAGCTTCTCCATACTTGATGTGGAAAGCGTTGACAGATTTATTCCAAAGCAAGAGCGACCAGAGGAAGTTGGCACTCAAGGATAAACTCAGACACATAAAGATGGAGAAAGGCGACAGTATGCCCAAGTACCTCACGAAGTTCATCCAATGCAGGGATGAGCTGGGAAGTGTGGGGGTGACTGTTGATGATGAGGAATTGGTGAGATTGGCTCTCCTTGGTCTTCCGAAGAGTTGGCATGCCTATCAGGATTCTGTCAATGGTCGGGAGAAATTTCCAGGATGGGAGCGACTTTGGTCGGATCTTGTGCAAGAGGAGATAAGGCGGAGTACCAGCGACGGATCTTCATCAAAGGCATCTGATGAAGAAAATTGCGCTTTGGCTACCAAAGAAAAGAAAGGGAAGAGCAAGAAAGCTTCTCATTCCTAAGTAAAAGGCATGAAGCAAAGACATGTCTAAGGAGAAGCAGCCACACTATCACCAACACTTTATTATGAGAAACATTGTCCGTTTAAGAAGAAATTAAGCAAGTCACTGATTCGCAAAGTGGGAGAGGCCTTAGCCTCAGCTTGAGTCGATTTTTCGCCGATCACATGCTTGGTCTCAAGTGTGATGGGATCGCATGGTTCTTGGACAGTGGTGCGTCTTTTCACATGACTGGAGATCGAGATCTGTTTTCAGATCTAGATGAGAAAGATCTTGGAGTGCACATCGAGATGGGCGATGATGGTAGATACTGTGTGACCGGTATCGGTACCAGTTCCTTTGAGAGGGAGTCTGGTAAACTCTTCGTATTGAAGGAAGTGATGCATGTTCCAGGATTGAAGAAGAATCTGATCTCTGTGGCGATGTTAGAAGACAAGGGGTACGATGTTGTCTTCAGCGAAGGAAAAGCCTTCCTGCGCAGTAAGAAGACTGGAGAGACCCGGAAGATAGGGGTTCGAGTCAAGAACCTTTATCAGTTGCAAGTAGATGGTTGCGCAACAATGGCATGCAACGAGGAAGGAGTGGTGAGCCGGGATGATGGCGAGCTGTGGCACCGGAGATTGGGCCACCTTCACCATGGCGCTTTGAAGATACTGCAGCAGATTTCTACTGGGCTTCCTAAGGGCACTCTTGCGCATTCAGATCAGTGCAAGGGGTGTACCTTGGAAAAATTTGTGAAAGCCACCTTTCACGAGAAGGATAGTCGCGCCACAACGATCGTTGAGAGAATTCACATAGATGTGTGTGGACATTTCTCAGTAGTTTCGACAGCAAAGCACAAGTACTATGTGATATTTGTTGATGATTTTTCTCAGAAGTGCTGGATCTTCTTCATGCAGAAGAAGAGCAAGACATGCTCAAATTTCTGTGAGTTCAAGGCACTGGTTGAGAAGGAATCGGGGAAGCATGTGAAGGCTCTTAGGAGTGACAATGGTGGTGAATTCATCTCTGCTAAATTCAAGGAATTTTGCAGCGCAGAAGGAATTTAGAGAGAGCTCATTGCACCTCATAACCCATAGCAGAATGGGGTTGCTGAGCGGAAGAACAGAATGATCGTGGGTGCTGCACGGGCGATGTTGCATGATCAGGGCCTACCCCTTCACTTGTGGGCGGAGGCATGAAATACTACAGTATATGTGCAGAACCATTGTCCTCACAAGATACTTGGCATGAGTACACCGGAGGAGGCGTTTTCTGGTAAGAGACCTGACATTTCCCATTTGAGGATTTTTGGTTCACCTGTCTACTTGCATGTGATGAAGGATGCCAGGAAGAAGCTCGATCCAACCGCAGAGGTTGGAATATTTGTGGGGTACACCGATACACCCCACAACTATCGTGTGTATTTTCCAGACAGTCGCAAGACTGTTGTGCGACGGGATATCAAATTTCAGGAGGAGAAAGCCATGCAGTGTTCGCTTGAGAGGGAGCCACACTTGCATGCAGATGAGGAGCTATTAGTTCCCAAGGATGAGTCTCAGGATGTGGATCAGCCACAAGATGAGGTTCATGGAGTAGAAGAGACCACTCATGCAGTGCCAACCATCGTAGGCGTTAAGTCAAAGACTATGTAAGCCGAGCGATCGGTTCAAGATGCGTAGAAGATTGTAGGACCACCTAATAAAGACACCGTAGGACAGACAATCACCGGGACGCGCACATCGGATACATGGCTCTTGTGAGAAAATGTGTCTTGACGAATCCATCCTCTTTCGAGGAACTGTGGAGGACCCCGCATGGGTAGATGCCATGGTGGAAGAGTATGATTCGATTGTCAGAAACAGTGCATGGGAGATTGTCCCAAGACCAGAAGGGAAATCGGTGGTGGGTTCGCGATGGATCTACAAAGTGAAGTAGGCGGCTGACGGGAGTGTGGAGAAGTACAAGGAAATATTTGTTGCCCAAGGCTTCTCTAAGATCGAGCGGATCGATTATGAGGAGACCTATGCACCTGTCGCAAGGTACTCTTCCATATGGACGATCTTGGCTCTCTCAGCGCAGATGGGGTGGCACATCCATCAGATGGATATGAAGACTGCGTTCCTCAATGGAGTCATTGAGGAGGAGGTGTACATAGAGCAGCCTGCTTCGAGATTCTGCCAGCGGAGTCACATGTGTGCGCACTCAAGAGAGCACTGTGAGGTTGAAACAAGCACCTCGTGCTCGGGTACACACCGATGTACGCTATTTCACCCATTCTGGATTCTCCAAGAGTGAGGCTGATCCTAACCCGTACCCGATCGTGGTGGAGGGGAAGTCACGGGGACGTTGTACCGTTTTTAGATGATCCTGACACGGTGATGAGTTGTCGATACTTTCATGCGAGGAGGATCTTCACAGAGAGTTTGAGATGAAGGACTCGGGGCCTCCTTCATTATTTCCTCGGATTGGAAATTTGGCAACATAGCGATGGACTATTTGTTTCTCAAGGGTAAGTATGCCCGGGAGATACTAGAGAAGTTCAATATGCATGGCTACAAGCCTGTTGATACTCCTCTTCCTGGTGGATGGATGAAGGAGGATGCTACTTCGGCGGAGGTAGTGGATGCCACTATTTATCGACAGTTGGTGGGGTCGCTTATGTATCTGGTCAATACACGACCCGACATATGCTATGCTGTTAACCAGCTTTCAGAAGCTATGGTTAAGCCAACCAAGCTCTTCTGGAAGGCAGACAAGAATTTATTGCGTTATCTCAGAGGCACATCAGGATATGGATTATGGTACAGACAGGAGGATGAGGTGAAGCTATGTGGCTTCATGGATGCAGATTGGGCAGGGAGCCCAACGGACAGAAAGAGCACATCTGGAGGGATCTTCAGTATCGGGTCGACAATAGTTTCTTGGTACAGCAGGAAGCAGAGATCCGTGGCACTCAGTTTAGCAGAGGCCGAGTATATGGCAGCAAGTTTGGCTGCATGCGAGGCTATATGGATGAGGAAGATCCTGGTCGGGTTGTTTGGGTCACACTTGGAGCCTACTGTGATTTATTGTGATAACTAGAGTTGCATTAAACTCTCGGCTAATCCAGTATTTCATGATAGATCCAAACACATCGACATTAGGTACCATCATATCAGATATTGTGTGCAGCGGAGAATCATGTTACTTTCATATTTTCCCACGGAGGATTAGGATGCTGAAATCTTGACCAAGGTGCTCACCAGGAGAAAATTCGAATACCATAGAGGTAGGATAGGGGTTGCATATAATCCATATCTTGTTGAGAGGGAGTGTTGAAAATGCAACAAGATGATGGAGCTTAGTGAAATGAAGTCGCCTTCACTAAGTGGGCCCGCAGGCTATTTTTGGCGCAAAGTCTATTTTTAGACTATGTCTATTTTTAGACATATAGATCATGGTCTATGAGTTGCAGGATGCTATTTATGGATGATTGGTCAAGTTGGTAAAAATAGATGGACCTCTATTTTTAGACATTGGGCGGAATCTATTTTTAGACTGCCGGGCTAAAAATAGAACATTCAAATATTATTAACCCTTAATAATATTTAGACTATAAACATTATCTTATCCTCTTGGAGCACTTCAGTTTGATGCTTGGATGTGGCACATGCAGCTGACAGAAGGAAATACGATTTTCCTAAGGGTTAGTTGAGCTATTGCAACAAACCATATATTTTCCACTCAATGGTGGAGCCGTAATAATCGTAGATGGTGAGAAGAGGGTAGGGGATCCTATTGAAACAATCATCTTACCGATAATGACTGTAGGTCGAACAACATGTTGGGACGTGGTAGCCACATTCGAGATGAATGGACCGGAATATGGGGGGATTCCAATTGAACAAACGAGATCTGAAAATAATATGTGGCTTCAGAAGCTTCAGAATCTCCTGAAACGAGGCTTCCCAAAGAGGTGTACCCTTGTGGAAGTGGATATGCAACTTTACTAAAGGATATTTCGGTTCCACTACCTGAATCGTGAAGTGTGGGGCCGAAAAGTTCGGCTTTAGAAGGAAACAAAGATGAAGCAGCTTCTAGAATGTAGGTTCCAGTGGTTTCCTATAGAGTACTCTTCGGAGTAATCATGAATGGGACATCATCAGCATTGGATGCCATTTCGTTGGGAAATAACTGACAGGCAGTAGAGCAAGGTTCTACTAGAGAAGCAAAAAGGGGAACGCTGGGTTGATCAAAAGGACTATAAGCCTATGGAGGTGAGACCACAACCAGATAAAAGAGTGGATTCACAAGAAAGACCATAAAGTGTGTAGACGGTTCAGGGCTTTTTGGCTAAGAGTCTTCCGTTGTTGTCCAAGGAGAATCGTCAGGCAGTGGTACACTTATGACAATCCTGAGTGCGACACCTTGAGCTTCAAGGGGTCTAACTGGAAACTAGGGGACCTCAGGAGGAGGCTCTTGAGATCCTTTAGAGGAGGGACAAGGTGAATCTGATGATTTAGCCACAATGAAATTTCAAGACAAGATCAAGGAACGAAATGGTGAAAATATTAAAATCCACAATTTTCCAAGAAATGATGAGGCTGGAGAACTACACAGGTAAGATGTTTTCGTGGGAAGTTATTTTTAGAATTACACAAAAAAACAAATAAAAAAGCGTGTACTAGGCATAAAGGTTTACCAAGTATTCATGAACTATAATATACACCTTGGTGATACATGATAGAAAAAATGACCAAGGACTTAATGCACTACAATCGATCTCCCTGAATGTTGTGTTCGGTGTATCATGTTTACAAGGCGGCCGACTTGGTTACCTATTGTAGGATTCAACCTAATAGTGTCTCCAAAAATGTTTTGGACATTGGATTCAATGCTCCCCATGTGTTTCGTGACATGGACTAACCGTCTCTCGTGGATCCTAACTCTGGCGATTGTAGCGGAGACTAACGCCAGCGGGTTTTGGTTTAACGACAGTCATGATTCCAATGAGTGGTATCAGAGGGACAAGTATCGAGTTCGAAACTCACTCGGCTCGCGTTGGGGGGGAGATTTTTGGACATTGGGTTCAACGCTCCCCGTGTGTTTCGCGACATGGACTAACCGCCTCTTGTGGATCATAACTCTGGCGATTGTAGCAGAGACTAACACCTGCAGGTTTTGGTCTAACGACAATCGTGATTCCAACAAAATATACGTGACGATACATGGGAGTCCAGTTTGTAGTAGTGTTGTATAACGCGTAACAGTTCGATTGAAGTGCCCCAAATATACTTATCATACATCAATATAATTCCGTACGTGCGATGGTATAGCACCCCCAGGCTGTAACGCAGACCATTAGTGACAGCTCCTACGTTTAACGATGCTAGCACACGTCTCTAGCATAGACTTATAAATTTTATCGTTATTTCCAAATGCCCCTTGAGGTAAATTGGGTAAATTGTAGCGTTGATATTGAGTTAAGTTTCAGTTTTTGGCTCAAAATCGATGTCACCTGAATCCTACAATGTAGGCTAAATGCAAGAAGAAAATATTTCCATTCCAATGAAGTCTAAACTATTGAGGGAAGATATACAAACAAAAGTGAAAACAATGCAACAAAAAATGATGCCCCCCAAACTAGTTCAAAACTATGAAATGTAATTCTTTCAAATCCAATTCACTTTCTATAAAATGAAACATATTGAAAAAATGAAAACATTTCCCTTTTCCATTAAGATGCAAAAAATGTTTTTTTTGTTACTTTGAAATGCAATCAAAAGTAAAATGAACGAAATGGATAAAGAAATGCAAAGAACACACTCTTCACTTTTCTTTCAATCGAATGGAAATCAAAATTGCTTCAAAATAACATGAATGTAATACTTTCACTCTCTTTTCAAAATGATAAAAATAAGACACATCAAAGAACTAAAATGAAAATCACTTTCATTTTTCTTCTGAATTTGGAAAAATACACACTCTTATAAACTCGTAAATAAAACAATTTGCAATCTTATGATTGATGCTAAATTGAAAGTGAGATTAGAATGCAGTGATCACCAATGCATGTGACAAACAACTTCAAACCAAGTCGGAAGAAATGCGACAAATGGTGTTTGAAATGGTAAAAAATCCTCCAATTTCACAAGTAAGTAAAAGAAACGAAAACACTCGTTCAAACAAGATAAATAAGTCAAACACACAGGTAGGAGGTCATTGAGACTTGAAAAAAATTCTTCAGGGGTCGAGACACATTAGACAATAAGGGGAAACCCCAACTTTTACTAGGTATGAGCGAAACGCCTCTATGATAAAAAAAAGGGAGCTGAAAGAAAAATCAGCGCATATGTGATATATAGAATAACGCTACTACGAAAATAGAAAACGCGATGGGTGCTAAAAACAAGGAAAACCAATAAAGAGTTTAACACCAAAACCAGACTTGACATAGTGAAATTACTATCAAACCCTATGCAAACTAATAGAGACCTAAAGAAACTTAGATTTCAGTGATTAGTCAAACTGATCAAAGATCAGCTCGGGAAAGGAAGGCTAAGAGGCTAAATCTCCCCAGCAGAATCAGTAATTGTGTTGTGAAGATAAATTCCCTTCGCGGACAAAGGAGATCTCTCTAGCCCTAGAGTGGTTCTAGAAACTTGAGATACTTTCTAATGCAAATATTTCTTAGCTAATATTCAAAATGTGACAAGAAAGGAGATAGAGGTACCTTTTCCTGATGCTATGCTCGAACTTGTTGATGATGACCTTGATCCACGATCCTTTAAGGCTTTCTCCTTGCTATTGGTGGCACATTAATACCTATGAATGATCAAGAGGCAACAAAAAACGTAACCCAATACATAATAATAATTAAACATCAACTATCTAGCAGATCAGGGAGTACCAAAATATTTGCACAAATTCTTAGAGAAATATAGAAAGAAAACATCAAATGTTTTATTAATGAATGTAAAATAGAGATATTACAACCCAGGGATTGATGTTGGAGGCCTCCCTTTGGTGAAAATCTGAGTCCTCCACTAAAGCTCTAAATAATTCCTTCTCCCGAACAACTTAGATGTTATCACAGTGTAAGAATGTAAGGGGAACGAGAGTTTAGACCAACCCAAAAATGACCAACCAATAGTGGAAGGACGGGGACCAATTTATAGGAAGGGAGAAGAGATTGGGAGCCCATGAAAGGAGGAGGAAGGTCCACTTTTTAAGGGATAAATCCCCATGGATGAGATCAAAGATCTAAAATCAAAGATCTCGACTCTATCACCACCATTTAACAACCAACTTGTCGCCCTGGAACTTATAGAGGTTGAAGATTCTCCTCCATTTGAGGAAACACTGCCAGAAAGGGCTCAACGCGATTTTCCAAGAAATAAGGGCGCTGAAAGCAATAAGCAAGAACTATTAACCTGACATCAACACGTGCATGAAAATAGAAAATGCTTTAACCGAGAAAACTAGGGTTTTGACCAAGTTCCTTCTGTAATATTCCAAGGAAGTTTTCTTTAAGTCTTCAAGGGATGTATTCACATGTTTTTCCATGGTGGAAACATTGCACAGGGTCTGTCACGGGACACTTCAGGATCAGGGATGGGAAGTGAGCATGATGACAAATTACTGCGTAACATATAGAAAGTAGGTTTTTTGATTTGAATCATCTAAGAATTGTTCATTTATTTAATGTAAATGAGGTTTCCTCGTCGAAGAGGATAGTTTTTAAGTAGTTTATCTGTCTTTTATTCTATTTTTTGAGCTTTTTGCAAAAAATTTGCTATCAGAGATTTGAATTCTAGGGTTTCACTATTGCAAACAAGTCATCTTGGAATTTTCACTATAATTTTTTTCTATGAAGGTCCAAACGCTGAAATTTTTACCACGAGAAGCAAAAATCTTGAGGAACTTCATATAAATGTTTTAGACCTTGGTTCACTATATTTTTGGAGATAAGATCCAGGGAAGTTAGAGTTTTTTCAGGATCCCATCTTCAGTCTCAACCATGTGACCGAGGGAAAATAATAATAACTTTAATTTCAAGGATCGGATTTGAATTCTGTAAAAAGTGACAAAAAGTGAATGAATTTTAGTTTTGCGTGTAGCAATGTCAGGGGAAAAGGTCAAAATAGTGACACATGGCACTCCGTACAAGTGAGCTCTATTGAACCAATCTATAATCAAAACATTGTGGGAGATTAGGCATAACTTTATCTTGAAGAATAAAAATTAGGTCTGAACTGTGGAATTGGAAAGAAGACTTAAAGGGATACTACAAAACCAAAGTTCAAATATTGGGGATCCAAATACACATAGATACATCAGTTTCAATATCGAGCTCCTCAAAATCAGGAAAATGGTGTGTATATTTTTTTAAAATTGAATAAATTTTGTTTGAAAAATCAGTTTGAAGTGTTTCCAAGGGAAAATTGAAGCATAGATATTAGTATTAGGTTCTAAATTCCTCCCAAAAATAATTCCACACCCATTAAGCCCTCATAAATCACTACTATGACACATGAATAGGAAGAATTGCAACAAGGATATATCAAAATTACGAGAACAAGTGCAACAAATTTTGCTATAACAAAGAGAAACCAAAGATGAGATAAAGGGTGACATGGATGGTTTAAATGGTGACATGAATGGTTTAAAATAAGACATCGATAGTTTGAATAATGGCATGGAAGATAATATTGATAGTATATAAGAAAAAATTGAAGGTTGGAAGGAAGGTTTGACAAAGTTTCTACAAGAAAAAATTCCTAATGGCGAAAAGGTAGTAAAAGAAACTCATGATGAGAACAAAAGAAATGTTAATCATGATTTCATAGACTCTAAATTTGTATTGAAGACCCAGCATATTCCAAATATCAATACGAGCAAGTTTGATGGAAAGGATAATGTAACATGGATACTACAGATGGAGCAATATTTTGATCTTCATAATGTGCAAAACACACAAAAGGTATGCATTGCAACTTTATATTTAGAACCTAATCAGTTTGTATGGTATGAATGGATTTTATTTCATAAAAAAGCTGTCACTTGGTTAAGTTTTAAGGAGGAAATGATAGCACATTATGAGGATACAAAGAGCAATACCTTCTTTAGACAATTGATAAATATCAAACAAAAGGGTTCAATGGTGTAGCACATTGAGGACTTCCAAAAATTGAATATAAGTGTAAATGATATTCTAGAGGAGCATAATATTGATGTTTTCATAGGGAATTTAAAGGATAACATCCAACATGATGTTATCCTTTTGGAACCCAATTCACTGGAGAAGCCATTCATGTTGGCAAGAAAAACTAAAAGCAAAATTATGGTGACAAGGAAGCCTACCACTCACAACTATAAAAATGGAAGTGTTGCTACTCCTAGCCTTCCAAAACCTACAAGGTTGAAACCACAACCTTTGGAAGAAAAAAGAGAAAAAGGGAATTATACAATTGTGATAGAAATATACTAAAGGTCATAAGTGTGTTGAGAAGAAATTATTTTACAAAGATTGTGAAGAGGAGGAAGAAAAGGAACAAGAAACTTCGAAAGAAGAGGATATACACCAAGAACCAACCCTAGAGAAAGAAGAAATGAACCTGACCATATCTTGTAATGCATTGGAAGGAATTACATCTCCTCAAACTCTCAAGATAAAAGGACATATCAAGAAGAAAAGGGTAAAAGTGTTGATTGATTCTGGTAGTACCCATAATTTTACTCATTGTAAAATAACCAAGGAATTAAATTGATTCCTATATCCAACAACAGAGTGTCAAGTGATGGTTGCAAATGGAATAATTATAAATTTATCTGGAAAGTGACATAATATCAATATAATCATGGGGGAATATGTATTGAATATTCCAATGATTTCCATTCAAATGGGTGGTGTTGATTTTGAACTAGAAGTCCAATGGTTACAATCTTTAGGTATGATAGCTTTTAATTTTCAAGAACTTTTCTTGAATTTTTTTGGGAAGGAAAGGAAGTTTAATTAAGGGGTATCGCAGGGAAACCCAGAAATATAATAAGATATAATGGAATGAAAAATATTCTAAAGAAATAACAACAGGGTGTAATTGCACAATTATGCACACTAAAGGTTCAAACATCGAAATCATCTATTTCTCCAAATATCAAAAAAGTATCGGGCAATCATTCCAATGTATTTGAGACTCCCAAAGGCCTCCCACCTATTCGTCATTTTGATCATGCTATTAATTTGAGTTCAGAAAGTGTTCCTTTGAACATCAGGCCTTACATATATCCCTATGACCAAAAGAGTGAAATTGAAAGTATGGTTGCAGAAATGCTAAAGGCCGGTATAATTCAACCTAGTCAAAGTTTTTTCTCTGCTCTAGTAGTATCGATGCACAAGAAGGATGGATCATGACACATGTTTCCAGATTATAGGGAGCTCAAAAAGCTCAATATTAAAGATAAATTTCCCATTCTTGTTATTGATGAATTATTGGATGAATTACATGGAGAAATTTACTTCACCAAGTTGGATATTCATTCAGAATATCATCAAATTAGAATGAAGACTGAAGACATTCCAAAAACAGATTTTAGAATTCATGAGGGTCATTATGAATTTGTGGTCATGCCTTTTGGCCTTACCAATTCACCTTATACATTTCAAGTTTTGATAAATTCCATTTTCAAACCCTTCCCTAGAAAAAAAGTGTTAGTATTTTTTGATGATATACTAATCTACACCAAGTCTTGGAAGGATTATGTTCAACATGTTGACAAGGTGCTCAAACTATTGGAGGAGAAACAATTATATGAAAAAAAATCCAAATGTTTCTTGGAGTACAAGAGGTTGAATATATGGTTCATATTGTATCTAATGAGGGTGTTAAGGTAGACCCTAACAAAATAAAGCCATCAAGGAATGGAAAATACCCACAACCATAAAGCATCTGCAAGGATTTCTTAGGCTGACAGGGTATTCTTGAGATTTTGTGTATTTGGGGTAGCATCAGTTGTGCTATAGATCCAAAATTTTGAGGAAGGACTAGAGTACACTTGATCTACAAGACCCAGAAATGGATTTGGGAAATTTCATCTGGTTTAGGAGATATTAAATTAATTAATTATCTTAATGAATTTCCTAAGTTTAAACTTAGGGAACTTATATAATTAAAGTAAATTTAATTAAACATGTGATGAAATTGTCTTAAGTCACATAGATCAAGATTTATTTTAATATTAGCCATTGATTCAAGATTTGATTGTGGCCATTGGTTTCCCAATGAGAAAAGTATAAAGGAAAGGCTTGCGGTCATTTGTAAAGACACACAGAGGCGGAGCTTTGAAGCTAAGCTGAGATTCTAGGGAAGGTTTGCTAAGAATTCTCAAAAGTGTTTCAGCTGCAGAGAGGGGAATTTAGGCCAAGGGGATGATATGATCCTAGGGTATAGAATCAACAAGATGCAGAGATCAACTCAGAGAGGCAGTGTAGAGAAGCAACAACAACAAGGACAACACAGTCTCTCCAAGGACATCGTGATTTAGCTGGAAGCCCTCAGGGGTTATGGAGAGGCCCTAAGGGACAACGTAAGGACTGTGTCACCCTGTTTGGGGTAACGCAGTCCTTTAAAAGCTAGCATTGAGGGATGAAGGGGCTTCAGAGGCTGGCACAGAGGATTCAAGGACAACGCTGGGGTTTCTAGGGCCTACTTTTGGATGAGTCTTGTAACTCCCATTTGAGGGTGTGGATCAGTCATTATTTTGGCTTTAGAACAACCAGTGAGATGTAGATCTATTATTTCTCTATCAGGTTTTCCAGATTTGGAACCTAGATTAATTGTATTAAAAAAACTCTTAATAATAAAACCCTCCAGTAGCCAGAAGATCGGTTTTCCTGCATTGGGTTTTTCCAAGGACTATTTGTCTAGAAAATTGTTGTGTCACTTTGTCTATGTGTGCATGTACTTTTTCTAGATCAGGATTGGTGAAAGTATGTTATGCGTTTTGCTTTGATATTGATATGAATTTATTCAGTTAATGATTTAACTAAGTAGGAGGAGCATAACCAGATTTAATAGTCAGATTTCTGCATACGTATAAGATTCAAAAATTTTCACATGGAATCAGAGCAATTGCAGATCTAGGAGGGTCACCAGAAACAAACTGAAGGTTCTAGTTGTAGAAAGCAGCTGGAAAAGAAGTAGAAATGCAGATATGAATGTACAAGACAATATTCGGAGGCAGATTCATGTAAAGGGAAGGGTGACACAGTCTAACGCTATCTCCTAGCAAGCCCACACAATTACTGCGCAGAGACAACTCAGAAACAAGGTTGTATTGGTATGAATCCAACCAGTGTGATGCAGATCTGAATATGTCAGATCCAGAAAAGACTGAATATTAGCTACAGAAATTCAAAAGGTGATGGTGGGGTTAAATTTCTGAGATTTTCAGATTTTTAGCCTAAGCACAAGTGACAAAGAGCGGGAGAAGATCAGCTTCTCAGAGAGTTTCTAGCCAAAGAAACTTGTAGTTTAATCAGAGGATCAAAGAGACTTGAATCATTGTTGTTTTGAAGATTTCTAAGGAGGGAAAACAATTGTCAGAGGGAGCAGAAGGTGCGTGATTCGCCGAGGGCCTTAGATCCAGTTCTCTAGAAAAGAGAAAGGGAAGTTCTGACACATTTATGAGTAGATGGCTCCTCATGGACTGCGTGAGCAGGACATATTTGTTGGGTGTGGAGCCTGATTATCTTATTTACTTTGTATCATAGCATTGGACCCCTTTACCTTAAAATAGGAGGCAACGCCGCCCGTAATTAATCGTTGTCGTGGGGGGTCCAGGGGGGCGACAACGCTTTTCGGAGCCCCCCCCTGGTGGGGGCTTTCGGGGGCAACGCCCCCGAAGCTAAAAATAGATGTAAAATTTCCTTGTAAAAGTATATTAATTTCTAGTCAATCTGGGCCGTTCATAGGCGGATGATCTGACGGTAGAAGTTATGTTTAGTTTAGGGTTTTTTTCCCTAGAAGGCAACCCCCTTGTATATATGAGGGTATTGTATTAAAGCTGTGTATTATGTGTGTATTCTCAGAGCGAGAAACAGATAGGGAGATTGTGAGAGAGAACATAGGATATTACAGCGGATTTGCTATAGGTTTTGTCTCTTCAATTTTTGCTGGATAATAGAAAGGAAGGACTAGCTGTTCAGGGTGAACGTAGCCCAAACTGGGTGAACCACATATATCTGTGTCTCTCTATTTTTATGTGTTTTGTTTGCTTGTATTTTTCGCATATTTTATGTGTTGCATTGCTCCATAATATATAATTTTCTAACAACTGGTATCAGAGCCGAAGGTCTATTTGGTTGATAAACTCGCAGGAAAGAAGGGTTCCTGGTTTGAGTGGGAGCAATGGCGGAAGATGGTAAATTTAGGGTTGAGAAATTTAACGACCAAAACTTCCCGTTGTGGAAGATGCAGATGGAAGATTATCTGATGCCATTTTAAATCTGAAGCAACATTCAGAGTGGGTTATCTTTGGAGACGTGCCCTCCCACCCCGCTTTAGTAGGCACTTGCTTCACATTCATCAGTTTCAGCATAGCAGCATTCGGCTTGGGTTATTTGGAGAGTGCCCTCCATCCCCAAGCTATGTAGGCACCTGCTACTTCATCAACAATCAGCATCACGGTTATGGGTCAACCGCACAAAATAATTTTCATCGAAGTCCATTTGCTAGGCTGCACACTGTTAGCCACACAGTTGGTCACAAGCATTACAGGGTATCTCTGTCCTCGGATCTTCGTTTGTCATGGTTTTGGTTCATCCACAAACCCAAACTTTATCGAAGTCCATTTTCTAGGCCGCACACTATCAATATCACAGTTGGTCACGAGCATTACAGGGTATCTCTATCCTCGGATATTCGTTCATCATGGTTATGGGTTAACTACACAAAACCCTTCTCTTCAGTGGCTCTTCATATTAAAAAAAAAGGCTTCTCAGGAGGGAACTTCACGCAATGGAGACCATTGCTTCTTAAGGAGGCAGGAATGATCCAAATGGAAAATGGCATCAACCCATGGTATTCATCTACCCATGTTATCCATCCACCCATGGAATTTACCCATGGTATTATAAATGACATCAACCCATGGTATTCATCCACCCATGATATTTATTCGCCCATGGTATTATAAGTGACCCATGGTATGTATCTACCCATGGTATTCATCCACACATGGGATTTACCCATGGTATTGTAAGTGGTATCAAAGCGGTCTGATTTTTTCTCGATCCTTCTTTGCATGTCCCCAACGAGGTCGGGGTATAAGGAGCTAGGGCTTGATCTGGTGGAACCTTTGCAAGATCAGCCTCGCAAACCTTGACGGACACCCATGGGGGACAAGAAGAAAGATGAGGGAGCAGGAGATCCTATCAAAATATTGCTCGAGGAGGCCCTCGAAAAAAAAAGGAACGCGATGATGGATAACTTTGCTCAGATCCTTCAATGGTTGCCCACCGGCGGCGCATTTGCATCCAGCAGCCACTCTGGAGGTGCGACTCCTTTTAAGTTACAAGTAAATTTTGACATTCCCATATTTGAGGGTCAAATAGACGCAGATGCCATAGATATATGGTTGAATCTATTAGAAGGATATTTCTCGGTTCATGAATTTTCCGACCGGGAGAAGATTATTTTTGCACTCCTCAAAGCTACCCCCCATGTTAAGGACTGGTGGGAAACCTACTGTGAGAACAAGGACCAGACAAAACCCTCTCTGTTCTCGACCGTACCAACTTGGAATTATTTTCGAGACGCCTTCAAGGAAAAATACTATCCTATGGGGAGCTATGAGGACAAGTACATACAATGGATGACGCTGCGACAACAAAGGGATCAAGGTGTGCATGAGCTGACGAATCTATTCCATACCATGCGCACAAAGTTGGGTATCAAAGATTTAGAGAAACATTTGGTGCTAAAGTATCGTAGCTGTCTGCACAGATACATTCAGGAGGAAATGGAGTTCCTCAACATCTCCTTGCTTGGTACAACATACCGGTATGCTGCCAAGATTGAGTAGAAATTCAAGCAGAAGAAGCGAGAATTTGGATCTGCGAAGCAAAAGCAAGGGAAAGGTGCTTCCAAACCGTAGAAAAAAGGACAGAGCTAAGGCATGGCGGCTAAAGACAACCCGTCAAAGCCACAAGAAAAGAACAACACCGCAAAGCCAAAGAAGGATATGGGAAAGTGGTGTGAGTTCCATAAGAGCTCCACTCACAACACAAGTGAGTGTCGGGCCAATCAGTCGCTAGTGGACGAGATGAGGGCTTCTGAGTGAGATGCATGTTCCGACTCTGAATCAGAACCTAAAAAGGGGAATGAAAAAGGGAAACAGATTATTGATGTGGAGCCGAACGCCACTGTTGCCACTACAAAGATCCAGAAGGAGGAATCGGAAGATCTAGAGGAGGAGGAACGTCTCTTCCACTCGTAGATGTGGGTAAAGGGCTCCCCTGTACAATTCATTGTCGACATGGGGACCAAAAGAACCTCATTTCAACAGAAGCCGTGAAGCGGTTGGGCTTGCCGACCACAGTTCACCCACATCCATACACCATCAGGTGGCTTCACCAAGGACGAGATCTCCGTGTCAGCCAGCAGTGTCGCCTTCCTTATAGCATCAATCCCTTCACGGATGAGGTATTATGTGATGTTGATCCTATTGATGTTTTTGATGTATTATTAGGACAACCATACTTGTGGAAGTTTCATGCTATGTATGAGTCTCGACCTCGTGCTATTATTGTTACTTTGGGAAATAAGTTGTACAGGATACCAAAGGTACCACCTCCTGCGGCTATCTCTTTGGTTACTGCAAAACAATGCAGTAAGCTCATTTCCCAAACCAGGAAATTCGTTTTCCTGATGATCCACCCCCAGGGAAAGAATAATACTGAGGCCATGACCTCCAGACAAGGTTCCTTTGCAGGACAAGAACAAATGGATAAGGTTGTGGAGGAGTACAGGGACATCTTCACCTCACCCACATGGGTTCCTCTGCACCGTCAGGTCAAGCACCCGATTGATCTGACCCCAGGTGTGCCGCTACCCAATGGACCGATCTATCGGCACTCTGTTCTGGAGAATGATGAAATAAAGAGGTAGATTCAGGAGCTGTTGCAGAAAGGTCACATCAGACCAAGTTCATCGCCCTGTGGGAGCCCGATCGTGTTGGTACAGAAGAAGGGTGGGACATTTGGGATTTCTTGGCACTTCGTTGTACATTTCATGATCCAGGTGGATATTGGTGGCCACCCACCTATTCCACTTGGGCCCCCACCATTGTCTCTTTCAGTTTTTCAGTTTCGTCTTAACTTACTATTTTTAGTAGTTTTTCGGGTTCTGAACTTCTGGAGCCGTTTTGAGGCCCTAAACGATGTTTTTTTGGCATTGCACCTCTAGCGAATATCATTCCATTTTGGAATGATATTCGTGGAAAAAGTTGTATTCCTCGGATAGAGCTTTCTAATGATGAATCATGTGCATCAAACAGAGATAGTATGCCAAAGTTACGTCCCTGGGAAGTTGAAACACCAATTTACCCAAATGGGGCCCATAGTTTTGGCGCTTCATCTCCTAGGGTTAGGTTTTTGGATGTTTAGGGTTATCCATTGTTTCTCAATAATAAATTGGCCCTCGAGCCTCATTGTAACTCAGCTCAAAGGCCTGTAGCCGTCACATCTCTTCTCAGAGATAACTACCAGCGCCCTAGCTCGTTTTATTTCCATTCTGTCTGTAAGAAAATTTTAGTTCTTTGATATTAATGAAATGAAGTTTTATTTCTGCTGCATCTCTGTATTTATGGTTATATGTTTATTTTGTTGTGTTCCTGCATAAATCCAGATCATTATCTGTATCAGAAATATCTGTGCCTACCATTGGGCGGAAAAACAAAGAAGCCGACGGCCATGACAGACGCAGAATGGAAAATTCTCGATAGAAAGGCACTCAGAACAGTATGGTTGTGCCTTGCGGCATCAGTCGCGTTCAATATTTCAAAGGAAACAAAAACAAAGGGTTTGATGTAGACTTTGGCGAAACTATATGAAAAACCCTCAGCCTAAAACAAGGTATTTCTTATGAAACAATTATTTAATATGAAGATGTCGGAAGGTGGATCTGTTGCAGACCATTTAAATGATTTTAATACAGTTACCGGTCAGTTAAGTTCTGTAGGGGTAAACTTTGATGATGAATTTAGGGATCTTTTATTTCTATGCTCATTGCCAGAAAGCTGGAATAGTTTAGTTATGGCCATTAGTAACTCTATCTCTGGATCTAGTACTTTAAAGTTTGATGATGTTGTCGGTGATATCCTTAGCAAGGAAATGCAACGGAAAAGCTTTGGTGAGACATCAGGTAATGGTTTGAGTGCAGAGTCTAGGGGAGGAAGAATGGAAAGAGGAAAGAGCTTGGGTTATCACAGTAAATCAAGGAAAGGTAGATCCAAGTCTAGATCAGGGATAGTGTGCTGGAAATGTGGAAAGAGAGGACACCTAAAGAAATATTGTAGATATTGGAAGGGAAAAGAAGGAGATGCACAACAAGAAAACAATCATGAAGCAAATGTGACAGGTGATGTGTTACAATATGCTTTGATTCTTTCTTTCGAAAATGTTATTGATTCTTGCGTTGTAGATTCAAGGGCTTCGTTCCATGCCACACCTGATAAGAAATATTTTCATGACTATGTTCAAGGAGATTTTGGACAAGTTCGTTTGGGTGATGATAAACCCTGTAAAATTGTTGGAATGGGTAAAGTTCTTATAAAACAACAGAATGGAAACCAATGGCTACTAAAGGAGGTAAGGCATGTTCCAGATCTCAAGAAAAATACGATTTCAACAGGGCAGTTAGGCAGTGAAGGTCGTGTGACAAATTTCACAGATAAAACATGGAAGGTCACCAAAGGAGTGCTGGTAATAGAAAAAGGTGAAAAGGTTGGTACATTGTATTTAAGCAATGGTATTTCTAACTCTGTTAATGCTTTAACTTCCAAAGGAGCAGATGCAAGATTATGGCATCATAGGCTCGGACACATGAGTGAGAAGGGAATGAAGATTCTTCACTCAAGAAATTTGTTGCCAGGTTTGAAGAATGTTGATTTGGATTTCTGTGAGAATTACATTTATGGAAAACAAAAGAGAGTCAGATTTCTCAGAGTTGGGAAAGAAAAGAAGAGCAAAAAATTGGAGCTTGTGCATACAGATGTATGGGGACCTGCTCAGGTATCATCTCTCGGTGGCTCTCGTTATTATGTTACTTTTATTGATGATGCAACTAGAAAACATGGATTTATTGTATTCAGAATAAATCTGATGTATTTGATACTTTCAAGAAATGGAAAGCTTTGGTTGAGATTGAGACAGGAAAGAAGTTGAAGTGTCTTAGATCAGACAATGGAGGTGAATATTGCAGAAAAGAGTTTGATAGGTACTGTTCAGAGCATGGAATTCGTAGAGAGAAGACAGTTCCAAGAATACCACAAGAAAATGGTGTGTCAGAAAGGATGAACAGAACAATCATGGAGCGTGCAAGGTGCATGAGATTGCATGCAGGATTGCCTTTACAATTTTGGGCAGATGCTGTAGATACTGCTGTTTATCTAATAAACAGAGGGCCTTCAAGTTCCTTGGATGGTGGTATTCCAGAGGAAGCATGGACAGGTAAAAAGGTAAACTAATATTTTTTAAAGCCTTTTGGTTGTGAGGCCTTTGTCCATATTAATAAAGAAAACAGAACAAAGCTTGAGGAAAAATCAAAGAAATGTACCTTTATTGGATATGGTGCTAATGATTTTGGTTATCACTTATATGATTATGAAAATCACAAAATCATTAGGAGCAGAGATGTAAAATTCAATGAAAAGGTCTTGTATAAGAATCAGCTGTAGGAAAAGAAACAGGGAAAAGAAAGCAAGGAATACACGGTTCTTGATGAGATAACTGAAAAAGTAAAGGTGCCTGAAAATAATAATAATCAACAACCACAGCAGCAGCAACCACCACAACAGCAACAGGCACCTCAAACACCTGAAAGTGGTGTTAGAAGATCTACCAGGATAAGTAGACCCCCTGAACGATACTCTCCTTCGTTATATTACTTATTGTTGACTGATTCTGGTGAACCCGAATGTTATGAAGAAGCAATTCAGGTTGAAAGCAGGAAGAAGTGGGAGCTAGCCATGGATGAAGAGATGGACTCCTTAATGCATAACCAAACTTGGGACTTAGTCAAGTTGCCTGCAGGTAAAACTACATTGCAGAATAAATGGGTTTACAGGCTGAAGGAAGAAGATGGAGGAAAACAGAGGTACAAAGCTAGACTTGTGGTGAAGGGATTTGCACAGAAGAAAGGTATTGATTTTGATGAAATATTTTCTCCCGTTGTTAAAATGAATCCAATCAGAACTGTTTTAAGTCTTGTAGCAGCGGAAGATTTACATCTTGAACAATTAGATGTAAAGACAACATTTCTCCATGGAGATTTGGAGGAAGAGATATACATGCAGCAACCAGAAGGATATGAGGTAAAAGGGAAAGAAAAAATGGTGTGCAGGTTAAAGAAGAGCTTGTATGGCTTAAAACAGGCTCCAAGGCAGTGGTATCTAAAATTTGACAAGTTTATGTCTGAACAAGGTTATACTAGATGTCACTCTGATCATTGCGTTTATCTAAAAAGGAAAAATGATGGCAGCTATATTATATTGTTATTGTATGTAGATGACATGTTTGTTGCAGGGTCTAACATGCACGAAATAAATGTACTCAAAAGAAAATTGGCAAATTCATTTGCAATGAAGGATTTGGGAGCTGCAAAACAAATCCTTGGTATGAGGATAACTAGAGACAGAAAAAATCGCAAATTAACACTGTCTCAGAATGAGTACATAGAAAAGGTGTTGAAAAGATTTAATATGCAGAATGAAAAACCAGTTAGTACACCTTTTTCTAGCCATTTCAAACTTAGTAAGGAGATGTGCCCCAAGACCCAAGAAGAAATGGACTATATTTCTAAAATTCCATATGCATCAACAGTTGGAAGCTTAATGTATGCAGTGGTTTGCACAAGGCCTGATATTGCACCTGCAGTGGGAGTTGTAAGCAGGTACATGAATAATCCAGGAAAAGAACATTGGATGGCAGTAAAATGGATTCTCAGAAATTTGAGAGGTACCACAAGTCAAGCATTATGATTTGGTGGTTCAAACATTTCTCTACAGGGATATGTTGATGCAGATATGGCAAGTGATAGAGATAACAAGAGGAGCACTACAGGATATGTATTTACTGTAGGTGGAACAACTGTCAGTTGGGTTTCAAAAATCCAAAGTTTTGTTGCACTTTCAACAACAGAAGCCGAATATGTTGCTGCTACAGAGGCTAGTAAAAAAATAATTTGGTTACAAAGGTTTATTGGTGAATTAGGTAAGAAGCATGATATGGGCACATTATACAGTGATAGCCAAAGTGCCATTCATCTTGTAAAGAACTCAACATTTCATTCCAGGACTAAACACATACATCTCAAGTACCATTTCATACGGTCAGTATTCGAAGATGGAGAGTTGAAGCTGGAAAAGATACACACTAGCCAGAATCCTGCAGATATGCTAACAAAAGTTGTAACCAGGGAGAAAATGAGAATGTGCTCAGTTTCAATTGGTCTTCAAGGATGACGATGAAGATGAGGAATAGCCAGGTCCAAAGATGAGTCATTGTCCAGCAAATGAAGTAGCGGTGGAGTTGCTACAATCAGTCTCCAAGTGGGAGATTGTTGGGTGTGGAGCCTGATTATCTTGTTTACTTTGTATCACAACATTGGACCCCTGTACTTTAAAAGGGGAGGCAATGGCGCCCGTAATTAATCGCTGCTGTGGGGGGTCCAGGGGGGGAAGAAGTGATTTTTTGATCCCCCCCTAGCGGGGGCTTTCGAGGGCAGTGCCCCCGAAGCTAAAAACAGATGTAAAATTGCCTTGTAAAAGTATAGTAATTTCTAGTCAATATGGGCCGTTCATAGGCGGATGATCTGACGGTAGAAGTTATGTTTAGTTTAGGGTTTTTTTCCCTAAAAGGAAACCCCCTTGTATATATGAGGGTATTGTATTGCGGTTGTGTATTATGTGTGTATTCTCAGAGCGAGAAACAGATAGGGAGACTGTGAGAGAGAACAGAGGATATTACAGCGGATTTGCTTTAGGTTTTGTCTCTTCAATTTTTGCTAGATAATAGAAAGGAAGGACTGGCTGTTTAGGGTGGACGTAGCCCAAACTGGGTGAACCACATATATCTATGTCTCTCTGGTTTTATGTGTTTTGTGTGCTTGTATTTTTTCGCATATTTTATGTGTTGCATTGCTCCATAATATATAATTTTTTAACAATATTGGATGGCCTCTCCAAATTTTCATTTTGGAAGGAAAGGATCCTGATAGTCCTTGAGGAATATAATCTAAGAGACCATGCATAGCAAACTCTGGCTACACTGACCGATGCAGATCTCCTACGGAAGCATAAGGAAGTTGCTAGGCATGCCAAGCAGCTAATCATGGATGGAATTAAGGACCATATTGTACCACACATCGCTGAGAAGAAGACAAATAATGAGATGTGGAAGGCGTTAACTTCCCTATATGAGGGAAATTTTTTCCAAAGGAAGATGTTGTTGGAGAATTAGATGAGGTCATTCATGATGACCAAGGGAGAAGACATGGATAATTTCCTCTTCATATTGTAGTCGATCAGAGATTAGTTAATTGCAACGGGTGCTAAGGTGGAAGACGATTTGATGGTCAGGACTGCTCTCAATGCAATCATGGATGAGTGGGAAACCTTTGTCCAAAGTATCTTGGACAGAGCAGACCTCCCAGATTGGGACAACTTGTGGACAGTGGAAAGGGCTGTGTCAAGAAGAACTTTGCATATTCACCAAGAATCAGTACAACTTTGGATTGAGAAAAGTGAAGAAGGAAGATGAAGAAGATGCAACCTTGGCATCAAAGAGGCATCAGGGAAAGAAGAAGAAGGATCTATCTAAGATCAAGTGCTTCCAATGTGGTGAAATGGCACATTTTTCCAACCATTGTCCTCAGAAGAAAAGGGACAAGGAATCTTCTTCTTCCAAGGCTGCTGTGGCAGATGATGAGTCAGAAGATGATGTAGTAATGAATGCTCATGAACCACGAAAGTGGGGCAACATGGATTTTTAGAGGAGCTAGAGAATGTAAGGCAAGATCCTTGAGGAGCTCATCTCTTTGATCACATGAAAGCTACGACATCCTTAAGACAGTAGCGGGACAAGTGGAGCAGTGGGTGCATAGATCACAAATGAAGTAGAGGCAGATTTGAAGGCTGGAAGGAGCAACGTAGAGCAGAGCAACAACAACCTAGAAGCAACAACATCACAGAGGTTGATGTGACTTCAGCAACGCAGAGCAGAGCTGCTTATGTAATGCAAATATGAAACAATGTAGAAGGCTTCAAAAGGACAATGTAGTGCAACAACAAAGTGAGAGATTTCAGCACAAGATGCTTATGTGACTTCAACAGTGCAGAGGGAGTCTTCTTACGCAGTGCAGAGCTAAACTGTGCATCATCCTTTAGATGCCAACACAGATCAGTAGCCTATGGAGCTTCAGTGATGAGGATGCAACCCAACTGACTTGTATATCAAAGATTGGGCAGGAGTTTTAGTTGTTTCTCTCAACAACTGAAGTTGCAGTGCAACAGATCAGTAGTGGCAGTGCTATGAGGAGGATAGATGCAAAAAATTGAGAGGGAGTTGCAGTAAAAATGTTGCAACGGGAGTGGCAGAGTCATGGGTAGTAGTACAGAATGGCAGCAATAGTGCAAAGTTGAGTGGCAGCAGTCCAAGCATCAACAATAGAGAACCAATGCCCAAAATCTTGTAATGCATAGTGTGATGTATTTCTAGAACACACTCTTGATGCTAAGAGGGACTGTTGAGATTTTGTGTATTTGGGGTAGCAACAATTGTGCTCTAGCTCCCAAATTTTGATGAAGGACTAGAGTACATTTGATCTACAAGACTCATAAATGGATTTGGGAAATTTCATATGGTTTAGGAGATATTAAATAAATTAATTATTTTAATGAATTTCCTAAGTTTAAACTTAGGGAACTTATATAATTAAAGTGAATTTAATTAAACATGTGATGAAATTGTCTTAAGTCACACAGATCAAGATTTCTTTTAATATTATCCATTGATTCAAGATCTGATCATGGATGTTGGTTTCCCAATGAGAAAATTATAAAGGAAAGGCTTGGGGTCATTTGTAAAGGCACACAGATGTAGAGCACTGAAGCTAAGCTGATATTCTAGGGTAGGTTTGGTAAGAATTCTCAAAAGTTTTTCAGTTGCAGAGAGGGGAATTTAGGCCAATGGGATGATATGGTCCCAGGGTCTAGAATCAACAAGAGGTAGATATCATCTTAGAGAGACAGCGCAGAGAAGTAGCAAGAGCAAGGACAACGCAATCCCTCCAAGGACAACGTGATTTAGCTAAAATCTCTCAGGGGTTGCACAGAGACCCTAAGGGGCAACGTAAGGATTGCGTGACCCAGTCTGGGGTAACAAAACCCTTTCCAATCTAGTGGTGAGGGATGCAGGGGATTCAGTGGCTGTCACAGAGGCTTCAGGGACAGCGCTGGGGTTTCTACGGCCTAATTTTGGCCGAGTCTTGTAAATCCCGTTTGAGGGTGTGGATTAGTCATTATTTTGGCTTCATAACAACCAATGAGATGTAGATATATTATTTATCTGTCGGGATTTCCAAATCTGGAACCCAAATTTGCTACATTCAGAAAATTCTTAATAATAAAACCCTTCAGCAACCAGAAGACCAATTTTCTTGCATTGGGTTTTTCTGGGGACTATTTGTCCAGAAAATCACTATGTCACTTTGTGTATGTGTGCATGTAATTTTTCTAGATCTGGATTGGTGAAAGTCTGTTATGTGTTTTGCTTCTATATTGATATGAATTTATTCAGTTAATAACTTAACTAAGTAGGAGGAGCATAACCAGATTTAACAATAATATTTCTGCATAAGTATAAGATTTAGAAAATTTCACAGGTATTATCGCAAGTTTGTTAATAATTATGGGAGAATAGAAACACCTTTAACAACATTACTGAAGAAAGATGCATTTTATTAGACACCAGAAGCAACTAAGGCCTTTGAACATATTGAAGAAGCAATGTTCCACACAACAGTCCTAGCTACGCCAGACTTCACAATTTTTTTTATTGTGGAATGTGATTCCTTAGGAAATGGAATTGGTGTTTTAATACAAGAAGGAAGACCCATTCCTTTTGAAAGTCATCCAATCAAAGGAAATTATTTACAAAAAGCTACTTATGAGAATTAAATGTTGGAAATACTGCATGCACTAAAACAATGATGAACTTACCTAAAGGGAAGGCACTTCAAGGTAAAATCAAATCATCATAGTTTTAAATACTTTTTGGAAAAAATATTATCTTCAGAAGATTTGAAAAAATGAGTAGAGTTCATCTACCTTTTATACAATGTAACACTGATAAGATCGCTCAGTTTCTAAGGAAGCATAAGATCTCTTCCTCTTTTAGACAGTTGAACACCATTCACAGTTCCCCAAGATATATTAAAGACCCATTGGACCCCAAAAGTGTGAAAGGTGTTTATTTGATCCCGTGCTCCCGTGGGATCCACTACATTGGAGAAACAGGTTGGTTGATTAATAAAAGGATTCAAGAGCATTTTTCTGATATCAGACATGGTAGAATGAAGTCCTTAGCTCTATCTGGGCACGTGGATAAGACTAAGCACCAAATTTGTATGGAGGAACACAAATTCATTGCTAGGGTTGAGCATTTCCATCACCGTAAATTTAGGGAAGCTGTTAATATTGAGAAAAGACCATGTATGTTGAATAGGGATGATGGGTGGAAAGTTAATAGTTGTTGGATCCCATCTCTGTGCTCTCAGTAGAGTTCCTTTCTTTGGTGTTTTCCTCTCTTTTTATTTTCGTCGGGTTTATGCTTGATATGTTTTATATATACTTATTTATTAATAGAGTCATTGAATAGGTTTGATGTTTTTTAGGTCTCTTCATTTATTTTAATTTATAATTATATATTTTAAATACTATTTCTAATGTTGACCAAGTTTTAGTCTATATTTGGTTATTTCTTTTTTATTTAGTATCATATTTATTTATACGTCCATTTATTTATTTTTAATTTATATTATATTATTTATTTATCTTTTTATTTTTATTTATTTATTTATTTGACTTAGTCTTTATTTATTATTTTTGTTATCTTATATTATTTTTATGATGGTGTTTAATTCATTTTATTTTATTTATTTATTGGTTGTTTTCATTTTGACTGTTGATGGTGTTTGTGATTTTCAATGTCTGTTTTTATGGATTTTATTTTATAAAATGTGTAATATTTCTTTAACATCTATTTTTCGATTTATTATAGGTTTTGACCGTTGCCTTTCTATGCATTATATATTGATAGTCTGATAAGTTAGTCTTCATTCTCCTGATGATGAACTACATTCAGTAGTTTGAAACGCGTCGGTTCTATAATTTATTATGTGATTTCCAAAAGATTTATTATAATATGATATGGATCACATAATTTTAAACTCTCAAGTATTAATGATTTCCACAAGAGACAAGACTAGTGCCTTTCTCAATGTAGGGATAATGGAGACAAGGATCAACACACTTGGAGAAAATGTAATGGATAAAGATGCAAAGAAATATGGTAAGTACACTCACGATACTCAGGTTTTGAATTGAAGCTACCAATTTTAAAGGATGAGATAAGGAAATGATCCCATTAGATCCTCTCTCAAAGACTTGGAAACAAGGGTTTTATTTAATAAGGATAACGAAAATAAAAATAACATGCACATTTGAGTAATACTTATTCACCATAATCCATAAAAAATAACTAATACAAAATAAGTGAACTTATTTTATCATGCATTCATCCAAGCTTCACCATAATCCATCTATGAAAAGAGTGAAAAATCCACCTCAACAAGTTCTCCTAACAAGTCGCTCAACTCAAGAATCCATAGTGCACTAGAGAAAATGATAGTAATTTAAGATATGTGATATCTCCACTAGTTTCAATGTCTCAAATGACGTGAATGATCCCAAATTTATACAAGGGAAACCAATATTTTAACCTCAATTAAGCTAATAATTCAATAAATCTACTCAAAACATAATAATCCATGATACAAGGTGGATAGGTCTCATGTCAACCTTTCCTCTAAAATTAAGATACAATGCTATCCTCCAAAATAATTCACATGTGAGTGTATAGGGTGATGTCATCTCCATAAAGGGGCCCGAATGCTCCATAGGTAATGTATATCCCGAAAAGGTGAAATGCATAATTCATAATCATGTCTCATTATCAAAAGGTCATGTTACATCATCTAAGGGACACATATCATCATCAAATTACCCATCAAGTGTGATGTCCCATCACACGTGCAACACCCTCCATAATCATCATGAAAACATCATGGGTAAGGGCTACATGACCTCTCCAAAGAGGTGCCCCAAGATCATCGTGTCCATTTCCATCATGCTAAGCCTCAACTTCATGCATAGTGTCTCCTCAACGAGATTCATGTCCTATCCAAGTGACATATAAGCTCATAAAATAAATTTTACAGCTCCAACGTGGAAATTCCATATGAATTAGGAGATGGAGTTCATTTAGCACAATACCCAGTCAACACATGGTCTAAAGCTCCTCATCATGGCTCCAATTTCCATCCAAAGTGTGTGTAATATCATCATGGAGTACAAGTGAAGAATCATCCACATCCTCTAAAGGAACATGTGCATGTATGTATCATCATCACCAAGCATGCATAAAGAGTCAAGTGAGATCAAATGTTATGCTTGCAAGGCACAAACACATTTCCCATGCTAGTGAATAAAGAAATTGTAAAACTAACTAATTATATGATTTAGGTTGTACAAGGGATGAAATGAAAGGAAGGAAAGGAAGTGAAACATAAGAAAAGAAAAATATGATGGATAACACATTAATATAGTGAACACCCAACTTCTGTCAATGAATAAAATAGTTAAATATTGTAGACCACAAATTGGATAAAATGGTGGTAGTTATATCAGAAGTGAGAGACATGGAAGCTACATGAATTATAAAAATATATTGCAAGATGCTGAAAGAATATAATTTTAGTATAAATAAATAACCCTATAGGTGCAATAAATTAACCCTAGAAGGTAGCACCAAAATGTTTGTCAGCCCTGAGGTGGTAATTTAGTGAATCAACTTTTCGAGGGCACAACTTTTGCATACAATCTCCATTTATTGTGAAAAGTAGCTCGTTGGAAATAAATATCTGAGGAATAAAAATTTTATATGTATCTATAGTGTGACATGGCAACCAATCCCTTCCAAAATGTCAAAAAACATCGTTTAAGGTCTCACAATAATCTGAAAAGTTTTGGGCCCAAAAAACATAGAAAAACTACCAAGAAGATAGAGAACAATTGAATTAGTGGAAGAGGTGGGTGGCCTCCTATATCCATCTAGAATATTTCTCCAACCTTAGGAAGCAATTATTTCTACTGCATCAAGTTCCATCATCATATGGGGAAATTTTTTCTGAATTTGGCTTCTAGTGAGCCACTTGCCTTGGTGAAGAATCTACCTTGCTTTAACAATCCAATAGAGTTGTATGTGTTGTTGATGGGTACCCTTTATCTTGGAATCCATGATTTGATGCATTGTAGCCTATTTGATTCAGTCAATATTAAGTAATGTTGGGTAAAATTTCTCGACAACCTTTGAGGTGTCCAATAGGGGTGAAAACTATGGCCAAAGCAACTCCACATTAAATACTAGGTGCAAACCAATGAAAGGGGGAATAATTAATTCGAAAGTGTTTTCACCCAATTTTTTTTTGATTTTGTAAGGACCATATCACAATGGTATATGATTCCTATTAGTTCATGTGAGGCACTCTTTATGTAAATACAACCACACCTTATCACAAACCTAAAACTTGTGTTGAATCCTATGTTGGTCATGTTGACACTTATACTTGGTATTGTAGTTTTGTAGGATAACATGAACCCATTGTTGGAAGTGTTGGATCCATTCAAAAAGTTTGGCCTCTCTAAATACCTTAACCTAATCATGGGAGGACTCTAATGGTGAATATGCATTGGGAATAGCTACATCAATGAGGGATAATGGTTTGAACCCTAGGAACACCTGAAAATGGCTGCAACTAATAGAGTTATGGAGGGATATATTAGATTTGTGATGAAACTTATAGAATGATTTCATCACATATACATGGATGCTTGATGTTTTACATGAACAAGATATGCACAATCATCTCATTGACCACTTCATTTTTTCCATTAAAGGTAGTTGATTTGGTCAACTTGGTATCCATTAGAGACCATAGGTTGGACTAGGTACTTAAGAACCTAATGTCCCTATTTAAAATAATGGTATAAAGTTTCCAAAAATGAACCCAAACACGCTCAAAGAATATTTTATCAGTGGCTTCACCTATGATACTCTTCTTGCACGGTTCCAAAATGGGCATCTTAGAGAACTAATTAACAACCATATATGCAAAATCAATTAATATGCTTGGTGTATGGAAAAAATAACATGTAATCCATGGAATTTAACCCTTAAGGATTGTTTGGTGTATCTAAAAGACTGCATAAACCCTACTTCTTGATGGTTGGTTTAACAATGACACAATAAATGCATGATTTCATATACTGGTGGACATCCTGTTGAAACATTGGTGAATATAAATACTATTAAAATATCGCTACTTTCTTCTCCACACCAAAGTGATTTTCAACCTGATTGTAATGTGCATCCTAGATCAAATTAACATGCTTGCTTAAAGAAAATCAAAGTTGGCCCATGTAACACAAGAGCATTTCTTGGAGTTGGATGTTTGGAAGTGGTTTTCCTATGATCAACATATACTATGTGGTAGTGAAGTTAGAGTCACTATTGTATATTATGGCCATCTAAAGGTCTTGAGCCCACAAGAGTTAAGAACTATGGCTAGAAATAGAACCAGGGGCTTATTGAGACAGTCCACAACATGATTGGTGTTTCCCTTCTAGTATTTCATGTTCAAGTGGAATCATTGTGAGTATGTTGACAATTTTTTATGGTGGTTATTCTGTAACTTTTATTATGTTTGCATGAATTACAGAGGCCTGTGATCAATGTGGATGATTTTATCCTTCCCCATAATATAATGCTTCCACTTTTGGCATGCTTGCATGATGGAGTACATATCCTTGTCATATGTGGGGTCTCTTTGGAAATACAAGGTAATTATTCACCATGATATGCCATGAGATATCATTGATGACTGAGGACTTCACCGATAGTATAGTCAAAGTCTTCTGTCTCAATCTCAAATGATTGTTGTAGGTTTGGAAGGGTGAGAATTAGTGTAGAGTAGAGGTAGTGTTTCAAATCCTCGAAATATTTGTACTGTGACTTAGAAGAATAAAGTTGGATTTATCTCCACCATTGGTCACATGAATTAAGGGCTAGATGATATGAAAGAATCCCAACATTAACCTTTGGTAGAAGTTAGCAAGTCCTAATGTTAGTATGAATCTTGATTCAAGGTGTACGAAAAAATACCACTTTAGCTGTGCATAACAAACAACCCTAACAACAGAAATGACTGCTAATATCTTCAGATCTGCAGTTAGATGATCAAGACAAATGCTGAAAAAATCTAGATCTATGCATTAGAAGACATTAAACAGTAGAAAAATAATATTTACTCCATAGATCCAATAGAAAAGACAAGAATATATCCAATGAAATTTTTATTAATGGCACCTGGGAGGAAAACACAAGAGGGTGTTCCCTGTTCTCCTCAATGGGATGGGTTCTTGTAAGTCCTTAGCACTTCAGATTTAGAATTCCTCTCTCTTGATGGTGTAGAAAACCCAGAAAAAAAATGGAAAAATATGGCTATGATAGTGGATCAATAGCCAGACCAAGAGTTGAGATCCAGAGTGATATTTAGGCAACAAAAGGTGATAAAGGAATGGGAAAACCCTTCTATTTATAAAAAAATATTGAGTTAGTCTATATATTGGTGCATAATTAAAATATTATTAACCAAATCAAGATCCAACTTTTATGGAATATTTTATTATATTTGTTGGAGGGAAAACGAATTTGACTTGAGTCAAATCCCCTTATTTGTAAATAATAAATAAATAAATGACTTATTTATCATTTCAAGGATGTGATTAAGTAATAATAAATAAATAAATGATTTATTTATCATTTTAAGGATATGGTTGTGAAATAACCAAATAAATAATGATTTATTTAATTATTTAAGGGAGATTTAGTCATATTTAACAAAGAATATTATTTAAGTAATGTTTAAATAATTATTCTTAGAAAATAATAAGATAAATAATGATTTATCTAATTAATTTTCTTGTTTTGGGTTAAATATAACCAGGAATATTAATTAAACTGCTGTTTAACTAATTATTCCTTGAGGAAAATCAAACAAATATGGATTTATTTAATGTTTCCCCATGGGGCTTCCTGTTTAGACCATAAATAACTTAATAAAGGTGGCTTACTAAGTTATTTTTCATAGTGAATGCGATTTTACTTCGGGTAAAATTGGTCTTACTTGGTGTACTTGGGTCCATCTAATAACAATGGATTAAATGACCAAAAAATGGTGTAACAGATTGCCCCCCAGCGTGCGAGCATTAGGAGCTAATTGTATGACCGAAGTACGTTGTAAGAACTCAATCACTAGACAACAATGGGGAAGTCAAAGAGAGAGGATTGTAAGGTATACCAAAGTGCTGAAAGAGCTAGACCCTGAGGAGGTGACTTGCAGGTGTGACAAGTCTTTTTGATAAGTGAGTACCTGCTATAGGCGGCAGGGGAGGCATACCTATGCCCATCGAGGCAATAGTATAAACAATAAGGTGTCTAGAAAACCACGAGATGACATAATGCTGGCATAAACATGAGCCAGATAATAAAACAATAATGAATCCCACATACATATTTTTCTTGGGATAACATCCATGACTTGTAGAATGATATCTGAGTACATGAGATATAAATGCAACCCAGATGCCCCTGAAAATAGGAAAGGGCTCTAAAAATCTGACTGATACATGCAAACAAAAAGGCGTTGCAAGCGACTGAAGTCGACATCATCAAATGTATGGAGCTGCATTGAAGGCTGTAATGAAGAGGTCATCATAGTGTGTGGGGGGCTACTTGGTGGGCCACCCCCTCATGAGGGCCGAGACATCTCACACACACCCAAGAATCACCGATGTTAGCTGCTGCATCATTGGACCATCAAGTATATGGATCTCGATCATGCTGAAAAGGAGCTGGAGCTGAGAAACAATCAAGTCAAAGGGCAATGAGGAGTCCCTTTGCCTGATTCGAGGCACCGAACAAGAGTGGAAGCTGGAACCAAGTTACACCGCCCTCTAGACTTGTCTTCTAGAATGAATGAGCTGATGTCGACAAAAGGAGGTTTGCCATAGGTGAGGCAATAAGGGATCCTCAACTAAGGCATGAGATAAAATAGTAAAGTGACTGACAGACCGACACTAATGATGATGGTGAAATGGGGGGAACTGAGTAGCAAATAGATGACTTCCCTTGATAGAGCATAAATGGCATGGATGACCTTGCAGTGACTGACACAATATCATGAGGGATAGGGGATAGTGGGACTGAAGGCCATAATGTGTGACACGTGAGAGGGACCAAGCAATGAAGGATGGAGGACTATAGCAGGGTGCGAAGGGACTCGGGATAGACTCCATGAAAGCAATGATGACTCAACTCGGATGCTCTAAACAAGGGTGACTCGATGGTGCCGCCACACAGGAAAAGGGTCCAATGGGGACCATAAAAGCATGAGTACAAGATGGTAACTCACAATGAAAGTCGACACGAACGTGGAAAAGTATGGAGGCAACATGGTGCCCCTGGTACGAGTGTTGCAAGTGAAGAAATTTGATTTTGAGGAAGGGTGAAGTGGCGCTTCTTGGACAAAAATGTGTCCCGGTGAAGTATCAAATCACAAAAAGCTAATAGATACCCATGTGAGGGCTTGGTGGGATCTTTCTAATGGTATAGACGGTTCGTCAGACTGAGCTACTGTTTGGTCGCAGTAAGTGAATGAAAAATCAGGGGTTTTCTTTTAATAAGGCATTTTCCTTCCAGATTCACTTACTTTCCGGTGGAGCTGTGGTGAATATCGTGAGGAGAGGAGGCCTTAAATATTGCGACAGTTGTAGCAGATGAACCAACTATTGGAATTTAAGATCCGAAAGTTGTAGGTAAGATGTCTCATCCTACTTTTCATTTTAGTGAGTTGAAATTTCAGCTTAGGTACCCAGAGCTCATGAACAGGCCAGGTCGTACTTTTCTTGGGGTTTGTTCTGCGACCTGGGTAGGAGGTACTGGGCAGAAAACTGCTACCTGTCCTAGGGAGGGACCTGAAAAGTGTGACCTGTCAGAGAAAGGGGGTTTTAATCCTGTTATGGGCTAAGATCCGAGATTTTATGGTTGAGGGGCATGGATGCCCTCGGGCATGTTATGGACATGCCAAAATGTATTTAGAAAAAGGGAGATCTAAACACATTTTAATGATATGGTGTGCCACTTGTTTTCACTATGGTTATGCAGTTTGAGAAAGGAAATAGACGATTACCAATATCTTTTGGTACTGCATATATGAATCAAATGGACTTTAAGTTTCTGGGTTGGCACACATGGTGTTGCTATACCAAAGGTAGGAATTGGGGATAATGAACTAATTTTATCCCAGAAAGCTCATATTTTGGTCAACCATAATGTCTATGAGACTGGGTTGTTGATGAAATATGAAGGAATGATGAGGGGTGTCATCCCTATAGAGATCTTGAAGTGATATGGGACTCTAGAGGTTCTTCTAAATGTGGAAGAATAATGGGACTAGAGTCGACACGACTAGATTCAATAGGAGAGTGGTGGAGAACTGCTTCTCCTGGTCTCTCAAATATGGGTGCCCCCTTACCCAAACATTGGGATTCAATGTAATGGCCACAAGGTGCATGTGGTTCGAATGCATGAATTCGATGTAAGGGGGAATAGATAAAGTCAGGAGTAGTCGCTGCTTCCATAATGTCGTCATCGTAATAGAAGATGGGGTGACTGATGGAAGAAATACCACTTGACGTGGCAAAGCGACCTTACTCCTCATCATGAGAGGAGAGGTTCGCATGTGCATCATCACAAGGGGTGACATAAGAGTGAGTATATAGAGGATTTACTGATGTTGAGACTATGGAGGGTGCTGAAGGGAGGTCAGGCGAAACATCATGGGAGGTCTCATCGTGGAATTCCGACTAAGGCCCCGTTATCTCAAAATCATAAGGGGAAAATTTAATGGGAGCATCAGTGTCCTCGGGTGTTGCCAAAGCAAGATGCAAAAATAAGGGAGCAGGTGACTCATTGCGCTTGGCCTCGAATTGGCGTAAGGCTTCTAAAGAGGAACGATACTCTTCGAGGTGAGGACAAAAGTGAGTGTAGTGACCATGGAAATCACACAAAGCACAAGGGTGATTTTTGTGCAATGGTTTGAGTTTCGGGATTGAATCGGGTATAGTTACATATACCTCTGGGATATCAAACTATGAAAACAGCTCATTGACCATGGACTTGAGGTGAGGCAATTCAGGAAAAGTATGGGTGGCATGGCCAACAACATCACACAAAGCACACTGGATGGTAAGCTTTAGAGGCTGAGAAGGGGCAGGGTTTATCGGGGTATCCTTGTCCTTTGATGCCCCCTTGCAAGCTTTGCCCTTCTCACCCGAAGCGGTCGCAACGAGAGGTGGTTCTTGTTGAGGTGAATGAGGCACTGTTGCAGCGGGAGAAGTCATAGGGACCGACTAGACCGGGGTCAAAGTGAGATAAGCTTTAGGTTGACCAGGAAGGGTAGCAGTTGGAGGATTAAGGTACCAGACGAGAATCCCAAGGGTTAGGTTAGGGAGAGAGAGGGTGGCCATAACAGGTACTATGTACACTCCTTGTGGGGGAGTTAAGAATATTATCTGACCCGAGGCGTAATGACTAGGCGGGACGGTGCCAAGATGGTTGAGGTCATGAGTACCAACTTAAGGTGAAGGGCCAGGAGAAGAAGGTTCAGAAGGCTGATCAGAGGACATCATAAAAATCTAGTAATCGGGGGAACCAAATGGAAGAGATTGAATGGCCACCTGTCCTTCAGGTGGTTTGGTAGCCACAAATCCCTACTGAGGGAAAGGATCAGTAAGCACAACCGGTTGACTAGGTGCAGGGCTGGAAGGAACAAACGGAATGGCTTGCTGTCCTCTCAAAGTTGCTTGAGACTCCCATAGCTGTCACATCTGTGGTAGAAGAGGAAAATCATGCATATAATGACCATAAACACCACAACAAGAATAGGGCTTATTTGTACGAAGAGGCCTATCCTGCTTGGGCTGAGTAGTGTTAGGAACATTACCTTGAGTGGTCCAGGATTACCAGGGTCAACTTGATTTTGAGTGCCTTTCCTCTTCCTTTTTGAGGGAGGAGGATTAGTCGCGCCTTGCTATGCATGCACTTGTCCTTGAGGGGGTGGTATTTGCTGTTGCAGAGGTTGAGAAGGCAAGGGAGGAGGAGGTGCTAGTGATGGAGGAGATGGAGCACCAGGCTGTGGATACGAATAGAGAGGGGGTTGGGTAGCAGTGTGGTAAACAGGAGGTTGGGAAAAAGGAGGAGGCATGCCGTATCCTGGATATGTGCTACCGGGGGGTAAGTGTCGGAGGTGCTAGCCCCAACCTGAGAGAAACCATAGCCTATGGGAGATTGAGAATATGGATTAAAGAGAACTCCAACGATACCGTCGGTGACATGAGATGCCCCTGGTGCATTGGCACCATAGGGTCTAGGAAGATCAGGTAGAACGGTATAAACATAACTCAAATGAGTGTAGATCAGGTCATATTTTAACACAATTTGGAGAGCAGCTTCTTCAGTTTGAGTAAAGTGTGATGCGACGTATTTTTTGATAGGCAGCAAGAGATTCCTAAGGAACCAGTCCATATAGACATGGTCTTCGAAGGTAGGGGATCGAAATAGGCTCCTTCTTCTCTACCATTCCTGAACATGGTCGGATAGGCAAGTCGTAGATGATTGACGGAAGGAGGTCAAGAGCTCGGTACCAGTGTCGTAACGAATGGGAAGCTAGGAATAAGACAAAAAGGCCCGGGCAAGAGTAAGGTGGTATGAGAGGAAGGGGCCTGATCAACATACCACTTAGAAGCTTCACCAGTAAGAGTTCGTTGGAAGAACCGAAGGCAGACAGAGTCATCAGTAATGGAATTAGACGAACACTACATGTGGAAATATCTAACATGATTTGAGGGATCTTGTCCAGCAAGACCTTCAAACTTTGGGATGTATGAAGGAAACTTTGTTGGCATAGCGGTCCAACTAGTGTCATGGTGTATAGGGTCGTTTATCAACTGGTTGAAGCCGAGGAGGCTGAGGCCTACCATGAAAGGGAGTAAGGGTGCAGTTGGGGTAGTGTCCGTTGCGGTCCTACTAGTGGTATTCCTAGCGAGAGGGTCAGGGTTACCACCAGTATTAGGTCCTGCACCAGACATGGTGAAGGTGACAGGGGGAGAACCGAAGGAGGAACGAGAAGGAGAACCCAAAAGACCAGAAGAAGAGTCGGAGGGTGGAATCGGTTGAGGACTAACTCAAATCCTACGCGGAGGAGTAAGTCTCCCTACCTGAAACTGAGGATGAAGGCCAAGAAGTCTCTGGGATGAATGCCTTGGTGGTGCAATGGTGATGACACAAACACGACACAAAGGAAAAAGAGACCGACAAGGGCAAGGAGGTGCAGGATCAACTGATTACAATGTCGAAACAAGGGAATAGAGGTGCAGGATCAATTGATTTTAATGTTTTAGAGTATTTGCTTGGCGGTGTTAATCAAGCCCTTTTTCACTTAGGGTGTGTGTGTAAAAGTGTGTAAATTTTAATTTTTAAACCGAGACATTTGTAGAGAAAAAGAAAAAGTGCTGTTGTATAGCTGTAAATAAACCTACAAATGACAGTATATAGGCCTGAAAAAACAGAAAATAAACAGCTAATGATGCAATAATCTAAACCCAAGGAGGTGGGCCTCTCAAAAAATAGTCTATAGGTGAGTGAACAAACTAATCAAAACACACTAAAATAGCCAATAGATCTAAGGTTAGAAGGGACAGGGATCTAAAGGAAAAAATCTGTTGGAAAGTGGTGCAGAAACAAAAACAAATCAGAGGAAGAATTGCTGTAAAAAGAGGTGGCGAAAGGCTATCTCTAGGAGGGAAGCGGAGTGCACCTTAAGGGAAAACCCAAAAAAAGCTAAATGAGGAGATTTGGATGGATAAAAAACCGATTTGAAGTGGATCTAAAGGTGAGGTATCAGATCTGAAAAAATGGCTGAAGACTCTGAAATTTCAGACAACCTGCAACAACAAAAACTCTTCCACAAAAAGTGGAGGGTACTGAAGCCCTAGGGGGCTAGGTTCCCACTTAGTTGAGAAAAATAAAACAAGTGCAGGTCCAAAACGGGTGGAGATAGCGGTCAGAAAACCCTGAACAAAGGCTTAGACAAACCCAAAAAACTTTCAGAAAAATCCCTGCAAAAAGTCTAGGTCGCAATTTCTGACCTTTTTTCAGCAGAGGTTGCACTTTTTGGGCAGTAAGGTGCACCCTGGAGGTCCAAGTCGCAGGTTTTGGGCTGAAAAGTGCGACCTGCACTTTCAGCACTCTCGGCGGCAGGTTTCAGAAAAAGTTGCCGTCTCAACTATGGCTGATGTCTGTCACCTGCGCAATAGGTCTGAAAACACACAGAAGTTAGAATTTTTATCGTTTTAGGGTTTTATGGGTTAAAAAAAACATCAAGAAAAGAAAAAACAAGGGGTTGAAGAGAAATCCTAGGGTTTGAAGTAGCTGGATATGCAAGGATCAGAAAAACAAAAATGGTCGTAATTGTAAACCCGTGTGGAGTCGCCAATTGTTAGTATGAATTTTGATTCGAGGTGTACGAAAAAATACCTCTTTAGCTATGCATAACAAACCCCTAACAATAGAAATGACTGCTAATATATTCAGATCTAGAGTTATATGATTAAGACAAATGCTGCAAAAATCTAGATCTATGCATTAGAAGACATTAAACAGTAGAAAAAAATATTTACTCCATAGATCCAATAGACAAGACAAGAATATATCCAATGAAATTTTTACTAATGGCACCTGGGAGGAAAACAAAAGAGGGTGTTCCCTATTCTCCTCAATGAGAGGGGTTCTTGTAAGTCCTCAACACTTCAGATTTATAATTCCTCTCTTTTGATGGTGTAGAAAACCCAGACAAAAATGGAAAAATATGGCTATTGTAGGTTTTAACCCTGAACAAAAATTATCTACACACGAATCTTATAACAGAAAATAAACAATAGCAAGAGCATAAAACATAAAACAGATAAACACAGAGATTTTCCCCTGGATCCCAAATTGGGATGACCAGCTTGATTTTTCATTATATTCCTTTTAGTGTTACAGCACATATATATACATGCCGAAGCATACATAAACCCCAATCCATTAACCCTAGATTAGAACATAACCGTAGTTCCCTTGACCAGATCTACAAAAAATACCAGGGGCCGAAAACCATTGTACCCCAAAACCATGTGCAAAACCATGCACAAAACCATGGGCGCGGACCACCCACCCGAAATTAAGGACCAAAAATTTTCACCGAGGCACTGCCCCGGACCCTGATAAGGGGGCCTACAGCCTGTGACCCCCCCATTGTGCCCAGCGCAAAGGGGGGGCTATCGCCCCCCCTCTTACCCCCCCTGCACGTGCTTAGTCGTGGAAAGAATATAACACATACCCAACATTCTCCCACTTGTTGTTTTCTTTCCTCAGGAGGCCACAGGAGAGCTTAGTCATTGGCCCAATTCTTCAACACCCATTGTTTCTCTACACCAAGAGAAATTTTGAGTGCTCACAGACTCTGTCAATGCATCTGCAACATTATTCAAAGTGTCCACCTTTACCAGCAACACCCTTTTAGCCTCAACCATATCTCTAACAAAGTGATATTTAACATCAATGTGCTTTGAATTTGAATGATAAGCAGGGTTCTTAGCCAAGAAAATTGCACTTTGGCTATCACAGTCTATCCTTATATCTTGTTGTACCAACCCCATACTTGAACACAATCTATGCAACCAAAATGTTTCCTTGCTTGCATGAGTGGCTACTATGTATTCTGTCTCTGTAGTTGAAAGAGCCACTACAGACTGTCTTTTACTCATCCAACTAACTGCTCCTCCAAATAGGCTAAACACATACCCACTTGTAGATCTTCTTTGGTCCAGATCTCCAGCCTAGTCTGCATCAACAAAACCATGAATGTCCAACATTCTTTCTAATCCTGGTCTTCCCTCATAGCACAAGCCATAATCACTAGTGCCACGTAAATATTTGAAAACCTGCTTCATTGCTGTCCAATGCTTCTTCCCTGGGTTTGACATAAACCTACTCAATACTCCCACTACATGTGCAATGTCTGGTCTAGTACAGACCATTGCATACATCAGGCTACCCACTGCACTTGCATATGGAACACGAGACATGTCCTCCTCTTCTTCTTGTGTCTTGGGACACTGTTCAGCAGACAACTTTACACCTACGGGAATCGGAACATTCACCGGTTTACTATCTTGCATATTCAACCTCTGCAATATAGTCTCGACATACTTCCTCTGGTTTAACCAGAGCTTCCTCTTTGCCCGATCTTCTCTTAATTTCCATGCCCAAAATATAGTTTGCAGCATCAATATCCTTCATGTCGAATTTGGAGAACAATTGTGTCTTTAATTACTAGATAATTTCTTTGTCATTTCCAACCAACAACATACCATCCACATACAAGACCAAGTAAATAACATGGTCACCAATTATTTTAAAATAAACACGGTGATCCTCTTTTCTTCTGGTGAAGCCAAGTCCCCATATATAGGTATCAAATTTATAATGCCACATCCTTGGTGACTTTTTTAACCCATACGAAGGATTTTTTAACCTGCATACTAGTTCTTTCTTACCCTTCAAGGCAAAGCCTTCAAGTTTCTTGATGTATATATCTTCTTCCAGATCCCCATGAAGAAATCTTTGTCTTCATCCATTTGTTCTGTCTCAAAATTTACTGTCAAATGTAAACGTATGAGATAAAAGTAATCTAATAGAAGCAACTTTGGCAACAGGAGAAAAAATATCACCAAAATCAATTCCCGGCACCTGGGAATAACCTTTTGCTACCAACCGAGCTTTGTATTTCTTCACCTTGCCTTCTACATTCATCTTCTTCTTAAACACCCATTTGCTCCCAATGGGCTTCCTTCCAGCCGGCAACTCCACCAGATCCCATGCCTCATTTTTGTGTAAGGATTCCATTTCATCAACCATGGCCTCCTTATAGAGTTTTCCATCCTCTGAATCTACTGCCTCCTTAACAGTTATGGGATCATCATCAGTTATAGTTAAAGAAAAATTTGAACAGAAAGCAGATGGACTATACCTTCACAGTTGCCCTCCTTTTCCAGTCTTCTCAAAGATGGAATTTGTGGCTCTTCCTCTTCTAAATCTTGTTCTACTGTAGGGAAGTGCGATTCAACTCCTTCCTGGGTTCATGGTATAGACTGTGTTTAACAACATCTTTCAGTTCTGAGCACATCTAAAATTTTGCCACAGCCTTCCTTATTCACAGGTTTCCAAAAGCATAACCCTTTAAACCATCCTTATACCCAATAAAGATGCACCTTTTAGATTTATTATCCAATTTGGTCCTGTTCTCCTTTGGAACATGTACATATGCATCACATCCAAATACCCTTAGATGTGAAAGAGAGGGTTTCTTACCAGTCCATACCTCATGTGGAGTCTTATCCTCCAACACTGATGAAGGTGATCTGTTAACTAAGTAACATGCAGTCTCCACTGCCTCTGCCCAGAATTCTTGTCCTAACCCAGTACCAATGAGCATGCTTCTTGCCTTTTCCATGATGTTCTTTTCATTCTTCTGCAACTCCATTTCTTGAGGTGTGTATGGAAGTAGTTTTACGCTGGTGCTATACCTTCTTACATAACTATTCAAATTCCTTCTTGCAGAACTCCCCACCATTATCTGTCCTCAGCACCTTTATCTTCTTCTCTGTCTGGTTTTCCACCAGAGCCTTAAATTCTTTAAATTTGTCAAAGACTTCAGATTTCTTCCTCAAGAAATATATCCATGTATTCCTTGAGAAGTCATCTATAAATGAAACATAGTACACAGACTTTCCCAGTGATGGAACTGACACAGGTCCAAACACATCACTGTGCACAAGTTCTAATATCTTGTTTGCCCTCTTAGCACCAGAAGGAAAACTCACCCGATTCTGCTTCCCATATACACAATGTTCACAGAAATCAAAATCCAGAGAACAATTAGACATGCCTTCTACCATACCATCTCTATTTAGTATCCGAAGGCCCTTCTCTCCAATATGTCCAAGCCTTTGATGCCATAGCATGGTCACTTCTGAGAAACTAAATAAACTTTCAGCTCCACCCCAAAGGAACGAAAAAGCTGGCTTACACCCTTGATAGCAATTTTCCTTGTAACAGCATGCATGGATTCAGTCCCGAACTCCACTGCATTAATACTAGTGCTTCCAGAACATCTACAGGCATCTTTCTAGAACACTATTTTTACACATTCATGTCACATCTTGCTTCACCAATCAGATTTTTGGCCAATGCGAGGTGTCATGAACACCAAGGAAGTGTTCTAATCCTTACCTTGCGGCAGTGTGACTTTTCCCATGCTGACTGGTGTGTACTTCCCTATCATCCCTAGGAAGACATCACCACCATCTTTCTTCTCATACTCGCAGAACCACTCCCTGTGAGAGTGAAGTGAATGCTGAGTCATCTGACCATAGCTCATGATATACATGTGAATTTGAAGAAGAAGACAAATACACATCCCCACCTTCATCCGAGGTGGTTTTTGCCTCTACAGAAGGAGCATCATTAGATCCCTTTCCTTTCTCAGGAGCTTTAGATCCGCAGTCCTTTTTGTAGTGCCCTTCCTTTCCGCATTTCCAGCACACTTTTACAAAATTTCCAGGAGATCTAGATCTCCCTCTAGATTTAGATCTCCCACTCGAAACCTTATTCTTGTTTCTATTTTGGGACATTCCTCATACAGATAAGGCATCTCCATTCTGACCCTCCATATTTCTCCGTCTCATTTCCTTCGACAGCAAGACTGAGACAATGTCATCAAAATTCAAGGTAGTTGTATTGCTACCTATTGCAATAACCAGAATATCCCATGAGTCTGGTAGAGAACACAACAAACTGATGCACTTATTTTCATCTGAGATTTTAATATCAACAGATGACAAATGACTTACCATAGTATTGAAGGCGTTTAGATGCTCTGTCACTAAGTCTCCATCCTTCATCCTCAGGTTATACAACTTTTTCCTCAGGAACAATTTATTCACCAGAGACTTAGATTGGTACAAAGTCCCTAGCTTGTCCCACAAGGTCTTTGCCGTAGCTTCCCCAGATACATTCAACAATACTAAATCTGAGACACACAATTGTATTGTGCTCTTAGCCTTCCGATCCAGTTTATTCCAGTATTCATCTGACATTGCCGTTGGTTTAGTACCTGGATCTACCGTGATCCACTGATCTTTATCCACCAGCAGATCCTCCATCTTGAGCTTCCATAACTCAAAACTCTGACCATTAAATTTCTCGATCTCTATCTTCCCACCGCTCACCATCTTATTTCACCACAAGAATTGATCCCGCAGACCTCCCACTGAACATGGTCTACCTCAGGCCCAAGCAAAAAACCCTCAGCAGCAAAGGTGTCCCCTTGAAGTCGAAACAACTCTGATACCAATTGTAGGTTTTAACCCTGAACATAAATTATCTACACATGAATATTATAACAGAAAATAAACAATAGCGAGAGCATAAAACATAAAACAGATAAACAGAGATTTTTCCCTGGGATCCCAAATCGGGACGACCAGCTTGATTTTTCATTATATTCTTTTTAGTGTTACAACACATATATATACATGCCGAAGCATACATGAACCCTAATCCATTAACCCTGGATTAGAACATAACCGTAGTTCCCTTGACCGGATCTACAAAAAATATGAGGGGCTAAAAACCATCGTACCCCAAAATCATGTGCAAAACCATGCACAAAACCATGGGCACAGACCACCCACCGGAAATTAAGGACCAAAAATTTTCGCCGGGGCACTGCCCCGGACCCTGACAGGGGGGGCTACCGCCCCCCCTGTGACCCCCCCATTGCACCCAGCGCAAAGGGGGGGCTATCACCCCCCTCTTACCCCCCCCCGCGCGTGCTTAGTCGTGGAAAGAATATAACACATACCCAATAGTATGATAGTGGATCAATAGCCAAACCAAAAGTTGAGATCCAGAGTGATCTTTAGGCAACAAAAGGTGACAAATGAATGGGAAAACCCTCTATTTATAACAAAATATTGAGTTAGTCTAGATATTGGTGCATAATTAAAATATTATTAACCAAATCAAGATCCAACTTTTATGGAATATTTTATTATATTTGTTGGAGGGAAAATGAATTTGACTTGAGTAAATCCTTTCTTGAGAGTGCATCTGCAACCACATTTTGCTTCCCTTTTTTGTAGATTATTTCAAAGTCATAAACCAACATATTTGTGACCCATTTTTGCCTTGAAGTGTCTTCCCATTAGGTAAGATCACCATTGCTTTAGTGCATGTAGTATTGCCAACATTTCCTTCTCATAAATAGGGTTATGGAAATATTTTCCTTTGATTGGACCACTTTCAAAAGCAATGGGTCTTCCTTCTTGCATTAAAACCACACAAATTCCATTTCATGAGGCATCCCATTCCACAATAAATTTTTTTGTGAAGTCTTGCGTAGCTAAGACCGGTTCTTGGAACATTGCCTCTTTAAGATGTTCAAAGGCCTTAGCTGCCTCTGGAGTCCAAGAAAATTCATCTTTATTTAGTAATGATGTTAGAGGTGTCGATATTCTCCCATAATTCTTAACAAACTTCTGATAATACCCTGTTAACCCCACAAATCCTCGAATATGCTTTATTGTTGTGGGGATTTTACATTATTTAATGGATTTAATTTTGTTAGGGTCTACCTTAACACCCTCATTTTGCATATAATTTTTTGTCCTCCAATAGTTTGAGCACCCTCTCAACATGTTGAACATGATCCTTCCAAGACTTCCTATAGATTAGTATATCATAAAAATTATTAACACAAATTTTTTAAGGAAGGGTTTGAAAATGGAATTCATAAAACCTTGAAATGTAGAAGGTGCATTAATAATACCAAAAGGCATGACCAAAAATTCATAATTACCCTCATGAGTTCTAAATACTGTTTTCAGAATTACTTTAGTCTTCATTCTAATTTGATGATATCCAGAATGAAGATCCAACTTGGTGAAGTAAATTACTCCATGTAATTCATCCAATAAAAAATGACGAGGATGAGAAATTTATCTTTAATAGTGAGCTTGTTGAGCTCCCTATCATCTAAAATAATACGCGATGATCCATGATTGTTGTGCACCAATACTACTGGACAAGAGAAAGAACTTTGACTAGGTTGAATTATACCAACCTCTATCATTTCTGCAACCATACGTTCAATCTCACTTTTTTGAGCACAAGGATATATGTAAGCCCTGATGTTTGGAGAAAAACTTCCTAGAATAAAATGAATAACATTATCATGATCACGAATAGGTGGGAGTCCTTTGGTAGTCCTAAACACCTTGGAATGATTTTTAAAGACATTTTGGAGATTTGGAGAAATAGATGATTTTGATGTTTGAACCTCTAGTGAGCATAATTGTGAAATTACACCTCATTGTTCTTTCTTCAAAAGTTTTTTCATGACATTGGAGCTATTTATATTTCCCGGCTTCCCTATGATACCACTTAATTCAACTTCCTTTCCTTCCAATTTTTTTTTCAACAAAATTCCTTGAAAATTAAAATCTATCGTCCCCAAATAGTGTAACCATTGTACTCCTAGTACAACAACAACACTACCCATTGGGATGGATAGTATTGGACTATTCAATATATATTCCCCCATGTTTATCTTGATATCATGGAACTTTCCAGAGAAATTATATTTCCTCCATTTTAAACCATCACTTGACACTTTGGTGCTGGATATAGGAAGTGTTGTATCTCAAGAAACAATCCCTCGATTGTGAAAGGAATCAGTGCTTAAGAACATTTAAAAAGTGTGTCACAGAAATGATTTTATCATGAGGTATTTGTTCTATCCCTGTGGGAACCAGATTTCTAAAACCCTTAATGATCTGGAATAATAAAAGATTTCACAATGCCATTCACTGCTGATATCTAAATGGAAAGAAGAACTGCAGGGGAAACTCAGAATGATATGTCGAGGAGCAGAATATAGCACTTTAAAGTTTCAGAGGAAATTCATGGAGAGAGAAAACTTTGAAATAATATGCTGTAAACAGATAATCTATTACTTTAAAGTTTCATCAAGAGTTTTTGAACAGAGGGGAAACTCAAAATGATATGCTGAGGAGCAACATCTACCACTTTAAAGTTTCAGAGAGAATTGGTGAAGAGAGAAAAGTTGAAGTGAAGGAGTGGAAATTAATGTTATTTAACTCTTACTCATAGATGTAATTAAGAGACTGAATGCTACATTAATTCACTTCATTCAAAGAAGAAGAGACACAAAATGGCACAATATATACGAATCACCATCAACAATTGCAGGAAAATTGCTACCACTTTCATTTACCAATCAGAAAAATAAGTACAAAATGTAATCCCAAGAGGTCCAGAACTTGAACCCCCTATCCTCTCTCGTTCTCCTTTCTTAAATACAAAAAAAATCCCTTTGCAACTGCTTGAGCTTCTTGAAACTCCTAAAATGCCTAAAAAATATTAAGCTACTTATTACATTGAAAACAAGGACATCATTGTAGCTTTGATATTAACAAAGAAAACAAAATAAACTTGGAATACAATCCTTTTGCTGAATCTAGTTTGTTTCTGATGCATCCCCCGAAGTGCTGAGGTGTCCTTTCTCGTTATGATGCAATAACTGCACAATTCTGCAACAACGCCTCTGTGCTCGACTTGCCCCAGATGTCATGCTTCCAACGATGCCACTATATGCTCTTATGTCTGACTCTGCCTATGCCTTTGCGCGTTTCCGCTGTGATGTCCCAATAGTCTGTATAAACGCATCTACACCCATCTCTGCCCATGCTTTTGTGTTTCGCATGTTATCATCATGTCACTTGCTACCCAGCTATGCCTCTTCTGCTCATGTCTACAACATTATGTCTTTTCTTCTCCTTTTCCTTGTGACAGACTACATACCCGAGTCTTTCTGCCTGAGTTCATACTTTCTTCTGTTACCAAGGTGTTTCATTGGCTTTACGTTACAATCCACTTTTATCCCTTTGATGCGATTTAACACAAGAAATGCCTTACCTACGGATTTGAAAACATTTGGAGTTTTCTTTTGAAATCACATCGCATTTTCTCACACTTCGCATGCCATTGTTTTCAACTTTTCCTTAGCAATTATCTTCTAAGAACTGCAAAGTGCGCTATGTGATCAGGTCCCACCTGGAATCACACATCGCACTTCGGCGACTTTAACATGAACCCTTTGCACTATCTTTTAAAAATTGCGATCTGCGAAGGCGATCGGGTCCCACCGTCACCGCATATCACACTTCAGGGAAATTAACTCTTACCTCTGCACTTATTCGTTAAAACTTACGATTTGCGATCGGATGTCACCACATCGCTTATCTCACTTTGGTGCATTTAAAATTTACCTCCACACTTATTCTTTAAAAATTTCAATTTTCTATTTATGATTTAATCTCTGTCGTCGGTCTCTTCCCCTTTAGATCTATGATTCGATCCTTTTCGTCCGATTGCCTCCTTTGGAAATCTTGTAAGTGTTTATGTCTTAGCCGATTTCTCTACTTTCTGCCATCGTCACTCTGCATCTCCGCTATCCTTTCTGAGCCTTGTTTAATCTTTAAAAGTGATGATCTCTCCTGAGCTTTCGAACAAGCCCAACTCGACCTTGTCTAGTGTGCATTGTTCTAAATGTGCCCATAGGTTCGGCTCTCGAATTGTCTTGCACGTGAATGAGCCCGACTTGACCCCTCCTGCATGATTTTCTCTTTGCTGCTCCTTTGGCTTAGATTGCACCTCCAATGCTGCTACTTCCTTCATTTTGGTTCTGGTGCACCTGTGATTCCGAATCCTCATTGAGCTTGTGGTTACCCTTTTGAGCATATTACAGGTATTTGAAAAATTGTTCCTCAATAACCTTGAACTGCTCAGAACCTCTCTTGACTTTTAGCTGAGTCAAATTAGGCTACAAAATTTGATCCAATTGGGGAAAACACTGTGGTAACAAAGTGCTGAGAACTTGTATATCAGTAGCCTTTGTGGGCATGGAGTCAAATATAACTTGTAGATTAGTAGCCTTTATTGGGCATGGAGTCAAATAGAACTTGTAGATCAATAGCCTTTATTGGGCACGGAGTCAATCCAAAATGTGAGTTGATCCAGTTTGAAATCCTCCCGAAACCTGCTACACTTTGGACTTCTTCCTTTATTCTTAAACTGAAAATACTGAACTAGAAATACTATAACTAAAAATGCTCAACTTCTAAGCTTATTTATGCACAACTCCCATGTGTGCATTTATGCCTGAACTTAATCAGGAGAAGTCAGCCTTCCAATGGCACCAACCCAACCTCTATATTTTAGACCTAATGCATTCATACTGTTAGAAGTTGAAGATCACAATAGGGAGGTACCATGAAAGTTTCACAGATACAAAGCTTTGCACATACTTTTCTATAAATTATTGTTACTGACAAAAGAAAGTTGTCATATGGTCAGCCACGGGATCATAGAACCGATGAGACAAATTTTCACCTGCCTCCTTGTCCTGAACATCTTGTTGATGTAGACTTATTTGAACAGGGCAACTTCCTTCACTGTTTGACTCCTCAATTTGAGGTTGTATGTGAGAAGTTTGATTGTTGTTTTCTGCTGAAAACCATTTAGGTCAGGAAGAGAAATCTAAGGTTTGTTCCTCATAACACTGATTTTCTTCATATAATGCCAAATCTTGACAAAAATCTTCAGGAATTGTAATGCAACATTCATCTATCCTCTCATATAAGGTTGCATCAAGATTAATAATACAATCAGAGGAAAGATATTCTTTCTCCAATAAATAATGTACATTTTGGGCGTTATAAAATTATGAGGATATAAAGCAAGAAAAAATATTCTTGATATATAAGGGAAAATAGACCCACAAACTGATAGTGAAAAATTTCCACAGAGCTTTCTCATTTCCTTTCCCGCAGAATTCCTCATCAATGAAACCTTCATCAGTGGAGTCGCCAGGTGAATAATACACAACAAAATTTGTATCTAAATCTTGTTCACCATCAAGAAATATATTTCAATACCCAGGGAAAAATAACTTCATGCCTTTGTTCTCGACAACGACGCCAAAAAATGTTGCATCTCAAGAAATAATCCCTCGATTGTGAAAGGAATAAATGCTTAAGAACATTTAAAAAGTGTGTCACGGAAATGATTTTATCATGAGGTCTTTGTTCTATCCCTCTAGAAACTAGTTTTCTAAAACCCTTAGTGATCTGGAATAATAAAATATTTCACAATTCCACTCACTGCTAATATCTAAATGGAAAGAAGATTTGCAGGGGAAACTCAAAATGATATGCTGAGGAGCAAAATCTACCACTTTAAAGTTTTAGAGGAAATTCATGGAGAATCAACCACTTTAATCCTCTTTTCTCCCTTTGATGCAGTTTAACACAAGAAATGCCTTACCTCCATATTTGAAAACCTTTGGAGTTCGCTTTTGAAACCACATCGCATCTGCCTGCACTTCGCATGCCATCGTTTTCAACTTTTCCTTAGCACTTATCTTCTAAGACCTGCGAAGTGCACTATGCGATCGGGTCCCACCTGGCATCACACATTGCACTTTGGAGACTTTAACATGAACCATTTATGCTATATTTTAAAAATTGCGATCTACGAAGGTGATCGGGTCCCACTATCACCGCATATCGCACTTCGGCGAACTTAACTCTTACCTTTGCACTTATTCGTTAAAACTTGCGATTTGCGATCGGATGCCACTGCATCACATATCAAACTTCAATGTATTTAACATTTACCTCCACACATATTATTTAAAACTTTCGATTTGTGATTTGCGATTTAATCTCCACCGTTGGTCTCTTCCCCTTCAGATCTACAATTCAATCCTCACCGTCCAATTGCCTCCTTTGGAAATCTTCTAAGTGTTTCTGTCTTAATCGATTTCTCTACTTTATACCATCACTGCTTTGCAACTCTACTATCCTTCTTGAGCTTTATTCAATCTTTAAAAGTGATGATTTCTGCTGAGCTTAGAAATGAGCCTGACCCGACCTTGTCCGGTGTGCACTGTTTTGAACGTGCGCATCGGTCTGGCTTCGAATTGTCTTGCATGTGAATGAGCCCAACTTGACCCCTCCTGCATGATTTTTTCTTTGATGCTCCTCTGGCTTAGATTGCACCTCCAATGTTGCTACTTCCTTGATTTTGGTTCTGGTGTGCCTGTGATGTTGAATCCTCATTGAGCTTATGGTTACTCTTTCGAGAATATTACAGGTCTTTGAACAATTGTTCCTCAATAACCTTGAACTACTCAGAACCTCTCTTGACTTTTATTTGAGTCAAATTAGGCTACAAGAGTGAGAAATTCAATTCCTTGGCTACCTTACAATGAATAAAATTATGGGTACTCCCCGAATAAATCAACACTATTACATTTTTCTTCTTGATATGTCTTTATATCTTAAGAGTTTGAGGAGTTGTAATTCATGCCAATGCATTACAAGATATGGTCAGATTCATTTAATCTTTCTCTAGGGATGGTTCTTGGTTTATATTCTCTTCTTTTGAAGTTTATTGTTCCTTTTCTTCCTCCTCTTCACATTCTATGTAAAATAATTTCTTCTCAGCCCACTTTTGACCTTTAATGTATTTTCTATCACAACTATAACAAAGTCTTTTTGCTCTTTTTTCTTCCAATTTTTGTGGTGTCAACCTTGTAGGTTGTGGAAGTCTAGGAGTAGCAACACTTCCATATTTATAGTTGTGAGTGGTAGGATTCCTTGTCGCCATAATTTTGATTTCAATTTTTCTTTCCAACTTGAATGCCTTCTCCAATGAATCACGTTCCCAAGGGTGAACCTCATGTTGGATGTTATTCTTTCAAGTCCCTATGAAAACATTAATCCTGTGCTCCTCTAGAATATCATTTACCCTTATATTCTATTTTTGGAAGTCGTCATTGTGCTCCACCATTGAACCCTTATGTTTGAGATTTATCAATTGGCCAAAGAAGGTGTTGCTCTTTGTATCCTCATAATGTGATATCATTTACTCCATAAAAAATGACCAAGTTACAATTTGTTTACGAGATCAAAGCCATTGATACCATACAAATGTATTGGGTTCTAAATATAAAGTTGCAATACATACCTTTTGTGTGTTTTTCACATTATGGAGATAAAAGTATTGCTCCATTTGTAGTATCCATGTTATGGTATCCTTGCCATCAAAATTACTCATATCGATCTTTAGAATATGGCAGGTCTTCAATCCAACATTAGAGTCTATTAAATTATGATTAACATTTATTTTGTTCTCATAATGAGTTTCCTCTACTACCTTTTTGCCATTAGGAAGCTTTTCTTGTAGCAACTTTGCCAAAATTTCCTTCAAACCTTCCCTGTATTTTTTCAAATCTTCCGTGTTGCCTTCTATACCATTGGTATTAGCTTCCACGCCATTCATTTTATCCTTAAAACCATCCATCTTAGCTTCTAGTTCCTTTTTTGTTGTTCTATGTGAGAGAAAAATGTGTTGCACTTGGTCTTGTAATTTTGAGATATCATGCTGGAATTCTTCCTCTTCATGTGTCATAGTAGAGATTTATGAGGGTTTAATGGGTGTGGAATGATATTTTGGAGGAAATTGAGAACTCAATACTGATATCTATGCTTCAATATGGCCTTGGAATCACTTCAAAATATTTTTCTCAACAAAAGTTATGCAAATATTTAAAAAAAACACACCTTTTTCTTGCTTTTAGGAGCTCAATTGTGAAATGGTTGTAACTATGTAATTTAGCATCTCCAAGATATTAAATTCAGTCTTATGGTAGCCCTTTGTGTCTTCTTTCCAATGCCATAGGTCAGACCTAATTTGGATTCTTCAAGGTAAAGTTATGACCAATATCCCACAATGACCTAATTATGAATTGATTCAGTAGAGATAACTTGTACGGAATGTCACACTTCATTGTTTTGACCTTTGGCTCTTATATTGATACAAAAGAAACTTCAGTCCATGAAATTTAGCCACTTTTTATAGGATTCTAATCCGATGTCTGAAATGAAAGTTATGATGATTTTCCCTTGGTCACATGTTTAAGATGAAATTATGGATCCTGCAAAAACCCCAACTTCCTCAGATCACATCTTTGAAAATATAGCAAACCAAACTCGAAAATTTTGACATGAAGTTCCACAGGATTGCATATTTTCATGGTAAAAATTTCAACTTCTGAAACTTTGTATAAAAAAATTATAGCAAAAATTCAAAAATGACCTATTTTCAGTAACGAAACCCTAGAATCCAAAGCTCTGATACTAAATGTTATGAAACTAGCTCACAAAATAGAGGAAAATATAGATAAAAAAATTAGAAATAAGCCTCTTCGAGGGGGAAACCTCCTTTAAATTACATAAATGAACAATTATTTGATGATAAAAATGAAAATATCCACCTTCTATATATAGGATTCTAAGGTGCCACAATATAAAAATATGGGGACCACATGTGCAAAACAATAAAAATAATGGGGCTACACCTATGGGGCACAATAATAACAATATGGGGACTACATGGGCAAAAAAATAACAATAATAGGGCTACAATAATAAAAATAAGGGGCTACACTAGTATTATGGGGACCTAACAGGGGAAACGTAACAAAATACCTCATCTTTGAAGGTCTTGATGTCGTAGGGTATGTGTCACTAATGGCTCACAAAAAGAACTTGTCCATGGATTAACCATTGGTGTATGGTTGGGGGTGTGGCACTATGGAAATGCTTGATATCTTGATGACCTCTGTTAGTGCTGGAATCAACATTTGGACTGCTTCAAGTGCTTGACCAGTCACATCCTAAGCTATAGGAAAATTTAATGATTTGGATTATATAGTTGGTAGGTGGTTTAATCTCTCAATCACTGACAAGGGATTTCATTCAAGTTCACTGTCACACCAATGAGGGTATCTAGACCTGATATGGTAGCAAAATATAAGTTTGTAGCTTATGGCAGGAAGAAAGTGTGGAATAATAGAAAGGACAACAGGTATGCAAGGTAGAAATCCAATGTTTTGATGAACAATAACACAAGAACCAGTTTGAAAATATATCAAATAAGAGAAGGATATCTCAAGAATTAAAATATTCTTACTTGAGTATCATGAAAAGTTATTGTCATAAAAAAATTAATATTTAAACAATCATTATGCACATCTCATCAAGAAAGCTCACTAAGTAATACTGATAAAAGTTGATAAGATACATAAACATATCAAGAGGCTCATAAAAACATATAACAACATTTGAAACAAACTGGAACTGAAGAGATTTAGGTATGGAATACATAAGAAACATCAACAATACACATATCAAGATGGTAATAAGTCCTCAAAATTCTTCTTCAATATCATTAACTAAAAACAATACATTGATCACATGAGTATAAGATTCACAAACCACGAAACTTTTCTCCATTGAGTTTCATCATATTTATACAAGAGATATTATACTGGCATTTCCACAAAAAGTGTGAATATGTTCTAAAGAAGGTTTTACATTCCTATACATAAGGTGAAGCTTATCCTTAACCTTAATACAAAGTAGTGCAACATAATAAAGCTAAAAAACATGCTGGCATATAGTTCGAAGTCGCTGGACTTATGTGGCAAGCTACTGGTAGACTGCTCCTCATTTCTGGTACAACCAATTCCTCAAAAAGTGCAACTAACATCTGAAGTTGATATCTGGATCTCTCCCTAAAAAGTGAAAAAAAAAATTCTAAAATTTGGAAGGGAACTTAATCAATTGACACCTGGAAACAACTTCTTCTGTTGATAATGCATGCATGTAATTACTCCTCAGTAGCACCCTTCGAGACTTGAACAAAAACTGCCTCCACTTCCTTTATACAAAAACTCAGGAAATAATAGCTTCCCTGTCAGAAACAAGTAGCTGTTACTGCAAAATCTTGTGAATAGATGCGTTTGTTGATTAAGCCAAAAATGTGTGCACCTTTCCTTATTTGACTTGCCTGAAATGATTAAATAAAATCAAGTATAGAAGCAAATATTTTGAGAGACTTTGCCTTAGTGATCCTTTTAGTTCTTCTTTTTCCCGCATGCTTATGTTTCTGAGCTCTAGTCTTTTGGGCTTCCTTTCCTGGGCTTTCATCAACATTAATTATTTCATATCTCAGTATAGGATTAGAAATGAGCTTGCTATTCAGTCTAAGCTTGTTTTTAGGCCTAGTGTGAGGCATTTTGAGGTATGGATTGGGAATATAGGAAACCCCTCTTTTTCTCTGCATAACACTACTAGACTGACCTAACTCATACTCTGCCTTTGAGAAATCTTCTTCAGTGCTGTCTTCTTCGAAATATGAATAGGAGTGAATGAAATTATTGTCCTTTATTCTGGTAGATGTCTTAGATGTCTTGAGAGAATAGAACAACTCAGCTAATGTTGGTTCTTCTACTAAAGGGGTGGCCTTGTTTTCTTGCTCTTCTGCAACTGCTGGAACACCTTTGAAGTTTCTTCTGCTAGGATCAACCTTCTTTTGCCTTTATATCTTGAGGAAGAAGCTTTGTTTTCCTCACCTGTAGACTTAACTTCTTTGGTAGGCTGAGTTTTACCTTGCTTGAATCTCATGGAATGTTCTCTGATGAATGATGTAAAATTTTGGAGTTCCTTTGAAGATTTACTTGCATAAACCTTTTCTGCTGGCTATACCATTGGTATGGGAGTGACAGGTATATTTTTGGCTCTCTTAGTTGAAATTATAGTTTGTCTACTAGTTGATGGAATAGATTGAGCTAGCTGTGAAATATTTTGCATAGGTGTTGTGACAGTTTGTTCTTGGGCATTTTTCTTCTTGGGTCTCCCTATTCTCCTCCTAGAGTTGATACTACCAAATCCCTCCTCTGTTAGGAATTTTTCCCAGGTATTTCTATTCTTCTTAAGGTGATAGAGCACCAACATCTTGATTAAACCCCTATGAGAGAGGTTATGCAAGGAATAGTTATGGATTTTCTGTAACTTCAAAGAAATTTTTAACACGGATCTGTATATAAATAAAGGCAAATTCAAAGGTTCACAACCTAAGATGTGAGAGATAAATCTCATTTGGTATTGATGAACAGAAGAGAATCTACCTTCACAAGTGATATAGCATTGCAAAGTGGTTATTACATGCTGCCATTTTGGCCTAAAACATGAAATATTCATAGTTGGAGTCCATTTGATATTCACATGCTCAGGTTTGAGGAAGGCATTTACTTCTGCTTGCAACATTTTCTTCTTGAACCAACATTCTCCAGTGGCTGAAGTCTAAGTAGCCCTAGATATAATGGTTTCAATGATTTTGAAATTTTTTCTCCCAAGATTGAATTTCTCCCCATCAAAACTCTCAGCAAAGGGCTGTGCGACAACTACATTTTCCCCTGAGAATTTTTGTAGAAAATTGTACCACCCTGCTGTTTGAATTGGGGGATTTTCTCTAGCATCAACAAACCTGGTATTTTCAAGCTCAGAACGGTTAAAGTTTCCACCTTTTCCCATTCTAATAAACACCTAAGATCCTTCTTTATGCATAGTTGTTCAATTTTGGGTAAAAACCCTACACGCAACCCTAATTTCTTTCTTTGGGATGATAAATTGGTTCCTGGAGGATGTGACTATGTTAGCTGTAATTTTTTTGGGAAACCTCGGTCATGAAAACAATGAACTTAACTCTCTGGAATCTATGCCTTTAATCATGGTATGGTTTAATGGAATGATTTGAAATGATTCAAATACGAGTGCCAAGTCACCCCATAACACATATCGCTCTTGTGCATCATTTAATAAATTGATACCTTGTTCCTTAATTTTCGCTTCAGCCTTAATAAGTAGCTATAGATTAGCTCCATTGATAATGTAACCATTCCCTTATAATATTTCTTATAAGTAAAAAATAATTACCCTTTTTAAAAAGAATAACATATCATAACATAGAAGATCTTCAACTAATTTAAAAGGAGAATGATCTTTTCTCTGATAAATGCTCCTTGCAGCTCCTTATGTAGTTTCAGAGAAATAATTTCCTTTTATCACAGTTTCACCAATGAAACCAAGTTTCGGAGAAATAGTTGCGTTTTATCACTGTGTCACCAATGAAACTTTCAAAAGGGTAGCTATTATCCCGGAAAGAGCATCTATTAATTTGTTTCATAAATTACCAATAACCTTTGATACCAACCTATGTTAAAAAAATAGTTTTAACTTCTTTATATGAACCTAAGACACAATACCACCTATAAAGATTAAAAAATATTTTTATTTTTGAGACTCTTTTTGGATTTTATTGAAGATGATTGGAACTTTGACATAGGCTGGGGAACACAAAAAATTTGAAAACAATGATACAATGGTGATCAGACTATTGAAATTTATAGTGCTAACAGTGGCTCCTATTAGGGATGAAGTCCTCCCCATGAGGCTTCAAGGACTGTGGACTCGGTGCCTTAAAACTTTCAAGACTCATAAAACTTTAGGAAATTATGATTAGAACTGACCTTTCATTGACTAGACTCAATAATGACCATATTTATAGAAACAAGTACCATTGGGAATGGAGTTTATTGACACATCACTCTAGTTATTTACAATGGAATAACTAACTAACTTTTCAAACATAAGACATTTTAAGAAAATGACCATTAACTGGATGTCCAGTCAGCGGATCATCAGATAAATGCTTGAGCAGAAATGTATTGTTTTCCAAAACTTGAACAATTTTGAATGGCCCAAACCATAAATTGTCGAACTTACCATGATTTCCATGGTCTTCCCTCTTGACATCCCAGTGCAACACCAAATCATTTTCTTGAAATAATTTTCGATTTTCTCTTTTGTTAAAAAAAGATTTGACTTTGGTCTGATATTTTTGTACCTTTTCCATGAGTGATTCTTTGATTTGATGAGCTTCTATAAGCTGCAACATTCTCCTAATTTGAATTGGGTTTTCATCATCAATTTCATCTTGCAGAAACTTCATAACAGGAAGGGCTAATTGCAATGGCATTACAACATCAGTACCATAAATTTTTTGAAACGGAGACATTCCAATTGATCTTTTGCCACTTACCTTGTTTTCCCAAAGAGAATTAACTAGCTAAGTGTCCCAATTCCTCTTATTTTTAGTCAAGATCTTCTTAATGATTCTCACCAAGCTCTTATTGGATGACTCAGCTAACCCATTACCTTGAGGGTAATAGGGTGTGGAATGAGTCAAATAAATACCATATTTTTGATAGAAGCTATTCATCTTAGTAGACTTAAAACCCATTGCATTGTTAGTCACTAATTTATGAGGACAACCAAATGTAGACATAATATTTTCCAACAAAAATTTGATTATTACCGTGTCAGTAGCATTTTTGGTTGGAACAACTTCGATCCATTTAGTAAAATAGTATGTAGCTATAAGAATCCATCTATGCTATCCTGATGAAGGCGGATGAATTTCACCAATGAATTCTAACCCCCATTGCTGGAAAGGAACATATGTTGAAATAGGAGTAAGAGGTAATGGAAATAGCTTCCACTTGCCAACAAAATTTTGAAATTCAACACAATTCCCAACTTTGGAAAAACATCAGAGAAACGAGTTGGCCGATAATAACCAGTGGTTAAGATTTCGTTTGCAGTAGCTTTCCAATACAAATTTCCACCACACACCCATGCATGTATCTCTGACATAATCTTCTGTGACTCAAATTCATATACACATCTTAGTAAGACTCCCACAGGGTCTTTCCAGTAAATATGGTCTTCCAATATGAAATACTTAACAACTTTCAATTTAAACGCCCTTATTTTTTACTTCTCCATTTCATGGGGACAACTGAAATTTAACAAAAAATATACTATATAGTTATACCAATTTGAATGAAATATTTTAAGATAATAAGATATACTTTCTCCATCTTTTTCCTCAAATACTTCCATATTCAGATATAGAGCTTTGCAATTAGATTCAGCCATCAAGAGAGCTAAGCCTTGTCCTTTTATCAATTTAGTAGGTCTGATCTCAATATCGAATTCCAAAATCTTGGTTAACCATCTTCCCCTCCTGCCATTTGTGTCTGGCTATAGCAATACATCTTTGATGGTAATATTTGGTACAAAAGCAACAATTTTTGAATGTAACACATAAACTCAAAAAAACTTTAAAGCCTTAACTAGTGCATATGCTTGTTTTTTAGTCAAGCTGTACTTTAATTCAACATCTCTTAAAGCATGACTGAAAAATGAAATAGGATTTTCTATACCTTCTTTGTTCTTTTGTAACAAAACAAATGCAATTGTTTCTTCTAAAGCATATGAAAAAATCAGAAAATCTTTTTCAAAATCAGGGCTGATTAAAACTAGAGTTTCAGTTAAGGCATAATTGATTGCTGAAAAATATTTTTTTGCTTCATCTTGCCACTTGAATTCTGCATATTTCTTCAAGAATGCATTTATGTGTTTGATCAGATCTGCAAAATTTGGGACAATGCTCCTCGGAAAAATATTTTTCCTTAAAAATGACTGCAATTATTTTTTATTCCTTGGCAAACTAATCTTCTGAATAGCCTCAACTCTCCCTGGATCAATACAGATACGTTTCTATCACAATGTGTCCTAATAATTTTCCTTCTTGAACAACAAAGCATGACTTCTTTGGGTTCAAGGAAAAACCAAATTTTAGGCATTTTTCAAAAACTTGTTTCAAATGTTTCAAATGATCTTCATCAGATTTTGAAAAGAATGTAATGTCATCCAAGTAAATGACTACAAAGTTGTCTTTTTCTCCTGCAAAGGCAATATCCATTGCCCATTGAAATGTTGTGCCTACATTCATTAGACCAAATGGCATTTTGTTGCACATGAATGTTCCCTAGGGTGTGGTAAATGCTGTCTTTTCTATGTCTTGTTTATCAACTAAGATTTGATTATACCCTGAAAAGCCATCTATCATTGAAAATCTCTTGGAGCCTACAACTCTCTGCAAAATATAATCCATATTGGGTAATGGATAGTCATCCTTCAATTAACACTAGTTCAAATTGTGAAAATCAACACAAATTCTAATTTCACCATTCTTCTTTCGAACCGGGACTATATTAGTTACCCAATTAGAAAATCTTAAAGGAAAAATTATCTTTTCTTCCCATAATTTTCTGATCTCTTTTTCAATATTAGGGAGCAACATGGGATTGATATGCCCTATCTTCTATGCTCCAAGCTTTTCTTATGATTTCAGAGAAATTTTATGCTCCATTATACCTCTATCATAGGTCTTCAAGTCACTATACCAACGTGCAAAAATGTTTTCATATTGTTTTAGCAGCTTGACATATTTAGTTCTAGTTTCTAGAGAAATAACTTTAGATACTTTAACTAATTTAGGCTGATCTTATGTACCAATATTGCAGTCAATTGTACTCTCTCCATCTGATTTACTTTCAGTCTTTAAAAAGACATCATTATTGTCAAAAAAACTCTATAAAGGAACTAGGCCTTTAGGAATGTAGTTAGTTTTTAGATCAATAATGGCTTTCCCAGCCATGGTTTTTTTGAATGACTTACTGTTTCGATTTTCAACAATGTCCTGTTCATAATAAATTTGAATTTCTTCAAACTCTTCAACACGTTCCAAAAATTTGTAAATTTATTTATCATCTTCAAATACTTGCCAGTATTTGATATTGTCAGGAATAGAAGGTCCTTTTTTTATTTATTTTAACATCATATGTTGCCTTGTCATCAAGAGGAACTTTAAAATTACTAGCAGCTATAGCTAGTGAATCAACCATTTTATTTTCCTCTCTAGTGACAAAATTTAAATAAAATGCTGTAAAATAATGCTCAATTAAATCCCACACTTCATTCTTATAATTCTTCAATTTGGAAATTTTCACTTGATAGTTATTTCTCACCTGCCTTATCATCAATTCCGATACACCGAAAGAAACTAGCTGTTCATCTCCTAAATATTTTTCTGCCTTCATACCCAAAACAAGCGCGTCATATTCCACAATGTTATTAGTGGTAGCAAATTGTAGTTTATATGATATTGTTACCCTTTGCTGAGTGGGAGAAATGAGAACTACACCATATCTCGATCCTTCTCTTGATGAGGCTCCATCAAAGTATAATTTCCAGATCTGTCCTCCCTCTAAATGCTGCTCATTTGTATCTTGCACATGCTGTTTTCACTTATTTTAGGCTAAAAGTTGTTGTCATCAGTAGCAAGGTGTAATATGGATGAACCCAATTCTTTTTCCACAACATATATTGGATGATTTGAGGGATTATGTTGATTACTTATGATATAGACCATTTGGGTTTCCCTATACAACCTCCTGAATTCTCCTCCAAACACTGGGATTGTGGCATATGACATATCCATTTGAAGGGTGCACCCCAATTTTTTGGACCAAGATTTGGAAAGAAGCATTCCAAATCTAGAAGGTTTGTCTGCAACTACTATGTCCATCACTAAACTTTTCATAGGAAGATCGGTAAGAGAAACAAGCAACTATTTAATCACTCCTAAACACTTGGATTTTTTAGAATCAAAAGTGTAAAGGTCATGCTATTTCTTAGTGATTTCTAATCCTAATTCATCCATCACGTTATTTGGCATTAGATTGTGAGAGGCCCAGAATCTAATAAACAATAATGCAACAATTTATCATGTATATTGAGTGAAAGATAGAAAGGTGGTGAATTATCATCATTTTGGTCTTGGACATGGCTACCTAAGTAAATAATAGGATGTTCATCCTCAAGATTAATTGAATCAGGGGCGAGAGGTGGTTGTAACGGAATTTTAAATTACTCTTTATATGATGGTTTTTTCAACAATTCAAGAAGTGGGATAGGGATTTTGATTTTAATCAGCTCTGATTTGAAACTGAAATAAAGAGGAGCTAATTCTTTATTTTCTGCAGAAATTTTGATGATTGGGGCAGAATTATGAGGTGGAGGGACATCACTAACTTTCACCTTTTGTTTAGCAGCTTGTTTGTTATGAAACCAACTCCAAAAATAGAAGAAAAGAGATATCAACGCTTTAGAAATAAGTCACTTCGAGGGGGCAACCTCCAATATGTTGTGTAACCAGCTCCAAAAATAGAAGAAAAGAGATATCAATGCCTTAGAAATAAGCCACTTCGAGGGGGCAACCTCCAATACATTACATAAATGAACAATTCTTGGATGATACAATTTACAAAACCTCCTTTCTATATATGGGAGTCCATGGAGCCATAATGTAATCCTAATGGGCCACAATGTAATCCTAGCCGACCTAACAATAATAATTTAAGAGCACAATAATAACAAAATGGGGGTTACAAGGTTACAATAATAACAATAAGGGGGTTACACTAACAACAATAAGGGACTATACTAGTAATATAGGGACCTAACATGCCCCTCTCCTTCAAAATAGTGTTGTCCTCAATGCTTGAGTAGCTCTGGGTGCTTCTGTATAAAATTCTCATCCTCCCATGTAGAATCTTCACTGGGTAAGTTCTTCCACTTGATGAGATACTCTGAAATTGATCGATTCCGTAGCTGTCGAGTTCTTGTTTCTATGACCGCTTTAGGTTCCAATATGTTTTTTCCTTCCTCATCAAGTTCTGGGAATATTGTTTGAACTAGAATATTTTCACCTATAACCTTATTTAAGCATGAAACATGAAAAATTGGATGCACTCGCGAAGAAGCAGCAAGATCCAATTTGTATGCCATAGTACCAATCTTTTGCAACACCTTGTAAGGACCATAGTACTTTGGAAATAATTTATTATGCTTCTTAGCTTGCTTGAGGGACATTTTTTTGTATGGTTGTAGCTGTAAAAATACCCAATCTCCTACAACAAAAATTCTCTCGCTGCGATGTTGATCTGCCTGTTGTTTCATTCGATTTTGTGCCAAATTTAGGTTATCCTTTAAGAGTTGGAGAACTTCTTGCTGATGCTCGATGTGATCTTCCACTGCTTGAACCTTTGGATATTCCCTTAAAGATGATGTGATGGATGGTGGATGATATCCATAAAGTGCCACAAATGGGGTCATTTTTGTTGCAGTATGGAAGGAAGTGTTATACCACCATTCAACGAGAGATAACCACTTGACCCATTGTGTTTGTTTATCAGATACAAAACAACGAAGATATCCTTCCAAACATTTATTTACTATCTCAGTTTGACCATCAGATTGAGGATGATAAGATGAGCTATGAGCTAATTGAGTACCCAAACAAGAAAATAACTCCGTCCAAAAATTTCCATTAAAAATGGGATCTCTGTCGTTCACAATAACCCTTGGGATTCCATGTAGCTTTTGAATTCTTTCCATAAATGTAGTAGCAACTGTACTTGCTTTAAATGGATGAGATAATGCACAAAAGTGTGCATACTTGGTAAGTCTATCAACTACCACCATGATGACACTCTTTCCTTCGGACTTAGGTAAACCTGTGATAAAATCCATTGAAATCTCCTCCCAATGTTGATTTGGAATGGATAAAGGTTGTAGAAGTCCCGGGGTCTTAATTGTCTCAAATTTATTCTGCTGGAAAACCAAACATTCCACCACAAAAGTTTGAATATCAGATTTAAGGCCATCCAAAAAAAATTCTTTCTTCACCCTGTGGTAAATTTTTAAAAATCCTGAGTGTCCTCCTAAAGGAGAATTGTGCAATTCCAGAAGAATATTTTGTTTTAGTTGGGAATTATTACAAATATATAAGCGATATTTGTACCATAACGAATCATTTTTCCAACTAAATGTATGAGATGTAATAGGATCTTGTTGCAACTTTTGAATGAGTGTCCATACATCTTTTTCCTTCTTCCATTTATCTCTTGCTTCGGTTATCCAATTTGGTTGGATAATAGAAATGGCACAAAGCAATGATTCCACCTCTTCATTCTTTCTTGAGAGTGCATCTGCAACAACATTAAGCTTCCTTTTTTTGTATATTATTTCAAAGTCATAACCCATTATATTTGTGACCCATTTTTGATGCTCTTCTGAAGATAGTATTTGTTCCAAAAAGTGTTTAAGACTATCATGTTCAATTTTTACCTTGAAGTGTCTTCCCATTAGATAAGTTCGCCATTTCTTTAGTGCATGCAGTATTGCTACCATTTCCTTATCATAAATAGGTTTCTGTAAATACTTTCCTTCGATTGGATGACTTTCAAAAGCAATGGGTCTTCCTTCCTGCATTAAAACAACACCAATTCCATTTCCCGAGGCATCACATTCCACGATAAATGTTTTTGTGAAGTTTGGCGTAGCTAAGACCGGTGCTAGGCACACTGCCTATTTAAGATGTTCAAAGGCCTTAGTTGCTTCAGGAGTCCATGAAAATGCATCTTTCTTCAGTAATGTTGTTAGAGGTGCTGCTATTCTCCCATAATTCTTAACAAACTTGCGATAATACTCTGTTAACCCGAGAAATCCTCGCAACTGCTTTATGGTTGTGGGGACTTTCCATTCCTTAATGGCTTTAATTTTGTTAGGGTCTACTTTAACACCCTCGTGAGATACAATATGACCCAGATATTCCACCCCTTGTACTCCAAAGAAACATTTGGATGTTTTTGCATATAATTGTTTCTCCTGCAATAGTTTGAGCACCCTGTCAACATGTTCAACATGATCCTTCCAAGACCTGTTGTAGATTAGTATATCATCAAAAAATACTAACACAAATTTTCTAATGAAGGGTTTGAAAATGGAATTCAGCAACCCTTGAAATATAGAAGGTGCATTGGTAAGGCCAAAAGGCATGAACAAAAATTCATAATGACCCTCATGAGTTCGAAATGTTGTTTTTGGAATATCTTCAGTCTTCATTCTAATTTGATGATATCCTGAACGAAGATCCAACTTGGTAAAATAAATTGCTCCATGTAATTCATCCAATAATTCATCAATCACAGAATGGGAAATTTATCTTTAATGGTGAGCTTATTGAGCTCCCTATAATCCGGACACATGCGCCATGATCCATCCTTCTTGTGTACCAATACTACAGGAGCAGAGAAAGAACTTTGACTAGGTTGAATTATACCCGCCTCTAACATTTCTGCAATCATACATTCAATTTTGCTCTTTTGGAAGTAAGGATATCTATAAGGCCTGATGTTTGGAGGAACACTTCCTGGAATCAAATGAATAGCATGATCATGATCACGAATAGGTGGGAGTCCTTTGGGAGTTCCAAACACCTTGGAATGATTGTCCAAGACTTGTTGGAGATCTGCAGAAATAGATGATTTTGATGTTGGAACTTCTAGTGAGCATAATTGTGCAATTACGCCTCGTTGTTATTTCTTTAGAAGCTTTTTCATGACATTAGAGCTTATTATCTTTCTCGGCTTCTTCGCAATACCCCGTAATTCGACTTCCTTTCCTTTTGAAAAAAAATTCAAGAAAAGTTCTTGAAAATTAAAAGCTACTGTCCCCAAAGATTGTAACCATTGTACTCCTAGTACAACATCAGCACCTCCCATAGGAATGGAAAGCATTGGACTAGTCAATACATATTCCCCCGTGGTTAGCTTGATATTATGGCATTTTCCAGAGCAATTTATAGTTCCTCCATTTGCAACCATCACTTGACATTCTGGTGCTGGGTATAGGAAACAATTTAATTCCTTGGCTACCTTACAATGAATAAAATTATGGGTGCTACTTAAATCAATCAACACTATTACCTTTTTCTTCTTGATTTGTCCTTCTATCTTGAGAGTTTGAGGAGTGGTAATTCCTGCCAGTGCATTACACGATATGGTCGGATTCATTTATTCCTCTTCTAGGGCTGGTTCCTGGTGTATATCCTCTTCTTGTTCATTTTCTTCTTCCTCTTCACAATCTATGTAAAATAATTTCTTCTCAGCACACTTATGACCTTTAGTGTATTTGCTATCACAACTGTAGCAAAGCCCTTTTTGCTCTTTTTTCTTCCAATTGTTGTGGTGTCAACCTTGTAGGTTGTGGAAATCTAGGCGTAGCAACATTTCCTTCTCTATAGAATTGAGTGGTAGGCTTCCTTTTCGCCATAATTTTACATTCAACTTTTCTTGCCAACCTGAATGCCTTCTCCAATGAATCAGGTTCCAGAATGAGAACTTCATGTTGGATGTTATCCTTTAAAGTGCCTATGAAGAGATCAATCCTGTGTTCCTCTGGAATATCAGTTACCCTTATATTCAATTTTTGAAGTCCTCAATGTGCTCCCCCACTAAACCCTTTTGTTTGAGATTTATCAATTGGCTAAAGAAGGTGTTGCTCTTTGTATCCTCATAATGTGCTATCATTTTCTCCGTAAAAATTGACCAAGTGACAATTTTTTTACGGGAGCAAAGCCATCGATACCATACAAATGTATTTTGTTCTAAATGTAAAGTTGCAATGCGTACCTTTTGTGTGTTTTCCACGTTATGGAGATCAAAATATTGCTCCATCTGTAGTATCCATGTTACAGGATCCTTTCCATCAAACTTCCTCATATCCATTTTTGGAATATGGTGGTTCTTCCCGCCAACATTAGAGTTTATGAAATCACGACTAACATTTATTTTGTTCTCATCATGAGGTTCTTCTACTATCTTTTCACCATTAGGAAACATTTCTTGTATCAACTTTGTCAAACCTTCCATGTCTGCTTTTAGATCATTCTTCATTTTTTCCATGTTGTCTTTCATGTCATCCATCTTAGCTTCCTTGCCAGCTTCCATGCCATCCATCTTAGCTTCCACACCTTTCTTCAAACCATCCATGTTCGCTTCCATGCCTTTCTTCAAAACTTCCATTTCATTTTTTGTTGCTCTTTGCGAGAGCGAAATTTGGTGCACTTGCTCTTGTAATTTTGATAGATCATGTTGCAATTATTCATCTTCATGAGTCATCGTAGAGCCTTTTGAAGGCTTAATGGGTGTTTAATTATTTTTACGAGGCATCTTTTAGAACTCAATACTGATATATATTCTACAATATTCCCTTGGAATCAATTCAAATTGATTCTTCAAACAAGACTTATGCAATTCGAAAAAAAAATACACACCTTTTTCTTGCTTTTGAGGAGCTCGATATTGAAATTGGATTATCTCTGTGATTGTAGCACTTCAATATTTTAATTTCAGCACCAACGTATCCCTCTGAATTCTCTTTTTAATGCCACAGGTTTGACCTGATTTGGATTCTCCAATACAAAGTTGTGTCCAATCTCCCACAATGACCTAATTATGGGCTGGTTCAGTAGAGCGAACTTGTACAAATTTCCACGTGTCACTGTTTCATCCTTCGGCTCTGAAATTGATAGCCAAGAAACCAAAGTCCATGTGCTTGCGACCAATTTTTACGACACTCCAATCCGATGCTCAGAGAGAGAGTTATGAATATTTTCCCACGAACACCTCTTTGAGATGAAATTCGGGAGCCTGAAAAAGCACTACCTTCCACAGATCATATCTCCGAAAATATTGCGAACCAAGCTTTGAATTTTTTTTATGAGTTTCCTCAAGATTTTAGTTTCGCACCCTAAAAATTTCAGATTCTGAACCTTCGTAGAAACAAATTTATAGCGAAAATTCCACGATGACCTGTTTAGAGCAGTGAAACCCTAGAATCCAAACCTCTGATACCAAATGTTGTGTAACCAGCTCCAAAAATAGAAGAAAAGAGATATCAACGCCTTAGAAATAAGCCACTTCGAGGGGGCAACCTCCAATACATTACATAAATGAACAATTCTTGGATGATACAATTTACAAAACCTCCTTTCTATATAGGAGTCCATGGGGCCATAATGTAATCCTAGTGGGCCACAATGTAATCCTAGCCGACCTAACAATAATAATTTAAGGGCACAATAATAACAAAATGAGGGTTACAAGGGTACAATAATAACAATAAAGGGGTTACACTAACAAAAATAAGGGACTATTCTAGTAATATAGGTACCTAACCGTTACATGAATGAACAATTCTTGGATGATACAAATGACAAAACCTCCTTTCTATATATAGCAGTCCATGGGGCCACAATGTAACCCTAGCTGACCTAACAATAATAATATAAGGGCACAATAATAACAATATGGGGGTTACAGGGGTACAACAATAACAATAAGGGGGGATACGCTAACATAATAAGGTACTACACTATTAATATAGGGACTTAACATGCCCCTTTCCTTAAAACAAGTGTTTTCCTCAACGCTTGTTTATTTCTTGATGCTTTTGTATAAAATTCTCATCCTCCCATGTGGAATATTCTACAGGAAAGTTGTTCCACTTGCTGAGATACTCTGAAATTGATCTTACTTGTCGAGTTATTGTTTCTGTGACTGCTTCAGAACTTCTTTTGATGTGATGTTGACCTTCTTGTTGTTTCATTAGATTCTGCACCAAAGTTAGGTTATCCTTTGAGAGTTGGAGAACTTGTTGTTGATGCTCGATGTGACCTTCCACTAATTTATCATCCATATTAGCTATTATTTGATCCTTTAAACCATCCAAGTTAGCCTCCATTTCTTCTTTTAAACCATCTATGTCATCTTCGGTTGCTCTTCGTAAGATCGAAATTTTTTACACTTGGTACCGTAATTTTGATATCTCATACTGTAATTCTTCCTCTTCATGCATCATAATATAGATTTTTGAGGGCTTAATGGGTATGGAATTATTTTTTGGAGGCATTATTGAACCAAATACTGATAAAAATTCTAAAATATGCCATTGGAATCACTTTAAACTGCTTTTTCAAACAAACGTTATGCAATTTAAAAAACCAAGTACACACCTTTTTCTTGTTTTTGAGGAGCTCGATATTGAAACTGAATTACTGTGATTTCGGATCTTCAATATCTAAAATTGGCTCTAAGGTATCCCTCTGAATCCTCTTTTGAATGCCATAGGTCTGACCTAATTTGGATTCTTCAAGGCAAAGTTTTGTCCAATCTCCCACAATGACCTAATTATGGACTAGTTCAGTAGAGAAAACTTGTATGAATTGCCACGTGTCATTGTTTTCTCCTATGGATCTGAAATTAATTGAAATTAAACTAAAGTCTATTTACTTCAGGACACTTTTACAAAATTCCAATCTGATGCTAAGAGAGAGAGTTATGAATATTTTCCCATGATCACCTCTTTGAGATGAAATTTGGGAGCCTGAAAAAGACCTAACTTACACAGATCATATCTCCCTAAGTATTGCGAACCAAGATCTAAAATTTTGTGACACTGTTCCTCTAGATTTCTAATTCAATCTCTAAAAATTTCAGCTTTTTAATATTCGTATACAAAAATTTATAGCGAAAATACTGCGATGATCTGTTTAGGTTAAATTCAGGAGCCTGCAAAAATCCCTAACTTCCACAGATCATTTCTCCGAACATATTGCGAACCAAGCTCTGAAATTTTGCGACGATGTTTCTTAGGATTTCGGTTTCGCACTCTAAATATTTCAGCTTCTGGACCTTCGTAGAAAACAAGTTATAGTGAAAATACCATGATGACCTGTTTGGAGTAGCGAAACCCTAGAATCCAAAGCTCTGATACGAAATGTTATGAAACCAGCTCCAAAAATAGAATAAAAGACATATCAACGCCTTAGAAATAAGCCACTTCGATGGGGTAACCTCCAATACGTTACATGAATGAACAATTCTTGGATGATACAAATGACAAAACCTCCTTTCTATATATAGGAGTCCATGGGGCCACAATGTAACCCTAGCTGACCTAACAATAATAATGTAAGGGCACAATTATAGCAATATGGGGGTTACAGGGGTACAACAATAACAATAAGGGGGGATACGCTAACATAATAAGGGACTACACTATTAATATATGGAATTAACATTGTTTTTCAGAATATGATTTTTTTTGAGGTTGCTGGACAAGACCTTTGGACCTCAGAGGATAATTTTTGGTTTGAGTTTCTTGCTATTTTTTATCTTTTTGTGCATGAATTTGAGCATTCTTATCATTTGAAAAGAGATATATCCTTTACTGGTCTTCATATTCTTGTAAATTCAAACAAGTTGACCGTGATGTTTCTCCTACAAGGTTTATATCTTCATTTTCTTCCTCATGTTCTTGCTGCTCTTCTTCAACAAAATTATTCAATGGAGGCTAAACATTTTGATCATCAACATTCCTCCTTGGGTGCTATAAGATTTGTTGAGTCTGAAAAGGTTTGGAGCTTGATTTATATCGGCTTCATTTTGATTGGCTCTAACAGCTGGTTTGTTCTCTAAATCTAGTTTTGTCATCTTAGAGGCGATTTATTTAATCAAATTAGATATTTGATTAATTTTTTCTTCTGCTGTGAGAGTTTTGGAGGAAGAAGGTTTTTCTTCTTTCATTTTCTTTTTGTCCTTTGCTTCTTTCTCCTCCATTTTCAATTTATTTGATGCCATAAGATTAGACTGCACTCCAATTGAAGCCTCTTTCATATCCATCAATGTTTGTGCTTTCTCAACCCTTAACCATAAAGAAAATTCAGAATCTAAATCATTGGCAAAAGTTATCATAACTGTGGTTTTAGGAGGCTTAATTTCTTCAGGATTTTTTTTATAAATTTTATTAAACCTCTTTGTAAAATCAACCAATGACTCATCTTTCTTCTTTTTTAGAGTTCCAAACCCTGTAAGGTAGTACATATAATGTTTTTTATAACCCCATTGTTTCACAAATACTTCCTCCAATTCATCTATTCCTGTTATTGAGTTTGGTGGAAGACTTCTAAACCATTTACGAGCTTCTCCATCCAAGCTCTGAACAAAGAGTCTTGACCAAATATCTTCATGTTCAATGTTCTTGTTATCAACATAACTATAGAAAGCAACCAAATTTCCCTCAGCAGAAACTCTTTCTCCCTCTCCTGTGTAATTTGGTAGATATTTTAAATAATCCCCTTGAGGAAGAGGATGTAAAGGTTGAGGAAGAGCAAGTGGTGCATATATTTCAGAAACTATCTGTTGCATCCTTGTAAGGGCAGGTTGAGCCATGGATTGCTGATGTACAATCGATGGATGACTGGTTGATATATTTTTTTGGGAACTGGGAATTACATTCCGTGGAATTTGAATATGATTTGGGACAATAGAAAATTGGAATTATTGGAATGGTTCTTCAATATTTGGGGTTGAAAATAGTGGATTTCCAAAGATATGAACATAGTGTTGAATATTGCAACAAGAAACAGTGAAAGTGGCATCCAGAAACATCATCCTTGATCCTGGTGAGAAATGAACACCTTCACTAGGTGGGGCCCACGTAGCCTATTTTTAGGTGTATGTCTATTTTTAGACATGTTGAGAAAAATCTAAAATTAGCAGGAGGCTAATTCTAGATGATTGAGAAAAAAACTATTTTTAGATGAGTTTCTATTTTTAGATGATGGGTGAAGTCTATTTATAGATCGTTAATCTAAAAATAGAATTCATGTCTATTATTATTAGCCCTTAATAATAATCATATAATAAATAATAACTTATTCCCTTGGAGAACTTTATTTCAGTTAACTGATGTGGCAAACCAGTTGATTGAAGGAATTTGGAATTCCAAGGTTGGTTGGTGACTCATGCATGGAGGACTTAGTTATAACTAATTGTGGCAAGTTGTAACAGAGTTGGAAGAGTAGTTATGTGAGTTGTTATTTAGTTTAACTCAGTTGTGCTAGTTGTAACTAAATATACACTAGTGAGAGTTCAGTGAATTAATTATTTAATTAATTCACAACTAGAGACTTACTTGCAACTGAGAAAATACAACAGTTAACTACTTGCATGTTAGATCTAGTGGATACCTAGTGGAGAGATAGGTGAAAGGGTGAGATGGACTATCTGTTGTGACTATAGTGGAGCATTCAATGCATCCACACACACATTGGAGATGCCTATGAGTATTTCATAGTCAAGGAAAGGTAAGGTCGAATTCATTCAGGGTTATTCTTTAGTAGGGATTGCGCAGTGGTGGCAGGCTGTTAGGAGGCAAGAAATTGGTGCATGGAGGTGAAAATTTCTGCAAGACAGTGTGAGACGATTGTATATTGTACTAAGAGCTCTATGAGCTGAGAATTGTATGAGATATATGATATTGTTTCATGATCCACTGATATACATAATATATGATAGTTGGGGTTTTTAGCTATAAGATTTCCTAGTAAAACATATTGTTTATGTGTGATTGCTTTTGCTTCATATGTGTTTTGCAATTGGCGATTTAATTAACACAAAGAATTAAGTGGAAGGATTATGTATTCAACATAAGGATTGAATTGTTAGATCAGGAGAATCCAAAAATATACATATTGTTGTATATAATTTCTACATGGTATCAGAGCTGAATAGATTGCAATAGTGAAGCAGTGCTGAGTTTTTTGTTGGTGGAAACAATTCGAAATCGCTGCAAGAATTTCTTGGCGCAACAAATGAGTATACATTGAAATGGATTTCAATGGGTTGTGGTTGGAGTATGCACTCGAGGGCAACTCGAACCTCATAGAATGGAAGGATAGGATGGAGGTGGTGCTTGAAGGTAATGGCTTGAAGGAATTCATCAAGAGAGAAGTTCCTAAGCCCACTTCGGCGAATGCTGCAGTACTTGACGCATGGAAAAAGAAAGTAGCAAGAGCGAGGAGGATTCTGTTGGAAGGTGTGAAAGAACATATTGTGTCAAGAATTCATGGGAAAGCCAATCCATATGCTATGTGGAAGGATTTGATAGATATTTTCCAAAGCAACAACGACCATAGGAAATTGGTGTTGAAGGATAAACTCAGAAAAATCAAGATGGAGAAGAACAACACTATTCCGGTATACTTGACAAAGTTTGTCTAATGCAGGGATGAGATTGGGAGTGTAGGAGTCAGTGTTTCTGATGATGATTTGGTGAGCCTATCCTTAGGCTTTGAAAGAGTTGGCACAGTTATGAAGACTCTATCAATGGACGGGAAAAACTGTCGGATTGGGAGTGACTTTGGTCGAATCTAGTGCAGGAGGAGATAAAGCAGAACACTAGGGATGGCTCTTTATCAAAGCATGATGATGAAGAGGAATGTGCTTTGGCTGCCAAGGTGAAGAAGAATAAGGGGAATAAATTCCATTGTAGATCTGACGCCGATGAATATGGCAAGGAGCACAACATGTCCAAAGTGAAGTGTTTTCACTGTCACGAGTTTGGACATATTTCCACAAATTGTCCACATAAGAAGAAGAACAAGATTGGAGCTGCATATGGTGAGGTTCTTGCCTCACAATTTGAGCTTGAATTCTCATTGATCTCATGCATGGTGTCTAGTGCATTGGGATCGAGGTGGTAGTTTGATAGTGGTGCTTCCTTTCACATGATGGGAGATGAGAAATTGTTCAGTGACTTGGTGGAGAAAGATCTCCAGATGCATGTTGAATTGGGCGACGATGGACGATACAGGGAGACCGACATTGGTACCATTACCTTTCAGAGGGCGTCAGGTAAACTCTTTCATCTAAAAGATGTTATGCATGTTCCAGGTTTAAAGAAGAATTTAATCTTAGTCGCAATGTTAGAGGATAGAGGCTATGATGTTGTCTTTAGTGAAGGAAAAGTTTTCTTGCGACACAAAGAAACAGGGAAAGCAAAGAAGGTTTGGATTTGAGTTAAGAATCTATATAGAATAGAAGTAGCTGTGATTTCTACGGAGTTTCCTACTGTTGGGAAGTGCGAGAAAGACATGAAATTGAAGCTTGAGAGGGAGCTAGATTTTCATGCAGGTAAGAGTGAACCTCAGGATGTGGAGTAGCCACAAGATGACGATCATGGAGTGGGAGCAACCAATCATGCAGAGAAATTTTGTGCTAGATGGGAAGAGGGAGTGCATGCAGCTATACCACCAGGTGAGAGGTGGGGCGACATGCATGAGTAATCCCAAGAAGTGATTTATGGGAAGAATTCATTGAGATGGTGTGGATATCATGAATTGAACTTGGCTACGAGGAGCACACGGAGCAGCGGTAGCATGATCAGTTGGATTGATGTAGTTAGATCAAAGTGACAGTGTCAGATACTGGAGCACAGTTCAGAGTTGACAACAAGTGTAGAGTGCATGGGTGCAGAGTTCAACAACGCAGTGGTTCCTAAAGACATGTGTAGTAGCTAAGAAAAAGTCAGAAGACTTTGATGACATATGCATTATACTGATTGAGTTGTTTGGAGGCTTTTTAGTTTCGGAAGTGTTGCATGGAGTTGCAGGGTGGATGCATGGAGTTGCAGGTTGCTTGCAAAGACAGTCCTTTCTTGTTGAGAGGGAGTTTTGAAGATTGAAACAAGAAACAATGGAAGTGGCATCTAGAAACATCATCCTTGATCCTGGTGAAAAATAAGCACCTTCACTAGCTGGGGCCCACACAGGCTTTTTTTAGGTGTATGTATATTTTTAGACATGTTGAGAAAAATCTAAAATTAGCAGGAGGCTGATTCTAGATGATTGAGAAAAAAATATTTTTATATGAGTTTCTATTTTTAGAAGATGGGCGAAGTCTATTTATAGATCACTAATCTAAAAATAGAATGCATGTCGATTACTATTAGCGCTTAATAATAATCAGACAATAAATAGTAACTTATTCTCTTGGAGCACTTTATTTCAGTTAACTGATGTGGAAAACCAGTTGATTGAAGGAATTTTGAATTCCAAGGTTGGTTGGTGACTCATGCATGGAGGACTTAGTTATAACTGATTGTGGCAAGTTGTAACAAAGTTGGAAGAGTAGTTATGTGAGTTGTTATTTAGTTTAACTCAGTTTAGTGAGTTAAAGTCAGTTGTGCTAGTTGTAACTAAAGATACACTAGTGAGAGTCCAGTGAATTAATTATTTAATTAATTCACAACTAGAGACTTACTTGCAATTGAGCAAATACAACAGTTAAGTACTTGCATGTCAGATCCAGTGGAGACCTAGTGGAGAGATAGGTGAAAGGGTGAGATGGACTATTTGTTGTGACTATAGTGGAGCATTCAATTCATCTACACACACATTGGATATGCCTATGATTATTGCGTAGTCAAGGCAAGGTAAGTTCGAATTCATTCAGGGTTCTTCTTCAACAGGGATTGCGCAGTGGAGGCAGGCTGTTAGGAGGCAAGAAATTGGTGCATGGAGGTGCAAATTTCTGCAAGACAATGTGAAACAATTGTATATTGTACTGAGAGCTCTATAATTTGAGCTTTTTATGAGATATATGAGATTGTTTCATGATCCATTGATATACATAATATATGATAGTTGGGGTTTTTAGCTTTAAGCTTTCCCAGTAAAACACCTTGTTTATGTGTGATTGATTTTGCTTCATATGTGTTTTGCAATTGGCGATCTAATTTCCACAAAGAATTTGTGGAAGGATTCTATATTTAACATAAGGATTAAATTGTTAGTTCAGGAGAATCTGGTAATATACATGTTATTGTATATATTTTCTACACATAGGAGGTCTTTGTTTCACCTTTTATGGAAGAATCATATTCAGATATAGTCTTATGAGGGGATGAGGTAACTTCGATTTTGTTTTGCTGAGCTAAGAAATCAGACATTAGGGGAATTTTGAGGTCTAAAATGGGCCTCCTAAGGAAATTATAAAATAATAGTGGAAATAATAAAATAAGATTTCATGACATCATCAAATTTTAGAGGGAAAAAAGAAAAAAACTAATTTTCAACTCATATTTTCAATTTATCTCGCAAAGTTTTTACTCAAATTTCTAGTGGGAGTACTCTTTGGATGAAAATTTTAATTCCTCATCCAATGAGTACTCATGTTGCATACTTTTGATGAGTCCCGATACATGAAAAATTAGAAATACATGAAAAACGTGATTTTAATCACGTTTTCTTATGTATTTTTCATTTTTCGTGTAGCAGGGTCCATCGAACATATGAAACATGGGTAATCCTTGGATGAGCAATTAAATTTTGCATCCAACAAGTAATCCCACTCGAAATTTAAGTAAAAACTTTGGGAGATAAGTTGAAAAAGTAGTTTTATTATCTTATTATTTTTTAATCTCTTTACCCTTTTACTTAAAAAATGGTGAATCATTCCCCATGGTTGACATCATCATCTTGAATCCTATTAGTTCTTATAAAGTTTATTTTTGTTGTACATTTTCTTAGGAGGCCCATTTTAGACCTCAAAATTCCCCTAATGTAGATTGAAAGCTAGGCCTTTGAGAACATTCCCTTCTAATTGATAAGAAGAAGATGAACCTTCAGTTGGATTTTGAGACAAAGGAAAATAATCTTGCTGAGGGGTATAAAAGGATTGATATTCAGGATGAGTTTGAAGAAAATTTAGAATGGTTTTAAAATATTCTTCAGTTAAAACACCCCTATCTAGAAAAGGTGCAATTTCCAATACTTGTTCTAACTCCCTTTCTGTCAGCACAAAGTCTTCTGATTCCTTATTGACACTTAAAACCTCTGTATTTTCTTGTTTCACTCAGATAGTAATTATCTTTGTTTTACTAAATGACGAGTGAGATAAAATTTCATTTGAGCCTAGGTTAACATTATCTACTTTATTTTGTATGGAAGCAATTTCAACTTGATATTTTTCAGTGGAATCTTTTGAAACTGAAACTGAAACTTCTTTTGATTCTAAAGTAGATGAGGGTACATTTTTCTTTGGAATGTACTTTATATGTACCTTCTTCACTAACTGAGATGTAGCTTGAGATGATCTCTTTTTCCCTTTTGCATCTTTAATTATCTTCTTTGGGTCAGCAACTGGAGTCACAGTAGGTGATCTCTGGTTTCTCCTTGTAGTAGGAGGTCTTGAAACCCCTCTTCCTCTTTGTGGAGTCGCCAGGTGAACCAATTTTCATTCTTCTTCAAGTTACCAATTTGTTTTCACCATTAATAATTAATCATCAATAATTTTTAAACAAGATACTCAGGAGAATACTTCATTTCAATGCCTTCGTCTCCCGTTAGACGCACCAAGAGATGTTAGCGCTGGAATCAACACTTAGGCTGATTCAAGTGCTTGACCAGTCACATCTTAAGATCTAGGGTGATTTAATGATTTGGATTATATAGCTGGTAGGTGGTTTAAGCTCTCAAACGCTAACAAGGGATTTCAATCAAATTCATTGTCACACCAATGAGGGTATCTAGACCTAATATAGTAGAAAAATATAAGTTTGTAGCTTATGGTAGGAAGAAAATGTGGAATAATAGAAAGGAAAATGGGCCTGCAAGGCAAAAATCCACTGTTTTGATGAACGATAACACAAGAAATAGTTTGACAATATATCAAATAAGAGAAGTCTATCTCAAGAATTACAACATTCTTATTTGAATATCATGAAAAGTTACTGTCATAAGGAATACTCTTTAAACAATCATTATGCACATCTCATTAAGAAAGCTCACTAAGTAAGACCGACAAAAGTTGATAAGATACATAAAAATATCAAGAGGCTCATAAAAACACATAACAACATTTGAAACAAACTGGAACTAAAGAGATTTAGGTATGGAATACATAAGAAAGATCAACAATACACATATCAAGATGGTAATACGTCCTCAAAAGTCTTATTCAATATCATTAATTGAAAACAGTACACTGATCACATGAGTATAAGATTTAGAAACCATGAACCTTTTCTCCATTTAGTTTCATCATATTTATACAAGAGATATTATGCTGGCATTTCCACAAAAAGTGTGAATCTGTTCTAAAGAATTTATTACATTCCTATACATAAGGTGAAGCTTATCCTTAACCTTAATACAAAGTAGTGAAACATAATAAAGCTAAACAACATGATGGCATATAGTTCAAAGTGGGTGGAATGATGTGGAAATTTGTTGGCAGACTGCTCCTCATTTCTAGTACAACCACTTCCTCAAAAAGTGCAACTAACAACTAAAGTTGACATCTGTATCTCTCCCCAAAAGTGAAAAACAAAATTCTAAAATTTGAAAGGGACCTTGATCAATTGACACCTGGTAGTAACTTCTTCTGTTGATAATGCATACATGTAATTACTCCTTAGTAGCACCCTTCGAGACTTGAATAAAAACTGCCTCCATTTCCTTTATACAAAAACTCAGGAAATAATAGCTTCCCTTTTAGAAACAGGTAGCTATTACTAAAAATCTTGTGAATCACTGCGTTTGTTGATTAAGACAAAATGTGTGTACCTCTACTTATTTGACTTGCTTGAAATTATTAAATAAAATCAAGTATAAAAGCAAAGATTTTGAGAGACTTTGCCCTAGTGAGCCTTTTAGTTCTTCTTTTTCCTGCATGCTTCTATTTCTGAGCTATGATCTTCTTGGCTTCCTTTCCTAGGCTTTCATCAACATTAATGATTTCATCCCTCAGTCTAGGATTAACAATGAGTTTTCTATTCAGTCTAAGATTGCTTTTAGGCCTAGTGCGAGGCCTTTTGAGGTATGGGTTGGGAATATAGGAAACCCCTCTTTTTCTCTGCATCATACTGCTAGACTGACCTACCTCATACTCTGCCTCTAAGAAATCTTATTCAGTGTTGTCTTATTCGAAATATGAATAGGAGTGAATGATGTTCTTGTCCTTTTTTGGTAGATGTCTTGGATGTCCTTTATCACAGTGTCACCAATGAAACCAAGTTTCGAGAAATAACTTCCTTTTATCACTGTGTCACCAATGAAACTTTCAAAAGGGTAGCTATTATCCTAGAAAGAGCAACTATTATTTTATTACAGAAATGACCAATAACCTTTTCCACTAACCTAAGTTAAAACAATAGTTTTAACTTCTTTATATGAGCTTAAGACACAACACCACCTATAAAACTTAAAAAATGTTTTTGGTTTTGAGACTCTTTTTGGATTTTATTAAAGATGATTGGAACTTTGACATAGGCTAGGGAGCGAGAAAAATTCAAAAACAATGATACAATGGCACCAGACTATTAACATTTATAGTGCTAACAACCTCAACTTTAATGAAGTTATTTTGGCTCTCACTGTCAATGATGAAATGTAGTGGGGTCCCCTTCACCCACGTTTGTGAATGGAAGCGACACTCCCCCTCTTTAGGATTGTCTATCTCTTATAGTTGGATATTTATAGTCATGATGGTAGCAATGGGTTATGTGTCAATGATATTATTTTCTTTATCTTGTTTTGAATCATAATTAAATCTAGAGTCCATTTATTTATCTTTAATATTTTCCAAAAATGACTGTTTGGAGTCGCATTCAACAATTTTGTGCTAGGGCATTTTGTGGAACTCACACCATGCTCCAATGTCCTTTTTAAACTTCCCATTACCCTTATTTTCCCATGAATTGGGCCAATTGTCTTGAGGTTGGGTTTTCGTTCTTCGTCCCTTATTTTTTGGAGTTTTGTAGGCTTTTGTCACAATGGATTTTTAGAACCGTATCTTATGTATTCCTTTAATTCAAATTTTTATTATTTTTGAATTCTATTGATAAGTGGCTCCCAGTGAGGAGATGTTCAGGAATCTGTCTTCGTTAGGATGCACCTATGTAGACCACTACAACACATGAAAACTAGGTGTTATTATAATTCTATGATACCCAACTTTGAACATAAGGTATGGAAAATATTGGTGTACTCTAGCACCATATAGTCTCTCTCATGTCGGAGGGTTTTCCATCTCATGTACTAGTCATCATAATTACCTATAGGGTATAATTAATCCTTAAGGGCATCGATTTTTTTTTCCTAAGTGGGCCTCACATTGAATATCACAAATTTTTTTTTTCTTTTCTTCTCCAAGTAAATTTTCCAGTAATATTTAACATGGCGAAGGGATTTAAGGAGTTAAACATGAATTTTTCATTGTTGGAAATTTTTTGGCTAGAGTAATAACCCTATAATAAATTTAACCATTTATCCAAAACATATATATCTATTTAGCCTTCAAGTAAAGGGATATGAAAGTTAGCTTGTAACTTGAAGGGTTATTCACCTTCAAAATTGCCATTGGTTGAATATGCCTTAGCTGTTGTTGGAATCACTGAGGGATTTGGAAAATATTTCCCATCATCTCATTCCTCTGTCACATAAGTGGTTCCTCATTAAATATCTTAATAAGATCCCTTTTTATGTCATCTCTATTTTTTTTTTCATGGGAGGCCACTTGAGTTTTCAAGATTGATCATTCTCAAGAAAAAATAACTTGAGACCCAACACTCTGTACCCTCACTTGGTTAAGGACATGAATTGAGAAATAACAAGAATAAAATTACTTTGATACCATTTATTCAGGTTGTACAAGGAATGGAATTAAAATAAGGAAAGAAAATTAAACACAAACAAAGATAAATATAACATAGAGGACAATAATATAGTGAAAACCAAGCTTCTAGCATAAAGACGATAACACAATAATATTGAATATGGACTAGCTAGAATGGTGTCAGGTATCTCTAAAGAGAGAGAGAGATGGTAGCTACACAAATTTTGAAAACTTATTACAAGAGGCTAGAATAATGGCCTTTTGAGATAATAAAGAACCAGAGAGGTCCAAAAACCTAATCCTAGAAGATGCAACACCAAAAGGATTTTCATAGAATGCCTTTTGGTTTTGATTTAAGGAGTGCCTTTCGTCTTCAAGTTGATTTTTGATTACAAACTTGATATGTAAACTATCATGGGTATTCCATTGGATAATTCATCACAACAATACTACTAAAATATATTAGAAAATTCGAAATCTACATTACGATGGTTTAATTCTATTTATATTTATGGATATTTTAATTAGTGTTTTATCGCATATGCATGCAAATTATAATTATGCATAAAATAGAGGAAAATTAAATAAAACTAAAAAATAACAAATTAACACAAGATATAACCCCAAAAACTCTTTCAGGAGAAAACAAAATTGGAAGATGCAGTTGTCCTGCTATGTTTCTGTCAATAGAAAAATGGATGCAAGTATAGAGAAGTGAGGCACGTGGCCCATGTGCTACTACAATGCATAAACCATCTCTATTTTCTCTCTTGTTATCCACTCTTGGTTACTCTACTCATCCATGAAACAAAATGGACTTGAATAGAATGAAACTCTTTTTCCTCGTAATGGCCTAGTTATAAAACTCGAAAGTTTAAGTTTAAATCCTTTAAATATTGGCTAGAGTTAAAATATGGAATCTTCTAGATTCCTCTTCATCATTTTCATGTGGCTAGCCCCTTTTCCATGAGTAATGGGGGTTGACATGGCATCCTCTTGAATTATAGTGGTTAAAAAAGGAAGGTAAACTTTTGAGTGGCGTAAATTTTGCGTAGGGAATATGATTGAGGCCACTATTGCACCATTTAAAAGCTATATATGTGTAGAATAAAACTAATGGATGTTATTAAGTGACACAATTTTACCAAATTTATATTGGATGCATCAAACTGATTCTAGAAGGTTTGAGACAAGAATTCACCAAATTGGGACCCGTCAGTAAAAATGGTCCTATGAGTTGATTACTCCATATTTTCCACTCTGAAAGCATCAATATGGATGAAAAATAATATAATGATCCAATTTAGATCAAAATTTTTCCATGGTTTTGTTTCTTACAAATTTTGGATGATGGGTATTTTGGATCCATTTTGGATCACATCTCCCCATTCACAGGATGTTGGTCCTCATATATTTAACTTGCAGGTGTAGCATTCCATTTACTTCTCAACACACTTTCTATAGTTGTTGAAAATTTTAAATATAAAAGTAATACAATGCAAATAAATCCATTGACTCTCAATTGTTCTTACTCTCCTTTTCCAATTATTTAAACAATTTGTAGCACTTTCAAAATCGTCTTCTGTTAGGTCCCTCTATTACTAGTGTAGTCCCTTATTGTGTTTAGTATAGCCCCCTTATTGTTATTGTTGTACCCCTGTAACCCCCATATTGTTAATATTGTGCCCTTACATTATTATTGTTAGGTCGTCTAGTATTATATTGTGACCCCATGGACTCTTATATATAGAAGGAGTTTTTGTCATTTGTATCATCCAAGAATTGTTCATTTATGTAATGTAAAGGAGGTTTCCCCCTCGAATTGGATTATTTGTAAGGTGTTGATCTCTATTTTCTTCTATTTTTGGAGCTAGTTTCATAACATTTGGTATTAGAGCTTTGAATTCTAGGGTTTCGCTGCTCCAAACAGACCATCGTGGAATGTTTGCTATAACATTTTTTATACGAAGAGTCAGAAGCTGAAATTTTTATTATGTGAAGCCAAAATGTTGAGAAACCATGTGTAAAAATTTTAGATCTTGGTTTGAAATATTTTTGGAGATATGATCTGTGGAAGTTAGGGTTTTGTTAGGCTCCTAAATTTTATCTCAAAGAAGTGCCCGTGGGAAAATCGTCATAACTCTCTCTCTGAGCATTGGGTTGGGATTCTATAAAAAGTGGCTGAAATTACACATACTTTATTTTCATGTGTATCAATTTCAGAGCCGAAGAAGGAAACAGTGACTTGTGACATGTTGTACAAGTTCGCTCTACTGAACTAGTCCATAATTAGGTCACTGTGGGAGATTGGGCAGAACATTGCCTTGAAGCGTCCAAAGCAGATCATACCTATGGAATTGGAAAGAAGATTAAGAGGGATATAAATTACTTGAATTAAATGAGTTAACTGAGTGACAAGTTCCATGTAAAGCCTTTTATTTTTGAATCTAACAATTGTGAGGTGATTACAGGTTTTATAGAGGAGGATGAGCAATCTTGTGAAGCAGTCACAAGTATGAGAAGTATCTCTCAGAAGGTGGATACTTTGAAGAAAAATGAAATGCTGGAGAATGTCTCTTGACTGAAGGAGGCAGTGATGTATTTATGATTGAAGTTGTTGCAGCACAGTTAGAAATTCTTGTGAATGAAGAAGGAGAGGATCAGTTTGAAGAACTAATATGTGAAACACCAGTTGAGGCTATTGAAGCTCCTGGTCTACAAAATTAAAGTTTTTGTATGAATGCAGGGACTGTAAGTGATGATGAACTTCTTAAAGAATTCCAGAGAGAAATTGCATTGTTGGAATACTTGTTGGAAAATTCAGAGTATGAAAGAGAGATTGCAGAAGGTAGAGTTCATCACAGTGAACAGGAAACCATCATGGAGACAGATGGTGTGAATGAAAGACTTGTTGACAGTCTTGAGAATTCTTCAGAGAGTTCTTTGGGAAAAGTGAATCAGCATATTGATGTGCTGATAGAGAAGGAAATAATTTCAGGACAACATGCTGAAATGCTGGCAGAGGAAGGAAAGGTACTGGGGCCTTATGATTTTTGATTTAACAATTGTTTTGTGAATACAGATTCTGTTGATGGTGGAGAAAATGTGACACCACTGGACAGTCAAATAAAGGAGGAGGAAAATTCTGTGGAAGACTTTAATCCATGGAATGAGGAAATTGGATTGCTGGAGATTATGCTGAATAAACAAGATTCAATGCAGGAAGGAGAACCTCAATTTCAAAATTGGGGATTGCAGAATGTGAAGATACAAGGGAAAGAAGACAGTGAAGACTTTCTGTGTCTTGGAAGAGACGTAGAACTGCAGAAAGAAGAATTGGTGACTAGATCATCAATTGAGGCCATTGGGTCTTGTGATTTTGAAACTGACAATTTGACTGTGGTTACAGGCATTGCAGAAGACAATCCATCACTTGGAGTTTTCTTGATTGAAGATGGGCTGTTGAAAGAAGGTGAGACAATCATGTCTCATGTGAAGGAATTTTTTACTGTTAATGACAAGAAGGAGCTGATTTGTCTGATGGGAAAAGAGAAGACCGGAGGACAGATTTTTGGAACTTCTACAGTGGTGGAGAATCAGAATTTTATTCTGACAGAAGATGAAGACACAATAATTGAAGAACTTGAATTGATGACTAGAATAAATCAAGGGGATGAAGGAAAATTACTGAATATTTTCAAGGAAGAAGAAGAAGAAGAATATGTTGAAACAAGTTTGCAGCATATTGAAGAAATGCTTAAAAATAGATGGCTGAATTGTTTGCTAAAAACATTTAGAGAAGAGAATGAAATGGCAGAGCAGCAGATTGAAGTGTTGCTAGAGGAAATGTTAGAGCAACAATTTGAAGTGTTGCCAAAGGAGGACGAGACACAAGGATTTTGTAATTTTGGTGTTTTTTTTTATGATTGCAGGTACTGATGGAAGGACTAAAGAATGTTTGGTCCAGGAAGAGAGGAAGAGAGATGATGACATTGACTGGAAATTTAAATACCAGTCCAGAGAATTGCTGAAGTCAGAGAGTGAAGAAATTGTCATGGGTGAAAATCAGGAAGAGATTTTCTGTTGGAGAAAACAAGAGGGTATGGATGATTGGGTGGCAGTAAGCGTGAGAGATTAACAAGTTAAAGCTGGAGCTAGAGCTAGAGCTAGCATAGGAGCTCAACAAGAAAAAGCAGCAGTAAGAGTTCAAAAAATAAGAACTCAACATGCAGAAGCAGAAGTAGAAGTTCAACAATCAAGATGGAACAGTATCCAGCAGTCAGAAGATAAATTAGATCAGGAAATTGAACTGATAAGAAAGCTGATGGTGAAAGTGTCTGAGAAGAAGGCAACAACAATAAAGTAGAGAAACATCAGCAACAAGAAGAATACAGTCTCAGACTGTGAAAGCTTAGCAAGCGGGAAGATGCAGCATAAGATATGGAAGCCTGGAGAAGTACAAAAGAAGAATATTGCAGCAGATGATTAGTTGTAGAGCAAAGTGTGGGATCCAGGAAGGCAAGGACTGAAAGCACATGATCAAGAGATCATGAATCATTTTAACCTTGGGATTCTGATGCAGGGGCATTAGGCACAATAAAATACTTTGTATTTTTGTAGACATAGGGGGGTCTTATGTTTTCAAATTCTTATGTAATACTTAAATAATTTGAGTGATTTTAATTAAGTATTGAGAGAAAATTGTAAATGTTCCCAATTCATTGGAGAACATGAGGGGAAGTCGATTAGCTAGGAATGTGAAAAGTCAGTTCAGTGAATTTAGGGAGTTAGGCTAAATTTAGGATTTGAGGATTCCAAGAGTTTTGTTGAGTCATTGAAGGAGCTGAATCGATTGATTATCAATTTGTATAAAAAACAAGCCTCAGAGGCATTAAGCGGGTAGAGCTAGAGATTTGGAGAGACAGAGTAGGAGGTAGAGGGCCATCGAATTGAAGATCTGGCCAAACAAGAAGTTTTGTAAGCAATTTTATTTATATATTATGAAATAATTTGTTCTGAAATATATGTATTCTTTGATAGAATTTTGTGTGATGAATGTTTGAGTTTTTGTGGGTGGATATATGATAAATTTTGTGATAGAGCTCTGAGATGATACTCTACATACAATGGGAGAAATCGATATTATTACTGTAGAAAAATTTGAATTGAATTAATGCATGTATATGTCTGGGAAGGTTGAGTAGGTGTGTGATTGCCTGGGTTCAATCAACGATCACTGAAAGTATCGTTGATGTGAGAGAGAGAGACTGAATTCAATTTCAGAATTCGAAGAGTGAAGAAGAGTAGAAGGGTTGAAATTATTTGGGATTTTGAAATAAATCTCTGTAAATTGGTTTGAGTAATAGTGCTGAGTACCGTTGAGCCAGTGTTGAAAACCGCCGTAGAGAGAATGCCATAAGTGGTGTCGAGAGTTAAATTGGGACTACAGGAATGAATGGATCGATCCTACTGTGTGAAACACTGTTTCCATATACAGTATGTAGAAAAGGGTTTAATTATACACTTTGCAAACCGTGAAGGGAGGATCGATCTAGAAATAACTGTGTTTAAATAGAGACAGAAAGCCGAATCAATTGAATGCTGTAATGTTTAAATTTTAATTCAGGTTTATTGCGTAATTGAAATACCGTGGCGAAGAATTGAAGGCAGAATACGCACAACAAAGACGCTGTGAAAAGGAGAAGTGATCGGTCAAAGCAATGAAGTGGTGGAACCTTGGTCATAGCACAACGAATCAAGAAATGGCATCAGATAGAAGCCAATAGTGTGGTAGATTTGTTGATGGAATCTGGGTTGTTCGATTGCAGAAGCGGAGGAACTTTGTGGAAGAACCGGTGATTTGAATGCGTAGGTCTAATTAAGAGATGGTCGTGGAAGAATTAAAGTTGAATGTGAAATTAGAGGAAAGCGGAACCGTGAGTTCGATGGAACCGTAATTGAGGAACAGTGAGAGTGGTTTCTTGAAACCACAAATGGGCTTCGCGCAAGAAATAATGGTAAGTTTTTTGTGTGGAAAAAACGCGATATCGTTCATTGGAAGGCACGTGGCAAATATTGGGTTTTAAAAACCACTTTTATTGTGTAATTTCTGAGAAATAACCTTCGCGCATATTATCGTCGGATGGGCGCATAATTGAGTTTTGGAGCACGAGAACAGATCCACCGTTGGATCATGACTGAAGTTGCATATGGGTATGTCATGAAGGTTGTGGGCCCGAGATTTTAATATATGGTGACCTTTAGGTTTTGGTTTTAATCAAATCGAAGTTTATATGTTGTTTGGGCTCAAATGTATAATGGGAAATGATAAAGTTGTGGCGATATAATAACGTAATTTTTTCTTGGTATTTTGGGTTTAACTCAAGTCTAAGTTTTATATGAATTTCCATAGCCGAAGGTCCATGCATGGATACGTTGGTTAAGTCAAGGAGGTGAAGGGCGCATATATAATTTATAGCTGATACCTTGGGGTTTAATATGTGGATTCAATTTTCATATGGAGATTAAATGAAATAAAAAACTTACATATAAGGTTTTTTTTAGTTTTCACATAAAAGAGCATTTTATATGCGTTGTGAGATTATGCTATGGTTTGAACCATAGGAAAATAGCTTTAAATTCCTAGTTTAGAGAATAAAATATCGAAATTGCCCAGATTGGGAATTTGTGTTGGATTAAAGTTTGTAGGTGCATTTTTATATGCACAGGAAAGTGTGAAAGTGGGTTTGGCAGGGTACCCCCGACATCATAAGTGCACTTTCTAGTTATTTTTAATTGCATTTTCTGAACTAGTTTGTTTTATGCTTAATTTTTTAATTATATAAATGTTGTTGTTTTATGAGTGCTGATGAATCTAATTCTGCTTCTTATTCTACATATGAAAGGACAATCCAATTTTTAAGTTAAACATTCTTTCTATCTGATTAAGATCTAGAGCTAGAATTCATATTTTCCTTCTTTTTAATGCTTTTCTCAATTCCTATTTTATAACAATAGTATTATTGATGAATGAATATGTAATGAAGGACCAAAAAGATCTCTTTAGTTAAGAGCCTATTCAATTATTTTTTCATGCATCTTGATCTATTGCTCAATTATTGTTTTTTTGTTTCTAATTCATGAAGTAACTTTGTAAAAGAAAGGCAAACAAGTCCCTTAAGTTAGGAGATTATTCTGGTGCTGATTACATAATTGAATTTATAAATTGTTTAGTTTAGATTTATATTTGTAATATGAATTTCCTTAATCATTGATAAATCATCTTCTAACTTGATCATAGTTGAAACCTATTGTCACTCCGTAATTCTGAAGGCTAAAGACAGAACCACAGAGGGAAATATCAAACCGCTTTGGAATCTAGGACCTAGCCTTCCTAAATTCAGAGAGGGCTCTCTATGTTAGATATATATTTTTTTATAGGGGCATTTTAGGCTCGCTATTAGTGTATAGGGGTCTGTTTGAAGATTCGATTGAGGTAGCATAAGGGGGCCATTGGGCTATGGAGTAAAACAGGTGAAAAAAGATTCAAATGGATTAACAACTGAGGTCAGGTGCAACCAGGCAAGCTAGCCATGTCAATGGATCTTAACAACTTATGAAATGGAAACGAGGAGGAGATTAAGGTTCAACAGGAATGCAAAGCAGACCGTTTCTGAATTCTACATTCTGGTCTCAGAGGAAAACATAATGTACTGTTTCAAGACTGAGCAGGGCACCCCATGATAAATCCTACACAAAAAATTCTATCAGCAGTAAAGAAAATAAAACAATATGCGAAAAACAGGAGAATGACATATTACATGAGGGAAACACTTCACCACAAATCATAACAAAAGAATTTGGAAAAAAACATAATCCTTCATTCATCCACAAGAGAGTGCTTACAACGGAATGAGTCTATTACAATGGTTTTTCCCTTCTGGGCCTCCTTTCATACTGCTAATGCATACAATTTTTATAGAAAACTTGTCTGTTAATCTGTCTACTGCAGTGATTACATTCAAGGAGATACTAACCAATTGGAAACATGCAGGCGGTGATAAGACGAGCTTGGCCTTCAACAATGGCTTTTAGTAGTTCATTATTAATTGTTCAATGATCAGGATTTGGTTGATGTGATGCTGGAGAGGCGAGGAAGGCTCTAACACCTTGGATCTTCATCTCTAGAAAACTATTGTAGAATTATTAAATTTATGAGGTGTTGACGTTTTTGTGGATCAATGGCCATGTCGCTGCCTCTTTGTTTTATGATTTTATATCACAAACTCCCTTTTTGCGTGACTTGACCCTTTCTGTGTATTTCCATTACTACTGTGAAGCTCCATATTACGCTGCCCTTTTGCTCCTTGCCGAGTCCTACCCGAGTCCTCCTACCATGTGGAAAAATAACACAAAAACCCATAAGCCTGGACATGGAGGGATGATGGTTGGAGGACTTGGAAAGGTGATGGAGGATGTTGCACGACGTCATTAGCAATGGTCACAGGGCGGTAGCGGTTTGGAGGACAACGAAAACAAATTTTTGGAGGGGGTCTCAAGTGGTAAGTGGTACAGAGAAGGGGGGTGTGAAATTATGAGAGGAAGACACGTGGAGGAGTGGGTGGTAATGGATAACACCCATTTCGGACCCCACCCCAACGGTTAAAGTTTGAAGGCCGAGGGGGGTGCGAAAAGCACTAAGGACTATCGGATGTAGAGATGAGGGGCAGAGGAGGTGAAAAGGTAGAGAGTGGTTAGAGGAAAAATGACGTGGTACACAGGTTGGGGCTGACCCACAATATCGTAGAGCACAAATTTTATTATAAACAACGGGAGGTGATCGTTAAAAATGGAGAGGCGCGAAGTGCGACAAGCAGGAGGCAACGTGGTGAGGAAGGTGGGACTGCTCGCAACCCCCAGATCGAAAAATTTAACATGAGGTGGTGAAGGTAAAATTTAAAACCTGTGAAGTGTGAAGTGCGGGGAGAGGGAGGTGATGTGGCAAGGATGGGTCCCACAAATATCACAAATCACAAATGTTAGGAGAAATGGAGGAAAAAAATAAAACTTGCGATGTGCGAAGTGCGGGGGGTGATGTGGTGATAAAGGTGGGTACGACGCTTATCGCAAATCACAAATCTTAAGGTTTTTCTATGAGCGTGGGGATGTAAGAGTTAAACTGTGTGAAGTGCGCTGATAGGGAGGTGATGTGGCAGGGAAGGTGGGATTCACCCCACATCGCAAATATCCAGAATTAACGTTTATCGCACATCGCAATATTTAAGGCTTGCTGCACATTGCATATTTTAAGGTTTATCGCACATCACATATTTTAAGGTTTGTCTCACATCGAATAATTTAGAGTTGGGAAAATGCAGTAAGTGATAAAACCCGCGAAGTGCAATGTGCGCTAGCGAAAGGTGATGTGATAAATATTTGCGGTGGTAAGGTGTGGTTTATAACATATATATACCATATGAAATACATATCAAAACGACCTAATGTGGGGGGCGAAGCTATAGCGTTAAGACTTCAGACTTAAATATAAGTGGGTTTATGAAGGGATATGTACGAAATATTATGTATGTGGGTCTTGGGGTTTAAATGGGATTCAAAGCATTGGAGTTCATAATTTGGGAAAATGAAAGGTAAGAAGAGGGTAGATGGAATGAATGGGGGCAGTATGGAGTTTGCTCACCATCACACCTTATTAGAAACACTTTCCCATTTCCATTGAACTGAAAAAGGTAGATTTATTCCTTTGAAGCTCTTAAAAGTTAGGATCTCCCTTTATTTTTCTGAAAATAAATGATAGCCATAGAATATTATTTTCAGTATGAAAAATCTAAACAATGACCATTCACCTGGTGATACTGTGAAATACAGGGGTCTAATAGTGGCTCCAGCTGGGGATGGAAGCTCCTTCAGGAGGTGTCAAGAACACCATAGAATAGTGGCCTGATCCATTGTGTTGATCATAAATCTGCAACTTAATCTGCTACAAAAACCTCTGTGGCTTGAGAAGGCTCAGTTCAAAATTCAACACTCTCTGCAACCTGAAGTCTGGAATATACTTGCACTGAAAACTAGAAAGCAATGTGAAACTACAACTGGAAAAATTGCTCAGATTATTGAGCTTATTTGCAAAACTACCTACCCTACTCTAAGTTGGATATGATATATACACTAAGTGAACTATTTTTTCCAATGCAACCAATCAAGTAAATGACTACGTGATCGATTCTTGTTCACTTTTTTGAGTAGGATGAAAAAACAAAAGGGCCACTCCCATCTTACTTTCCATTGAACAACGACGTTCAAAATTTTCCTTTAACTCCACAACAAACCATTCATGGCACATCATACTTCTTCCTCATATGACTCTAGAATGCTAGCAAAAGGATCTTTTAACAATACCTAGTCCTGAGGATTCAAATAACTAGCTTCATATGGGACTGATCTTTATTCCAATGTGTTATGATCAGAACCTTTCTGAAAGAGAATGTCTATGCATTTTGTTATCACCCAAAAATTTTCAAAAAATCATTGTGTCAAGTTTGTTTTTGATCATGGGTCAAAATAAGGTCTGAAAGTCATTTTTATTTTGGTTAAGGGTAGGTCATAGTTTTTATAAGTTTAAAGGTCATCATTTAAGTTCAAATAAAGTCCTTCTAGGTCCATTCCATGATCAAAGATTCATATTTTTCATTTAAGGGTAATTCAATTAAGTTTCGGGCTAAATTTATGCAATTAGCCAGGAATCCACCATTTCGTAGTGCCACTAGTTCAAAAAAGAGGAAATGCGCTACGAAAGTGCTACTACTTTCATAGTGCAATAGGAAGCAAAAACTCAGCTTTCTGGTTTTTTGAGTAGTCAACTTCCAAGGAGGTTTTTGAGAAAACAAAAACGAATTTAGGAAACATTAAAGAGGTTTTTCTTCAAAATAGACCTAGCTACAAAAAAATCTCTCCGTTTCCTCAAATTCATTAGGATATGGGAGAAATTGATAAATTAAAATTTTCTACGAAACTGTTGTTACAAAATGTCCTGTACATGATTGTTTATCAGTCAATGTCAAGGTCATTTTCTGGACAAATGAAAAAGTATTTTGGAAAATGAAAAGAGATTTTTCTTCATAACAACCCCAGCTACAATAAACTCTCTCACTTTTCTCATATGTGTTAGCAGTTGGGCTTTATAAGGCTTTCTTGGAAGTCCTATTTTTAGAAACAGAGTTTTCCTGTTTTACACATGGTTTTCAAAGGTAGTTTCTGGACATCAGGAGATGCGTTTCAAAATACCAAGAGAGGTTTTTATTCAAGAAATCATTACCTACAAAAAAATCCTTCATTTTCTCAAAATAAATTATGTCATAGGAGATGTAGGCTCTGTACCAAGACCTATTTTTCAGGAAAAAATAGGAAAAACCAATAGGATGACCTATTGCAAATGAAGAAGGGACCTCAAGAAGGCTGGAATAACTCTGTTTTTCAAGTGATATGATGAAATAAGGTTTATTTTTAGTTTTTGGCACATTAACACTTTACATTTTGAAAAAAATTGGACAAAACTGCTCACTCAACAATTTCATAGCACACACAGTGCAAAATCAGTGAAAAGCGCTACGAAACTGTTGTAGCATGTTTTTTCACTCTCTCTCTTAAATTTTGGAAGGGAAAATATGTGTATGAAGACCTGAAATTTCTAGGGAAGATGTGATAAGTGATAATGAATATAAATCTGAAAATAAGAAGCCAAAATTTTGAAGATAAATGGTTAAAAATTCTACACTACGAAAAGCGCTACGAAACTGTGTTGTTTTCGTAGCGCAGGTTTGTTTTTGATATTTTGGGAGTTGGAAGTTGATTTTCATAGGTGGCACTCATGAATTATTTTGGGCATATGTTATTTCATTTCGTGACAGAAAATAGCTTCGAATTCATGGGTTCATGGTGGTTAAAGTGTCTCAAGAACACAAAAAATCCTAAACCTAGAAAACAGGGGACAATTTCCTAGTTTGCAGGAGATTAGCATTGAGGACATTAAGTGCTAGAGATTATCATTTGGATTTGAGCTTATGGAGATATAGGTGGAAAATGATGTAATCTAGCTTAGATAAGGTTATTATAAGTATATTTAATGAATTTGAGTCCTATTTGTATTGGAATATTCTCTAGGTTTGCAACTATCATTTTGTAATAAAGACCATGTTATATGGTTAGGAAAGGTGTCAAGAAGTAGGAATTAGATGTATCTAGATGAGAATAAGGTTATCCTATGATTTTAAATGATATATAAAGAGGAATAAGTCGAAATACTGAGGGTGGGACACTTTTAGCAAAAATACTGTGTTTATGTAAGTGACTGTTTTCAGCTAAATACAGAATTTATACTTAGACAACTCAAGATTCATGAGGAGTTATTTTATGTTCTTGTTCTGATGGAATATTTTCCATATTCTATTGCAGTGATGTTTGCTTATGTTACTCAGAATTCATCAATGATGCTCTGACTTCCTTCATAGACAAACTGACTGTGTGTTTCACTGTTCTACATGTGTATTCCTTGACTTGAACTCTGATATGCCTTGGCTTCCATGCTAGGTAGGTTGTTTTGATTTTGCTGAAGATATTATGACTCTACAAGCCCAATGTACACTTGCTAATGTGTTTTTCAACCAGTTTATATCATTTATCTACTTTTACCCCATATAGATTTAGCCATCTACATATTTATCAAAAATCATAAACCCTTGAGAGAGCCCTCTCAGGTTGAGGAGGCTAAGCCTTAGCCAAAAGATTGGTCTGAAATAGTTACATGAGATTAACTTGATGGGCAGCCTATTAGGTTTGATTTTGTGATAACATTTTGGTGCGTCTGCCGGGAGTCTAAAGACTATACTTTCCCGAGAGTTTGAAGCTAAACTTCTAAATGTAGCAGGAATTCAGTAAGACTTTTGAGGCTGCATCTACCTTGGCGATTCCACACATAAAATAATCAATTGGAAGGTGAATCCACTGCTTGAAGATCAGTAGCTTGATGAAGTTTCAGAATGAGTTCCATTGCAAGAATAAATGCCAGGTATGGCCCTATGAATCGGTCTCATATCCCTGGTTTTCCAAATCCTATGCCAAAGGTTGAATGGTTAATAGATCTTCCTATATTCAAAGATGAAAAGAAAGACAATGCTTCTCTTCATTTGGTTAGATTCCATATGCATTTACACAGTCTTAAGGTTCAGTTCCCTGAATATTGTCTCATGAAGATGTTTATGGCCACTTTGGAAGGAAAAGCACAGTATTGGTACGAAATCTTGCCAAATGGTTCATTATATTCTCTTGTTGATTTCCATGTTTTATTTTATGAGATGTATGAAGAGTGTCATCCTTCCTTATTGATGGTAAAAGACTTCTGTAAACATTGTGTGATTTTTATTGAATATTTGGAGAATTGTTATGAAGATGATGAGTTCATGGATGAGGAAATTTTAGAAGCCCTTAATGACAATCCATTTCATCACCAAGAAGAAAGGATAGCTTCTTTCTTAGATGAAAATGAAACCCAACAGGATTTTGCTTATGAAAATTATGATACATCCTCTGAGTTTGATGAAAGGTTGCAGCAGACTTGTCTGTCTTTTGATCATCAGGAGTATGAGAATCATTGCAAACAACAAGAGGAAATACTAGAAGATAGTTTCTAAACCCTCAAGTTAAGGAAGGTGTTGATTTTTCATGTCTTTCCTTATATTAGCCTACATCAAATAATGATCACACTAAGGAAAAAGTGGGTGAAATTTTTTCTTGATCCTTGTCTTCTAATCTAAAATCATTCGAGTGCAAGTCAGAAGATAAGATTCATTTTGTGGATGAAGTTGCAGAGAACATTGAAAAGGACATTCAAGTTTCAAAAGATAAAATTCAATATCATAGTATTCATGATCAAGATTAGTCTTTTCAAATGATTTTAATGCCAGAACACAAGGAGGGGGTGTTGCTACCTTTCTTTTTAGAGATTGAGGAAGAATACACTGTTTTGTAAATCAGTTTGAAAAGCAGTTTGAAAGCACATAACTGAAGCCTTATGTGGTTGATCAAAGCATGGATGAGTTGTCCAAATTTTTATAATTTCATGAGAAGCATCAAAAATATCATGTCTTCTTTGATCCTATAGTTGAATTCATGGAAGAGTTCTACAGTCCAAATTTCCAGTTATACTTTCATTTTGAAGATCAGTTACATCTCATGTTGCCTTGGTCATTTCAGTATCATGTTTACTTTTGGTTCAAGCACAGTCAAGAGATTTAAGTGTCAGATTAGATCAATAACTGGCTTCATTGGAAGTTCCATTTTCCTTGAGTTACAAATGGAGATTGCAGCTGTTAGGGTAGGTAGGAGTGTGTGAATAAGCTCAAAGTTGATTGATCATATTTTCAGTAGGTACATATTTGGTTCTTCTGTAATGATCATCAAGCTTGAGCTCGAGGTGAAGGCAATTAGAGCTTGAGGAGAAAGCTTGGAAATTTAAAAGTTTTTATGTTTTGGTCAAGAAAAATGGATAGCAGCAGTGAAACTACTGGTTCTTAGTGTACCACAGGGGCACACTATCCCAAGTGGAGCCACTGTTATCACCCAAAAAATTTCAAAACATCATTGTGTCAAGTTTGTTTTTGATCATGGGTCAAAATAGGGTCTGGAAGTCATTTTTAGTTTGGTTAAGGGTAGGTCATAGTTTTTATAAGTTTAAAGGTCATCATTTAAGTTCAAATAAAGTCCTTCTAGGTCCATTCCATGATCAAAGATTCATATTTTTCATTTAAGGGTCATTAAATTAAGTTTCGGGCTAAATTTCTGAAATTATCTAGGAATCCACTGTTTCTTAGAACCGCTAGTTCAAAAAAGAGGAAATTCACTATGAAAGCACTACTACTTTCGTAGCACAATAGGAAGCAAAAACTCTAATTTCTGGTTTTGAGTAGTCCACTTCCAAGGAGTTTTATGAGCCACTCAAACTAAAAACGAATTTAGGAAAAATAAAAGAGGTTTTTATTTCAAACAAAACTAAATACAAAAACCTCTCTCAGTTTCCTCAAATTCATTAGGAGGTGGGAGAACTTGATAAATTAAAATTTGCTATAAAACTGCTGTTACAAAATGTCTTGTACATGACTGTTTAGCAGTGAATTTCAAGTTCATTTTCTGGCCAAATGAAATAGTATTTTGGAAAATGGAAAGATTTTTTTCTTCATCAAAGAACCAGCTATAATAACCTCTCTCACTTTTATCATATGTGTTATAAGTTGGGAGATACAAGGATTTATTTGAAGCCCTATTTTCAGAAACAAAGTTTTCCTGTTTTACACATTTTTTTCAAAGGTATTTTCTGGATAGAAGGAGATGTTTTTCAAAATAAAAAGAGAGGTTTTTATTAAAGAAATCATGACCTAAAAAAACCTCCTTCAAGTTCTCAAAATACATCATGGAGTAGGAGATATAGGCTCTGTCCCAAGACCTATGTTTCAGGAAAAAAAAAGGAAAAACCAATAGGCCAACCTATTGCAAAAGAAGAAGGGACCTCAAGAAGGCTGGAATAACTCTGTTTTTGAAGTGATATGATGAAATAAGGTTTATTTTAAGTTTTTTTCACATTCAAAATTTACATTTTGATAAAAATTGGACAAAACTGCTCACTCAGCAGTTTCGTAGTGCACATAGTGCAAAATCAGTGAAAAGCGCTACGAAATTGCTGTAGCATGCTTTTTCACTCTCTCTCTTAAATTTTGGAAGGGAAAATATGTGTATGATGACCTAAAATTGATATGGGAGATGTGATAAGTGATAATGAAGATAAATCTGAAAATAAGAAGCCAAAATCTTGAATATAAAAGGTTAAAAAGTCTGCGCTACGAAAAGAGCTACGAAACTGTGCTGTTTTCGTAGCGCAGGTTTGTTTTTGCTACTTTGGGAGTTCGAAGTTGATTTTGCAAAGCTGGAACTCATGAATTATTTTGGGAATATGTTGTTTCAGTTCTTGACAGCAAATAACTTCGAATTCATGGGTTCATGGTGGTTAAAGTGTCTCAAGAACACAAAAAAGCCTAAACCTAGAAAACAGGGGATAGTTTCCTAGTTTGCACGAGATTAGGATTGAGGACATTAAGTGCTGGAGCTTATCATTTGGAGTTGGGATTATGGATATATAGGTGGAAAATGATGTAATATAGCTTAGATAAGGTTGTTATAAGTAGAGTTAATGAGTTTGAGTCCTATTTGTACTAGGACTATTCTCTAGGTTTGCAGCTGTCATTTTGTAATAAAGACCATGTTATATGGTTAGGAAAGGTGTCAATAAGTAGGAATTCGATGTATATAGATGAGGATAAGGTTATCCTATGGTTTTAAATGATCTATAAAGAGGAAGAAGTCGAAATACTAAGGGTGGGATACTTTTTAGCAAAAATACTGTGTTTATGTAAGTGACTGTTTTCAGCTAAATACAGAATTTCTACTTAGACAACTCAAGATTCATGAGGAGTTCTTGTATGTTCTTGTTCTGATGGAATATTTTCAATATTATATTGCAGTGGTGTTTGCTTATGTTACTCATAATTCATTAATCATTCTATAACTTCCTTCATAGACAAACTGACTGTGTGTTTCACTGTTCTATATGTGTTTTTCTTGACTTTAACTCTGATATGCCTTGACTTCCATGCTAGGTAGATTGTTTTGGATTTTCTGAAGATATTATGACTCCATAAGCCCAATTTACACTTGCTAATGTGATTTTCAACCAGTTTATATCATTTATCTACTTTTACCCCATATAGAGTTAGCCATCTACATATTTATCAGAAATCATAAACCCTTGAGAGAACCCTCTCAGGTTGAGGAGGCTAAGCCTCAGCCAAAAGATTGGTCTGAAACAGTTACATGAGATTAACTTGATTGGCAGCCTATCAGGTCTGATTTTGTGATAACACATTCTTAATGATTATTTGATATGGAATCTTCATTATATACCAATATGATGTTCTCAAGCAAATCTGATATATCTTGATTGAGATTGCTGGATTCTATTTGAAGGCCATCATTTTGATGAACATAACCACTTTCTGGCAATAAGCCTTCTTGAGAATGTGAAACAAAATTAGTATCAATATGTTCTACATTTTTAAATCAGTAGTAGAAAAAATAGAATTAATCTCCTGATTACATAAAACTTGAGAGGTTGGCTACATGTTTAGAATCTGATTAATTTCTTCTTCAGTTAAAGGAGGAGATAGTCTTTGTTTTCTTTGGAATAGACAAAAATTGTTTTCTTTCTCTTGTGAAAAATGATCATGAGACTGGATGTCTTCTTTATCCTCACACAAAAGAGAATATGAATTATTATTTTTCCCCACAGAGAGATCCTGTGGATCTTCTTTCATTTCCCGATTGCTTTCATTTTCAACTAACTTCTCTTGGTTATCATGATAGGTAACTTGAGAATCAATTTCATAAATTGCTTATAAGAGATCCTCAGGATGCCAATTTCATAGATCTTCATTGATATTTACAAGGTATTGTATGAGATCCTCAGACTGATCACAACAATTCTCGGCTAATGATAAATATGGAGAATTTTCTTTATAATGCCCATAACACAACTTGTGGAAATATTTTATAGAAAAAAAACTACCAGGGTTCAAACCTTCATATCATTCCCTCGCTTTCCCTTCCAATGTTGCCTTGAACATATTAATGAGGAAATCCTCATGCCATTCGACCTTCAAATTCCATGAATGTATATGAAATTTAATGAGATGTAATGAAGCATCATCAACATTCTCATCTTTAAAAATAGGAAGATTTCTTTTCCAATTTACCTGAGGCATTTTGTGTGGGAATCTAGGGATGTGAGCTCTGCTCATTGGAGCATACCTGCGTTTTATTCTTGGATTCATCTTGTCAATAAATCAAATAATGGAGTCACCATATGTCCGCAAAAAAAATGGATTCTTCTACCAGTGGAGCCTTTAGTTCAACTGAAAAATGTGGAGTCACCAATGAATATTTGTTTTTGGATTTTGATGCCAATGGAGTTGCTAGGTGAATGGAACAACCTTTTTGTGTTTGACTTCTATTCACAATCAAAGTCAAAATTGAACTTGATAAGTGTTACTGAGGAAAATAATTTTTTGTACCCCAGTATGGTCACCATTATGTTGTCACTCCATAATTCTGAAGGCTGAAGAGAGAACTATGGAGGGAAACAACAAACCGCTTTGGAATCCAGGACCTAGCCTTCCTAGATTCAGAGAGGGCTCTCTCTGTTAGATATATATTTTTTTATAGGGGCATTTCAGGCTAGCTATTAGTGCATAGGGGTTTGTTTGAAGATTTGGTTGAGGCAGCAGAAGGGGGCCATTAGGCTGTGGAGTCAAACAGGTGAAAACAGATTCAAATGGATGAGAAACTGAGGTCAAGTGCAACCAGGAAAGCTAGCCATTTCAATTGATCTTAACAACTTATGAAATGGAAAAGAGAAGGAGATTAAGGTTCAACGAGAATGCAAAGTAGACCATCTCTAAATTCTATATTCCGGTCTCAAAGGAAAACATAATGTACTGTTTCAAGACTGAGCAGGGTACCCCATGATAAATCCTACACAAAAATTTCTATCCGCTGTAAAGAAAAGAAAACAATATGTGGAAAATAAGAGAATGACATATTACATGAGGGAAAAACTTCACCACAGATCATAAGACAAGAATCTGGAAAACAACATAATCCTTCATTCATCCACAAGAGAGTGCTTACAACCGAATGATTATATTAAAATGGTTTTTCCCTTCTTGGCCTCCTTTCATACTACTAATGAATACATTATTTATAGAAAACTTAAGTCAGTTAATCTATCTATTGCAATGATTACATTCAATCAGATACTGGACAAGTGGAAACATGCAGGCAGTGATAAGACGAGCTTGGCATTCAATAGTGGATTTTATCAGTCCGTTATTAATTGTGCAATGATCAGGATCTGGCTGATGCAATGACGAAGAGGCGAGGAAGGCTATGACACCTTGGCTCTTCATCTCCAGAAAATTGTTGTGGAATTATTAAATTTATGAGGTGTTGGTGTTTTCATGGATCGATGGTCATGTTGCTGCATCTTCGTTTTATTCTTTTATATCAAAAACTCCCTTTTTTCCCGACTTGACCCTTTCTGTCTATCTCCATTACTAACGTGACGTTACATATTACTCTTCCCTTTTTCTCCTTGCCGGGTACTACCCAAGTCCTCCTTCCGTGTGGAAAAATAGTGCACAAACCCATAAGCCCGAACGTGGAGGAATGATGGTTGGTGGACGTGGACAGATAATGGAGGACATGGTGCAATGAAATTGGCAATGGTTAGAGGGAAGTAGCGGTTTGGAGGACAACAAAAACAACTTTTTGGAGGGGTATCAAGTGGTAAGTGGTACAGAGAGGGGGGTGCCAAATTATGAGAGGAAGGCACGTGGAGGAGTGGACAGTAATGGATAGCACCCATTTCAGACCCCCCCCCCCCCCCCACGGTTAAAGTTCGAAGGCCGAGGGGGGTGCAAAAAGCACTAAGGACTATCAGATGTAGAGATGAGCAGAGGAGGCAGAAAGGTGGAGGGTGGTTAGAGGTGGAATGATGTGGCACACAGGTGGGGGCCAGGCCGCAACATCCTAGAGCACAAGTTTTGTTATAAACATTGGGGAGGTGATCGTTAAAATTGGCGAGGTGCGAAGTGCGACAAGAGGGAGGCGACGTGGCCGGGAAGGTGGGACTGCCCACAGCCCGCAGATCGCAAACTTTAAAATGAGGCGGTGGAGGTAAAATCTAAAACTTGTGAAGTGCGAAGTGTGGGGAGAGGGAGGTGACGTGGCAAGGATGGGTCCCATGGATATCGCAAATCGCAAATGTTAGGAGTGGTAGAGGAACATAGTAAAATTTGCAATGTGCGAAGTACGGGGGTTGATGTGGTGGTAAAGGTGGGGTCGACGCCTATCACAAATTGAAAATCTTAAGGTTTTTCTATGAGCATGGGGAGGTAAGAGTTAAACTATGTGAAGTGCAAAGTGCACTGATAGGGAGGTGACATGGTAGGGAAGGTGGGACCCACCTCGCATCGCAAATCACTAGACTTAACGTTTACCGCACATTGCAATATTTAAGGCTTGTCGCACATCGCATATTTTACGGTTATGACACATCGCATATTTTAAGGTTTATCGCACATCATATATTTTAGAGATGGGAAAATGTGGTAAGTGATAAAACCCGTGAAGTGAAATGTGCGCTGGCGAAAGGTGATGTGATAAATATTTGCGGAAGTAAGATGTGGTTTATAACATATATATACCATATGACATATATATATCAAAACAACCTAATGTGGGGGGCGGAGCTATAACACTAAGACTTTGGACTTAAATATAAGTGGGTTTATGAAGGGATAAGTCTAAAATATTATGTATGGGGTCTTGGGGTTTAAATGGGATTCAGAGCGTTGGAGTTCAGAATTTGGAAAAATGAAAGGTAAGAAGAGGGTAGATGGAATGAATGGGGGAAGTATGGAGTTTTCTCACCATCACACCTTATCAGCAACACTTTCCCATTTCCATTGAACTGACATGGCAGATTTATTCCTTTGAAGCTCTTGACAGTTAGGATTTCCCTTTATTTTTTTGAAAATAAATGATAGCCATAGAATATTATTTTCAGTATGAAATTCTAAACAATGACCAGTCACCTGGTGATACTGTGAAATACAAGGGTCTAACAAAACTCATATATCTTGGGGATGCTTCTAAGTCTTACTAGCCCGGATTGATAATAAATACTTGTGTTTGTTTACCCGATAAACCCCTCAACATTTTGGCATCGTTGCCGGGGAATCATATTTCAAAATCGTCAATTAGCAAGATTATATATATATATATATATATATATATATATATATAAACATAAAAAACAATAAAATCATAGTTTTTCTTTTAATTTATGATTATTAATGCATAGAGATAGAGATTACAAGGGTAGATTTGTGAAACAAAACCCCCCAACAACTCATCCATCCACAGGACTAACAACACTGGTTGCTGGAAGACCTGATATAGAAGAAATAGAGGATAAACATAGATCATGACAAGGATTAAATTTAGTTGAAAGGCAAGTCTTATTAGCCTTGGAGTTAAATGTTTCGGGAAATAACTCCCTAGAGGTCGTTCGGTCAAAAACCTCCACAGATCAGGGCATGCTATTCAAGAAGGACTCACACAACCAAACTCGTATGCTAAAAGCTAGATATTATAGATTGTAGAACTCACCCGTAGATCCTACGTTTGATGTAGATCCCGCAGGGTCCAAACCCCCAGCAACTCTTCTTCCTCTTCAACCTGGAAATCAAGGAGAGACATGCACGAAAATATAGTTGTACATCATATATCTTTCCTAAATGTCAGTGTAATCCATGTGAAACATCATATAAACAATAATAAATGCTTAATTAACAATCTTTTCACATATGCAAGAAAATATTAACACGTGAATTCGGGAACAAGATGGTTCTTCTTTATTACGAACAACATGTACAATAATAGAAAGGTGGAGAGATCACCTGAATCCTTCCACGATCTTCGAACATACCGTCGTCCGGATCCGTCCCGCCCTTGCCTCACTAGGATTCTTTCAAGACTTGTGCACACGAGATGACATATAAGCTGATGAACATCTCCAGGAAACAAGGGTTTCCTGTAAAAATCTAGGAAGTGCAGGAGGCATGGGAAATCAGACTTGAATTGGGCTCCAACAGAGTATAATGTCTATAATTTTATCTCTCCCTTAGGCCATGCACATGAGGGGATTTTATACTCCCTCAAAGTAGTTTCAATCTGTTAGAAACAGTTGGCCACGGGCTGGGGTGGTTGAATTACGGGAATAACCATCAACCCAGCCTCGAAAATAGGGATTTTTATATATTTTTTAATGATTTTAATGGCATACGTGGAAAAGTATCTCTGGACTCGCGTATACACGCGGAAAAGTCTGGGCATATCCGCGTATGGGATTTTAAACACTGTTTTTTATGAAATTTTATTCAAGTCTATGGGAATGGGTGCCCAAGGCCAAAGAGACAATCATGAATCACATGAGGGTGAAAAAGGATGCTATAACATTAAAAAGAAAAAAATCACCAAAAGGACCTCCTTCCTTAGGGAAACAAAGAGATACAAGAAAACCAATTATTGAAAAACTAGAGCAACCTGTCCTTGAACAAATCTAAGTAGTCACAAGAAACACAAAATCAACCTCATATTGAAATACTACATATCTCTGAACAAGAAATGTCTGATGAAGGAGACGGATGAAATAGGCCAATCATGACTCTAGAACAAATAATTGAATATGAAAGACAAAAAAAAAGGAAAAGAGAGGAAGAAAGGAAATTGGAAGAAGAAAGAAAGGCATAGGAAGACAAAAGAACAAAAATAGTTAGGAGGATAGAAGAAGAGGCAAGAAGAGAAAATAAAAATAGAAGAACACATGAAAATGAACAAGAAAATAACAATAACTATGGTGGGCAGTTTAATCATTCCCTTGACTCTAGAAAAAATTTCTCAAGCCCTAGAGTTACCATTATCAGGAGAACATTATCACAAAGGGTTGCATTTTAAGGATAAATGATGGACCTTATTCCTAGAAAAAAACAGAAAGGGATCCTTTGACAGAACAAAGGGAATTCCGAGAGAATGATTCAATGAACCTTGGTCTAAGTTAGTACTGATCATCCAAAAATTCTTCACTTGTGATATTAGTTACAACATAGTTCACCTATACCACATTAGGTTTCTAAAACACATCAAGGGAGACATAAGAATCAAATTTCCTTACTTTTTCTATAGAAACTTGATGATGATGATTAAAAATGTAAAGTCTGAAACCAAACATAAGGAGGCCCAAATTGATCATCAAGGGCTCATAAAAATACTTGTTGATTATTAGTTGAGAACTAAGGGTATTATTTGGAGAGATTTCCTAATTCAGAATCAGTTTGTAGAACAAGCCATAGAAGACAAAATCGAATCAGTGCAGGAAACAAGAAGTATAGTGAATTCACCCCTCTTTGAAAAATTGATCAAAGAGAATGAGAATTTGAATGAAAAAGTGGGAAAACTGAAACCAAAGAATATTTTTCTTACCATGCAAACATTCAGATGGCTTGAGGAGAAAAATTCTTGGACAATCAAATATGAGAAGCAGAAGGTCAAAGCCTCAATCTACAAAGAGGAACAATACAAAGGTATAGAATCTCTTTTGTATGCAGCACAAAAAGAAGCTTCAGGGTTAGGTTTAGGATCAACATTAGAACTCAGGAGGTATAAAAGGAAAAAGCAAGCATGAGGACATGCTTGAACATCAGCTTGCAGGAGATGTTGGCCCTCGTTTTTGATCTCTTTTTGTTTATGAAAATACACTTTATTTGCCATAATTTCGATCTATTGTTGTGAAACCAGCTCCAAAAATAGAAGAAAAGAGATATCAATGTCTTAGAAATAAGCCACTTTGAGGGGGAAACCTCCAATACATTACATGAATGAACAATTCTTGGATGATACAAATGACAAAACCTCCTTTCTATATATAGGAGTCCATGGGGCCACAATGTAATCCTAGTGGGGTCACAATGTAATCCTAGCCGACCTAACAATAATAATGTAAGGGCACAATAATAACAATAAGGGGGTTACAGGGGTACAACAAGAACAATAATGGGGGCTACACTAACATAATAAGGGACTACACTATTAATATAGGGACTTAACATTCCCCTCTCCGTCAAACAAGTGTTGTCCTCAATGCTTGATTATTTCTTGATGCTTCTGTATAAAATTCTCATCCTCCCATGTGGAATCTTCTACAGGAAAGTTCTTCCACTTGCTGAGATACTCTGAAATTGATCGTACTTTTCGAGTTCTTGTTTCTATGACTGCTTCATAACTTATTTCGATGTGATGTTGATTTTCCTGTTGTTTCATTAGATTCTGCACCAAAGTTAGGTTATCCTTTGAGAGTTGGAGAACTTGTTGTTGATTCTCGATGTGATCTTCCACTAATTTATCATCCATATTAGTTTTTATTTGATCCTTCAAACCATCCAAATTAGCCTCCATTTTTTATTTTAAACCATCTATGTCATCTTCGGTTGTTCTTCGTAAGATCGAAATTTTTTGCACTTGGTACCGTAATTTTGATATCTCATACTGCAGTTATTCCTCTTCACGCGTCATAGTATATCTTTTTGAGGGCTTAATTGGTATGGACTTATTTTTTGGAGGAATTATAGAACCCAATACGAATAAAAATTCTAAAATATGTCCTTGGAATCACTTCAAAATGATTTTTCAAACAAACATTATGCAATTTTAAAAACCAAATACACACCGTTTTCTTTCTTTGGAGAAGCTTGATATTGAAATTGAATTATATATGTGATTTCGTATGCTCAATAACTAACATTTGGCACTGAGGTAGCCCTCTTAATTCTATTTTGAATGCCACAAGTCTGACCTAATTTGGATTCTTCAAGGAAAAGTTATGTCCAATCTCCCACAATGACCTAATTATGGACTGGTTCAGTAGAGTGAACTTGTACGACTTGCCACTTGTCACCGTTTGCTCCTTTGGCTCTGAAATTTATAGACAAGAAACTACAGTCCGTTTACTTCTAGTCACTTTTTACAGAATTCCAATCTGATTCTCAGAGAGAGGGTTGTGAAGATTTTCCCATGATCACCTCTTTGAGATGAAATTCGGGAGCCTGAAAAATACCTAACTTCCACAAATCATATCTCCAAACATATTACCAAACAAGCTCTGAAATTTTGCGATGATGTTCCTCAGGATTTCAGCTTCGTGCTCTAAAACTTTCAACTTTTGAACCTTTGTAGAAAAAACGTTATAGTAAAAATTCTCCGATGACCTTTCTAAGTGAAATTCAGGAGCCTGCAAAAATACCTAACTTTCACATATCATATCTCCGAAAATATTGCGAACCAAGCTCAGAAATTTTGCGACAATGTTCCTCAGGATTTCAGCTTCGTGCTCTAAAAATTTAAGCTTCTGAAACTTCGTAAAAAAAATGTTATAGCGAAAATCCTACGATGAACTTTTTAAGTGAAATTCAAGAGTCTGCAAAAATCCCTAACTTCCACAGATCATATCTCCGAAAATATTGCGAACCAAGCTCTGAAATTTTGCGACGATGTTCCTCAGGCTTTCATCTTTGCAGTCTAAAAATTTCAGCTTCGGAACCTTCGTAGAAAAAACGTTATAGCGAAAATTCCATGATGACCTATTTGGAGTAGCAAAACCCTAGAATCCAAAGCTCTGATGCCAAATGTTGTGAAACCATCTCCAAAAATAGAAGAAAAGAGATATCAGCACCTTAGAAATAAGCCACTTCAAGGGAGAAACCCCCAATACATTACATGAATGAACAATTCTTGGATGATACAAATGAAAAAACCTCCTTTCTATATATAGGAGTTCATGGGGCCACAATGTAATCCTAGTGGGACCACAATGTAATCCTAGCCGACCTAAAAATAATAATGTAAGGGCACAATAATACAAATATGGGGGTTACAAGGGTACAACAATAACAATAAGGGGGGCTACACTAAAATAATAAGGGGCTACAATATTAATATAGGGACTTAACATCTATACACCATCATATTCACCCTATTTTTCCCAATAAATGCATATATAGGTATTTAAATTAATTTTTTCAATTCTTAGAAGTTTTTATAAAAATTGAATTTTAAGTGCATCTTTGGACCAGGTCAGAAATTCTGGTAATGGCCTCATGGTTTCCATATTTACAAGACACTTGGGCTCGAGATGGATACATTTCTAGAAATATTGGGAACTAAGATTAAATGTACACCTGTTGGTTCAGTCAAAACGAGCTTTAACAAGCCCGATCAAAGGTGATCAAACAAGACCTGTTTTTATGGAAGATCCCTAGGAACTAGGTCAAATTTCTTATTTTATGGGATTTTCCATATTTTTATGGATTTAATGGATGATCTTGACTTGATTGGATAAGATAATGATAGTCATGGCTATAGGAGACATTTTAGATGAGTTTGTTGCATATTTTAATCTATTTAAGCCTAAGACTTTGAAGGCATTCATACGTAGAAATTGTGTAACTTAACTTAGATATTTCTAAGACTTTGGAGACTTAATTGAAAGACATGTTCCATTCCATTTTCTGCTATTATATGGTGAATTATTGACTGAAGTTTTAGTATCTGAAATCACTTTAAGTGTGCGAGGCAAGGGTGGAAGGCCCCCACACCGAGTTAAGTGCATTTTCTAGTTATTTTTATTTGCAGTTTTTGAACTAGTTTGTTTTATGCTTAATTTTTTAATTAGATATATGTTGATGTTTTATGAGTGTTGATGAATCTAGTTATCATTCTTATTCTGCATAGGAAAGGACAATGCAATGTTTAATTTCATTCTTTCTATCTTATTATGATCTAGAGCTAGAATTCATCTTTTCCTGCTTTTTAATGCTTTTATGAATTCATGTTTTCTAACAATAGTATTATTGATGAATGAATCTGTAATGAAGGAAAACCAAGATCTCTTTAGTTAAGATCCTCTTCAGTTATTGCTTCATGCATCTTGATCTTTTTCTCAATTAGTGGTTTTTTTTTTCTACTTCATGAAGTAATTTTGTAAGAGAAGGATAAACAAGTCTCTTAAGTTAGGAGATTATTCTGCTACTGATTACATAATTTAATTTAGAAATTGTTTAGTTTAGATTTATATTTGTAATATTCATGTCCTTAATCATTCATAAATCATATTCTAACTTGATCATAGCTGAAATCCATATATCTTGGGGATGCTTCTAAGTCCTACTAGCCTAGATTTATAATAAATACTTGTGTTTGTTTACCCAATAAACCCCCCAACATTTTGGCGCTGTTGCCGGGAAAGCATATTTCAAAATGGTCAATTAGGAAGATATATATATATATATATATATATATATATATATATATATATATATATATATATATATATATATATATATATATATATATATATATATATATATATATATATATATATATATATATATATATATATCTACACACACACACACACACACACACATCAAAAACAACAAAAACATAGTTTTTCTTTTAAGCTATGATTTTTTATACTTAGAGATAGAGATCATAAGGGTAGATTTGTGAAACAAAACACCCCAAAAAACCATCCATCCACAACACTAAAAACACCAGTTGTTGGAAGAACTACTATAGAAGAGTTAGAGGAAAAATAGAGATCCAAACAAAGATTAACTTTAGTTGAAAGATAGATCTTGTTAGCCTTAGAGATAAAAAGAAAACAATCACCAAAAGAACCTCCTTCCTTAGGGATACAAAAATATACAAGAAAACTAGTTGTTGAACAACTAGAGAAACATGTCCTTGAACAAATCAAAGTAGTGGAAGAAACACAAAATACACCTCATATTGAAACACTACATATCTCCGAATAAGAAATTACTGACGGAGGAGAAGGATCAAATAGGCCAATCATGAATTTTGAATGAATAATTGAATATGAAATACAACAAAGGGAATGGAAAAAGAAAAGAGAGGAAGAAAGGAAGTTGGAAGTAGAAAGAAAGGCAGAGGAAGGCAGAAGAATATAAGCACTTAGGTGGATAGAAGAAGAAAAAAGAAGAACATATGAAAATGAAAAATAAAATAACAATGATCAAGAAACTACTTTAGGTTTTTCAATTTAGATGCAAGAGAAATATTAGGAGAAGAAATAAAATTGAAAAACATTCAACCTTATGTATTGCCTAATTTCTATGGAATGTCAACAGAAGATCCTGATGCATTCATGTTCGAGTTTTATATCTTGTGTAGAACTTATGGATATATGGATGATACACACAAGCTTCGACTCTTTCCTGCTACTCTAAAAGAAACATCATTAAAATGGTTTATGGGTTTAGGAGAACATACAATAGCTTCTTGGGATGATATGAATAAATTTTTTCTTAAAAAGTATCAAGCTTACTGCAGGGCTAGAGACTCAAAAGAAGACATTTTTAGAATGACACAACAAGAAGATGAAAGTTTGGAGGAACATTTGGAAATATTTCTTTACAATTTGCAGAAATCCAAACAACATTATCCAAATCCTGACACCATTCGTACAATATTTCTTAAGGGTATTAGAGATGAATATTTAGATATACGTAATGTGACGGGAAAAGGAAATATCTCAAATTTACCATTTGAATAAATTGCTGAACTTTGTCAGAAATACTCTAGGGGAAGAGCAAAAAGTGGGAAGAGAGATATTACATCAAGAGCTTCCAAATTTGCAACAAGTTTAGTAACAAGAGCAGATATAGGAAGTTTACTAGAAAATTTCAAAACAGATCTCTTAAGCACTTTGGGAACACAAGTAGATGTCTTAAAGCCAAGAAAAAGAAAGAAGAACAAGATGAAATCCTAGAAAACTTTTGTCCAAAGTGTAGACAAAAACATCCACTAAGGGAATGTCCTTTGCAAGGTATACAAGTGTGTGGACTTTTCTTAGAAAATCATGCAACATAAAATTGTGCTAAATTAAAAGAGTTGCAATTGGAAGAAGTGAAAGGGGTATATTCTCTCTACTATATGGCACCAAGGAGACCTTGGCAACCAAGGATGCCTCAACAGTTCCCTCAACAAAACCCCCAGAATTTTCAATATCCTCACAATTCATGGAGCACTCTGATGCCATGGTAGGCTTAGCCTCCAAAACAATATCAAAATCTCAACCCTCCACAACCAGCCATCTCAGCATATGTATCCTAAATAGTATCAATATCAACAACCCCACCCTCCACAACCATTTCCTCAATACCAAAAATTTCGACAATGTCAACTAATGCCATTTCCACCCCAATATCAACCAATGTTAACACAACTTCAACAACTTCAACTTCCTACTAACCAACCACCTCCTAGACCAACACAATTGCCAGCTCAGCTAGTAGCTAATCCAAGTAACAAAGTGGATAGACCCCCATACCATGTGGAAGAGGCAACATATTATCCTACCTATTCTATTATTCCCATACAAGTTGTCCACTTAAAGTCTGGGAAGGTGTTACAGAAAGATTCTCCTCCAATAATAGAAGAACAAGCTGATTAGGGAGAATAAAGTCAATAATGTCAACCAGAACAAAAAAATCAGAAAGGTAAATCTATTATGACTTAGACTCCACCATATACAGAGAGGTTAATACAACTGAAGATCCCAATATCTTTTCCTAAATTTGATATTTTGGATGAGTTGAAGAACGCATATGTCAAAATTCCTTTGTTGAAGGTAATTAAAGATATTATGATATATGCAAAAACAATAAAGGAATTATGCATACATAAATATGGTAGAAGAAAAAGAGATCCACTTGCAATCCAGGTAATTGGAAGTTTAGCTAGTCTCATGTCTACAAATACAACCATTGAAAAATATGTTGATCTAGGGATTCCTATGGTTACTATTCCGATCAACAAATTTTCAGTGCCAAACACTTTAATAGACTTGGGAGCAGCTAAATGTTATGACTACAGAGACTATGAAACATTTGAATCTGAAAAACATTAGACCTACTACTACAGTCTTAGAACTTGCAGACAGATCTAAAGTTGTACCAGAAGGTATATTGGAAGATATCATTGTCTGATTGGATTCATGGGAGTATCCCGTAGACTTCTTGATTTTGCAGCCAAAAATCAATTTAGGAGGGAATCCCTTAATTTCAGGCAGACCATGGTTAGCCACTGCAGATGCTTCCATTGGATGCAGGTCAGGAAGTATGATTTTTGCACATGGAGATGAAAGAAAACATGTTACATTGCATCCTGCCACTCAAACTCCTTGTTTATTATCATGGCTTGATGGAGAATTACAACAAGAGCTTAAATCTGTTATTAGTATTAATCAAGTTTATAATTTTAGAGAGGAATAAGAAAATGAGGACTCATTATATCTTTTCATCTCAAAACCAAACATTTCGGAGAAGCTTAGAATAACTCAATACGAACCTGCAAGTCACCTTTTAAACCAATGTTTTTAGGAAAATTGTACTATACAATCATTGTAAGATACATTTGAAAGTATTTTTCGTATTAAATCAATTACCAATTCAAAGAGAAAAATCATTTAGATCAGTCCTGGGAAAAATTTGAATATTGGTAATAACTTACAATCATCACAAGAGCAAGAGCTAACAACACTGTTACAGAAATACTCAAAAGCTTTTGCCTAGGATTACATAGACATGCAGGGGATTCATCCAAAGACATGTATCCATCAAATGTACACTGATGATCAAATTAAACCTGTAAGGAAACCAAAAACAAGGATGAATCCTATGACGAAGGAAATAGTGAAAGAAGAATTGCACAAAATGTTACAAGACAGATTTATCTATACTATTTCTAAGAGTTAATGTGTTTCAACCTTAGTTGTGGTACCTAAGAAAAATGGAAAGTGGAGAATTTTTGTAGATTACAAAGAGATCAATAAGGCTAAATTAAGAGATCATTTTCCTTTACCATTTATTGATCAGGTTCTAGATTGATTAGCAGGGAAGAAATTCTTTTCATTTCTTGATGGATTTAGTGGATACAATCAGATAAAGATAGCATTGGAAGACCAAGATAAGACAACGTTCACATGCCCATGGGGAACATATGCATACAATGTATTACCCTTTGGTTTATGTAATGCACCTGCTACTTTTCAGAGAGTAATCCTTGCAATCTTTGCTAATTTGATCCATGAGTGTGTAGAGGTTTACATGGATGATTTCACTGTGTATGGTGGAACATTTGATGATTGTTTACAAAATATTGAAAAAGTTTTGAAAATATGCATAGAGACAAATCTATCACTCAGTAATGAAAAATGTTTTATGATGTTAACTGAGGGAATAGTGTTGGGACACCATATTTATTCTTCAGGAATTAAGGTGGACCCAACAAAAATTCAAGTCACTGTGAATTTAATACCACTCACAACACAAAAATAAGTAAGAAGTTTCTTGGGTTATGCAGGCTACTATAGGAGGTTTATTGAAAATTTCAGTAAAATAGATTTTCCATTATTCAAGTTACTTGCGAAATATGTGGAATTCCAATGGAAAAATAACTGTCAAAATGCATTTGAAAAATGAAAAGAAAAATCATCAATTTCACCCATTCTTCGGGGACCTAATTGGTTTTTTCCATTTCATATATCAACTGATGCATCTGAAATTGCTATAGGAGCATCACTTGGACAAAAAGATAATCTGTTTAATTATGACATATATTTCATAAGCAAAAAATTAACACCGACATAATTGAACTATACCGTTACAGAAAAGGAAATTTTAGTTGTAGTACATGCAGTAAATAAATTTCTACATTACATAACGAGTTATCAAGTATTCATCCACACAGATCATTCAACCATAAAATATTTAATGAACAAATCAATTACAAATGGCATAATAACTAGATGGATGTTATTGATGCAAGAATTTAACATTACTGTACAAGATCGACCAGGTAAGGATAATCAAGTTGCTGACTTTCTATCAAGACTTAATTCACTTGGTGATTCAAATCCAGTATTAGATAATTTTCCAGATGATCATCTATTTTCTATAAATGTCAAAACTCCATCGTTTGCAGATATAGCCAACTATTTATCATCTGGAATCCTACCATCTCATTACACAAATAAACATAAAATAAGCATAATTAGAGAAAGTGCTAAATATAGTTGGGTCAATGGTGATCTATTTATACTGGTGCTGATATAATAATAAGAAAATGTGTTAAAGAAGTCTAGATTATTTATATTTTGAAAGCATGTCCTAACGAGCCACGTGGGGGTCATTTTGCAAACAAGCGGACGACATACAAAGTGCTGAAACTTGGCCACTACTGACCAACCATCTTCAAAGACTCCAAGGCCTATGTGAAAATATGTGACAACTACCAAAGAATTGGAAGACCAGTGGCATAAGATGAAATTCCATTAAATCCATAAGTACTGATTGAAAAATTTGAGCAATGGGCTCTAGACTTTGTGGGACCAATCAACCCTCCATCAAACAGAAAGAAGTACATCCTGGTATGTACATATTATGTAACTAAGAGGGTGGAGGCAAAGGCAGTAGCACGATAAATAGAAGATATAGTTGTGTCTTTTCTATTTGAAGAGATATTTGTGAGGTATGGAGTTTCGCGATAGATAGTAACTGACCAAGGCAAATGGTTCACATCGAATATTATTCGAGATCTTCCGAAGAAGTAAAAGATCAAACACAAAAAATCAACTCCGTACCATCCTCAAGCGAATAGACAAGTGGAATCAACAAACAAAGTCCTAGAGAACATCATGACAAAGACTATACAAATGAATAGAAAGGACTGGTCAGAGAAATTGAGAGATGTACTATGGGCATATAGGATAACATGGAAAAACACAACTCAATTCAGTCCATATCAGTTGGTGTATTGAAAATAAGTTCTATTACTCATAGAATTTCAAATACATACTTTCAAGTTAGCAGCAGAGTTGGGGATGGAATTATCTGAGGTAAAAAAACAAAGAATCGTGGAATTAAATCAACTGGATGAGATACGACATCAAGCAGTAGAGCACATATATCTTGTGCAAGAACAAAAAACTAAATGACATGATTGATTCATCAAGAATAAAGTATTTCAGAAGGGAGATTGATGGCTCTTGTTCGACTCCAAGTTTAAAGATTTCAAAGTAAAGTTTATGACTCATTGGCTTGGGCCATATGAGATTGAGGAAATCTTTGATAATGGAGTTGTAAAGATAAAAACAATTGATGGAGCATCTATTTCATTTGTCATTAATGGACATAGGCTTAAAGTTTACAATAAGCTTATAAGTAAAGAGGACTTTATGAGAAAAATTTCAACAAATACTGATATGGAACTAATGGAACAACATAGTAAAATGCCTCCCATAATTCTAGAAGAAGAAGAATAATAATAAAAAAATAAAATAAAAAATAAAAATAAAAAAATAAAAGAGTTTGGTTGTGAAAATCGAGGAAACTAGCACAATACAAACTCGAATTCATATAGGAAAACCAATTTGTTTGGCCAATATGAATTATATTTTTGTTTTGATTTACTTCAATATGATTTTTGTAGATTTACTCTCCGAGACATGTCAGACTTGAGGACAAGTCTTAACATTAGCAAGGGGGAAGCATGTAATAAAACTATGTAAATAGTTTGAACAACTGAATTAAATAAGGAATCTGAATTATAAGTAAAAGGGACATGATATATCATTGAACATACTATGCAAAAGGGATTTGATAAATCACTGAAAATATTGAGCAGAAGGGACATGATACATCATTGAACATATACAGAAGGGACTTGAGTTATTATTAAGAATATTATCCAGAAGGGACCCGTATCATACAACATAAGAAATTTCAAGCATTGTTGAAAATTATGCCAGAAGGGACCTTGTTATAGGTCAATTTGGGCACCATTCACAATGACCTGGTTAACTGGGCATCATATCTAGGACCAATGATCAAGGGTCTATCATTCCCTATCATTTCAGTTGCTACATGCCCTAAGACAAGAAACAAGACAAATCAAGCAAGACGTTCATCAAGCAAGAATTTCCATGGTATGAAGCTTATTGTATAGCATATGAGAGCTCACCAATGCAGGCCCTAAGGAGCCTAAGTGCATTGCATATGCATTTAGCCCCATGCAAGGCTGCTCTAAAAAGAACTTGCCGACATTCACAGGTGAGTTGGTCACATTGGGAGCGAAATTCTCATTGTTCTGGAATCTCCACTTGGCCAGTGCCTTCTAGAAGAGTTCACATGTGTCAAACTTCGGATCCAAGTGTCCATTTTACATCTACATGAATGGAAACATATCTTGCCTATTTTTGGAAAGCTATTGATTGCAAAACAACCTATAATTCATCTCTAAATTGAACACAGATCTAAGTGTTTAAGGAGGAAGAATTTGAGTAGAGAAATGCTGGAGAATTTTCAATTGAGAGCTTGGTTTGTAGAGCTACTACTGGAGAGATTTATGCTGCGATGAGACTTGGAAACTTTGCTGAAAGGTCACTTCAAATCAATCACTAGGTTGTAACCTCCCTTTCTATCATCAATAAGAGTACTTCTTGTTTTTCCCTACATGCATCTATGTTAACTTTGATTTTCCATATTGTAAGATCTTGGTTGATGAATGTAGTTTATGCTTAACTGATTTAGCTAACTAGCTTGAATAGATATTTATATTATTGCATCTTCTGTTGTTTCAATGTTCTTTCTTGCAGGAAGCATTGAGCCAACGAACCGCTTGAATTTGAAGCTGTAGCAGAAGCGACAGAAGGAGCCATTTGGAAGTGACTGAAAAAAGTAAGCCTCCAATCCTCTCTGTATATCTGTTCTGAGTTAGGAGAAATGGTAGTATAGTCTTTCATTTGTTGTTCTAGACTAACACTTGTCTAGGGAAGCGTAATTTATCCGTAGATTACAATTCTGGCCCAACAAAATGGCAACTCTGCTAGGGATAATTTCTCTTCGTTTTAGGTGTTTTAGTCTCTGATTTTCTTTGATTATCCACCCAGTAGCTATTACACATAAATATTAGAATTTTTTAGAACTTAATTTACAAAGATAGTGAGCCAAACAATAGTATTTTTCCTTGCCTACTGTGCCCAACGCACCCTTAGTTAGGACACAGTGCTTTGCAGAGCACTGTCTCCCTTCCAAGCCTGTGTTGCAGAGCACTGTCTCCCCTTGGAGACTGTGTTGGATCCTGAAAGTGACCAAATTCCCTTAAAATTGAATTTGCAAATTGCTTCAGTTATGTTTGCTACTGTGTTCTGAAAATTTTGATGCTCAATTGACTAGTGACTCTATATACTTCTTCTTCCTTTGGCTAAAAATTTGTTCAATGTTTGTTTATAAAAGTTTTTCTTTATCAATGACAAGTTGATTTCAAATATTTTTTACGGTCGCATTAAGAATCATTTTCTTTCGAAATAGGAAATTGTCGTAAAATATTCATTTCCTTGATAGGATAAATTGTTGTTGAAATCATCGTTTTTCCTTCAAAAGAGAAATTGTTGTTTGTATTATTCATTTCTCGAAAGTAAAAAGCATTTCGATTATTGATCTTGTGCACCTAGTTTCTTTTCTGCATTCATAACATTAAGGAAACTGAAAAGAAAAACTTGCATTTGCATGTAGGATTGTGTGTTTTTTGCAAAAGGAACATTAGGAAATCTGTATTTAGTCTGTGATTCATTGATTTTGTTTTTGTTCATTGATTTTTTTACTCACAAATTATTTTCTCTTTTCCTAACAAACTAGCACTCTCTTCCCTTAGTAGCTAGGTTCTTCATTGAAAAAGCTGAAAGTGAAAGTTTGTTTATCATTCTTAGCTTGCATTTTAGGAATTTCATATACATAATCGTGGTGAACCTAAAAGTAAAATTCTTAAGCAAGATCAACATAAAATAAATCTAAATTTACTTAACAACGCATTGGAACCTTAATGATGACATTTAGAAGGTCTAGGCTAGAGACGTGTTCCGATGTCGTAAAACATAGCAGTTGTCGTTAACTTTTCTGCAATACATTATGAGTGTGATACCTCACTCCACGTACGTAAGTATATCGTAGCTCGTCCATGTACTCTCGGGTATATCAGGCGGTGTTGCAGTCTGATAAGTATAAAGGGGTGCTCTCACTATGCGGTTTCACATCAGACAATGCTAATATGGACTTGGGCCTCCATGTACCTTTGGGTATATTTGGGAGGACAACTTTTAGGTGATATCCATCCATAGTGAACCGAGTTGGCCACCCTGAAATTGTGATACACTGAACACATCATTCGGGGAGATTACCTGCCCGTACTTCTTGGTTCACCAAGAGGTATTATGCAGTTCATAGTTTCTTGGTAAACCATTTTTCCTAGCATTACCCTCTATTTGTTTATTTGTTTTTTGGTTAAAATAAATCATTAATCGTGGAAGAAAAAAATCCTACCCCCCATCGTTCGCGTAGATTAGGTTTGAAACCACGTTTACCACCAGAAGCTATTTCTGGTAGGCGAAGACGATCATGATCTGACGAATCAAGTACAATTCGTACCTCTAGCGAAAAATCATCATTTAAACCAGAGTTAGCTCAAATTGTTTCCACACATCCCTGTTCATTTATTGTTATCGAAACGGAGTCTTCACAGCTACCCGTGGTCACGATCCATTCAATCGCTGAGACCATACCTCCTGCACCTGACGTTGTTCAATCACAATTGATCGAGAACCTGTCTCTTCTTTGCCAGAAAATCTGAATCCTGAACAACCGAAAGTTGTTCCTACCTTGGTCACTCCACAAATATCTGTAGCCATTGAAACTCCTATCACACAGTCAACCGTCTGAAATATATTTTGGGCCTGATGGTGAAGTTCTTCCTCATGGTTTAATTGCGATTGAAGGAATCCCACAGCCTGATACACCTTTAAGTCCAACCCATTTTGGGGGAGACCTTTACCTGTATCAATATTTTCCTAAATCATTTCCATCTGATTTTGTTGATCCCATTTCCATTCAATCTCCCATTGATTTCGAAGAGTATGCATTTGGTCATAATACCATGCCTGAACCAACATATTCGGTTGGGTCTACTGTTCCAATTACGTCAGCTCCTACCCTTTCTACTCCATCGATGTTCACAACCTCACCAGAGTCATATTTTCACAGTGGCCCTTCAGTCCCAATAGGTTACAAATCATTATCTGGAACTTTCTCTGGTACATCTTCAAGACCATGGTCTTTACCAATGTCATCATTTGGTGTTTTAACTGGTAGTCCTATAGTTAGTACTGAACGACTTGATTCATTACATCCATCATTAGGGCAATATCAAGTCGGTCCTTATGGGTCAATTCCTTTAAGTACCATATCAACTGGACTCCTAGCATTCGGGGAACAATATTTTCCATCTTATTATCCTCCTTATGCTAGGGGGAAACCTTTGGTCACCCAATACGACAGTACTCAGTCACATTTTGGTCAAACTAATGTTGACATGAATGTTTGTCAATGGCAGCCCAGTCTGCCTATCCAACCACAAACGGTTGTACATTTGTATCAACCAGTTCAACCTGTTACACCCACTTCATTACCACTTGTTAATACATCTATAATCCTGTTACAGAATCAAAATATTTTACAACAACCTGTATCAGGGATCAATTATTGACAAGCTGGTGTACCATTTTATGGGATGTGAAAAACGCAACCTGGTTATACATATCAATCGAATCCAACTTACACTAATTTGGGTTATAACATTGGTGGAAAGACCCCTTGGTAGCCACAGGTGCAAATTCCTCAAAATTCATATCAAAAAGTATCATATCCAGGTTTTGGTCAACAGAATTCTCAAGCGTTTGCTATGAAAAATAACCCCTATTTAGGTTACCAGCCTCAAATTCCATATGCTGGTGCTCAAAGACCTATTGCCCAAGCAATTCCATCTTATCCTGGCTATGCTCAACCTGACCTTAATATATAGTTTCCTTTTGTTACAACCTTGGAATTACCAGATTTAAACCGGTTAACCAATGATCCTATCAATTATGCTCCTTGGTGGCCGGTGATGCCTCATAAATTACCCTCCTAAATTCATAAATTCAATGGAAACCTTAGAGAAGATCTATCAACTCATGTTATGAATTATCATTTATGGTGTTCATCAAATTCCCTAAATTATGATTCTGTTCGATTACGTCTTTTCCAGCGAATGCTCACAGGTCCAGCTGCTAAATGGTACATTGAATTACCTAGAACTTCTTTCGACAATTTCACTACCTTAGCTACTGTCTTTTTGACCCATTTTCAGTTACCAATCAGATACGAAACTGGAACGGAAGTCTTGACTAACTTCAAACAGACTAATGCTACTCACATTTCCGATCATATTCATGAGTGGTGTCGCCGTCGACGAATGGTTAAGACATTTGTTGCCGATCAGCTCCTTGTTGAATGGTTCATTAAGTCCCTGTTACCATCTATAACTGAGGATGTGGCTAAATGTGGCGTCGTCACAGAAGAGAAAGTTATCACTCGTGCCCAATATTTAGACTTGATTTACACTCACTTTGGCACACTCTATGAGAAAATTCCAAATGCACCGCGGTATAATTTCAATGTTCCTCCTCAAATAAAGGAATCTCATACCGGAGACAACTTGATAGGCACTGGAAACACACACCACCCTACTGCATCTAATCCTGCTCCTACTTCTGAAATTAATGCCGTGTCATTTGACAAAGGCAAAAGTGACAAGCAACTAGGAAGTAAGAAAAAGGGGAAATCAAAGAAAAATAAAACTTCTAACCTACAGGAACGATCATCTGATCAACCGTCTAGACCACAAAAACCTTGTTATCCATGTATAATCTATAGCGAAGAGCATTTTGTTCCTCACTGTGCTAAATTCTCAAAAATCATCAAGAATTCTCATGCATTAGCTGTGTTGACAGACCCATTCCCAAATCCAGACATAAATTTGGTTGCGACGGATCCAACTCCTAGTTCCCAAGTGTTAATGTTATCCACTACAAAAAATTCACAAGATATTTTGGTGTCGACGTGGAATAAATAATATGGTAGTCCGGTCACTAATCAACCTACTACCTCGACAAAAAATCCATCTAATGAATCGGTACCACCTCCTGTTATTCTTGAATTGATGATTAAACCACCAAAGGGAGTAATTCATAAATCAACATATAATCCTCAAGCAAGAGCTGCACAAAATTACAATACAGTTTAATATTTGGCTCAATCCCCTTCAACTATGTCCACTCTTGAGGTATTGCAAAATTGTCCCTCTCAGAAGCAAGCTTTATTGTCGACCATTGGTGGAATTGATCCAACTAATTCTAATCTTGTCGTCTTTAATCATACGGGCTATGTGCCGCAATTACCAGCAGAATTGGCATTCTCCATCCAAGTAAATGTTCTCAATCACCTTGTTCATCGCATTATTATTGATGAGGTAGCATCTAGGTGCATTTTGTCTCTAAACTGTTGGAAGTCACTTGGCTCGCCGCAACTATCACAATCATCAATGAAGTTGAAGGCTTTTGATGGAAGAACATATAAACCTTGTGGTATTATCAATAATCTGCAAGTTGAATTAGGGGGAAAAACAGTAAGTATTGATGTTGAGGTTGTTGAAGGACCCCTTAACTATAATATTTTACTTAGAAGACCATGGGTATATGCGATGACTGCCATTGTTTCTACATATTTTAGAATGATTGCCTTTCCACATAAAGATACAATCACAGTCATTAATCAATTATCCTTTTTTACCTCCGCTTTGTGGGTAACTAAAAGCATTCCATATATTCACTTACCCCAAATAGAAATTCAGAACATTGGTGTAGGAATCTTAAAGGATTCCACTCTTATGGGAACCTTTGCATTACTGCTGCCCGCGACGTCTACAGAAATTGCAAGCATAGAGACCTGCTACATGATCTCTTCCACTCTATCTAGCTTAAGGGAGAGTACGTGTGATTTTTGATATTTCTACGTTGGATGATATTTTACCGCTCAGCCCTATTGAGCTACAATAGCAATCAATATATTTGGCTGTTGGAAATGTTGTCATTGATGGCAAAGGAATTGGCAAAGACAGGAGCAGCACCTAAAATATCCATAAGGAAAAAGAGACAGAGAGGTAGCAGAGGCAGCAGATGAAACAGAGGAATTAGAGATAGAACAGTAGAGTTGAATTAGGGGTTTAATACAGTTTTCAAAGGAGATGACAAAAGGGAGAGCTGCTAGGAAGAGACAAGGTAATATATTGAAGGACAAATTGAATATCTGGCCAAGATTTGTATATGTTAATGAAGAACTGTGGAATTGTGTTAAGTATGGTTGAGTAAATCTGGAATATATATGACCTGTGTGATCAATTTCATAATGGGCAGAGGATACCAACAGTGCCCAGAGAGGAATAAAATAATTGTTGCAGAGTTAGGGATATGTGTATTATATGTGTATTGACTGATGTAATTCTTGTGTGGAATCCCCTGAACCTCTGTGTGAATAATCTCTGTAATGGAGTCGAATGATGTCTTGTGTAATTGGAAGGCTTGAATGATACTCTGTATCTAATGAGGGAGTTGATGGGAGATGGCGCAGATTAATGGAGTAGCGGAACACTTGGTGACGACGGAACGCGAAGTTGGACGGAACTAGGAGTAGAAAGGCAAAACCTTAGAGCGTAACTTAATTATAATAATACATTGAAAAGGAAACGAAACCCTGTGTGGAAGAGCGGAACCATGACCAAGCGAACAGTGAAGGCGGTTTATGGTTTTCATCGCACCGCCTATGCGGAGCAAGCAATATTTCCTGGTTGAGGAGCGATTCCATAGAGTGCTCGACACGCGTCCCTATACGACTTCACAAAACCACTTTTCACTGTGCGCCATCGCGCGTTATAGTTCGACCCAGGACGCCCAACGATATCGTTGAGCGCCGTTGATCTGGGAAGGGGTCATCGGACAATCGTCATTTGTTGAAGATGCGCAAAGATTAACACAGGTATGACGGACCATCGCATGTTAACGTTCAGCATCGGAGGTCAAGTGATATGTATATATGCCGTTGATATGGAAGCTTGCTAATCTAATGGTGATCAGACGCTGGACTTGTGCAAAGTTTACTGTGGTAAGATGAGCGTATTGTATTGGCTATTGACTATGTATGTGGGGCCCGGGATCAAAGGTTTATCGTAAGATTAATTTATTTGGAAGCGTTGGATATTTCTATAAATTCCAAAGGGTTAAAATTTAGACATAAGGCTTGGGAATTCAAAATTTGTAAATATATTTATTTGTCAATTTCTTTAAAATTGATAAATAAAAATTAAAAAGAGATAAAAAAGCCCCGTGGGATAAACTGAAAAGAATACTGACAGAGGAATACCATTAGCGGTTCGTGGTTTTGACTCATGGTTTTAATAAAGGCAAAATTATATAAGGAGAAGAAAAAAATAGAGAATGTGTGTGCATTGTAAGGGTTGTGAATAAAAATTTCTCCAAAGAATATCTGTATGGGCGAGCTCTGTTCTTAACTGATAAATCTGAAACTACGATGCACCCATGAATATAATGATCTGACGATGATGAATCTCTGGTTTGAATGACGGACGAAATCATGAAGAACTGGAGTGAGTATACAGAAAATAAATAAATCTGGTGACTGGCAAGGTATGTCGTATGGAAACTGGTGGATCCAGTATGAAAATTGATGAAACGTGGTCTGCAGTGGTGCTGAGGATCGAAGCCTTCAGAGAGGGGGTTGTAGCTTCCTTCCAGTGGTAGCTGGTAAACGAGAGTAGGGGGTAGTAGCTCCCTTCCAGGAGAGGCTGGTAAACGAGAGAAGGTTGTAGCCTTCTGCAGGTGGGTGCCTGCGTGCTGGTATAAGTCTGCACCAGCATATATTGTAAGAAGTTTTCTCTATAATAAATATTGAAGATTGAGATTACAACAGCGGTGGTTTTCTCCCGAATTGGGTTTCCACCTTTAATCCTGGTGTTCATATGTGTTGTTTATGTTTGATGGTTTGTTCTGTTATTTATGTTCATGATTAATGCTTATACGATGCAATGCTCTAAGTAAAGACATAATAATAAGGCTTTGGTTATACATGTTGGATGCGATACGCAACATATGGTTTTAAGAGAAAGAAAGAAAAAATTTTCAGCCCCTAGTACTATTTACCCCCCTCTCAGGGTTTTTCCCAACAATTGGAATCAGAGCAGGTCCTTCTGAAAAGGCTTAGCCGCTAGAAGGAAGATCAAACAAGATGAGCAATCAAGAAAGAACAGCATCTATCAGGCCTCCGCTCTTCAATAGAAACAATTTAATCTTCTGGAAAAAAAGGATGAGATCCTATCTTCAGTCTCTGGGAGCAGATGTATGGGCTATAGTTGAAGGAGGATATCAATATCCAGTCGCAGTACCAACAGATCCAACGGAAAGAAATAATTATGAAACAAATGCAAAAGCCCAGTCCAATGCTCTGTTAGGAAGTCTATTTGAATCGGGAAATTTGTCAAAGTCATGCGGTTGAATAAAACCAGAGGCAATATGGGACAAAATCATTCTAATTTATGAAGGTGATGCAAAGGTAAAAAGTGCTAAACTCCAAACTCTCAGAATTCAATATGAAAATCTAAAAATGGAGAATGAAGAGAGCATTGCCAATTTCTTCTTACGTCTTGATGATATTGTAAATCATATGAGAAATATGGGAGAAACTATAACATAATCCACTTTGGTTGAGAAAGTCTTGAGATCACTAACGACAAAATTTGAGTCAAAAGTTTCTGCCCTTGAAGAAAAGCAGGATCTTCAAAACCTTACTGTGGTGCAACTTCATGGCATACTAAATGCATATGAAATGAGAAGAGGAGGACCTTCTGAAGTCAAAGAAGCAGTCTTTAGAACTTCTACAAAAGGGAAGGAAGTACAAAAAACAGAAGGATCAGGATATATCTCAGAAGAAGATGAGATGAACTTTGTAAAGAAACTTAGAAAGCTTCTCACCGGACGGTTGAGAGGTAAAGCTTCCTTTCAAATGTTTGATTGTGTAAGAGTGGGTCATTATGCTGCTAAGTGTCCTTATAAAGAAACACATAAAAAGGGGAAGGAAGTAGCAAGAAGGAATAAGAATCTTTTTAGCACTAGAAAGAGTTACTATACACATGAAGACAGTGATGGGTTATCTGATAGTGAGGAAGAATGTGAACAAGATCTTAGACTTCTCATGGAATTTGAAAAGAAATCTAGAGAAGAAAAGGATACTTTTGTGGATGCTCTAGAAGACAGTGATTTTCTTGATGAAAAAAATAAACTCAAAATTTTCTTAGAAGAGAGTAAAATAACCATAGAAAGTCTGAAAAATCAGCTTGAAGAAAAGGAGAAACACAATGAGAAATTAGAGTGTGAAGTAGTAAGTTTAAGAAAAGAACTTGAGAAAGTAAAGACTCTGAATCTTAGATTTGCTAAAGGGTCTAAAACCTTAGATGAGATTATCAAGGTACAACATTCTCCTCTTATAAAGACAGGTCTTGGATATATTGGAGAATCTTCTCAAGCTTCAGCACCAAATTATCTAAAAGCAGTTACAACTAGTTTACAACATGCTGCCACTCAGCAAGGGAATAAATAATCTTTACAGGTAAAGCATGATAATCTCAATTCAAAGAAAACTAACAGGAATGTCTTTCAAAGAAACACCAATCAACAGGTAAACTCATGTAGAAGATTTTATGATCGTAGAAACTTCTTCTTCAATGGACAATGTTTCTCATGTCACAATTTTGGTCATAAAGTTGTTCAATGTGTTGCATATAAAACCATCATGACAAGAGAAGCAAGAAAGAACAGGATTGATACTGAAACAAAGAAGAATACTTATAACAATTTTTCTCCTCTTCAAAATGAAGTTGATTGTGCTTATTTCAATAACTTTGGCCATGAAGAATCTGAATGTAGGAGAAAAGTTCAACCAAAAGAACATGTTCCTTCAAGCTCCAAAGTACGGAGAAAGAAGGAATTACAAGTTGAAAATTGTGGCATAGCGTTATTTGCAGACGATGAAGAAAACCAATGGTACACTGATAGTGGATGCTCAAGACACATGACAGGTGATAAAGACAAAATTCTTGCATATAGTGCTCTGGAAAAAGAAAAAAATGTTACATTTGGAAATGACACTCCTGCGGTCATTGAGGGAAAAGGGTCTGTTTTTCTAAAAGAAAATGTGAAAGCTAATGAATTCATGTATGTGGATGGATTAAAGCATAACTTTTTAAGTGTAAGTCAAATGTGTGGTCAAGGAACTGAAGTTGTCTTTAGTTCAAAAGAATGTGTGGTACGTGATCTTGATAAAGGTAAAGCAATTATAAAAGGAAAAAGAACTACAAACAACCTGTATATATTGAAGAACCCCAAAGAACAATGTTATCTGAGTAAATATTCAGAAAATTGGCTATGGAATAGAAGGTTGGGGCATCTGAGCTTCTCTCAAATTAACAAATCAAGTAGACTTAAAGCTGTTTGTGATCTTCCCAATATTACCCTACCTGAAAATATCATATGCAAATCCTGCCAATTCGGCAAGCAAACCAAGGTACAATTTAATGCCAAGGAAGGATCATCAAGTAAGCCTCTTGAACTCATTCATACTGACATATGTGGACCTATGAGGAAAATTCACCACGTGGTGAAGAATACTATATCTTATTCATTGATGATTTCTCTAGAATGTGTTGGATTAGGTACATACATACAAAGATGAAGCATTTGAAAATTTGAGATCTTGAAAGCACTAGTTGAGAATGAATTAGATCTAAAAATCAAGTGTCTCAGATCTAATCGAGGAGGAGAATATACATCCAATTAATTCCTTGAATTTTATGAACAACATGGCATAAAAAGACAGTTCTCTGTAGCTGGCACTTCGCAACAGAATGGCGTTGCAGAAAGAATGAACAGAATAGCTCAACAAATGGCTAGAGCTATGCTTGATGATTCCGGAACACCTGACACATTTTGGGGAGAAGCGGCACATACAGCGGTAAATATTCTTAACAAGGCACATGTTCGTGTAAATAGTGACAAAACTCCATATGAACTTTGGTATGGTAATCCTCCCACTGTGAAGCATTTTAAAGTTTTTGGAAGCAAATGCTTTATCAAAAATAATGATGAAAAACTTGGCAAGTTTGAACCCAGAGCAGATGAAGGAATACTTCTTGGTTACTCCTCTAGGAGTAGAGCATATAAATGTTACAATAAAAGACTTCGGAAGATTGTTGAATGTATTGATGTTGTTATTGATGAATCTCCTGCAGCTCCAAAAGAAGAAAAACAAACAACAGATGAAGACGATGATGACATATATCCTTCTACATCAAATAGGAATGATATAGACAGTGAACCCAATGAAGAACCCGAAGATGATTTATCTGAAAAAGCTCCATCCAGATATGTTCAAAAGAATCATCCAAAATCTCAAATTTTGGGAGAAAAGGGATCAGGTGTACAAACAAGAAGGACTCTTGTGGGATCTTCTAGCAATCTGGCATTTCTGTCCACTATTGAACCTCACAATGTCAGTCAAGCTAGCAAAAATGAATGTTGGATTCAAGCCATGAATGAAGAGCTTGATCAAATTGAAAAGAATCACACTTGGGAATTAGTACCAAGACCTCATGACAAGAATGTCATTGGAACTAAATGGATATTCAAAAACAAGTTAAATGAGAATGGGGATGTTATAAGAAATAAAGCTAGACTTGTTTGCAAGGGGTATGCTCAACAAGAAGGTATAGAATTTGAAGAAACCTTTGCTCATGTATCCATACTTGAAGCCATAAGAATGTTTCTTGCTTTTTCAAGCTTCCAACAAATCAAAGTTTATCAAATGGATGTTAAATTTGCTTTTCTCAATGGTGATCTAGAAGAAGAAGTTTATATAGAACAACCAGAAGGATTCATTTTGGGAAATGATGAAAAACTTGTTTGTAGACTTAAAAAGGCTCTATATGGTCTCAAACAAACTCCAAGGGCATGGTACTATCGTCTTGACAAATATCTTCATCAACAAGGATTTTCAAAGGGGTCTGCTGATAGCAACTTATACACAAAAACTGAAAATGAAAAACTATTGATTGTGGTTTTATATGTTGATGATATCATTTTTGGAAGTAATGAAGAGTCTATGAGTCAGAAATTTGCTTCTGATATGCAGCAAGAATTTGAAATGTCTTTACTTGGGGGAACTAACATTCTTTCTTGGATTGCAAGTGCAACAAGCAACATATGGCATGTTCTTATCACAAGCAAAATACCTCAAGCAAATCCTGAAGAAGTATGGCATGGAAGATTGCAAACTTGTAAGTACACCAATGATAACCGGATGTAATCTCAGTTCTAGTGATGATTCCCCCATGGTGAATCAACCAGAATACAGATCTATGATAGGAAGTCTACTTTATCTCACTGGGACAAGACCAGACATTACGCATGCAGTTGGGATTGTTGGACGATTTCAAGCCAATCCAAAAGAGTCTCACCTTCAGGCTGTGAAAAGAATATTCAAATATCTACAAGGAACTGAATATTCAAATATCTACAAGGAACTCAAGATTTTGGACTATGGTATCCAAAAAATGCTGATCTTACTCTTCATGCATACACTGATGCATTTTGGGTTGGAAGTGTTGATGATCGGAAAAGCACTAGTGGTGGTGCATTCTATATGGGGCCCTAGTTAGTATCTTGGTTCAGCAAGAAGCAAAGCTCCATTGCCTTATCTACAGCAGAAGCAGAATATGTGGCTGCAGCATCATGTTGCACTCAACTTCTCTGGATGATGCAAACCCTACAAGACTTTCAAATCAAATGTTCACCTCCTATCTCCATTATGTGTGATAATATAAGTGCCATCAGTATCTCAAAGAATCCTGTTATGCATTCCAAGACCAAGCACATTCCCATCAAATATCACTTCTTACGTGAACAAGTGCTTGAACAAAAGGTGAAATTGGATTATGTTCCCTCCAAAGAACAAGTTGCTGATATATTTACCAAACCTCTACCCAGGGAAGCGTTCGAATATCTCAGACAGAAACTGGGAGTAGTCTCTGCCATGCAGAGGATCAGGTCTACTTAAATACAGAAGATTAAATTGGTTGTGAGGTGCTGTTAAGCATCTTTGAATGCACAGGCTCAGGGGGAGCATTGGTCATATGAAAAGGATGAATTGTTGGTCATATTATGTTTGAAGATGCAGTATGATCTCAGGGGGAGCATGGCATTGTCGGTTCAAAGGATCTTGATCAAACTCTTTGCCATTGATGTCAAAGGGGGAGGAAAAGCAACAAAGGGCTTTTATAAGGCCATCAGAGGAAGAGTATTGCCATCAATGCCAAAGGGGGAGATTGTTGGAAATGTTGTCATTGATGGCAAAGGAATTGGCAAAGACAGGAGCAACACCTAAACTATCCATAAGGCAAAAGAGACAGAGAGGTAGTAGAGGCAGCAGATGAAACAGAGGAATTAGAGACAGACCAGTAGAGTTGAATTAGGGGTTTAATACAGTTTGCAAAGGAGATGACAAAAGGGAGAGCTTCTAGGAAGAGACAAGGTAATAGATTGAAGGACAAATTGAATATCTGGCCAAGATTTGTATATGTTAATGAAGAACTGTGGAATTGTGTTAAGTATGGTTGAGTAAATCTGGAATATATATGACCTGTGTGATCAATTTCATAATGGGCAGAGGATACCTATGGTGCCCGGAGAGGAATGAAATCATTGTTGCAGAGTTAGGGATATGTGTATTATATGTGTATTGACTGATGTAATTCTTGTGTGGAATCTCCTGAACCTCTGTGTGAATAATCTCTGTAATGGAGTCGAATGATGTCCTGTGTAATTGGAAGGCTTGAATGATACTCTGTATCTGATGAAGGAGTTGATGGGAGATGGCGTAGATTAATGGAGTAGCGGAACACTTGGTGACGGCGGAACGCAAAGTTGGATGGAACTACTAGTAGAAAGGCAAAACCTTAGAGCGCAACTTAATTATAATATTACATTTAAAAGATGACGGAACCTTGAGTGGAAGAGCGGAACCATGACCGAGTGAATAGTGAAGGTGGTTTACGGTTTTCATCGCACCACCTATGCGGAGTAAGCGGTATTTCCTGGTTGAGGAGCGATTCCATAGAGTGCTCGACACGCGTCCCTATACGACTTCACAAAACCACTTTTCATCGCGCGTTATAGTTCGACCCAAGATGCCCAGCGATATCGTTGAGCGTCGTTGATCTGGGAAGGGGTCATCGGACGATCGTCATTTGTTGAAGATGTGCGAAGATTAACACAGGTACGGGGGACCATGGCACGTTAACGTTCGGCATCGGAGGTCGAGCGATATGTATATACGTCGTTGATCTGGAAGCTTGCTAATCTAATGGTGATCGAGCGTTGGACTTGCGCGAAGTTTACTGTGGTATGATGGGCGTATTGGATTGGCTATTGACTATGTATGTGGGCCCGGGGTCAAAGGTTTATCGTAAGATTAATTTATTTGGAAGCGTTGGATATTTCTATAAAGTCCGAAGGGTTAAACTTTAGACATAAGGCTTGGGAATTCAAAAGTTGTAAATATATTTATTTGTCAATTTCTTTAAAATTGATAAATAAAAATTAAAAAGAGATAAAAAAGCCCCGTGGGATAAACTAAAAAGAATACTGACAGAGGAATACCAATAACGGTTCGTGTTTTTGACTCATGGTTTTAATAAAGGCAAAACTATATAAGGAGAAGAAAAAATAGAGAACGGTGTGTGCATTGTAAGGGGTGTGAATAAAAATTTCTCAAAAGAATATCTGTATGGGCGAGCTCTGTTCTTAACTGATAAATCTGAAACTACGATGCACCCATGAATATAATGATCTGACGATGATGAATCTCTGGTTTGAATGACGGAGACGAAATCATGAAGAGCGAGTGTGAGTATACGAGAGAAAATAAATAAAGCTGGTGGCTAGGCAAGGTATGTCGTATGGAACTGGTGGATCCGGTATGAGAATTGATGAAACGTAGTCCATAGTGGTGTTGAGGTCGAAGCCGGAGAGGGGTGCTTCCGGTGGTAAATTGCTTGAAGTAGGGGGTAGTAGCTCCCTTCCCGGGGAGAATTTGGTAAACGAGAGAAGGTTGTAGCCTTACGCGGTGGAGTGCACAACGTGGACAGTATAAGTCTGCACCAGCATATATTGTAAGAAGTTTTCTCTATAATAAATATTGAAGACTGAGATTACAGCACCGGCGGTTTTCTCCCGAATTGGGTTTCCACCTAAATCCTGGTGTTCATATGTGTTGTTTATGTTTGATGGTTTGTCCTGTTATTTCTGTTCATGCTTAATTCTTATTTGATGCAATTCTCTAAGTAAATACATAATAAGATATCTGGACATACATGTTGGATGCAATACTATAACATATGGTTTTAAGAGAAAGAAAATAAAAATTGTTCATCCCTAAATACTAATTCACCCCCCCCCCCCCTCTCAGTATTTTTTCCAATCTAAGCACTTGGGCGAGAAAATCTGATCGACTGAAATCAGCGTCACCAAGTGTTTGGGTTGATCGTTCATTAGATTTTGGCACTCCATCTAATTCATTTTCTTCAAAAATTTTGACAAATGAAAATATTTTGGAAGCTATGATGGCAGAAGGAGAATCATTGGAATATTATCATCATCGTTCCCATCCTCCAGATTATGAAGAAAATAATCTTAGTGAACTATATCACCCATCCATTCAAAATTTCTTTTCGAATTTTTTTCCAATTAATGCAATTGAATTTGAGAGAAATTTATCAAATATTGAAGAAACGATTTTTATCGATATTTTGACTAAACCTGGCATTATAGAAAATATTCATGTTGGTGTATCTTGTTCTCCATCAGAACTTGATTCATATCACTCTCTTTTTCATGAATTTCATGACGTATTCGCTTGGTCTTACGAGGAAGTGCCAGGCATATATACTAGTATAGTTGAACACACTATTAATATGTATCCTGATGTCAAACCAATGCATCAATGGCTTCGTCCTGTTCATCTAAAGAAAGCCGCTGCCATCAAAGCAGAGGTTGAAAAAATTTTGCGTGCTGATTTCATTTACCTTGTTCTGCTAACTGAGTGGGTTTCCAATATCGTTGCTGTTATGAAGAAACAAGGAACCATTAGAGTGTGCGTTGATTATCGGGATGTTAATCAGGCTTGTCCAAAAGACAACTATCCTACTCCCTTTATCGACCAGATTATTGACGATTGTGCTAGATGTGAAATATTTTCATTCATGGATGGATTTTCCGGCTACAATAAAGTCAATATCCGCCCAGATGACCAACAAAAGACAACATTCATCTGTCCCTGGGGCACATTCACATATAGGAAACTCCCGTTTGGTTTAAAGGACGTTGGGGAAAATTTTCAGAGAGAAATGGATTACGCTTTCAATGACATCAAGCACATTTTTCAACCATATCTAGATGATTTACCAGCGCATTCACAAAATCAGACTGATCACCCGGTGCATTTGAGAGCCATTTTCTTACGCTACTGACACTACAAGATACACCTCAATCCATAAAAATGTGTGTTTTGTGTTGGTTCTAGTCGATTGCTCGGATTCGTAGTCTCAAAAGAAGGAATTCGAATAGATCCACTGAAGATACGGGCCATTCTTGATTTTCATGCACCATCAAACCTACTTCAAATACAGAAACTTCAAGGAAAGGTTAACTTCCTGAGAAGGTTCATTCCAAACTATGCCGAAATGGCTAAAGGATTTACTCGATTATTGAAAAAGGGGGTTCCCTTCCATTGGGACCAATTTGCGCAAATTTTTTTTGATGCTGTCAAGGACCATCTTGTCCGAGCATCATTAATGTATCCTCTTAATTATCAAAATGATTATTTCCTATATATCGCCGTGGATGAAACGACCATTGCTATGGTTTTGGTCCAAGTAGAAGATGGAATTGAAGATCCGATCTATTATTTGAGTCGCAATCTCAATGATACGGAAGTTAAGTACTTGTACGTGGAAAATCTTGCCTTGGCAGCTGTTCAAGTTGTTCAAATATTTCGACATTATATCCTGCTCCGAAAAACAACAATAGTTTTGGATTGCAACCCCATGAATTACATCTTATCACGTCAATTACTGGGGGGAAAATATTCAAAATGGATTGTCATTTTGCAGGAATTTGATTTGGAATTTATCAAATCCAAATCAAAGAAGTCTTTAGTTTTGGTTGAGCTTCTCTGTGACCTTCCCTCTGATAGTACTGCTACTACGTCAGAACCATCTATTCCAGAAGAGTCTCTGTTTTTTATCGGATCATCTGATCTCTGGTATGGAGATTTCATCATTTATCTCCAAACCCAAAATTTTCGACCTAATACATCTTGCTCTGATCAGCGACGTATTCGATACCAAGCCAAATATTATCTGATCGTCGGCGATACACTTTATCGTCATGGTGTCGATACTATTTTAAGGAGGTGCCTCACTCATGAGGAGGCCGAAAAAATCTTAAATGATTGTCATGCTGGGGCTTGTGGTGGAAATCTATCTGGATATGCTGCCGCGCAGAAGATACTTCGCGCTGGTTACTTTTGGCCTACTATTTTTCGAGATTGTATCCTCGCAGTCAGAAGTTGTCACGCATGCCAGATTTTTGACCGTAAAATCCACAAAATGCCAGTGCCAAAGCATCCTGTTGTCTCTTGTGGATCATTTACGAAATGGGGTATTGACTTCATGGCCTGTAACCCTCCTTTGTCCGGGGAGCACGGTTATATTATTGTCACAGTCGACTATTTTACCAAATGGGCTGAAGCGATGCCTACATTCAACAAAAAAGGACAAACAACTGCATTGTTTTTCTTTAACCACGTTATTGCATGGTTTGGCATCCCACAGGCTATAGTTATGGATCATGGGAAGCATTTTCGCAACCATATGATGTCTGAATTGACAGCCAAGTTAGGATTGTCACATGATAACTCTACTCCTTATTATCCACAATCAAATGGACAAGTTGAAGCTATTAAAAAAATTCTTAAATGAATGCTTCAACGAATGATAGGAGTTCGTAAAAGGAACTGGCACTTGATCCTATACTCCGCCTTGTGGGCATATCGAACCTCGGTGAGAAACGCAATCGGATTTAATCCTTTTCAATTGGTGTATGGTATGGAAGCTATATTACCAATCCAATGTGAAATATCATTGTTAATACTCGCGATAGACTTGTTACTTGACACCTTAGAAGAATAAGCACATCTCCTTAACCTCATCCATCTAGATGAAACATGTCGTGAAGCCCAATTGGCCAACGAAGCACATAAGAGACGTATAAAGGCACAATATGACAAAAATTTCCAGCCTCACATCTTCTTAGAGGGAAACTTGGTCCTTCTTTACGATCAAGAAGCTGATGTAAAGGTACAGGGAAATTCGAACCATTATGGCATGGCCCCTATATTGTCAAAAGAGTTTTTGCTAAGGGTGCCTACGAGTTAGTTGATTACGATGGGATTCCATTGGCACAACCTAGAAATGGGTTGTATTTGAAATGTGACTATGCATAATCATGAGCGTAGTAATTTTTTGTATTATATTGATTATATGCTGTTGATTTGCATACACTATCTTAATTTGTTTTTTATATTTTTCTTGACGTTAGTAATCCGATTTACATTTTATGGCAGATGTCTGAATCTTCAGAACCATTTTTTGGATATGCTGATGGTGCTAGTTGTAGTACGCAAAATCTATCCTTTGCAACGTGGGCCATTTTCGCTCCAAATGACGAGTTAGTAAGTTTTCAAGGGATTTGTATTGGTAGATCGATGAATAATATCGCTGAATATAGCATGTTGATCGAACTTCTCTCTGATTCCATTGCATTTGGTATTAACCGCATAATCATAAGGTCAGACTCACAACTTGTGGTACTACAACTTACTAGTATTTATTTTGTTAGAAATCCAAAAATTCTTGGATTTTTCCTAAGAGTTCGACTTTTGGAAAGACATTTTGATTTCATTCAATATGAACACATTTCCAGAAATATGAACACTTTAACTGATTCATTAGCTAATCAAGTTTTAGATAGAAATTTGCGACATAGGTAAAGAAAACATTCACATCACTGAATAGGATTGCGCATTAAACATAGAAAAAACTCTGAAAATACATAGATAGATAGTTATAGGTTTTTAAATTTTTTTTTCCCAAGACACGTTGGTCATCTGACCTCAAAATGTATGAAAAAAATCACAAGTAAACTAGTGGTGCTCATGGTAGCACACTATAGATATAGCAATCCTACAGAGCAACTGCATCCAACGGTTAGGAACCCCTATAGTGTGTCGCTGCAGTCGCATGGGTAACTCTTCAAGCTAGAAATTTGGAATCCCGAAGGTTAATCCCTCTATGTGCTTCTGAAGCTCAACTAGAGTCTCAGCCATATCAAGGTCCTGAAGGATTGCTCTCTCGACAACCCTCTCTACTGGTGCATCTGCCTCGTGCTCTAGTTCCTCTACTGGTTGAACATGACCAATATCTGCATTACATTAAACATTTAGTTTAGTCTTAGAAAGAAATCAAAACACAAAAACATTGTATAAACCTTACAAAAATAAAAAAACATGGTCGAATCATTCTTACCCATTGCACCCCTCTGAGCGCCTTCTGATAATACTAGATCTGGATCTCCTCGGAAGTCGACACCTACGTATTCATACTCATCGATGGTGATGATTTATTGCCGAAACCAGGCGAAGAATGTAGTCGAGAACACAACGGTTGATTGACCTGAATGCCGATCCATGAGTTCTACCCATCTCTACATTCGAGGAACTGTAGGACTAGATATATCCAATGTTACATTTTGTGGCTGCATCAGTGGAATCCGTTCCAAAGCGAAGGAGATAAGGATGGAACCATAACTGAAATTTTTCTTCCTTTCTCCCTTTGCTTTATTCAGTTGTTCCTTTATATGAGATAGAACAGCTTCAGAACAGTTGAAGACTGTTGGCTCTAAGCACTCTAGCGTGTACTGCATATACGATCGGTTCGCTACATGTAGTGTAACGGTGCCATCAAGTTTAGCGATCGTGAAGAGGATGGTTCTCAAAGGAAAATCCCTGACATACCGGATGTTTATTTTTCCATCTTTGCTAGGTTCTAACCCTGGATAGAAATACTGCATAACATAATCCCTCACTGTCTCTCCTCCAATGGTATACCCTGTGAGAGAAATGGGCAAACCTCTCCTCGACAAACCTGTGAGAAAATATACATCCTCAACTGTTATGGAAAACACTTGATTTTTTATGTGAAATGCCTCTATCGCCAGATCCCATGCTAGAACAAGGAACTCCAAGGGTTCTATTTTTTGCCTCATTCTCGACAATTTGAAGTACTTAAGTAGCCCACAATCTCTTAAGGCTCTTACAGTACCCGGATCATTCAAGGCAATCATATCTTGTTCTTCATGTTCTCTTTCTCTCCATGTAATCGTCAATATAATCCAATGGAAACCTGAAAATCAACCATAAGATCCATTAGATACCATTCATTGCAAAAAACTAAGCAAATTTTTGACACAGCGTGAAAACCAAAAACTTCAATTGCGCTCAACGCACTCCCTGGGCTGAAACAGTGCGTTTCACACGCAGGTACACTTCACTGTACATGCTATGCAATGGAGGTTTCGACATTCAGGGGTGCATTGCCCTCATTTTGGGTAGAATTTACCCCAGGGGCCTCAAAACGCTAAAAATTTTCAAGGAATGGGAATGAAATGAATATAATGAAATAAATATGAGGTTCATGGCACTAACCTGGATCAAATGATGATGAAATCTGTCCACAGAAACAACCATAATCAACGACTGAAGTTCGGGGGAAAAATCAAGTTCAGAGCTCCAAAATGCAAATGGTAACTATGGAATGGTAAAAATTAATAGTGAAACTGCTTTTTATAGTCATTTAATTGTTTTCAAGTTAAATTTGTTGGTATGGTTATAGTTTTATTATGTTTTTATCATGAAACAGGTATTTTTAAATCCATTTGATGTTGTTCTGAATAGGAAATACAACTGATGAACAGATTATTCATGCAGAATTATTCAAAGAATGACTTGACCAAAAAGCATACTTTTTCTCCTTATTTTTTGAGCTTTTTTAAAAACGAAAAAGGATTTGAAGCACAATTTTATCTCTTTTTCGAGCTTCTATAACAACGAAAAAGGAACCCCTGGAGTCTTCTTTCATCTCTTTTCAGACTTCGATAATGTGAAAATATTGCCAAGCACTTTTCATTTCGAGCTCGTTAAATTAAATGAATTGATATCTACTTAGTATAAGTTTAACCCTTTTTCGGACTGAGATGGATTATTTAGGAGAAAGGAATACCTTGGTTAAACATGACCAAAGAGGTTCTCTCAGATATCATTTTTCACTTTTTCAGATCTGAGTGACAAATTTACGAAAAAAGTACTTATGGAGTTCTCTTTCGTCCTCTTTTTCAGACTCTCTAAATATGAAAAAGGACCGGGCTATCACTGTCACTAAGCTCGTTAAAACAAAAAATAGTGACGGGCTTGTCAATCATGGCAAGAATCGAGTTTCATTCATCGCTAGACTCGTTAAATTATTAAATAGCGATACTTTATTTGCCCAAAGGGTTGAATTGTAGATCAAGCAAATGTTATCCTCCTCAAGCTTGTTAAAAAATAAAGAGGTAATAGTCGAAAAATGATTGGGTAAAATTTGGGAAAAGCAAGTAAAGTTTCTTTTTGGTAGCAAGTCGCGCTTGAACATTGACACTTCTTTCACTCCATGTCCGTGACTGTTTGGGTTGGGTAATCATATTGACGGTTCATTCACACCTATGGTTCATCATACCTTCACTTCGGTTTTAGGTCAATGCTGCCAAATCATCACTGTGTCGCCGATATGTTCAAGAGAAGTCATCTAGTGATTAAAAACTCATCCATCTGCAATACTCATAAACCTTCATTTTCATGACCTTCATCCCTGAAAATTGCTATATCAAGTCATACCCTTGTCTCCGAAATTAGTAACTCCTGTTTTGCAATAAGGTGACTTCTTGTCGACAACAAATCAATATCCAGGAATTTCACTTAGAAACATTAGATTCCAGTACCATGAGGCTTGTTACAGCATCGACAAGATCCTTGACCGAAAGATTTTGTTTGGCGTTCGACATTAAATCATCTATTCACGCCTTACGAAATGTACTGCAGTACCTTGAGGGCCATTGAAATTAATGGTGGTTCTCTCGTGTTTGTTAACAACTCACATTATTGGCTAGTAATCAAAATATGTCTTTCCATGTTCGACGACAAATCATATATTCGCATGGCTAGACTTGTACCCGAATGATCGAGTGAACGAGATAAGAAGACCCCGAATCTAGTTTCATCCATCTGGGCTGTGATTTCAGGATTGTTGTACATATCATCTGTACGGTGAGTTTACATACAGATTGTCATCCAAACATGGGCCTATATCTGTAGGCGTGTCTACATTTGGGCAACATTCCAATGTAGACGACTTTCTGAATTATGTACATGTTATTAGATTGTTTTATGTGCTGAATATGGGAATGCCTACCCTCAGCAATTATGATCAATAGAGGATATACCATGATGAAATGTATTGTAATATTGATGCAGGTGACCATTCCACTTCATTTCCAGGCTCATCACAGCGTAAAGCATCTCAATCAATTGTTCTTATTATTTAGACATCATGCTTTAGGGAGAAATTGTTATAGGTCAATTTGGGCACCATTCTCAATGACCTGGTTAACTGGGCATCATCTCCAGGACCACTGATCAAGGGTCTATCATTCCCTATCATTTCAGTTGCTACATTCCCTAAGACAAGAAACAATACAAATCAAGCAAGACTTTCATCAAGCAAGAATTTCCATGGTTTGAAGCTTATTGTATAGCATATGAGAGCTCACCAACGCAGGCTCTGAGGGGACTAATTGAATTTCATATGTAGGTAGCCCCATGCAAGGCTTCTCTGCAAAGCACTTCCTGACATTCACAGGTGCGTTGGTCACATTGGGAGCGGAATTCTCATTTTTCCGGAATCTCCACTTAGCCAGTGCCTTCTAGAAGAGTTCACATGTGTCAAGCTTCGGATCCAAGTGTCCATTTTACATCTACATGAATGGAAATATGTCTTACCTATTTTTGGAAAGATATAGATTGAAAAAAAACCTACAATTCATCTATAAATTGAACACAGATCTAAGTGTTTAAGGAGGAAGAATTTGAGTAGAGAAATGCTGGAGAATTTTCAATTGAGAGCTTGGTTTGTAGAGCTACTGCTGGATAGATTTATGCTGTGATGAGACTTGGAAAATTTGTTGGAAGGTCACTTAAAATCAGTCACTAGGTTGTAACCTCTCCTTCTATCATCAATAAAGAGTACTTCTTGTTTTTCCCTACATGCACTATGTTAACTTTGATTTTCCATATTGTAAGATCTTGGTTGATGAATGTAGTTTATGCTTAACTGATTTAGCTAAATAGCTTGAATATATATCTATATTATTGCATCTTCTGCTGTTTCAAAGTTCTTTCTTGCAGGAAGCATTCAACCAACAAACTGCTTGAATTTGAAGCTATATCAAAAGTGACAGAAGGAGCCATTTGGAAGCGACTGAAACAAGTAAGCCTCCAATCCTCTCTGTATATCTATTCTGAGTTAGGAGAAATGGTAGTATAGTCTTTCATATGTTGTTATAGACTAACACCTATCTAGGGAAGCGTAATTTATCCGTAGATTACAATTCTGGCCCAACAGATCTGAAATAACAAAATGTTAGAAGGGACCTGAACTACATCAATATTGAAGAACATGACAGAAGGGACCTGAAATGTCAAAATTAAACATGTAGAAGGGACCTGAACAACATCATTCCGAATCAATAATCAGATGCAAAGAGGAAATAAGTCTCTACATTTCTACATATTCTAGAAGAGCCATCATTATAAAAAAGAAAATGTTGACCATCATGGAAATCGAATGATTTGAGGGAATACAAGTACAGTAAGTGAAGTATTTCTCTTAAAATTTCAAATTTTTAAAAATATTCTAAAATAGTTAAAGCTAGTTTAGTACTGGTTATGCATGTTCTACCTACATTTCATCACCTACATTCCTATTCCTATTTACCCATCATATCCAATATCCTAACCATTTAATAAACATTCCATAAACCATATTCCTTATCCATACCACATTAACCCTAATTTTTCTTAAACATGAAGATCATAAACAAAAGGCTCAATTTTCAAACCCTTGTTGGACCTACAAGAAGAAAGAAAAAGGTTAGTATCATTGTAAATATTTAATTTTAAAATATGAACATTTCATTGTTCATTTAAAAAAAATTAAATAAATGTCAAAACCAAAGTTTAAATCATATGAAAGCGCAATATACAAATATAAAAAAAAAACAAGGATGAAAACTACAGTATTAAGAGCACAATCATATATATGATTACAAACTAAGGTAATGGGCGGAAATGAAATCATAACACAAACAAGGAAATGCATATGCAATAAACTAACCTAAGTATTAAAATGATGCTATGGAATGGAAATACGATGTATGATAATGATGCATATGCAATGGGATGGATGGGAATCTGGATAGAAATGATACATGTGTAAATGGTTGAATGGAAATATGATGAGGAATGGTGCATATTTGATGAGGCATAATGTGTTTTGATGGAGAGATGAATGTGAAGATGGTGGTCAACATATGCCATGAGAACAAAAAATAAGGTATACTATGTAATGAATGAGAGCCGAGAACGTGAATAGTGGAAGAGTACACGGTGGAGCCAACACACCAAACCAGTTAGAAAAGTTAAGCCACGGAGGCATCAGTCAAGCGTTCGACGAAGGATCAAACAAATTAAAAAATGCAGTATTGCAAATGCTGTGTAAACTGGTAAGAGAGAACCTCTGCCATTCTTAGACCTCAGACCACCGAAAAACTGTGTGTTCTTCACCATCACAACCCTTTGTAGGTTTAGTGAGAGAAAGGAATGCCATGTAATCAAAGCACACAACTAAGAAACCTCGTGAATAACAAATTGAAAGAGGAAGACGAGGAAGAGATGTGAAGGAACATAGGAAATTAAACATAGCAAAGTGAGAAGAAGATATATAAATAAGAAGGACAGAGAGATAAGGAGATTTGACTGAGATTTTGAACCAAGAAATCCGATAGTTGTGTCAATCAAGAATGCTGTCAAGGTGCAGAGAACCCGTGAAGCACGAGGTAAGAGAAAACCCACATTTTTCTTGTTTAAAACAACGGTTACTCATATGAGTAAATATCGAGATTGTTGTGTGAACCATGAGTTATAAATGAAGTCCTTTTGCCACAGTTTTTAAACTTGTCATTACCATATGAGGTGTCACTGCCACCACTCACAAACACTCTACCACCAGTAAACACGAATCCTTCTTTGATTTAATTAGTGAATATTTGAGATATTAAGGGAGATTTTTGATTAAGATGTCACGGCTTGAAACACAGGAAATCAAGTTAAACTAAGAGAAATCATGAAGATCATTTCCAGAGGAGGTAAACTTAGAAATGTCTTCATTAGTGGTTGCATATACAGTCTTGAATTTTGATTTGAATAAAAACATAGAATGGAGTGTTTGATTTGAAACAAACAATGCCTTCATTTGTTGCATTTTTAAATGGTTTTGTGTAAAAAATTCATTCCATTTACATATACAATGAGAAAATTCGAAGAAAATATTTATGGTGGATGTTTAGTTTAAAAGGCAGTAAAAACAAATTCAAAATGTTTTTGCATAACAAAGAGCAAATTTTTGTGAAATTCGAAGACACAGTGAACTCATTTTTTATGAGATTTTTGGTTAAGCAATGAGCCATTCTCAAAATTTTCTTGCATAAAATGAGTTTAGATTAAATGTATAATGCTTTTGCCTTAGAAGAGAAGGGATTTTATGTGAAATTGAAGGATTAAAAGGCATCATTGTATAATTTTTTATTTTATTTTTGTACACGATGAAAAAAAGACAGAGAAATCTACAATTAGAGGCAAAGGATTTTTTTAATTTTTGATGAAACAGAGGATTGGTTTCACTTACTTGTCAAAGGCATAAAAAAAAGGTAAGATTCACTACCATGATGTATATATCAACATAGATCTAGTGCATTAATTTTTGTTTTTCAAAAATGAGGTTGATGACAGTAGAAGGGTATATTAAATCACTTTCAGAAAACATGAAATCAAAGACAGAACCAAAAGACTTTTAGATCAAGCATTGGGGTAGAGACACAGTAGAAAAAATTTACCAATTTCGTCTGATAGGCTTCCTTCATAAGTTCAAAGGGCATAATGAAGACATTACAAGGGAATTTATCAATAACTACAAACAAGATCAAACTGATGTGGGAAGTTTAATCATTCCCTTGACTCCAGAATCAATTTATCAAGCCCTAGAGTTACCATTATAAGGAGAACATTATCACAAAGGGTTTCATTTTAAGGAAAAATGATGGACCTTCTTCCTAGACAAAAACATAAAGGGATCCTTTGACAGATTAAAGGTAATTCCTAGAGAATGGTTCAATGAACCTTGGGCTAAGTTAGTATTGATCATCCAAAAATTCTTACCTTGTGATAGTAGACAAAACATATCGCACCTATACCACATTAGGTTGCTAAAACACATAAAGGGATACATAAGAATCAACTTGCCTTAGTTTTTCTATAAAAAATTGACGAGGATGATTAGAAATGTAAATTCTAAAACCAAACCTAAGGAGGCCCAAAGTCATCATCAAGGGCTCATTAAAATCCTTTTTGATTATCAGTTGAGAACTAAGGGTATGATTTGGAGAGATTTCCTAATTCAAAATTAGTTTGTAGAACAAGCCATAGAAGACAAACTCAAACCAGTGCAGGGAACAAGAAGTATAGTGAATTCACCCCTCTATTCAAGAACAATATCTAAGAAGAAATAGGAGATAGTCACAATAGAAAGACAAACATAATTCTTGACCATTCCTAGGAGGCAAATAAGGAAGAATTCAACAGATATAAGCAGCAAGGAAAGAGAACCATAAATGAAAATGATTGAGACATCTCCCTTGACCAAACAAGCTAATCAAATTCTTGAAAGATTGCAGTAGGAGGTTTATGAAAACCCAATAGAGAGAGAATCATATTTTGAAACTGATGATATTGAGGCTACTTCAGTTGCCAAAGACACCAAGGAGGAATAAAAATACCAAAACCTTAGCAGAATCAAAGAATTGAATGATAATTTGGAGGTAAGAAGGATATTGGAGACACACCTGGAGAGATAAAATGAAACATATAAGACAAATAATGAAAAATTGATCAAAGAGAATGAGAAGCTGAATGAAAAAGTGGGAAAATTGAAAGCAAAGAATAATCTTCTTACCATGAAAGCATTCAGATGGCTTAAGGAGAAAAATTCTTGGAAGATCAAATTGAGAAGCAGAAGGTCAAAGCCTCAATCTACAAAGAGGAACAGTAGGAAGTTATAGACTCTCTTTTGCATGCAACACAAAAGGAAGCTTCAGGGTTAGGTACAGGATCAACATAAGAACTCAGGAGGTCTAAAATGAAAAAGCAAGCATGAGGACATGCTTGAACATCAACTTGGGGGAGATGTTGGCCCTCATTTTTATCTCTTTTTGTTTATAAAAATACACTTTATTTTCCATACTATCCATCTATACACTATCATATTCACCCTATTTTCCAAATAAATGCATATACAGGTATTTAAATTAAGTTTTCCAATTCGTAGAATTTTTTATAGGAATTGAATTTTAAGTGCATTTTTGGACCAGATCAGAAATTCCCATAATGGCCTCATGGTTTGCATATTTACAGGACACTTGGGCTTGAGATGGATAAATTTCTAGAAATATTGGGAAATAATATTAAATTTACACCTGTTGGTTCAGTCAAACCAAGCTTTAACAAGCTCAGTCAAAGGCGGTAAAAAAGGACAGGTTTTTATGGAAGATCCCTAGGAATTAGGTCAAATTTCTTATTTTATGGGATTTTCCAGATTTTGATGGATTTTATGGATGAGATCGACCTGATTGGATAATATAATGATAGTCGTGTCTATAGGAGATGTTTTAGATGAGTATGTTGCATATTTTATCTATTTAAGCCTTAGACTTTGAAGGCATTCATATGTAGAAATTGTGTAACTTAACTTTGATATTTCTAAGATTTTGGAGATTTAATTGAAAGACCCATTCCATTCCATTTGATGTTGTTATATGGTGAATTCTTGAATAAATTTTTAGTAGCTGAAATCACTTTAAGTGTGCGAGGCAAGGGTGGAGGGCCCCCACACCGAGCTAAGTGCACTTTATAGTTATTTTTAGTTGCAATTTCTGAACTAGTTTGTTTTATGCTTAATTTGTTAAGTAGATATATGATGATGTTTTATGAGTGTTGAAGAATATAATTCTGATTCTTATTCTGCATATGAAAGGACAATCAAATGTTTAAGTTAAACATTTTTCTATCTGATTAAGATCTAGAGCTAGAATTCATCTTTTCCTGCTTTTTAATGCTTTTCTGAATCCCTGTTTTCTAACAATAATATTTTTGATGAATGAATTTGTAATGAAGGACAACCAGGATCTATTTAGTTAAGATTCTCTTCAGTTATTTTTTCATGCATCTTGATCTATTGCTCAATTAGTGGTTTTTTGTTTCTAATTCATGAAGTAATTTTGTAAGAGAAGGACAAACAAGTCTCTTAAGTTAGGAGATTCTTCTCCTGCTGATTACATAATTGAAGCTAGAAATTGTTTAGTTTAGAATAATATTTTTAATATGCGTTTCCTTAATCATTAATAAATCATCTTCTAACTTCATCATAGCTGAAACCCATATATCTTAGGGATGCTTCTAAGTCCTACTAGCCCGGATTAATAATAAATGCTTGTGTTTATTTACCCGATAAATAACCCAATATGGAAAATCCTTGGGAATTGTGAAAATAATTAGAGGAATTAACTAATTAATAGGGGCCCAATTCCTAGAGGAACAAAAGAAGGAAATAGGAGCTTGTAGGGCTTGAAAATTGGCTAAGTTTTGGCCAGAGTCGGTCAGTCAGGCAGGTAGAGGGATAGACTATATACTTGAAGGTTGTGCTCATGCTTGAGCAATCATATGTATTCATACATATTCTTTGATTAATGAAATACATATAGGAAGGGGTTTTGAGTAGTTTATTTCCCCTAGATAAATTTATGTGTATGTGTGTTAATTCTTGATGCATGTTTATTATTTGAGCTCTTGATCGTGAATTTAATTCTGTAGGGAAATAAAGTATATTTGAGTCTTATTATTTATTATTTTTCATGAGTAGTTTCATATCTACAAATTAATTTTTACATGGTCTTAGAGCAAGATTCACCGTAGAGTAGAAATTTTGAAGCTATTATTGCAGGAGGATCAAATTTGCAGGATTAATTCTTCAGAGCCAGCAAGATGAATTTCTATGGTTTAAGACTTGAGTATGCCCTTGAGGGAAACTCGAAATTTGTTCCTTGGAAGGACTGCATGGAGGCAGTGCTAGAGGACAATGGGCTGAAGGAATTTGTCGAGATTGACATTCCAAAACCAATATAATCTGATGTCAAATATAGCTAAATGGAGGAAGTGTGTAACCAAGGTGAGGAGAATCATATTAGAGGGAATAAAGGACCAAATTGTCTCAAACCTCCATGGGAAAGAAACTCCATATGCAATTTTTCAAGCACTGACAGATTTGTTCCAGAATAACAATGACCACAGGAAATTGTCGCTCAAGAATAAGCTTCGAAATATCAAGATGAAGAAGAATGACTACATTCAATAGTACTTGAGGAAGTTCACACAATGTCATGATGAACTTGGTGGAGTTGGTGTTACTGTTGTAGAATATGATTTGGTAAGCCTAGCCCTTATAGGCCTTCCAAAGAGCTAGAATAACTACCAAGATTCAGTGAACGGGAGGGGGGGGGGGGGAGAAACCCCCAAAATGGGAACACTAATGTTCAGGTTAGTACAAGATGAAATAAGGCGAAATACAAAAGAAGGAACTTCATCCAAGTGTGAGGATGAAGAAAATTGTTCTTTGGATGGAAATGAAAACAAGGGGAAAGGGAAGAAATCCCAATCCAAACTAGAATCTAGTCAAGGGGGAAAGAAGAAATACTTGTCCAAAATTAAATGCTTCAATTGCCATGAATTCAACCATTATGCCACGAAGTTTCCACATAAAAAGAAAAGTAAGAAGACCTCAGGAGGAGTGGAAAGTGAAGCCTTGGATTCATAGTTAGAGCTTGAATTTACCCTTATCACATGCATGGTGAGCACATTTATGGGGATCATGTGGTACTTGGACAGTGGTGGCTCATTCCACATGACAGGCATCAAAAATATTTTCAGCGACCTAGAGGAGAAATACCTATAGATGCACACCGAGATGGGATATAATGGAAAGTATATCATGACCAATATTGGTACAATTAATCTTTAGAGGGAGTCTAGCTCCCATCTAAAACTCAAGGATGTCATGATTTTTCTGGGCCTAAAGAAAAATCTCATTTCATTTTCTATGTTGGAAGATCATGGTTACAATGTGACCTTTAGCAAAGGGAAATCATTCCTAATACACATAGCCATGGGGAGGGTGAAGCAGATTGGTGCTTGAGTCAAGAACCTGTATGAACTTGAGGTAGAATATGCATGAAAAAAATTGAGTAGAAAGGAAAGGGTTAGAGACATGATGGTTGAGAGGGAGCATGATTTACCTCTCAAAATGGAGCCTCAGAAGGAGCCTGAGAAAGTTGTGGAGTAATCACAAATGGAGAATCAGAAAGGAGGAAGAGTGGAGACATCCAATCAAGAAAAGAAATCCAGTAAGAGGAGAATTTGATTTAAGTGTGTAGAGAGAGCACATGCAACCATACCTCTAGGTGCGAGGTGGGGTGAAGTATATCCCTAGTCCCAAGAGTTGCAAAAAATTGGGCAGGGTCCATGGAGGTGTTCTCCTCATGGATCATTACTTTTCTACGAGGGCCAAAAATATTTAGTAGCAGGAGTATTATTGTCAGTAAGATATTGAGGAGTGCATAGGAGTGTTGAAAACACAACAAGAGGCTCAATAACATAGTCAAAAACAACACATTTTCCCAGTATATAGTTGCAAACACAATTGATTGATTTTTATTTTTATTTTTAAATTTGTTTGGGTGCTTCTCAGTTACAGATGTTGTGATAGTAGAAAAAAAATGGGAGGTATTTCATTTAGTACATTCCAAAAGTGCATGATAGGGGTGGTTGATAATCCATTTCTTTCTTTGAGGGAGTTTTGAAAAATTCTGCAAGAAATGTTGAAAATGCAACAAGATGATGGAGCTTAGTGAAATGAAGTCACCTTCACTAAGTGGGCCCGCAGGCTATTTTTGGTGCAAAGTCTATTTTTAGAATATGTCTATTTTTAGACATAGGGATCATGGTCTATGAGTTGCAGGATGCTATTTATAGATGATTGGTCAAGTTGGAAAAAATATATGGACCTCTATTTTTAGACATTGGGCGGTTTCTATTTTTAGATTGCCGGGCTAAAAATAGAATAGTCAAATATTATTAACCCTTAATAATATTTAGACTATACACATTATATTATCCTCTTGGAACACTTCAGTTTGATGCTTGGATGTGGCACATGTAGCTGACAGAAGGAAATACACTTTTCCTTAGGGTTAGTTGAGCTATTGCATGGTTGACTTCAGTTAGAACTCATGTGGCAGAGTTTGGTGGAGTTGATGAGCCAGTTGGTGGAGTTGTGTTCTGTTTAACTTAGTTGAACTAGTTGTATTTAGTATAACTGAAAAATACACTAGTGATGAGTGGTGTGAATTAATTATTAATTAATTCACTAATTATTAACTCATAAATCAACTAAATAACACATCAGTTAACTGCAATGCATGGACAATTCAGTGGAGACCAGTGTTAGAGGTGGGTGAAAGGGTGTGTGTGACTATCAGTTGTGACCATGATTGTGCATGAGATTTGCACACACCTTGATGTATATTTCCAATGAGGATTGCACAGTTGGAGCTAGTGGGATTTGAACTTGGATCTCATTCATTACTCACTTGGATTGCGCAGTAGAGGCAGGCAGACTTGTGGAGAAGATTTGAACCCATGACTTGTTCAAATCTTAGTTAGTTTGTGTGTAACTTTTTGGAGATAGTACTGAGTACTTGTGAGGAGTATTGTGCTATGTATTGTTACATGTTCTCTATCATTATACTATACAGATATTTGGGGGTTTTCAGCTATTGCTTTCCCCATTACATACTGTGTTGATATGTGTGCTTGATTATGTTTTAATGAGCGCATGCGACTGCTTTCTATTTCCGCATATTGATGATCAATTGTAGAAGAGGTTATGTATTATGCATGAAGCTTAAATAGTGTGTAATCAAGATAATATTGGAGAATAATTCAGCAAAATTATTCAAATTTCTACATGGTATCAGAGGAGAATTGATCATCGGATCTGTTACAGTGATTACAATTATTTTCGGTAGACAGAGTCTGTAATGGGCCAGGTAGCCTCTGGATCCATCCTTTCTTTGAAAGGTGATATATCTAGTAAATTCCCTTACAGTCGATCTCTGTGCTAGACATAATTTGTTCTCACAGATCCAGAAGCAGCTGAGTTTTGAGCTTGGAATTCGAATTTGCAGCAGAATTTGGAATTCGAATTTGCAGTAGTTTTCTTGGTGCCAAAGTTGAAATGTCTTTCAACGGATTGTGACTAGAATATGCCCTTGAGGGTAGTTTGAATTATGTTGCATGGAAGGACCGGATGGAGGCGGTATTAGATGATAACGGGCTGAACGAGTTTATAGAAGCTGAGCTCCCAAAGCCTACTGATGCTGCTCAAGTTGAGGCTTGGCAAAAGAAGATGGCGAAATGTAGAAGAATTCTGTTGGAGGGCATGAAGGATCCCATTGTATCCAACATGCATGGAAAATATTGTCCATACTTGATGTGGAAAGCGTTGACAGATTTATTCCAAAGCAAGAGCGACCAGGGGAAGTTGGCGCTCAAGGATAAACTCAGACACATAAAGATGGAGAAAGGCGACAGTATGCCCAAGTACCTCACGAAGTTCATCCAATGCAGAGATGAGTTGGGAAGTGTGGGGGTGACTGTTGATGATGAGGAATTGGTGAGTTTGGCTCTCCTTGGTCTTCCGAAGATTTGGCATGCCTATCAGGATTCTGTCAATGGTCGCGAGAAATTGCCAGGATGGGAGCGACTTTGGTTGGATCTTGTGCAAGAGGAGATAAGGCAGAATACCAGAGATGGATCTTCATCAAAGGCATCTGATGAAGAAAATTGCACTTTGGCTGCCAAAGCAAAGAAGGGGAAGAGCAAGAAAGCTTCTCATTCCAGTGCGAAAGGCAAGAAGCAAGACATGTCTAAGGTGAAGTGTTTTCATTGTCACCAACACGGACATTATGCTACAAATTGTCTGCAGAAGAAGAAAAATAATCAAGATGCTGGATCTGCAGCGGGAGAGGCCTTAGCCTCATAGTTTGAGCTGGATTTTTTGCTGATCGCATGCTTGGTCTCAAGTGTGATGGGATCAGTATGGTTCTTGGACAGTGGTGCGTCTTTTCACATGACTGGAGATCGAGATCTATTTTCAGATCTAGATGAGAGAGATCTTGGAGTGCACATCAAGATGGGCGATGATGGTAGATACAGTGCGACCGGTATCGGTACCATTTCCTTTGAGAGGGAGTCTGGTAAACCCTTCGTATTTAAGGAAGTGATGCATGTTCCAGGATTGAAGAAGAATCTGATCTTTGTGGAGATGTTGGAAGACAAGGGGTACGATGTTGTCTTCAGCGAAGGAAAAGCTTTCCTGCGCAGTAAGAAGACTGGAGAGACCCGGAAGATAGGGGTTCGAGTCAAGAACCATTATCAGTTGCAAGTAGATGGCTCTTAAGCAATGGCATGCAAGGCAGAAGGAGTGGTGAGCCAGGATGATGGTGAGCTGTGGCACCGAAGATTGGGCCACCTTCACCATGGCGCTTTGAAGATACTGCAACAGATTTCTACTGGGCTTCCTAAGGGCACTCTTGCCTTCGGCGTTGTGGCCGCATCAAAGGCAAGGGGTACCTGAAAAATTCTAGAAAGCCACTTCGAGAAGGATTGAAGCAATGACATCTCAGCAATTCTTACACCACGTACGTGTGTGGACCTTTCTCAGTAGCTTCGACAGCAAAGCACAAGTACTATGTGATCTTTGTTGATGATTTTTCTCGGAAGTGATGGATCTTCTTCATGCAGAAGAAGAGCGAGACATACTCAAAGTTCTGTGAGTTCAAGGCGCTGGTTGAGAAGGAATCGGGGAAGCATGTGAAGGCTCTTAGGAGAGAAAATGGTGGTGAATTCATCTCTGTTGAATTCAAGGACTTTTTCAGCGCAGAAGGGATTCGGAGAGAGCTCATCGCACCCCATAACCCACAGCAGAACGGGGTTGCTGAGCGGAAGAACAAAACGATCGTGGGTGCTGCATGGGCAATGTTGCATGATCAGGGCCTACCCCTTCACTTGTGGGCGGAGGCATGAAATACTGCAGTATATGTGTAGAACTGTTGTCCTCACAAGATACTTGGCATGAGTACACCGGAAGAGGCGTTTTCTGGTAAGAGGCCTGATATTTCCCATTTGAGGATTTTTGGTTCACCTGTCTACATGCATGTGACGAAGGATGCCGTGTAAGCCGGATCCGACCGCAGAGGTTGGGATATTTGTGGGGTACATCGATACACCCCACAACTATCGTGTGTATTTTCCCGTACGCTCGCAAGATTGTTGTGTGGGGATGGGATATCAAATTTCGCAGGAGAAAGCCATGAAGTGTTCGCTTGAGAGGGAGCCACACTTACATGCAGATGAGGAGCTATTAGTTCCTAAGGATGAGCTTCCAGATGTGGATCAGCCACAAGAGGAAGTTCATGGAGTGGAAGAAACCACTCATGCAGCGCCAACCATCAGAGGGCGCAAGCGCACTACAGAAGCTGAGCGAATGGCTCAAGATGCAGAGAAGATTGTAGGACCACCTACAGCACAGTGCAGGCAGAGACAATCACCAAATCGGTACACTGGATACATGGCTCTTGTGAGAAAATGTGTCATGACAGAGCCATCCTCTTTCGAGAAAGTTGTGGAGGACCCCACATGGGTAGATGCCATGGTGGAAGAGTATGATTCGATTGTCAGGAACAGTGCATGGGAGATTGTCCCAAGACCGGAGGGGAAATCAGTGGTGGGTTCGCGATGGATCTACAAAGTGAAGCAGGCGGCTGACGGGAGTGTGGAGAAGTACAAGGAAAGATTTTTTGCCCGTGGATTCTCACAGATCGAGGGGATCGATTATGAGGAAACCTTTGCACCTGTCGCAAGGTACTCTTCCATATGGACGATCCTAGCTCTCTCAGCGCAGATGGGATGGCACATCCATCAGATGGATCTGAAGACTATGTTCCTCAACGGAGTCATTGAGAAGGAGGTGTACATAGAGCAGCTCGAAGGTTTCGAGATCTTCGGTTAGGCGAGTCGATGTGTGCACTCTCAAGAGAGCATTGTACGGGTTTCAATGTCGGGGCACCTCGTGCTCCAAAAACATGGACATACGCTTATTTCACCGCACTTGGATTCTCCAAGAGTGAGGCGATCCCAACTGTACCGCCCTTGTGGTGGAGGGGAAGCTGCTGATCATCGTACCGTATGTAGATGATTTGATTCTGACAGGTGATGAGCTGTTGATACTTTCATGCAAGGAGGATCTTGCTAGAGATTTTGAGATGAAGGACTTGGGCCTCCTTCATTATTTCCCGGGATTGGAAATTTGGCAGTGCAGTGATGGACTAATTGTTTCTCAGGGTAAGTATGCCCGGGAGATACTGGAGAAGTTCAACATGCATGGCTGCAAGCCTGTTGATACTCCTCTTCCTGGTGGTTGGAGGAAGGAGGATGCTACTTCGGCGGAGGTAGTGGATGCCACTGTTTATCAACAATTAGTGGGGTTGCTTATGTATCTGGTCAATACACGACCCGATATATGCTATGCCGTTAACCGTTCTTCACAAGCTATGGTTAGGCCTACCAAGCTCGTCTGGAAGGTAGGCAAGCATGTATTGTGTTATCTTAGAGGCACATCAGGATATGGCTTGTGTTACAGATAGGAGGATGAGGTGAAGCTTGTGGCTTCTTGATCACGGAGTGGGCGAGCCATGAACGAAGCACATACGGACGGATCTTGATGTCGAATTCGACAACAATTATTGGTACGAGCGGGAAGGAGAGATCCGTGGCACTCGGTTCGACGGTGGAGTATCATGGCAGCTAGCTTGGGCGCATGTGAGGCTATTTGGATGAGGAAGATTCTGGTCGGGTTGTTCGGGTCGCATTTGGAGCCTACTGTGATTTATTGTGATAACCAGAGTTGCATTAAACTCTCGGCTAATCAAATATTTCATGATAGATCCAAACACATCGACATCAGGTACCATCATATCAGAGATTGTGTGCAGCGGAGAATCATGTTACTTTCATATATTCCCACGGAGGATCAGGATGCTGACATCTTGACGAAGGCGCTCACCAGGAGCAAATTCGAATTCCACAAAGGCAGGATAGGGGTTGCAGATAATCCATATCTTGTTGAGAGGGAGTTTTGAAAATGCAACAAGATGATGGAGCTTAGTGAAATGAAGTCGCCTTCACTAAGTGGGCCCGCAGGCTATTTTTGGCGCAAAGTCTATTTTTTAGACTATGTCTATTTTTAGACATATGGATCATGGTCTATGAGTTGCAGGATGCTATTTATGGATGATTGGTCGAGTTGGTAAAAATAGATGGACCTCTATTTTTAGACATTGGGCGGTTTCTATTTTTAGACTGCTGAGCTAAAAATAGAACAGTCAAATATTATTAACCCTTAATAATATTTAGACTATAAACATTATATTTTCCTCTTGGAGCACTTCAGTTTGATGCTTGGATGTGGCACATGCAGCTGACAGAAGGAAATACACTTTTCCTAAGGGTTGGTTGAGCTATTGCATGGTTGACTTTAGTTAGAACTCATGTGGCAGAGTTTGGTGGAGTTGATGAGACAATTGGTGGAGTTGTGTTCTGTTTAACTTAGTTGAACTAGTTTTATTTAGTCTAGCTGAAAAATACACTAGTGATGAGTGGTGTGAATTAATTATTAATTGATTCACTAATTATTAACTCATAAATCAACTAAAGAACACATCAGTTAACTGCAATGCATGGACAGTTCAGTGGAGACCAGTGTTAGAGGTGGGTGAAAGGGTGAGTGTGACTATTAGTTGTGACCATGATTGTGCATGAGATTTGCACACACATTGATGGAGATTGCCAATGAGGATTGTGCAGTTGGAGCTAGTGGGATTCGAACTTGGATCTCATCATTAATCAACTTGGATTGCGCAGTAGAGGCAGACAGACTTGTGGAGGAGATTTGAACCCATGACTTGTTCAAATCTCAGTTAGTTTGTGTGTAACTTTTTGGAGATAGTACTGAGTACTTGTGAGGAGTATTGTGCTATGTATTGTTACATGTTCTCTATCATTATAATATACATATAGTTGGGGGTTTTCAGCTATTACTTTCCCCAGTACATACTGTGTTGATATGTGTGCTTGATTATGTTTTAATGAGCGCATGCGACTGCTTTCTATTTCCGCATATTGATGATCAATTGTAGAAGAGGTTATGTATTATGCATGAAGCTTAAATAGTGTGTAATCAGGATAATATTGGAGAATAATTTAGCAAAATTATTCAAATTTCTACAAGAAATTTTCAATTTGATTTTGCCCTAATTAAATTTGGAAAATTCAAAATTCCACATCAGTAGAAATATTGGAGTAGTTAAATGAGGTGACATGGAACTTGTCACTTGGTTAACTCAGTTAATTCAAGTTGGGTACATGAAGTTAAATTATGTGCAGCAATCCCTAAATTTTAGGAGCCTAGGTTGAGTTAATTTTAGTTGTAATCATTTTAACTAGTTCTAACTATTAATTGAACTAGTTGGTGGTCAATTGAGTAGTAGGAAATCAGTCTAAGTTAGTAATAAACCAGTTAACTACTCAATCAACTAATGATTATCTCATGCATTCAAATAATTTTAGTTTCCCAGTTATGGTGGCATTTTCAAGGCAGTTAACCAATAATTGTAAACTAGTCGAGTGTCCAAGTGTTGCATGAGGTCAGGTGGACCATCCTTGGGAATTGTGCAATCAAACAGAGGAATTCCATAATTATTAAGGGCCCAATTAATCAAGGAACAAAACAAGGAAATATTGTATTTGGGCTCTTGAAAATAGGCTAAGTGTTGGCCAGATTTAGTCATTCAGGCAGAGGGATAGAGTATACAATTGCAGGTTGTGCTCAGGCTTGAGCAAGCATACATATTCATCCATATTCTTTGATTATTGCAATACAAATAGGAAGGCGTTTTGAGAAATTTCTCCCCCCTAGATAAATATCTATGTATGTGTGTTAATTATTGATGCATGTTTATGATTTAAGTTCTTGATCATGAATTGAATTCCATAGAGCAATAGAGAAGATTTGAGTCTTATGATTTATTAAATTTCACGAGAAGTTTCATATCTACACATTAATTTCTATAGTGTCGAAAGTTCAAAATTTTTTCTTCTTCTCCCATAATAGAAAAAACAAAAAAACAAAAATTTCTTTTTAATTGAGCTTAAATGCCTCCTTGACTTGGAGATAAGCTAGGATTTTTTTACCTCACTTTTGAACCTATAAGTATCAATCAATAGTATCTAAATAAGTGTCAAAATTAAGAATATTTGAGACTTATCTAGAAGAGAAATCTATGGAATTTTAGACCGTTTTAGAAAGAGGTAGTTTCCCATCCGTCCATACATTGGCTGAAGATGAAGATCTGCCTGAGGTATTTGAGTTTCCTATCCAATAGATCAATGGGAAAGATAGGATGAAAATTATCAACCCATTTTTGCCTCCTCAATTCTACAGTGTGTACAACTTATGAATATCTTATAGATGAACATAAATTCAAGCTCTACCCTTCTAATTTGAAATATGTAGCCCTAAGGTGGTTCATGAGTCATGAAGGGAACAACATTTCCAATTGGGAACACATGAAAAAAACCTTTGGAAACAAATACAAATATTATTTTCGAGCTTGAGAAACAAGGGATGAGACATTATGAATGACCCAAGGGGAGAATGAATCCTTGGAGAAATTCAAAGAGATATTTTAGTTGAGCTATAAGAGAGCACATAACTACACCCTAGATGATGAATTTGTAAAACTTGTTTCTTTTTTGTTTTTTGTTTTTTGTTATTTTTTCTGAGGGAGTATGAGAAAAATTGATGAAGACATTGAATCTATTGGCTAATGGAGACATCCACTAGAAATATTATGCTACTATCAGGCAAATTTTCAAAAATCATTCTAGAGAAAACAAGAAGAAAGGAAAATCTGGTAGAGGTTTGATAAGTCCTTATACTCCTTCCCCCGTGCTTACAAAGAATGAAATAGGAGGAATGTTGAAAGATATGAAAATATAAATCTTACATTCACTAAGCTTTCAGATGACATATTTCATGCCAAGAATAAACAAGAAGAGATAGAAATGGTATTAGCTATATTTTGTCACAAGTGCACCAAAATGAAGCCTCAGAATGTGTGTCCACTTAATAACATAGAAATATATGCACTTTATGAGGGATGACATCCTAATGGTAAATTTCTTTCATTTCCAAGTTTGAAGTGTTATCCTAAGGACCTAAAGGAAGCATGGAGTTAGTACGCTCCATCAACTAAAATATTCCAACAACACCAAGGTCTTATAAAAAAGGCACGGGTTATAAATATTCAAAATATTCTAATAACTACCTTGAAAATTCAACCTCAAACTTGGTTCCCACCTAATCCATCACCTTGGTCCATGCCTACCCCATGGTAGTACCTAAACCAACCTATTATCCCTCCTAGCCAACACTTTTAAAACTAGTCTCCTGAATGGAATAAATTTTCTTAAAGTTAGATGCCTCATATGGCTCAACAAATAGCCTTAATGCATCCTTCTTAATATCCTAACATATATCAGAAAATTTATCCATGAAAGCAACTTCCTATCCAACCTAATCCAAATCCCAACGATATGCAGGCCCAACCTATTTATAATGGTTAAACTAATTTCCAAACTTATTCCTTGGAAATTCAAGAGATAAAACTTAGATAAGGGGATGTCCTACAAGAACCTCCTTAAAAATTTTCACAATAATATCCAAAAAAATAAGAAGAGGAACCTATACCCCCAAAAAATTCCTCAAATCCCCCCTTTCCCTTAAGATACATAAACCTGAAGAGGTTGAACCCTTAGGGAAATTAAATAATTTGTGTGTTAAGATACCACTTTTACAAGCCATCAAATATGTTCAGTGTATAACAAGTTTATCAAATAAGAATGTATCAAAAGGCATCGAAGAAGGAAAAATAATTCCCCCACAATTAATATCATAGGGAAACTAGCTAATCTAATGTTTGGGAGGATGATTGTTCCCAAATATTTGGATAGAAGTAGCTCGGTTGTGGATGTACATATCGAAAAAATAACATTTCAAAACACCTTGATTGATCTACGAGATATTATCAACATCATGAATAACGACACTATGTTCAAACTTAACCTTTAGGCCTCTATAAGAAAAAATATGACTATGATTCATATTTTTGATAGATCCATATTAAAGGCATATGGCATGATAAGATATGTCATGTTATCTATTGGTTGGTGGTAGCACCGCACTGATTTCCTAGTCCTACAATTGAAAATCAATTTCAATGGATATTCACTCATTCTAGGGAGACCTTGGTTAGCTACAATAAATGACTATATAAGTTGCAGAGCTGATATCATGACTATCACTAATGGGAAATACCAAAATCAATTTGTGTTGTGTCCTCTTTCTCAACCTTTGGTTGAGGCATATTTTCCTATTTCATTAGAAGATTAAGAATAATATAATTCCATCCTTTCATAATCCTATTTTGTTGGCACCATTGAAAAGGGTCTTAGTAGAAACTAAGCTGATGAAGATGACTTTATTGCTACTTTTCTGCAAAATCAGTATCTTGTTGTTATGCTAATAGATGATATAAATAATGTTCTAACCATAGAATAACCTAACATTCCAAGGAAAAATGAGTGGGAATAATTATTCACTATTGGATTTGATAAAGAAACTCCCAAAATATTTGAAATCATCCCCTCTAAACTGCTAAAAATAAACACCTCTCTTATCGCTAATCAAGAACAAGAACTGGTCACTATTTTGAGATTTAAGCACATTGATGCTTTTGCATTGGATTATAAGGGGATGAAAATTTTGCATGGGATTGTAAGGGATTGAAATGAATCCATCCATCTATTTGTATCCATCACGTTTATATTAAATAATATCATAAGCTAATTCACCAACCTCAAAGAAGGATGGAACTTACATTGAAGGACATAATTAAAGAATACATGCATGAACTCTTAGATGTTGGGTTCATTTATCCTATTTCGGATAGTGAGTGGGTTTCATATTTTGTTATTGTTCCCAAAAATATTGGCACGTGGAGAATATGTGTAATACCAAGAGTTAAACAAGGCCAGTAGAAAACCACTTTCCTTTACCCTTCATTAATCAAGTCTTAGATTTTTTCTCAGGAAATAATTTCTTCACATTTATGGATGGATTTAGTGGTTATAAATAGATTCAAATCAACTCAGAAGGTAAAGACAAGACCACTTTTACTTTCCCCTAAGTTATTCCCTTTCACTTATGCAATTCCTCGACCACTTTATGTTAATTTTGTAGCTTAGGGAAAAATTCATTCAATTGGACAACCTTCCTCATCAAGAAAAACCCCTCCAAGCCCTTGGAAGAATTTAATTTGGACAAGGAAAAATATTATTTTTTAATGTGAAACCTACATGTACACAAAAGTCCAAGTTGACCTGGAAGAGGAAATTCAACCCCCTTGACCACATATAAATATACATCACATGACATCATTTGGAGGCATATCATTGCACATCACATTATTCATTCAATGGTTTTTACACTTATGAAATTATAGGGCCGAGCTATAGAAGGTCCAAAATATTTTAGTTTTCGGAAGTCATCATTTTGGAGCTACCAAAAGTTTTTTTTTCTGCGATATGAAAAGTACATAATTTCCATGATATGCGAGCTACCAAAATTTGTGTTTATATGATTTTCAACGTTGCTTTTCTATGAATTTGTTGACTTTTGAATATTGGAATCTTTGACCAGATTTGACTTTGAGGCTCATCTCTTGAATATTGTTTGGTTGGTATTGGGATTGAATTTGACTCTTGATTGGTGAATTGGAACATTGTACTTTATTTGTTGAAATTTTTATGATAATCTAATAAGAAAGAGTCAAGAGGGAAGATAAAGGAAATCATGGGAAAGTTGATCCTCTGTGGTTCAGACCTTTCAGTATTGCTGAAGAAAAATGGAACAATACCTTCTTGTTGGAAAATTTAGAGGGAAAAGTGCTTGGAATGCATGTAAATGGGTAGTTTATCAAGATTTGTTTCTAGCACTGAAAGAGTTCACTCTCACCCATTGTAAATATCGGTGAGCCATTTGTAAATAACCAACATTGTTTTGAGTTTTTGTTACTTTTAAAAAAAAAAAATTTATGGAGGTTTGAATGAAATGAATCCATCCCCATGGAGTAGGAAACTAATATGGAGTTTCTAATTCATGCATTTTATGCAATACACCATCCACAATTGAAGCCAATGTTGTTTCCATTCATCAATTTTCTAAGAAGGGTAATCGGTTGAATTCAAATCTCCTAGGTTGAAAAATAAATTAAATCATTGATGGGGGGAAACTATTAGGCCCTAGTGCCATGGCAGAGGATCTAAGGCCAAAAACAATACTCATGAAACCCCCACCAGGTAAGTGAAATAGGATAAAGGAGAATTTTTTGAATGAGAACGTGATTTGGTTAACGATCGAGCAATTTTTGGGAGGATTGTCGTCCATATTTGAACGATCAGCCCTCAGAAGCATTTCAAGGGGGGGGGGGGGGGTAAACTGCATGAGTGATAAGCGAGTGGTACCCACTGGAGTTAGCATTTGAAACTTTCCGGCCTACTGATACAATGACCCAGATTCATTACGAGGGGTAACCGATGGATCTAACCTCCCACTCTCCGACCCGCCGGAGGATGGTGGGGACCACGTGCCACGAGGGACAGTTCGCCGACACCAATTCAAGTGAGCGATGAATTAAAAAGGCAAACGGTAACTTGTTTGCCCCCTGCTCCCATCCCCTTGTCCCTTGTCACCACCCAATCCCATTCTTCCATGTGTCTCCCCATGACATCATCCCATGCCAGCTGACCATTTCCCTTTCTCTGTCTACAAAAACTCTTCCTGCCTCAAAATTTTAAAAGTTTATTTTATTTCCCAATGAAAGCATTTGCCACTAGTCATCTATTTTGAAATGTTGTCTGAGCACTCAACCAGTCTGAACCCTCCCTATGATGTTGTTTTTAGCAAGCTCAAGGAAAATCAGGTAATTTTTCAGCCCCTTTCACCTGCAATTAATTTTAATATTCATTGGAACATGAAGAAAGCGGCCCCTAAGACCCTAAAGCCCATTGGAAAGTGTAACTAGGTTCGGTCTTCATATTGACTATGTAATTATGTATTTATGTAATGAAGAATACAAAGATAATAAAATGTATTTTTGTTATGCTTTCTTCATGGGTTTCATGAGTAAGGCTTTTATTATAGGTCAAAAGACTTCTTATTTATGTCTTTTATTGATTTTTCATGTTGCTATAAATGTATTAATTAAGAGTCATGTCTATGAAGATTCAAGTCAATGAAGTGTGCCTCAAATACCTTGTCAAAGAAGCTCAACAATATGGCTCAATAATGGTCCTAAACACCAACATAATTCGTGATGAATATACTCTTCAAGACAACCTACAAAATGCTAGAAGACATCCTCTACAAGTCGGCTCATAAAACCCTGATCAAGTCCACCTAATAACACAAGGACATGTCGGCTCAATTAAAATTGGGATCAAATATTTAAAGGAGTACGCAGATTCAGTTTGACATAATATTTTCAAATAATATTTTTTTATTTAGTGTGGAACTTCAGGTCTGCAATAAATGCGAGTTTAGGACTTTGTTTTGATGTGAAGGAGGGATAAAAAGTATTATATATATGCGAAGTTATATGGATGTGTTAAAGAGCGAAATTATAGAACTGTGTTTAGTGCGAAGTTGCAAGATTATGCTTAGTACGAAGATTACAAGACTACACTTAGTGAGAACTATAGTCAATATTCTCAATGAAGTATTACAATACAAATAAGGGTATCATTATAGTATGAAAATGGTGGAATATTCATCAAAAGGAAACAAGACACATGTATGTTGAAGACCAGCCAATAAGGTTAACTAAAGGTGCAAGGTGTGCACAATATTGTCCTGTTGTACTGTAAAACAACCCTTCCCATTTTTAAATTTTTAGAATAAATCCCATTTAAAAATAGGTCCTCTTTTTATATATTTTCCATAGATAAAAGGATGCATATCACACTCTATTCACAAAGTATACAAGTTTTAAAAACTCTCCGATCTGATGAGTTAAAATACCTTTTAACATATTTTGAACATATTAGAAAAATTTTATACTTAGAAATATGTTAAAATCGCAATCGGAAATTTGGTGAAGTTCTTTTAAAAGAGTTGTTATTTCTCTGAGAAGTTTCGATGCAATCACGCTCAATCGCAATCGCATTTCGGAATAGTACTAAATCTTGGAATTTTCTATTTTATAACAATCCGATGCGATTTATCGCAATCACGTTTCGGAAGAGAGTTAAAACATTGTATTCCTTTCATTTTGCCGATGTGATTGAATTCATTCGAAATCGCATTTTCAAAGATAATTTTAAACAGTCTATTCCATTGTAAAATATCCGATGCGATTGGGATTCGGTAAAAAATAATTATTGCATTCCATTTCAAACAAATTGCGATGCGATTGTCGCAATCGGAAGATCGGCAATGAATTATGTTGAATTTTCTTACGCATCATTGAAGACTTGCGATGCGATTGTTATTTCGCCTTTATATTTATTCATCGCATCGCGAATGATCAAAAGCAGATTTTTACATTTATTACAAGGATGAGTTGATCTCTGATTGTACGACAATATTAATTGAAAATCAGGCAGAAGATCATGGGTTACTTTGTTATCAATACGTGAATGTGACCCCTTGGAGGGCATTTATTTTGAAAATACGGGGAGATTAGATGGTAATTAAATAAATGGATCTTTGTGTAGCTGTCCTCATTATTGTGTTTTATTTTGGCTGAAAGCATTCATTTGAATTGCAGAACAAAAGTTCGAATCCTTTCATTCGCAGAACTAGAGAGAATTTTCCCGACACTGAAATGTCAAAGAGAAGCAGAAAGTCTAAAGCTACTTTTGTTGAAAAAGTTCCTGTGTTAAACATGCCGCCCAAGGAGAAACCGACAAGGTTCAAGCTAGTCATAGACACCTCCTGTGAAGGACTAGGGAAGATGACATGGGAGAATGTATACAATTTTCTTGAAAAAGAGAAACCTAGGGTTATTGTGCCCAAGGTAATTGTTCCCGATGAAGAAGATTCAGAATCTGACTTTGAAACTCAACTCAGTGCATTGGCAAATTCATTTTTACACCGAGTTGCTGCCTAGGTGAATATTTTTACCTACTATGATGTTATCAGATGGGTCATTGACAATGTGACCATTCAAAACAAGACTTTTTTTTCTGCTTCTGGATCAATGTTCGGTTCATTCAGGGCAGAAGACATTAAAGCAATGTATCATCTTCCCAACCCGCAAAATATTTACAACAAATAATTCCTTAAGGAATATGCTGCAGAACATCCAAACCAGGCAGAGCCAATCAAAGAATGGAGGAGTAACCCTGAGAAACGTAAGCAGGAGGCATCAAGTATGTACTCTGTGGAGTCTCTCGCACCTCCATATTATTATGCCGCAACGATGATGTGTAGGTTGTTCAGAAATGATAACTCTGCTAGTTTTTCTATTCAAATGGTCCCCTCAATTCATTCTGCTGTTAGTTCTGAAATTATGGATTGGGCTGTCATTTTGTCGGATAAGATAGCCAATCGAATTCTAGAGTACAGAAAATATAATAATTCAGGGAATTCCACCCCTTTCCATTTTTGTGCTTATATTTTGGACGCCCTCTGTTTCAATTCTGAGTTCCCCATGCTAGGTTGGAAAATGGACTCCAAAAGAACTTATCCCTATTCGTGTCTATCACAAATTCTTATGGAAGGAAAATTTCAAACAACATGTTTATAGAGTCTGCCATGGTTTTCTCATTCCAATTTACCAAACCATTTTTGGGCACTTCCCTCCTAGACTTTCCAATAAAGCCAAGACTGATTTGACCTCTATTGGAGATTGGTTTGGGGAAGAAAAATTCACTTATATCGAAATTTTGGGAGTATTGTTTAGCGACATATTCTTCCCTTATACATTCCAGATAAGCTGTTAGCTCAGGAGATTTCCTATCAACTAACAGTTGAAGGAACGTATAGAATTTTGAAAAGCAATAAAAAGCTTATGTGGCCTACCTTCCCTTTTAAGTGTGGTGACTATACTCTTAATAGTTTTGCTCATGCTGAGAAAGAAGTTAGTAAGATTTCTGATCTTAAGTTTTCAACAATTCCTGGAAGACAATACGATCCAAGAAAAGTGACGTATGATTTTACTACTTCTGTTTCGATTGCCCGGTTCGAGCATGAACCAGACCTTTTTGATGATTTGTTTGTTTCCATGGATGATATATCCCAAGTTTTTTATTCAGCCAAGTCCAAGTTGTAGGCCGAGGACTTGAAATTTTTTTTGTTGTATAGAAGCCAGAGGTTACTTAAAGTGCCTCTTGATCAGTTGAGAGCTCCCATATAGGAGAAAGCATCACAACAAGCAGGAAGTACTTCTGGTAAAGAAGTAAAAGGAGCTGATCCTGTTCTAGGGAAAAAATATGATAGCAGCAAAGCCGACACTGCCAAAACAGAAACAACTGCTCAAAAATATACACAAAATCATTTAGTTCAGATAGAAAAATGGAATACGGGTACTGATGCCCATGTATATATTGAGAAAGGAAGCACAGGAAGTATAAACACTGAACAAGCACCCAAGAATGATACAAACAAAAATGCAGGTTCTCAACTTGGAGGACAAATAGATAATGAATTGGTGTTTCTCCTCATTTGCTAAATCAATATCAATAATTTGCCCAGCAGATAGGATTGAAAAACACTCCTCAAGTTGACGATTCCAAAGATCAGGATGTGGAAATCATTCCTGAAAACCCCATTGGAGAAATTATGCTAAAAATAGAATAAATCCCTCCTTTGGATATATTCTACAATCCCAAACATAGGGCTATAGTAAGAAAACAAAGGAAAATGAGGAGAACAGACCAAGATGTCCTTTTGGCATCACAGGGGGAATTGCTAAATGTTGTTTATAAAAATGTTGAGGTGGATCCATCTGAGGATCTCACCAAATTGTCTCAGTATGCTGGTGCCTATAGTGCTGCCACTATAGATAAAGCCTCCAAAGTTTCACAGTTGGTAAAACAAAAGGATATGAAAATTGTTATTTTTGAAGAACAGGTTGGAGGTGATCAGTAAAAGATTATTCAGTTGGAACAGCGGGTACAGGATGCAGAACTCAGAGCTAAACAACTAGAAGAGCAGCTCAGCCTTGAAAATAAAAAGATTGATGAACAAGCCTCGGGCAAACAAAAACAGTTGACTCAAGAAGTAGAAAAGTTACAAAATATTTTACAAAATGAGATAAATTCAAAAGTTGAACAGTAAAAAATGTTCCGATCAGAATTGGACAAGTTCAAAGAATATCCTAAGTTAGCTTAATTCATAACTGAAGCTTTTGAATTAAACAAACTGCTATCTCAACAGTTAAATGAATTTTGTATACAGTTAACACAAATTGAGCCTTTGTGCGAAGTAACATCATCTTTGATAGATAAATCAGTCACTCTTAGGCAAGAAATTGAGGATGCTGATGATAAAATTTCCGAGTTCCTTTCATGGCAGGATACAGAGAAGGGAAGAAAAGCTAATCTTCCTAGAATTGAAGAAAGACACAAGGAAATTTTATTTATGGAATGGGAAAAACAGTTGATGAAATCAGAAAGAGCCATATCAAGGGCTAAAAGTTTAATGAATAATGCAACACAATTGATTAATGATAGCTTGTATGCTACCAATTTGATCTCAGATTGTACCCCAGGTGAATTACCTAAAGTAAAAGTAGCTAATTCCAGGTGGAAGGAAGATATAATCAATAAAAATCAACAAATTAGCAAACTTCAAGGAATTTCATGGGATAATATGTGGTCTTATCTAATCAAGCCACACAGCCAACAGATGACCATCAAATTCCTTTCGAATGCTATTCAATGTATCGTTCTTGAATTCTCTGATGCTACATACACTAGGCAGTTACATTCAAAAATGATTCGGCCAACAGAAGTCCAATATATGCTCAATATTTGCCACATATGCACATCCACTGATGATTAATGAGCCAGTCTACCAATAGCTCGCATTTCAGTTTCAGATATTTTTATTTTTAGATAGATTGTAGGAATAATTTTAGTTATTTTATTTTGTTAGATACCTATTTAAACCCATTTCATGCATTTAGAAAGGGGTCCTTAATTTGTAATATTTTTGACTTGGAGATTACATTTTTGTACTCCATTTACTCCTATATTCTTTTATAAAGGATCGCATCTTGTGATTTTGTGCGGAATTATTTTTAAAGAGTTGCATATCTGTACCTTGGCTTTGATTTTGCATTGGAATTGTTGGATTAGAGTATCATATTTCATTTGAAAGTCTCAAGATGGATACAGTATTTCTATCTATTCACTGTTAATTTCTTTTGTCATATGATATTCTATTTTAAATTTTCTATCGTTTATATGTACTTCGTTTCACAATATTTCTTTATATATATCATTTTTGAGTATATTAGAAATATTTATCTTTCATAAGTGTATGTAAATGATATACAATGATGAATACAAATATGCTGATATAACTTTGTTTAATTTCTTAAAAAAAGTTATCTTTATTTGCTACTGCACATTTCAATTAAGCTATAATACATTTTTATGGTTATTGTTCAATTGAAATAATTTTAAGTTGTATTCACATATGATACCTGGGTTAGTTTTAGAATTTCTTTATCAGTATTTAAATTAGATTAGCTAGTATTTTCATTTCAAGTCAATTTAGTTCCATTTCCCCCATCCAATCATTCCATTACCAACCCATTTAAATTATTAGGAAACTGGTCCTATAAATCTAGTCGGAGCCACCATCCCAAACGGAAAAGGAGCTGTCTTAAGGTCCCGACCGAGTGGTTATCCCCCAATGTTTGAAGCAGCGATTTTCGAGGCTTCAACATTTTTGGCGCTAGAAGGAGGGCCATAAGCTATGAATGGCAGATAAATATAATTCCGAAAGCCATTCTAAGAGCACATCACCCTCATCACCTTCAATTTCTTCCACATCTCAAATCACAAGAGAATAAATTGAGAAAAGTATTCAAACACCCACTACCAAAGTTTCAGATCAATCAGATAATCCAATTCTTGAGTCCCCTGAGGTTGAGGCCTTGACTCATAAACTTCAAAGTTTCTCATTATCATTAGAAGAATCGGAATTATCTGAAGGTAGTGTCACTTTGCAGTTTGTTTCCTCCAAACCTCTTACTAGATCAAAAAGTGAAAAACTTGGAATTTCCCCAAAAGAATTTCCTATTCCTAGTAGGGTCAAATCAAGAAAAACTCCACCGGAAACAGAAAGTGATACCAGTTCTTCATCGCATATTCAAACAACTGTTTCCCAAGCTCCAAATCAAGAAAGTACAATATTCACATCTACATCTGCTCAATCTTCCTCCTCTGCTTAGACTTCATCTGCTCAATCTTCATCTCCTCAAACCACATCTACTCAAACATTAATTGTTTCTTATGGTACTTCAACAGTTACTACTAATATACCAGTTATCCTTTCTAGTTCATCTATTATCGTTACAAGAATGACACAACCAACAAAAAGACCATGGACCAGACCAGGAGCTGTGAATATGGCTACACCTTTGCATGATCTACTTGATCATCCTGAAAAATGGCTCCCAAAGTTTAGTCCAGATAGTGGTGTATCAGCAGAATAACATATCAATAACTTCATGCTTGCTATAAATTTGAATAAAGTAGTGACTGAAGATGTTGTAGTCCGATTATTTCCCTACACTTTGCAAGGAACAACAGGATCCTGGTACTTTTGTTTACCTTCAGATTCAATCACAAGTTGGGATATGTTTGAGGAACAATTTTTAACTAAATATGGAGATGATAGATCAGTTGCTACCCTAATTAACGACCTCTCCAATTTAAAGAATCAATCAAAAGAACCCATTAAAGACTTTAACTCATGATTTAATAAACTCTTTAACAAGATCCCTGCAACATCTAAACCGAGTGAACAAGTTAGAAGTGAATGGTATATTAACGCTTTACCCTCAAATATAGCAATTTTCGTAGATAGAGTTGCAAAGCCAAATCTAGCTGAAAATATGAAGGAAGCTATTTCAGTGGAAAAGGGGATGATTGCTCTTGATAAGAAAAACATTGTTGATGAAATAAAATCAAAGAAAGTCACTTTTAAAGATGATTCTAAGAAAAAGACACCTAGAGATCCATATGACATGGAAGGTTTACAGAAAGTTCTTAAAACCATGTCTAATGAGATGATTGAGATCAAGAAGTAGGTAGCAGAAATGTCTACAAAGAGACCATTTAGAAATTTCAGGAGAAATCAAAATGAATCAAAACCTCCCAATGCAATTTCCAATGCAGAATCAGAAGATGAAGAAGAAGAAGAAAATCCTCTAATATCAGACAAAGAAGATGAAAGAGAAGAAGAAGTTGAACTAAATGGAATGTGGGATTTCATTCTCCCTAATTCAGATAGTGACATGGAACAAGAAGCTATGCCTGTAAGTACTAGTAGAAAATCTACATCGGAACCTATTCAAACTGTTCCGAAGAAGAAAAATACAACCCCAAGTACTAAAGACAAAATTTCTGCAAAAAATACTTCTTCATTACCCACTCACAATCAACCATCATCTTCCAACCCTCCCACATCATCATCCAAAAATCTAGTAGTGTTAGATCCGATCGATTATAATATTGTTGAGGATATGAAAAAGACTAGAGCGAATATCTCATTACATGAACTTAGCAAACTCAAACATCAACAAATTTTTTTATTAAAAGAGTTAAATGCTACATCTATTGCTCCTCTACCAAGTGGTGTAGTAGCTAAAGCAACTGGTAAGCCACCAGAAAAAGAAGATGCATCAGAAACTGTTCTTATTGGAGAAAGATCATGTTCCCAGACACCTCCATTTCTGCTAACCTATGAAATCTACAATAATAATTTACATAATTTTTTGATTGATTCGGGAGCATCTTCCAATATAATGCCTTCTTCAATTTGTGCTAAGTTGAATATCAAACCTCAGAATTTTGCTGTTCATATTGTACAATTGGATCGCTCCAAGGTTCAAGTTATTGGAGAAATCAATTTAGTCACCATTACAATAGCCTCTGACCCTAGGATTATTCAAAGAATTGATATTCTAATTGCAGATATTCCAGAATTCTATGGGTTAGTCTTAAGCAGGGACTGGTCTGTGAAACTTAATGGTTATATCTCAACCGATTATTCACATATGTGGCTTCCCTACAAAGTGAAACCTAATCAAATCAAAGTTGAACGAGAGAAACATATGACGCACACTGTAACTGAATTCGAACAACCGAATGAACCTGTAGCTTTCAATAATAATATTCTTGGAGGCTATTCTGCCGAGTATTTTCTTAGAAATTTTACTGCACCACAATCACCATTCTATGTAAATACTTTTATTTCTCAAATGAAAATTTTTCGCAATCCGATTCTTTCAGAATTGTAAATATTTTTGATTCTTTTGTAGATAAACCTATAGATAGAAATTTATTTTGGTCATTATATTTTGATGGATCGAAATCTAATGATGGAGCAGGAGCAGGATGCATCCTAATTGATCCAAAAGGAGAAAAAACTATGTTATCATGTAGATTAGAATTTGAGTGCACTAATAATGTTGCTGAATATGAAGCCTTGATTCAAGGGCTTTATAAGGCCATAAGGTTAAATGTAAAATATCTGAAAGTTTATGGAGATTCCGAAATTGTCATAAGACAAGTGAAGAATACTATCCATTGTCTTTCAGGACATCTTAAACACTATCAAACCCTAGTTCAGGACCTTACCACTCAATTTCTAGCATTTAATATTTCTTCTATTCCCAGAAATCAAAACACATCAGCTGACTTGTTAGCTAATGTTGCATCCAAACTCCTTCCTGCTGAAGATTGTAGTCTGGATAGGTTTTAAGTAGAGTTAATTTTTTGCCCATCTGTCCCAGATAATATCACTAACTGGAGAGTATTCTACCATGATCAAGATATTTTGAATTTATTAACTTCTGAGAAATCATATGATGAACAAATTATTGATGAAGATGATCATGATATGAAAATTACCTCAAGAAATAATGAAAATCCGATTCCCAAATCTGTTGTCAAATTAGAAGATCTTTATGATATTAAAGACAGATTCAAGAAAGTTACCAATTCCAAAATTCAAAGTTCAACTTTGAAGTTTGAATTAGTCAATCTTGGCTCTGATTCTAAACCTCAGAATGTTAATCTAGGTCTCAATTTAACTTCAGAAGAAAGATCTACTTTCATTAAACTTCTGAGTAAATACAAAAATGTCTTCGCTTGGAATTATGATGATTTAAAGACTTATGATATTCTGTAATTCAACACACAATTCCAATGCTATTTGATGTTCAACCTGTGCAACAGAAATTGAGAAAGATTCATCCAAATCTTGAAGATCAAATCAAAACAGAACTCAACAAGCTTCTGAAAGCCAAAATCATTTTTCCTATAAGGCATTCCAATTGGGTTTCCAATATGGTATATGTTAGGAAGAAAAATGGCGATATTAGAATCTGTAATTATTTCATGAATTTAAATAAGGCATGTCAAAAGGAAAATTTCCCATTGCCAACTATGGAGCAAATTCTCCAAAAAGTAGTTGGTTCTAAACTCATGTCCTTCCTTGATGGATTTTTAGGGTATAATCAAATTCTGGTACATCCAGATGATAGGCTGAAAACCACTTTCAGAACCAAATGGGGAACTTATGCTTATCAGAAAATGCCTTTTGGTTTACTGAATGTAGGAGCTACTTTCCATAGAGCCATGGACATAGCATTTAAGGGTCTGATTAATAGATTAGTTGTCATTTATCTTGATGACATAACAATTTATTCAAAGAAGAGATCCAATCATCTACAAGATTTAAAACAAATATTTGAAAGATGTAGAAGATTTGGTATTTCATTAAACCCAAAGAAATCTTTCTTTTCTCTTGATCAAGGAAAACTCTTAGGGTTTGTTGTGTCAAAAGATGGTATATATATCGATCCTAATAGAGTTAAAGAAATTTCTGACATTTCTTTATCTCACAATAAAAAGTCCATGCAATCATTTTTAGGTCAGATTAATTTTGTAAAAATATTCATTCCAGATTTTTCTTTAATTGTTTTGCCTATGCAGAATATGATTAGGAAAAAATCAGTGTTCAAATGGGGTCGTAAAGAAAAAGAAGCCTTCAATGCAACCAAGAAGGCAATTATTGATGCACTTGCATTGAATACTCCCAAATTTTCCAATGATTTTATTCTGTATACTTTGGAAACCAAAAATTCTTATGCTGCTATTTTAACACAGCTCAATGATCAACAAATCCAAGCACTGATTTATTTTTTCAGTTCAAATCTGCAAGGAGCTGAGCTGAATTATTCTGATGTTGAAAAACAAGCTTTCGTTGTATTTAAGTCAATCAAGAATTTTAGGCCTTTTCTCTTAAAAACGCACACAAAAGTGATTGTTCCTTTCTCAGCAATAAGACAATTACTAATTCAAAAGTAGAAGAAAAAAGGGCTAATTGGGTAACAGCCTTGCAAGAATATGATATTGACATTAAACCAGCAAATATTGTTAGAGGACAAGGTTTTTGTAGATTATTAGTAGGAGCTCATAATATATCAGAAAATCAAGATCCAAAGAATGCTATTCAAGTAATTCAGATAAGTGTTACAAATTCTGAATCTCAGTATGCTGATTTGATATTTTACTTGAAAAATGGGTATGCTCCTTCTAATCTCAGTTATAAGAATAAATGTGCTTTAAGATTGAAGGCTAATAAATATGAAATCATTGATGATGTGTTATTCAGGAAAAATTATGATTCAATCTTACTAAGATGTCTTGAAAAGACTGAAGCAAAAAAGGTTTTGCAGGAATTACACGATGGACCAACAAGAGGTCATTTTGGAGGGGATACCACAACCCACAAAATCATCCATGCTGGATATTATTGGCCTACCCTTTTTAAATATACTCATGATTATGTGAGAAAATGCAAGATTTTCCAAACTGCTAGTGGAAGGCAGAGGAAGCCAGCTTTTCCTTTACAACCAGTAAACATTGAACAACCATTTGAGCAATGGGGGCTTGATATTATTGGTGAGATAACTCCTCATTCTTCCAAGCAGCATAAGTACATTCTCAGAGCAACAGATTACTTCACAAAATGGGTAGAAGCAATTCCTCTAAAGGTAGCAAACTCTGATGCAATTATTGATTTCATCGATCAATTCATCATTACCAGGTTTGGTGTACCTAGCGCTCTAGTCTTTGACAATGCATCTTATTTTTCTGGTAATAGTATAATGGAATTTGCAGTCAAGAGAGGTTTTAAATTTAAATATTCAACTAACTATTATCCACAAGGTGATGGTTTGGCTGAATCCACTAATAAAAATCTCCTCAAAATCATTAAAAGGACTATTGATCAAAGCCAAAATAATTGGCACAAATATTTAATCTTTGCATTATGGGCTGATCGTATTACTCTTAAAGCTTCTATTGGAACTTCACCTTTCAATTTAGTTTATGGTAAAGAAGCTGTAATACCATCAAATCTAGCTCTTCCATCATTAGCCCCGGTGCAATTCATTGAAGAAAATTCTTCCTCATCCATTCAATTGAGATTTGATCAAATCCTAAAATTAGAAGAGGAAAGAGAGAAAGAAAGAATTATTCATGAAAAACAACAACAGCTTGTTAAATCCTCTTTTGATTCAAATTCCACCAGCTCAAAAAATTTGTCAATTGGTGATCTTGTTCTGAAATGGAATAAAGCACATGAAGAAAATGGTAAGCATACCAAATTTTAGAAGATGTGGCTTGGACCATTTCAGATTGCTGAAAAGATAGGCTCATATACATTCATACTTCAAGATTTAACAGGAAAGAGAGAATCTCTTCCTGTAAACGGGCTTGTCTTAAAGAAATTCTTTTCATGAGGAGGTAACCCCTTCTTACTTGTACATATTCCTTTTTGCAATTTTCATTTGTTTTTGTAAAATAAAGTTTGTTAATAGTCTTTAATTGACTTTTTACTATTAGAAAATTGTCTTAGAAAGAGTGTTATAAATATTTATTTTAAGTAAATAAGAATTGTTAGGGAATTGATTACAATTTTTATATAGTTTAAAATAAAATGTTAAACTCTGAAAATCTGTTTAAAACATTTGCATGATCTTATGAAACTTTGAGGAAAATGTAAATCATTATAAGTTTATTAAGCAGCGAAAGGTTATCTTTAAAAAGTAAAGACTTTTTCAAGCTTTGGCAAACAAAAACTCTGAAAATTGTCATCCATTTATTCTTAAGGATACAACTATCACCCCATCATTTTCTATTGTGATTTTTTAGAATGTAATTCTAAAGAAATTATATGATCAAATTTAGGAGATAAGAGGTCTCATCACGAGCCTGCTTACCATGATCATAGGAAGTAATCAAACTGACATTACCAATAATGCATACCAAAACAGGGTAATGGCTTATAAATTAAGACAAGGAGTCTCATCACGAGCTAGCTTGTTCAGTTTAATTACAACTAGTGAATGGCATTGTTACTAATTGGCTACCAAACCAGAACAATGGCTCTTAAATTAAGAAAAATAAATAAAAGACAAAATATGAGAAAATATGTCTTATGAATTTATTTTTAAAGAGTCATAATCTTAATTGGATGGGACAATGAATAGTTAATGGTTACAAGGTAACCCTGTCGAGACTATGAACGTTTGTTGGCAGCAGAGGCAATACCTGTGACAATAGAGTATATTACATAAGCTAAACTTGAGAAAGTCCACTTACTTTATTATTATAAACCAATCAAATCTTGAGATAACCCAAAAATGTTTTTATCCTTGAAGAATTAGATAGAAATTGTAAGTGATTTTTATTCTTTTTCATAGTTAGATTTTATTTGAATTATCTTCAGAAAAGTTTTCATTATCTTTAGAAATTTTTACTTACTAGAAATATAGTATTCATTTCATTTTTTCAGAGATAACTGTTTCTTCTAGTGAATCGCCAATTTTTGTACTGTACAATAACCCTCCCCATTTTTAAAATTTTAGAATAAATCCCATCTAAGAATAGGTCCCCTTTTTATATCTTTTCCATAGATAAAAGGATGCATATCACACTTTATTCACAAAGTATACAAGTTTTAAAAACTCTCCGATCCGATGAGTTAAAAGACCTTTTAACATATTTTGAACATATTATAAAAATTTTATACTTAGAAATATGTTAAAATCGAAATCAGAAATTTGGACAAGTTCTTTTAAAAGAGTTGTTATTGCTTTGAGAAGTTCCGATGCGATCGCGCTCAATCAGAATCACATTTCGGAATAGTACTAAATCTTGGACTTTTCTATTTTATAAAAATGCAATGCGATTTATCGCAATCGCATTTTGGAAGAGAGTTAAAATATTGTATTCCTTTCATTTTGCCGATGCGATTGACTTCAATCGTAATCGAATTTTCGGAGATAATTTTAAACAGTATATTCCATTGTAAAATCTCCGAAGCAATCGGGATTCAGTAAAAAAGCATTATTGCATTCCATTTCAAACAAATTGTGATGCGATTGTCACAATCAGAAGATCGACAATGAATTATGTCGAATTTTCTTACGCATCATTGAAGACTTGCGATGCAATTTTTATTTCGCCTTTATATTTATTCATCGAATATCAAATGATCAAAAGTAAATTTTTACATTTATTACAAGGATGCGCCGATCTCCGATTGTATGACAATATTAATTGAAAATCAGGTAGAAGATCATGGGTTACTTTGTTCTCAATACATGAATGTGACCCCTTGGAGAGCATTTATTTTGAAAATACGAGGAGATTAGATGGTAATTAAATAAACAAATATTTGTGTAGCTGTCCTCATTATTGTGTTTTATTTCGGCTGAAATCATTCATTTGAATTGCAGAACAAAAGTTCGAATCCTTTCATTCGCAGAACTAGAGAGAATTTGCCCGACACTGAAATGTCAAAGAGAAGCAGAAAGTCTAAAGCTGCTTTTGTTGCAAAAGCTCCTATGTTAAACATGTCGCCCAAGGAGAAACCGACAAGGTTCAAGCTAGTCACAAACACCTCCTGTCAAGGACTAGGGAAGATGACATGGGAGAATGTATACAATTTGCTTGAAAAAGAGAAACCTAGGGTTATTGTGCCCAAGGAAACTATTCCCGATGAAGAAGATTCAGACTCAGACTCTGAAACTCAACTCAGTGCATTGGCAAATTCATTTTTACACCGAGTTGCTTCACTAGGCGAATATTTTTCCCTACTATGATGTTATTAGATGGGTCATTGACAATGTGACCATACAAAACAGGACTTTTGTTTCTGCTTCTGGATCAGTGTTCGGGTCATTCAGGGAAGAAGACATTCAAGAAATGTATCATCTTCCCAACCCACAAAATATTTACAACAAAGAATTACTTAAGGAATATGCTATAGAACATCCAAACCAGGCAGAGCCAATCAAAGAATGGAGGAGTAACCATGAGAAACGTAAGTAGGAGGCATCAGGTATGTACTTTGTGGAGTCTCTCGCACCTCCCTATTGTTATGCTGTAGCGATGATGTGTAGGTTGTTCGGAAATGATAACTCTGCTATATTTTCTATTCAAATGGTCTCGTTAATTCATTCTGCTGTTAGTTCTGAAATTATGGATTGGGCTGTCATTTTGTCGGATAAGATAGCCAATCGAATTCTATAGTACAGAAAAGATAAGAATTTAGGGAATTCCACCCCTTTCCATTTTTGTGCTTATATTTTGGACACCCTCTGTTTCAATTCTGAGTTCCCCATGCTAGGTTGGAAATGGACTCCAAAAAAACCTATCCCTATTCATGTCTATCACAAATTCTTATGGAAGGAAAATTTCAAACAACATGTTTATAGAGTTTGCCATGGTTTTCTCATTCCAATTTACCAAACCATTTTTGGGCACTTCCCTCTTATACTTTCCATTAAAGCCAAGACTAATTTGACCTCTTTTGGATATTGGTTTGGGGAAGAAAAATTCACTTATATCAGAATTTTTGGGAGTATTTTTTAGCCACATATTTCTCCCTTGTACATTCCAGATAAGCTGTTAGCTTAGGAGATTTCCTATCAATTGACAGTTGAAGGAATGTCTAGAATTTTGAAAAGCAATAAAAAGCTTATGTGGCCTACCTTCCCTTTTAAGTGTGGTGACTATACTCTTAATAGTTTTGATCATGCTGAGAAAGAAGTTAGTAGGATTTCGGATCTTAAGTTTTCAACAATTCCTGGAAGACAATACGACCCAAGAAAAGTGGCGTATGATTTTACTACCTCTGTTTCGGTTGCCCGGTTCGAGCATGAACTAGACCTTTTTGATGATTTATTTGTTTCCATGGATGATATATCCCAATTTTTTGATTCAACCAAGTCCAAGTTGTAGGCCGAGGACTTGAAAATTTTTTTGTTGTATAGAAGCCAGAGGTTACTTAAAGTGCCTCTTGATTAGTTGAGAGCTCCCATACAAGAGAAAGCATCACAACAAGCAAGAAGTACTTCTGGTAAATAAGTAAAAGGAGTTGATCCTGTTCTAGGGAAAAAATATGACAACAGCAAAGTTGACACTGCAAAATAGAAACAATTGCTCAAAAAGATACACAGAAGCCCTTAGTTCAAACAGAAAAATGGAACACGGGTACTGATGCCCATGTACATATTGAGAAAGGAAGCACAGGAAGTATAAACACTGAACAAGCACCCAAGAATGATACAAACAAAAATGCAGGTTCTCAACTTGGAGGACAAATAGATACTAAATTTGTTGTTTCTCCTCATTTGATAAATCAATATCAACAATTTTCTCAGCAGATAGGATTGCAAAACACTCCTCAAGTTGACAATTCAAAATATCAGGATGTGGAAATCATTCCTAAAAACCCCACTGGAGAAATTATGCTAAAAATAGAAGAAATCCCCCCTTTGGATATATTCTACAGTCCCAAACATAGGGCTGTGGTAAGAAAACAAAGGAAAAGGAGGAGATCAGACCAAGATGTCCTTTTGGCATCACAGGGGGAATTGCTAAATGTTGTTTATAAAAATGCTGAGGTGGATCCATCTGAGGATCTCACCAAATTGTCTCAGTATGTTGGTTCCTATAGTGCTGCCACTATAGATAAAGCCTCCAAAGTTTCACAGTTGGTAAAACAAAAGGATATGCAAATTGCTATTTCTGAAGAACAGGTTGCAGGTGATCAGCAAAATATTATTCAATTGGAACAACGGGTACAGGATGCAGAACTCAGAGCTAAACAAATAGAAGAGCAGCTCAGCCTTGAAAATAAAAATATTTATGAAAAAGCCTTGGGAAAACAACAACAGTTGACTCAAGAAGTAGAAAAGTTACAAAAACTTTTACAGAATGAGAGAAATTCAAAAGTTGAACAAGAAAAAATGTTCCAATCAGAATTGGACAAGTTCAAAGAATATCCTAAGTTAGCTCAATTCATAACTGAAGCTTTTGAAATAAACAAACTGCTATCTCAATAGTTAAATGAATTTTGTCTACAGTTAACACAAATTGAGCCTTTGTGCGAAGTAACATCATCTTTGATAGATAAATCAACCACTCTTAGGAAAGAAATTGAGGATGCTGATGATAAAATTTCCGAGTTCCTTTCATGGCAGGATACAGAGCAGGGAAGAAAATATAATATTCCTAGAATTGAAGAAAGACACAAGGAAATTTTATTTATGGAATGGGAACAACAATTGATGAAATCAGAAAGAGCCATATCAAGGGCTAAAAATTTAATGAATAATGCAACACAATTGATTAATGATAGCTTGTACACTACCAATTTGATCTCAGATTGTACCCCAGGCAAATTACCTAAAGTAAAAGTAGCTGATTCTAGGTGGAAGGAAGATATAATCAATAAAAATCAACAGATTAGCAAACTTCAAGGAATTTCATGGGATAATATGTGGTCTTATTTGATCAAGCCATACAGCCAACAGATGGCCATCAAATTCCTTTCGAATGCTATTCAATGTATCATTCCTGAATTCTCTGATGCTACATACACTAGGCAATTACATTCAAAAATGAGTTGGCCAACATAAGTCCAAGATATGCTCAATATTTGCCACCTTCGCACATCCACTGATGATTAATGAGCCAGTCTACCAACAGCTCGCATTTCAGTTTCAGATATTTTTATTTTTAGATAGATTGTAGGAATAATTTTAGTTATTTTGTTTTGTTAGATACCTATTTAAACCCCTTTCATGCATTTAGAAAGGGGTCCTTAATTTGTAATATTTTTGAATTGGAGATTACATTTTTGTACTCCATTTACTCCTATATTCTTTTATAAAGGATCGCATCTGGTGATTCTGTGCGGAATTATTTTTAAAGAGTTGCATTTCTGTACCTTGGATTTGATTTTTCATTGGAATTGCTGGATTAGAGCATCATATTTCATTTGAAAGTCTCAAGATAGATATGGTATTTCTATCTATTCACTGTTAATTTCTTTTGTCATATGATATTCTCTTTTAAATTTGCTATCGTTTATATGTACTTCGTTTTACAATATTTCTTTATATATATCATTTTTTAGTATATTAGAAATATTTATCTTTCATAAGTGTATGTAAATGATATACAATGATGAATACAAATATGCTGATATAACTTTGTTTAATTTCTTAAACAGAGTTATCTTTATTTGTTGCTGCACATTTCAATTAATCTATAATACATTTTTATGGTTATTGTTCAATTGAAATAATTTTAAGTTGTATTCACATACATACCCGGGTTAGTTTTAGAATTTCTTTATTAGTATTTAAATTAGATTAGCTAGTATTTTCATTTCAAGTCAATTTAGTCCCATTTCCCCCATCCAATCATTCCATTACCAACCCATTTAAATTATTAGGAAACTGGTCCTATAAATCTAGTCGGAGCCACCATCCCAAACAGAAAAGGGGATGTCTTAAGGTACTGACCGGGTGGTTATCCCCCAATGTTTGAAGCAACAATTTTCGAGGCTTCAGCATGTCCATAACAAGGTGTTGATATCTTAGTAAGGATCACACATAACCGAAGAAGGGAAATACAATGAGAGACCTAGCTCTCTAGTCTTGGTGCAGAAAGGTGCAGAACAGTGTAGGACAGTGCATAAAAGAAGTATCAACTCAAGGAGTCAATGAAGAAGCAATGAAAAGGTCTTGGAGGCATACAAGGGTCAAGGGTCTATGTCATGGTCATGGTAATTTTCATCTAAAAGTCTATAATAATAATTTATTTTTGGTTTTCCTCTCTAATAGGGAGTGGTTTTGGCCCTGGATTGAAGAGCCTACATTTGTGTCTCTTGTGTTTTTGGTAATTGACTTGATGAAAGACATAATAAGCTAATAAGAGAATACATAAGTAAAATAAGTAAGCTCACAAGTAATTATCAAGAATATAATTTGAATTAAACACTGCCCTACCTAATTCTCAACATGGTATCAAAGCTAAGGTGTTGAAGACAAGGGCTACTTGATAAGAGACACTGAAAGAAGCAATAATAAAAGTGAAGGTCAAAGTTTGCATTGGAAATTCAATCAATTTGCAAGGAAGATTATCAAGCTATTTCCAAAATACCTTCAATATCATCAAAGAATTCCCTCATCAAGGAGATAATATTTTCCATCAAATATTTATGACATTGAAGACATTGTTGGAAGACACATAAAGCACCATCCAACAATATCCAACACCTTTGAATACATCACCATTCTGAAGACATCTGCATTGGCGAATCCAATCTAAGAGGGAGTTATTACCTTCATCTTCGTCATCATCATCAGGGAAGTTGTTATAAGGAGGAAGTCACTCTACTCAAGTAAGTATCTCTATGACCTCATCTAAATCTATCAAAATGACTTAGTGCAAAGAAAACAATAAATTGGTTGGGTCATCAAGCTTTAGTACATGGAAGAAGAGGACATATTTGAATCTAATTGAAGATGAAGTTATGGACTAAATCAAAGGACAAACAATTCAATCCTTAAAAGAAGATGCTCCAGCTCATGCCAAGTACATAAAAGGAGAAATCCGAGCCCAAAGGATTCCCATAGATCCATTAAGGACTCACTCATACCCTATGTATCGAAACTGGAATATGGAAAATAAATATATGAGAAAGTGGTGGAGATATTCTCTGTAAGTACCGCAGGAGAAGAAATCTCTCTGAGACAAGAACTATATAAGATGAAATTTTCAAGAGAAGAAGGAACCACTTCATATTTTATGAGGATTTTTGAAATAAGACACCAACTGTAGGAATTGGGAGAAGTAATGTATGATAGTGAGATGACTATAGTGGTGCTAAATGCTCTACTAGAAGAATGGGGAAAATTCACTTCAAGCTTATACGAGAAGAAAGAAGCAACGCCATTCTAGAATCTATAGTATATATGTAAAATAGAGGAAACAAGATTGAAAGCCAAAGTGGATACATGATCAAGTGAAGGGAATCAAGCCTTTGCAGCCATGTCGAGGAAGAAAGGAATATTTAGTAAATTTGGTCAAAATAAAAGGAAAAATATGGACAGGATACGATGTTTTGGATGTAATGAACTTGGGAATTATAAAAGGGATTTTCCTAAATATGAAAAGGAAAAGAGGAAAAAGGAATAATCCCATGTCACTGAAGAAAGGGAAGAACCTGATGCAAATAAATATAAGAAGTGAAAGATCTCTACTATAATTGGGGGTGTAGGATGCAAATGAGCTTTAAATTGATGTCTTTGAGGGCTTTTATACTTGAGTGGGTTTGATTTATATTTTTAAACCCACTTTTCTAATGTTTCATTTCACCTTTCAAATTTTCACACTAATTCTCTTTGACTTCTGACTTTTTGTTTTGCTGGTTGATCTTGCTGGAGTTTGTCATTTCTCTCCTTCAATTTGGCATGTGTATTTTGAGTTGGAAGCTAGGGAGTGAAAATATTACATATAGAAAACATAAAATTACATAGGAAATAAAAAATAAATTACATATTTTTTTTGATATCAAAATGGAATTTTGATACGAAAATCATATAAAATCAAAATTACAAATATAAAAATATAATATTTACATATTGATAATATTCTGTAGATGAAAATAGAATGTTATTGAGTCACTCTCACACTTTTTTCTTACTTTATTGGGATGAAATGGTGCATTTTTGGACCTTGAAAAATAAAACCTAATGACATAATGGGACCTTGAATGACCTGACTTCCATGATTGACTTTGACTGAGATAGGACATGGTGAAATGAGACTTTCAAAAGTATTATTATGCTTAGCAAGACATGAAGGTAAGCCAGCAAATGTGAGTTTCTGAGGGAGAGTGAAGTTTTATTGAGTAGGGCTACCATTAGTGAAACAATTTTTAGCATGAACTAATGGAATGATATAAAAATTTCAGAGTGAGACACCTAAAATGAGAATGAAAAGAGTGATTTTGATCACTGATGACAGAATGCATATTCCAACACTAACATTGGCCTTATTGGGGATGGCATCTTTGAAATACTTGTCAAGAACCACATATCTCAGAATTTTGCAGATCGATACCTTATCCATTGGACCAATATGGTAAAAAAATAACTCAAATTGAAAAACATGACTAAATACTGACAACTCAATGACACAAACTGATTTTGAAATTGATTGAAAATAAAAAACTTACTAAACTTATTGATGGCAGCATATCAATGAGACTTGAGGGCTTCAAATCCTGATGACAACCACTTGCCTGTTGAAGACATATGTACAATCATGTGAAATGATCCTTCCAGTGTAACCAATCCAGAAGATGGCTACTTACTAAAATTCTACTCTCACTTTCCTTGAGAAGGCAGAATGATGTACATGTAGGAAACTCATAATAAAAAATAAAGTGAAGGCTTATGCAGACAAACAAGACAACATATATCTTCTCCAATGCTTGCAAAATATTGTCAAAGGGATCTTGAAAATCCTGAAGCATTACCTTGTCTTGAGATCCAGCAACAAAAATACAAGTAATCCATTCATTCTGATATGAAAGAACATTTGGTTGTTGATCCATAGGAGAGCATAGGGAAGTATGAAGTTTTGCTATTTGAGTGTTGGATACAAATTCCTGAAGCATGAGAAAATCTGATTCTGTCTTTGTCATATTGTCTCTGTTATGGGAAACTTTACCCTAAGGTCTTGGGTTGATAAACCTTCACAGATCAGGGGAATTTCATCACAAGAAGGACTCAACTAACCAACTTCTATGCTTTAAACTAGAAATTAAGGATTGCAGATCTTACCCGTTTATCCTTCATTTGTAGTAGATCCCATAGGGTTCAAACCCCCTACAACTCCTTGTGCTTCGGATCCTGAGATCTGCCGCGGCCTCGAGTAAACCGTCCTCTGGATTCATCCAACCCTAGCCTCACAAAGCTTCTTCCATGAAGTGTGCACAAAGGATGTCACATAGGGTGTAGGTGATCATCACAAGGAAAAAAGGGTTTCATGAAAATTTGGTAAGTGCAGGAGGCACAGGGGAAATATTGGACTTGGTCAGGGCTATAACAGGGTATAATATCTATAATTATCTCTCTTCCTCCTTTAGTCCATTCCCTTGAGGGGTAATTATACTTCCTCAAATTGGTTTTTTTAGTTGGGGAACAGTTAGGCCACATGCTGGGGTAGTTAAGGTACAAGAACAACCGTAAACCCTGCCTCCAAAGTAGGGAAAATTTTATTTTTTTTACTTTTTAAATAGCATACATGGGTTCTATATGTATGGACCTGAGTGTATACGAGAAAAATCTGGGCAGAGTCGCGTATGGATTTTAAAATATTGTTTTTTGAGAAATGTGACCAAGTCTGAATGGAAGGGCTACCCAAGGCCAATGCATAAGTCATCAAGTATATAATAGTGATAAATGATGTTATAATAGATGCCCCCTAATATATGAGGTCAAAAGGGGTACATAATGGCCGAAATGTATTATGTGCATAGAAAGAACCTTGCGAGGACTAGAGAGGACTTCACCAGATTTCAGCCTGCTAAAAACCAGTGATAGAAATCAGAAAGATAGCTCATGTATGAGGTGGGTATACCCATGCTCAGTGAAATAAAATCATGTCTGTGTATGAAGTATGGAGCAGATACAATAAGTATAGCTGAAATGTAAAGTACATAATGAATCATCTGATCACTACTTGGAAGTATAAGTTAAAATCATGTCCAAATATCACATATAGAAGATTGATCAATGATGCTGCAAAGATATATGATCACTAAAGTCACAACTGAATCTCTAAGTACCAAATCATAAGTGGTGGAAAAAATGGTACAATGCGCAACTCAGGAACCAACATATAAGATGTTGTTGTGATGAAACTGCAACATATAAGGGTGGATGGTGTCAATGGCAGAAAACTGAAGAACATATTGATGCAAACCCGAGGTCTTCATCGATGACCATGGCACAATTATACACAATGGGAATAAATGAGCTGAGGTCAACCATGTCAAAAATAATTTGATTACCATTGATTGATGTATATCCTTAACAAACACGAGACAACCCACAGATAATGATAATGAGTGTCAAGGTGCCCTAGTACAATCTATCAAGTGCGAATGAATGAGTTGAAGTTGAACACTTGAAAGAATCTATCAATCAGGAGAAAATGGTGTATTTTCACTGTCGATAGCGAAGAGTCTGCTACTGATGACTGCAAACCGTAAGGTACTGACAAAAGGACTCTAGACTTGATTCCCAGAGCAATGAGTCGGAGTCGATGGGAAAAGATCTGCTGGAAGGAAGGCATTAAGGTATCCTACATCAGTCCAGCGCGAGTGTAACCTATAGGCCAATATTTGGAAGGAATCAGACGAAGAAAAGTGAAGTAACTAACTCGAAGTACATTTGTAGCATGCACAAGATGAAGCTAGAGTATGACAGAAACCCTCTGAACCAACCAATAACGAAATTTGAGAAAGAGGTGAGATATCCACCGACAAGGTCAAATGGAAATCAAGGTACTGCACGCATCTTAGGTGTGATAATGTAAGCTAAATTTTAACACAAGGGAAACCACTCAGTGAAAGACCCATGATGTTGATCAAATGTTGAGCACAAGGTCACCTATCAATGATGTAAATAGGACCAAGATGCGGCTCTAGGTTTACTCTTAGAGCAATATGTCGTAGTCGATAAGAGAAAAACTTGCTAGCAAGAAGTCAGTGGAGACCTTGTCAAACTAGCACGAGTGAAGGACCAACAATCTAATGTGATAGAAAAAGATACTGACAAGACCAGGAAGGCCGACTGAAAAATGAGTCAAGAGACACCGCAAAAAGGCCGACCCAGGTTAACTTCCCTTGAACAAAAGCACGACTCATGTTGAATATGGTAGCAAATGATAACTCTGTGTAAGTTTGTCATGCAGGAGGCATGTACAAACCCTCCATATGATTGGAAGAGATAACCAACCGGGGGAGTATTGACTCAAAAAAAAGGTTATGGCTTCTCCTAAGTAAAAAACTAAAACCATCCCAAATGGATAAAATAATTAGCTTTTTTGTGCTTTGTTCAAGGACGAAAATATTGACACTGTAGCTTCCATCAAGTATGGAAGTATTATCCCGTTCCCGCTCTTTTTCAAATATTTTTTTTTGTATTTTTCATATTTTAGAGCTTGAAAAAGAATAAAAGAATGCATATAGTACAATGGATAGAACGAGTGTCGGTAAACAGATGCACTAGTTCCTGGGATAGGAACAATCCTATGCTCAATGTAAGGTGGCGAAAACTAGTAAGTGACACTCAAAGGAATGTTCCATCCATGGGTAAAGGTGTCAATTCGTGAAGGCTAAGTGATTGCATGGTTAACTTGTATAGAAAGACATGGTCAAAAGAAGGCTTAAACATGAGTCCAAATGAAGCCGGCTAAAGGTCAAGATAAACAAGTAGTTAATATGCAATGCAGTAATACAACTCGACAACATATGGGAGCCTCTGCAGTAAATGGCCAGAATAAAGATATCAAAGAAGAAGAAGAATGAAGCTTCAATGCATAAGTGATGGCAGGACTAAAGAGGACTCCCGAGCCTACATAAATTGCAACATGGGTGACAAATGCTAGAGAGGAACTAACTAGGAAGCCCATGTAAAGGATGGCTCTACCATCATGATTTAAATAATCGGCGAGTGAAATGGGTTAAGTACTCATGACATAATGGGATTGACCCTATGGAAAGTGATTAGAATGGAGGCTAGTATGCAAAAATGCAACTGAAAATGAATTCCCTAACCTATATTCCAGTTCGAAATCAAATACCTGCCATGATAGGTCAGCGGTCATGGATCCGAAGGAAAACGAGGAATATCTCAAAATTAGTAGAATGTACCTAAAAATAACTTTTACCAACGCTTACAAGCCAAAAGGTTAAACAAAATTAATCAAATTTAAAAAATAGACACAAACTAAATTTGTGAACAATTTTCAAATTCTGGGCATAAATAAGCATTTTGACTTACATTTTGATCATTTGTGCATTGCACAAGTGGAAAAATAGTTCTAGGGAAAAAAATCCTCTTCTTGAATACGGAGCAACCGACCACCCAATCACCTCAAATTAGTAAGGTAAACCTTGTACTCATCTCATTTATTCATTTCATTCTTGTTTCAAGATTTTTTTTGGATTTTTGAATGTAGAAAATGGATTTTCGTTGAAACCCTCTGCGGATACGTGAGTTCATGCTGAGGAACTCGCGTATAGACGCGATTGTGTACAAACAAGGTCGCGTATGCGTAGGGTGGAATTCAAAAACTTGTATTTAATCAGTCAATTGATGAATTTTCCCAGGATTTTGATCAGTTGGAGAGAATAAGAGCACAATGCTATTGTTAATGAAGTGATGGAGGACCAACAATCCTTAGATATCCTTCGAAATTTTGGTTTACTCAAAATTTTCAAAATTCTGAATATGAAAAGCAATGCTCATTTGCTTCAGATAATGGTCGATCATTGGGAACTGGAAGAATATTGTTTTCTAATTGATCAGATGCCATTACGATTATAGGTGGAAGACATATATTTTATCACTGGATTTTCCCGAAGGGAAGATCCAGTAGATTTTCATGGCAAGCCCACAAGAGGGCTTAACATAGAGGATTATGTCCAAGTCTATTGCGTAGATAATGCAAAGAAGGTGGGAAATCTGATCCCCATCAAAGATGTGAGGGATTTGTACATGAAAATCCTTCTCTTTACTATTGGTAGAGTGGCAGGATCAACTTATCTACATCAGGCTTCACGTACTCATATGAGTATAGAAGTGGAATGTTCAGTTCATCTTTATGACTAGTGCACAACCTTATTGGCGAATCTGAAAAAACAAATTACTTCTATCCGAAAGACAATTTTTTTTTTTTTTGGATACGGTACCATTTTGATCACATTCTTCTTTGAGAGAGTCCGAGGGCTTCGGCAGAAGGTCATCTCTACTATCAGCAGCCCAAGGGTTCCAAGAATAGCCCGATGGGCAGATTTGATGAAGAGATTGGGGGGAAGTGAAGTTCCCCGAACCACCTGGGATGATGAGTTCTTCCAGTGGTGGGCAGAACAAGTCATCTTAGTGGAGGAATATCCCTATGATGGGATGGATTTTCTAGCAGATCCTAATTTGGTTTTTCCACCCGAAGTAGCATGGGGTGCAATTGGTAGGATTGCATTTTTTTAATTTTTTGATTATATGATTTGTTGGATTTTTTAAAATTATATGGAAAATGAAAAATGTTTTTGATAGGAAAATATGAATTACAAAATTTAATGATCATGATGCAGACATGGGACCAGTTAGGCTAGACGACTACCCAAGGCACAAGCGCCGCAGAGGTGAGGCAGATGCGGAAGACCTAGGAAGGACCCTCCCTGCTGCACATAGAAACTTGGAGAGTTTGACTCACCAAGTACCTATGGCCGCTATAGAGGACCTTCCGGAGGCTATCCAGAGGTGGGTGGTTGGGGTACCACGAGACTAGGTGTTGTTATTCTACCGTGTAGTGATTTCCATTATGTTCTATTGAAACACAAATGTTGGGCAGGGACCTCAGGAGTAGACTTAGATTTGATTGGATAACTGTAATATTTTTTGATGATAGACATGATCGAGCATAAGCCCCAATTTTGTAGGACATGATGGTCCAAAAAGTTTGTATATTTTTAACACTCTGATATGTATGTATGTATGTATGTATGTATGTATGTATGTATATATGTATGTATAGATATATATGTATGTATATATATGTATGTATATATATATACATACATATATACATACATATATATATACATACATACATACATACATACATACATACATATATATATATATACATACATACATACATACATATATATATATATATATACATATATATATATATACATATATATATATATATACATATATATATATATATATATATATATATATATATATATATATACATATATATATATATATATATATATACATATATATATATATATATATGCATATATATATATATATATACATATATATATATATATATATATAGTGATTTTATATGATGTGATGTCCCAAATGTATAAATGATGAATGATGTTTTTGATATTTTTAAAGTATTGAATGATTAATATGCCAATCAAGTGCTTGATTAGATAATGAGTTTGCTAATCAATTATCAGATCGAGGAATATGAAGGAAGGTAATAAATTGAAATAAAAATTGTAATAAAAGTACCCTAAAAAAATCGATGCAAAAATGGGTCTCTGACACAATAGGTGTTGTTCAATTGTGAAACCACCAGTTGCGAATCCAAGTAAATTACTAACGAATCAACATCAAGATATATTTCCTTCGAGAGTAGGTTGACCACTGCAGTGTACTCGGCTGCATTGTTTGAAGTAGGACCAATGCAAACAACTCTTGAAACTAACAATTGACTGGATGGATATTGGATTACCCATGCCGCAGAAGATAGGTTCTGGGAATGTCTATTAGCACCATCGACAAAGCCAAAATGACTCATTTCATTCAATAATACCTGCCATAGCAAATAAAAAATCATCAAAACCACACCAAAAATCGAAACACACATATGCACAAAAATACAATATATACAACAAAGAATAATACTTTTTTAAATAGGGCCCATTTCTGGGCACCACCAACTCGTTCCCATCGAAGTGAACCAAGGCATAAGCTCCTTTTTTAGGACCTTTTTTATGATAAAGGGGCCATACCACATAGACTTGAACTTTCCTGTCCCCAAGGCATCCTTCTCTTGGGCATAAACTAAGACAAGGTCACCTTCAGAGAAAACCCTAGGCTTGACCACCTTATCGTACTAAAAATTCACCCTTTGTGCCGTCATCATTGCGCCCCCAAGGCGTATATCCCGGAGAATTCTTGGCCTTCACCCTCAGTTTTCAATTGGTCGACTTGCTCCTTCCCGCTGTCGTCGAGTTATTCCTCCCCCGAGTCTGCACTCCGACTTCTCTTCTGATTCTTTGGGTTCTCCCCCTGTTACCTTCACCATGTCTAGTCTAGGGCCCAACACTAGCAGCATCCCGGCCCTAATGCTGGGAATGTTACTAGCGGAATTGCCACGGGAACTACCTCGATTGTCCCTTTGCTCCCCTATATGGTAGGTCTCAGTCTCCCCGATTTCAATCAGTTGATCAATGATCCTATTCGCCACGATTTTGGTTGGCTTGCTATGCCAACCAAGCTCCCCTCCAACATTCCCAAGTTCAAAGGCCTTGCCGGAGAAGATCCCTCCAACCATATCGGATCTTTCCACATGGGGTGTTCATCCAATTCCATTACTGATGATTCCATCCATCTTAGATTGTTCCAACGCACGCTTACAGGCAAAGCTTCTAAGTGGTATGTTGATAATACTGCCTCTTCCCATACCACCTTTGCGACCATTTCCCGAGCCTTTTTATCTTATTTCCATCTCCCTCTCCGATACGACACTGGTACCGAACTCTTGACTTCTTTCTGTCAATCGTCTGCGACACGCCTTTCTGATCATGTCTAGGAATGGTGGAGAAGAAAGAGCTTATGTCGCGCTCCTACCTTTGAAGATCGGGTCTACATGGACTGGTTCGTTAGATCTCTCTTACCTGCCATCGGAAAAGATGTCGCATCCCAGTTCCCTCAAACTGAAGAAGCCGCCCTCCAAATAACCTTGAAATATAACCTCATCTATGCTCAGTCTAGTTATGTTTATACCGTCCTTCCTGACCTCCCCAGACCCGCTGGCGCTAACGCCCTAGGGGCATCTCATTCTGCCGATGGTATCGTTGGAGCTCTTTCACATCCGTACGCTCAACCTCCTATGGGCTATGGTCTCCCTCTGGGAGGGGCCAGCACCTCTAGCACAAATCCCCCTCCAGGTAGCATGTATCCAGGATACGGCATGCCTCCTCCTTTTTCCCAACCCCCTGCTTACCTCAATGTTGCCCAACCTAACTATTATCCTTATCCACAGCCTGGTGCCCCATCTCCTTCAAAATTTGCACCTCCACCTCCCTTTCCTTCTCAACCCAAGCAACAACAACTACCACCCCCTCCAGGTCAAGTATTTGCACAGCAGGGTGCGAATAATCCTCCTTCTTCTCAAAGAAAGAGGAAAGGAAATCAAAATCAATATACCCCTGGTAATCATGGACCCAATCCTTCAGGTATTGACTCTAACACTGCTAACCAGCAACAGGGCCCTCAGCCCAAGCCGAACAAGCCTCTTCGTACAAATAAGCTTTGTTCGTGTTGCGGTGTTTATAGTCATTACACTCATGATTGTCCCCTCTTACCACAAATGCCACATATGTGGGAGTCTCAAGCCATATTGCGTGGACAACATTCCTCCCCTACTGATCCCCCCAATGTGGCCTCTACTCAACCAACTGTGTTTACCAATCCCTTTCCCCAGCAAGGATTAGTGGCTACCCAACCACCTAATGGACAAGGGGCCACTAAACCTTCACCTTCTGGTTCCTCCGATTACCAGATTCTCATGATGAACTCTGATCAACCTCTAACCGTCGACCTTAACCTTCAAACTCAGTCTCGTCAGTACCCCATGCCTCCCGCTCCGTCTGTCCCCAAGTTGCCTTCTTCAGGTCCTACAGAGCCTCTTTCGACACCCAATGGTCCCTTGTAGATCCCTCAGCCCAAAGTTGAGGTTCATACCAAGATTCCTAAGGGCCCATTATGCCGAAATGCTGCTTCTAGTCGAGCTGCTCATTTGTATACCATAGTAGATGATTTGGCATAGTCTCCTATGTAGAAATTTGAATAATAGATGAATTATTCATCAAGATTATCCTGATTACACACTATTTGAGCTTCATGCATAATACATAACCTCTTCTACAATTGATCATCAATTTGCGGAATTTAGAAGCAATCACATGCGCACATTAAAACATAATCAAGCACACATATAACACAATATGTAATGGGGAAAGCTTACAGCTGAAAACCCCCAAATATCTGTATATTATAATGATTGAGAACATGTAACAATACATAGCACAAAGCTCCTCACAGCTCTCAGCACTATCTCACATGCTACACACAAAACAAGCTTAGATCATACATATCACATGCTCCAATCTGCTCCACCTGTTTGCCTACCTCTACTGCACAATCCAAGATGAATAATGAATAGATCCAAGTTCAAATCCCACTGGCTTGTACTACGCAATCCTCATTGGCAATCTCAATCAATGTGTGTGCAAATCTCATGCACAGCTATAGTCACAACTGATAGTAGACTCACCCTTTCACCCACCTCTAACACGGGTCTCCACTGAACTGTCCATGCATTGCAGTTAACTGATGTATTCTTTAGTTTATTTATGAGTTAATAATTAGTGAATTAATTAATAATTAATTCACACCACTCATCACTAGTGTATTTATCAGTTAGACTAAATACAACTAGTTCAACTAAGTTAAACCGAACACAACTCCACCAGCTGTCTCATCAACTCCACCAAACTCTGCCACATGAGTTCTAACTGAAGTCAACCATGCAATAGCTCAACTAACCCCTAGGAAAAGTGTATTTCCTTCTATCAGCTGCATGTGCCACATCCAAGCATCAAACTGAAGTGCTCCAAGAGGATAAGATAATGTTTATAGTCTAAATATTATTAAGGGTTAATAATATTTGACTGTTCTATTTTTAGCCTGGCAGTCTAAAAATAGATTCCGCCCAATGTATAAAAATAGAGGTCCATATATTTTTAGCAACTTGACCAACCATCCACAAATAGCATCCTGCAACTCATAGACCATGATCCATATGTCTAAAAATAGACATAGTCTAAAAATAGACTTTGCGACAAAAATCACATGTGTGGCCCCCACCTAGTTTAGGTGATCACTTTCCAACTAAGGTCAGGAAAGATGTTTTAGGATGCCTCCTTCACTGTTTCTTGTTGCCATCTTCAACATCCTGCTACCATTTCAACACTGGAACTCCTCTAGTCGTGCCCTTCCCAAAAGAAGGCTCTGCTATCTGCCATGGGCGCTGTAGATCCTGCTGATGACCAAATGATTGTTTTCGACGCCCATCAATCAGAACATCCTCCTCTTCCTGCTTCCGTCGCCTTCCAAATCCCAGTCAAAATCCGGAACGCTAACGTTTCTCGGTGTATCATTGATGAGGGGGCATCCACCTGTGTGATGTCCGCTTCGGTTTGGAAACAACTCGGATCTCCTGAATTGGCCCCTTCCACAATCACCCTTCGTGCGTGGGATGGCCATGCCTCCCAGCCCATTGGCTTATTCCGTAATTGTCTTATCACTCTTGCGGACAAGACTGTTTGCGTTGACGTTGAAGTCATCGACGCCCCTCTTGATTATAACATTATTTTGGGCGTAGCTACACCTGTACTATTTCCACTATCCCACATCAACGGTACACAACAAGATGTTTTCCCTCATAATGGAAAGATAGTCACCCTTGACCGGTTGACATATTATGAGCCAAAATCTCAGACCTCCCCTGAGTTGACCATCTCTTCCGTGGCCAATAAGAAAACTATTGATTCTTTGACCAGTGTCTCTCCCGGTGTCTACAAAGACTCCTCTTTGCTTGGAACCTTCCCTGGTCTTCCTCCTCCCCCTGTATCTGATCCCAACACATCGAATTTTTGCATGATGCGATTATCTCAGGCTTCCCTCAAGCGGCCCGCTTCAGCTAGTTAGTAGCCTCCTTTCCCTCCATAACCTACTCCTAGCCCTTCGATTCAGCCGTATGGACCTCCTCCTCTTGGCCCTTCAGATGGTATTCATGAGCCTATTTACCTCCCGGAACGGTTCCTCTGAGCCTTAAACATTTAGGATACATGCCGGCCATTACCCCTCTGGTCAAATACCATTCCTAGTTCCCCCTCGAGAAGTGTACAAAATACCTATCATGTCTACCCTCTCTCTTCCTAACCTAACCCTGGGGATTCCCGTATGGTACCTTGATCCCCCAATCGCTACTCCGCCTCATTAACCCAAACCTTATCTTGCTTTAACCCCAGTTCAACCGGTCCCCATGAATTCTCCCACTGCAATAGTGCCTCAGTCACCTCAACAGGAACCACCTCCTGTTCCAACCGCTTCGGGTACGAAAGGCAAAGCTCGCAAGGGGGCATCAAAGGATAAGGCTGCCCCAACAAACCCTGCGCCTCCTCGGTCTCCAAAGCATACCATCTAGTGTGCTTTGTGTGATTTTGTCGGTCACACCACCCATAGTTGGCCAGAGTTGCCTCACCTTAAGTCCCTAATCAATGAGACATTTCCGGAATCTGATATCCCTGAGGTTTATGTCACTATACCTGATTCAATCCCGAAACTCAAAACCTTTCACACAACTCACCCTTGTGCTTTGTGTGATTTACATGGCCACTATACTCACCTCTATCCCTGCCTTGAAGAGTAATTCTCCTCTTTGGTAGTGGTTCGCCAATTCGAGGTCAAACACAATGAGTCCACCACTCCCTTATTTGCGTGTTTTGCTTCGGAAAAACCAGAGGACATGAATTCTCCCATCGACATTACCCCTCCTAATGTCAAGATGACGGAGCCTTCATCCACGATTTTCTACCTATCATCATCCATGAGACCCTCAGTGGAAGTCCCCTTGGAGACTTCCCCTAATGTTTCGCTTGACCTCCCTTCAGTGATCACCCTGGGCTCAACATCGGTAGATCCTTTATTTGCTTACTCTTCTATCACCCCTTGTGACGATGCACATGTAACCCTCTCTTCTCATGATGATGAGTCAAGTAGCTTCGTCGCGGCAGCTGGTCTTTCTTCCACCAATCACCCCATCTTCTATCACGATGACGACATTATGGAAGGAATCAACAACCCTGACTTTATCTATTCCCCCTTACATCGAACCCATGTGTTCGAACCACATACACCTTGTGGCCATTACATTGAAACCCAATGTTTGGGTAAGGGGGCACCCATATTTGAGAGACCAGGAGAAGTAATTCTCCACTACTCTCCTCGTGTATCTGGTCGTGTCGACTTTAGTACCATTATTCTTCCACATTTAGAAGAACATCTAGAGTCCCATATCACTTCAAATCACTCTAGGGATGATACCCCTTATCATTCCTTCATCTTAAATCAATAACCCAGTCTCTTAGACATTTTTGTTGACCAACCTATGAGTTTTCTAGGAGAGCATCAGTTCATTATCTCCAAATCCTCTCTTTGGTATAGTGACATCAGTTATGCCAACCCAGAAACTTAAAGTCCATTCGATTCATATATGAATTATTAAAAGAGATTGGTAATCCTCCATTTCCTTTCTCAAACTGCATAACCATAACAAAAACAAATGGCGCACCACATCATTCACATGTGTTTAGATTCCCCTTTTTCTAAATACATTTTGGCATGAACACAACATGCTTGGGGGAACCTATGCCCATCAACCATAAAAATCCCATATCTCAGCCAAAAACAGCACCGAAACCCCCTTTCTTTGACAGGTCACACTCTTCAGGTCATTTCTTGGGATAGGTCGCAGTTTTCTGCCTAGTACCTACTACCCAGGTCGCAAACTAGACCCCAAAAAGTGAAACCTGGCCTATTCATGAGCTCTGGGTACCTGTTAGTTTTTAGTGACTTGATACTTCACCATGACACATTTTATCCAGAAAGTGTCAATTCACCCCTCCTCAAAATCAAATTTCTTCACTTGCAACACTTGTACTTGGGTCACCACTTTGCCTCCATACTTGTTCTTGTTCGTGTCTTGTTCGTGTTGATTTTCATCATGAGTTACCATCTTGTACTCATGTTTTTATGGTCCCCCATTGGACCTTTACTATGTGGCAGCACCATCGAGTCACCCTTGTTTAGAGCATCCAAGTTGAGTCACCATCACATTCATGGAGTCTATCCTGAGTCCCTTTGTATCCTGCTATAGTCCTCCATCCTTCATTGCTTGGTCCCTCTCTCATGTCACACATTATGGCCTTCAGTCCCACTACCCCTTATCCCTCATGATATTGTGTCAATCGCTGCCAGGTCATCCATTCCCTTTATGCTTTAACAAGGGAAGTGGTCCATTTGCTACTTAGTACCCCCATTTCATCATCATCACTCATGTCAGTCTGTTAGTCACTCTATTATTTTCTCTCGTGCCTTAGTTGAGGATCACTTATTTCCTCAGCTGTAGCGGACCTCCTTCTATCGACATCAGCTCATTCATTCTAGAAGATAGTTCTAGAGGGTGGTGTACCTTGGTTCCAGCTTCCACTCTTGTTCGGTGCTTAGGATCTTGCAAAGGGACTCCTCATTACTCTTTGACTTGATTGTTTCTCAGCTCCAGCTCCTTTCAGCATGATCGAGATCCGTATACTTGATGGTCCAGTGATGTAACAGTTAATACCAGTGATTCCCGGGCATGTGTGAGATGTCTCAACCCTCATGAGGGGGTGGCCCTGCAGGTAGCCCCCCACATGCCCGGATGACCTCTTCATCGCAGCCTTTGATGCAGCTCCATATATTTGATGATGTCAGCCTTAGCCACTTGTAGTGCCTCTTTGATTTGCATGTATTAGTCAGATTTTTCGAGCCCTTCCCTGTTTATAAGGGCATTGGGGTTGTATTTGTATCTCATGTACTCAGATATTATTGTATAAGTCCTGGCTGTTATCCCAGGCACAACATGTATGTGGGATTCATCATGATATCTTTTATTTGGCTCATGTTTATGCCAGCATGTACTTTATAGTTTGGTCCCTTGTTTACTGGACACATTATTCTTTTGTACTTTGTCTCAGCGGGCATAGGTATGCCTCCCCTGCCGCCTCTAGCACAGGTACCCACTCATAACAAGAGACTTGTTGCACCTGTAAGTCTCGTCTCCTCAGGGTCTAGTTCTTCAGCACATTAGGATACCTTACATTTCTCTCTTTGACTTCCCTTTTGATGTCTGGTGATTAAGTTCTTACAACATACTTCGGTCATACGATTTGCTCCTAACACTCGCACACTGGGGGGCAATCTGTTACACCATTTTTTGGTCATCTAACCTATTATCATTAGATGGACCCAAGTACACCATGTAAGACCAATTTTACCCTAAGTAAAATTGCTTTCACTATGTAAAATAACTTAATAAACCACATTTATTAGGTTGTTTATGGTCTAAAAAGGAAACCCCAAAAGGAAATATTAAACAAACCTATATTTGTTTGATTTTCCTCATGGAATAATTAATTAAACCATAATTTAATTATTATTCCCAGTCATGTTTAACCCAAAAACAAAGAAATTAATTAGATAAACTTTATTTATCTTATTATTTTCTAGGAATAATTATTTAAATCTTATTTAGATAATATTCCTTGTTAAATATGACCAAATCACCCACAAATAATTAAATAAATCATTATTTATTTGATTATCTTCTAACCGCTTCCTTAAAAAGATAAAGAAATCATTTATTTATTTATTTTTGACAAATTAAGGGATTTGACCCAAGTCAAATACCTTTTCCCTCTAACAAATATAATAAAATATTCCATAAAAAGTGGATCTAGATCTGGTTAACCCATGCACCAAGATCTAGAATGACCCAATATTTTGTTATAAATAGGAGGGCTTTTCCTACCATTCTTCACCTTTTGTTGCCTACTAGATCACTTCCGATGGATCTCAACTTCTGGTCCGACTATCGATCCACCATCATAGCCATATTTTTCCATTTTTTCCTCGGGGAAGCCAACACCATCAAGAGAGAGAAGTTCTAAATCTGAAGTGTTGAGGTGACTTACAAAGAACTCATCCCATTGGGGAGAACCTAGAAGACCTCTTGTGTTTTCCCCTCCTGTGCACACATGCACTCATTTGATATATTCTTGTCTTGTCTATTGGATGCATGGAGAAAAACCTTACTTTTATTGTTTAATGTCTTTTTATGCATAGATATGGATTTTTGCAGCATTCATCTTGATCAACTAACTATAGATCTGAAGATATTGGCAGCCATATTTGATGTTAGGGCTATAAGTTATGCGGAACTAAAGTGGTATTTTTTTCGTACACTTCGACAAAACATTCATACTAACACGGTATGCCCAAAGTGCAGGGCACAACATGACATGCCAATTGGATTTGGATTTATCAATTTTCTGTTGAAGGATTGTCTTCAAGGATTTGTTAACGGCTTCAACTTGCCCAATGGCTTGAGGATAATAAGGAGATGAATGCTCCTACTGAAAACCTAATTTCAAAGCCAATTCAACCATCATGATGTTCTGAAAATGATTTCCATGGTCAGTGACAATCTCTTTGGGTATACCAAAACGAGAAATGACTTGATTAAATATGAACAAGGTTGCTATCTCACCGTCATTCCCAAAAGTGGGCATAGCCTCAACCCAATTTTTGAAGTAGTCTACAACTACAATAATGTACTTGTGACCCTTCGCTGAAGGCGGGTTACAAGTAATATAATCAATTCCCCACTTTGTGAAAGGACAGATAATGATGACAAGAAAGAACAAAGCTGGATGAGTGCACATATTTCAAGTATAAACCTGACAAGGATGACATTTTTTGACCGCTTCAATACAATATTTGAAAATCGAAGGCAAAAATTATCCTTCACGCAAGACTTTTTGGGATGTAGCAAGCCCAGATAAATGACCACCACAAGCTCCACTATGGAATCATTCAACACAACCTCAGCTTCTTCGAGAGTTAAGTAGTTTCTAAGGATCGAATCGACCCCATGAGGATATAGAGTGTCACCAATAATCAAATAAATTTTGGCTAAGTGACGCAAATTTCGACGCTCATCTTTCGAAAAAGCTAAGGGAAACTTCACGGTCTGGAGATAAACCATGAGATCTTCGTACCAAGGATCCTGTGAAGAAATGAGAAAAATATGTTCATCAGGAAATGATTCTTCATAAACAATCTCTTCTCCACAGGAAAACTTGGAAATCAACTCTGCAAATACTAATGACTTCTTAGACTTGGAATATAAAAATTCAAGATCAAACTCTTGACGAAATAACAATCCATCGATTACATTTGCCCCCAATCACTCGCCTAATGAGAACAAATTGAAATGGATTGACTACTGACAAAACATACGTTTTTCGAAGGAGAATGTAATGTCTGAGCCACTGAACAACATGGAAAGTTTCCAAAGCAAGTTTCTCTATCGGAGAATACCGAAGTTCAAGACCTACCAAGCCTCGACTAAGGTAGTATACAACATGCTTAGAAAGTGCATCATCTTCCTGAACCAAAACCATACCAATGGTATATTCCGCTGCAACGAGATACAAGAGGAAATCCCTTCTATAATCGGGTGGACTGAGTAATGGAGTAGAGGTCAATGCTTTTTTCAAAGCATTGAATGAATGTTGAGAAAATTCATCCCTATAACAGGAGGCACAGGGGAAAAATCAGACTTGGTCAGGGCTATTACAGAGTATAATATCTATAATTCTCTCTCTTCCTACTTTAGGCCATTCCCTTTAGGAGTATTTATACTTCCTCAAATTGGTTTTTTCAGTTGGGGAATAGTTAGGCCATGAGCTGGGGTAGTTAAGGTACATGAAAAATCGTAAACACCGCCTATAAAGTAGGGAAATTATATATATATATATATATATCTTTTAAATAGCATACATAGGTTTGCTATGTATGGATTCGAGTGTATACGCAGAAAAATATGGGCAGAGTCACGTATGGATTTTAAAATACTTTTTTTGAGAAATGTGACCAAGTCCGAATGGAAGGGTTGCCCAAGGCCAATGCATAAATCATCAAGTATATAATGGAGATAAATGATGCTATAACATTCTCTCTTAGGCTCATACTCCTCAAATTCATATTCTAAATCATATTTGAACATAAAACATTCTTTAATATTGTTAAAAATGACAACCCTATCTTCTTCATGAAAGAAAACAATATCTATTAGTTGATATCCTTGTAGACAATCATTATCACAAATCGGTTTACTTACAAAAACTTCATGTATGGCTTCATCAGTCTCATGACTATCATCATTCAAACCCAGAATTTCATTTTCAATAATGGAATATGCTTCACTCACACATTCTTGATTGTGTGAACACTGTAAGAGCTTAAAATCTACATTCACTTCGGTTGTAACATTATTTTTCAGGAGATGATCTATCTCATATTTAGAAAAAAGAGAAAACTAAGTTTTAAATAAATTTACATTGATTTGGTGATTTTCTTTTTTAGGATTGAGAATTGGCACTTCTCTTTCTTGGTCCCAGACTGTCTCATCTAAGGAGGGAGCTACTGATTCTTTTTGGTGATGAAAATAGTTCTCATGCAAAGGCTCAAGGATTTATTCATCTAAGGAGGAAACTGCTAATTCTTGTTGGGAATAAAAATCATGAAGGGATTCTATGATCTCATCATCTAGACACTCTTCATCCCCATACAACTTTTCAAGAAACTCAATGAAATTATCAGAGATCTCACAACAACTATCAATCAATGACAAGGAAGAATTAGAGCTTTGAAAATGTTGAAAGAAAACTGAATGAAAGTCCTTTAGAGAATATAAAGTAGCATATGGTAGATTCTCATACCATGATCTTGCTTTTTCCTCCAAGGTAGCCAAAAGCATCTTCATCAGACAATATTTAGGAAACTCAATCTTGAGTCTGTGAATATGCAAATGAAATTTGACCAAATGAAAACTAGCATCTTCACAGTCTTGACCCTTAAACTTTGACAGTCTTGATTTCCAATATATATGAGGAATATGATTTGTAAAACCAGGAATATGAGCTCAATTCATAGGAGCATACTTCGAGAAATAAAATCCATTTTGACAACAATGATTCACCAAGAATATCTTTTGACTACCAGTTCTTTAAGAGTGGAGTCGCCATGAGAATTCTGAACCTTGGGTTTCTTTGACACTAGAGTCGCTAGATGAATGATAAACAACCTTCATGTGCCTGATTTTTGTTCACCATTAACAATCAGATCTGATCTTTGTCGTTCTTTCCCAGTGAAGATTTTTCATTTCACCTCCCTGGAAATGACGCCAAGATGTTATCACTCCACCAGATTCCCAAGGCTGAAGAAGGAATCCCAATAGAGGTAACCAAAGACCAAGATTTTGACTTGATGGATATCCCTATAAAGTTAGAGAGGGCTCTCTTCAAAAGGGTCACAGTTAGGAGGAAAGGAGAAATTAAGGATTTTAGGCTAGATATAGAGTGCATGGGGGTTGTTTTGAATTGTTTTGGTTGGAAAAATCATTGGATGAAGAATTAGGTCAAGGAAAGATAGGTCAGGGAAGATGAGTTAGGGTTGCAGGGATCACTGGGGAAAGGTAGGTATAATGATTATCACTTGAAGAGAATTGTTATGGAATCATGTTGAAGCTATAAGAAGGCTAAGAAAATCATATGATATGTATTTTTCTTAGACAGAAGAAGATGAAACAAAGATGATCAGTTACCCAAAACAAAGCATGTGCAAACATGTATTATGATTATCTAACTTGTAAAAGATCATAACATATAAATGAAAGTGAACATGAACACAATACTTTCAAAAATATGATACTGAAGAATAAACTATGATAGACATTCAATACCACAAGTATCCCATAAAAGTAGCTACAACTCTTTATTATCTTGGCCAAACTAAGTACAAAGTTTCCTTGATCAACTAGCAAACATCAAATTGATTCCAACTCTTGTCTATTGTGAATAAAGGGACTAAATAGACATGAAAACAACATTCAATAACCCTCAGGGGTCGAGTCCATGAGGTGAGGAAGATATTACACAAAAATTTGAACTGATAGCTAAAGTATGGGATGGTCCAAGTGCTTCATTCCTAACTTTAGTGAACTGATTCATTACACCTCATTTGTTTGATTTACCTATTGTATTTACTATAGGTAATAGTAAAAAATTGATAATTACATTTATTTTCATCATTTACATAGGGTAAAATAATCATTTCCCAAGATGATAATCAAAACAGGAGTGAAACTCAGAAAATATCAGAAGACTGCCAAACACGCCATCTTCTTGTCAAACACACCCTCTCTGTTCAAGGTTGCTTTTGGGTGCCTTCCTGGTGTCTAAATTTTCTCCAAGATGGCTTGATGGAAAGAAATTCAAGTATAATTTCTAGACTTTCCTTCAATTTTCAAAATGAAGCTCATTTACCCTGTCAAAAATGTATTTTCCCAATACTGGTAAATGCGAAGCGCCAAGGCCAAAAATGAGGCAAAAACATGGGTTTTTGGTGGTTTTTTGACCTTTTCACTAACCATTTTTCCTCCAAATGCCTAGAAAATTTATAGGGTGCATGTCCTCATCATTATGAATTCAATGGTGGTGACAATTTACTCATTGGATGCCCCAAAAAATAGCGCAACACCCTAGGTGCTGTGCGTTTGACATTTTTGTTGTGCTAAAAATGTCCCTAAAAACACATACATTTACAAACTTGCAAAATTTTCCAAAAACTTGTCAAAATTGGTGGGATGATTGCTGATCATGTGTTTGAGACATGGAGTGTTACCTTGAAAAGTATGTCTAGCCTCCTATTCTCCTCTTGCTTGGTCAAGGCTTCAATTTTTTCATTGGCAATTTTGAGCTTGGCCCTTGCAATTTTGTTCCTCATGGCATAATGATTTTCCATCCTTCTTTAAATATCATTGTCCTTTTGAGCCTTTTCCAATAGATTCTCCAAGTGTTGGTTTACCTTCTCAAACAAATACTCCTGATCTTGATAAACCATGATTTCCATTTGTTCATCAACAATGAGCTCTATAGCAAGCTTGACTTCTCTTTTCCTCTTTAGTTCTAGAGCTCTTTTCAGCCCTCTAGTCCTAGGTCTCTGTCTTGGAGGCTGATCCTCCTCATCATCAGGTTCACCATACTTCTCTAGTGTCTCTTCAAGCAAGTCTGTAGCATTCTCTACCTCTCTTTGTGCTTTGATGCATTTCACTTCATCGATGAAGTGTTTGGTCTTCAGCTGCTGGTTCTCTTGCTTGATAAAGGTAATGAAAAAATTGGACCTATAAAGATTAGCTTGGAGCTATCTAATATTGGATCCCCTCTCTTAGATGATCAAGGAAGGATCATCATCATAAATTGTGTCCAAGTCTACAAGTTCAAAACATGCCTCTTTCTCACGAAGGTTTTTCTCTTCATGTATGTCCACCTCTGCCAACTTTTCCTTGCCTTTGTGTACCTGATTTGTTGGTGAAGAATGTAGGGCCCCTCCCACAATATGTGGGGAAAACATCTACCCATGACCTCTCTGATAGGTATGTGCCAATGTGCCCAAATCAACCCTCTTATGCTTTCTAATTCTACCTCTGCTAGGTGACTTAGTCTCAATGTGAAATGGAGATGACGGTGGTGAGGTGGGTGAAGGAGATTGATTTGGTGATGATGTATGAACTGTATGCTGAGATGATGAAGGCACATATTGGCCATGCTGAATAGGTGGGATAGTGAAAATATCATTGGATATGAAGGTGTCCCATGCAATGTTTAACTGATCAAGGTGATGGAGGACCATCATCTTGATGACGGAGTGGTGAAAGACACTTTGCATTTGATGATAATAATCTCTCTTTTGGGAAATAAATGCAATCTTGTCAATGCTCCGATAGATATAGTAAGATATATTGAGAATTCTGACCCTTTTGAAGTGCATGAGTAGTCAGACATGATAGGAGTAGAGTCTATAAAACCTACCCTCTCAAGTAAAATACCTCATAATTATTTTCATCATGGGGACATATCTTTCCAGGAGGTAAGAGAAAGGAAAAATCCTCTTTCTCTCATTCTTGTACCTTGGTTTAATATATGGCTTATAATAGATATGATCCAATTCTCCTTGCTTGAACCATTTTCCCCCAACATTTTGGATCCCAGTGGTAGCCGATCTGATGGCAAGGGACACAGTGAAAGTGACACCAGCAAGGGTTACTTGGTTATAATGGAGGTTGGAAATGAATAATGTGGTCAACATAGGATGGCATTGGACCCTTCGTACTTTCTCACATAACTCAAAATAGCCTACATGCTTAAAGCATGTCACAATGATGGGAGATGCCATGAGTTCTCTGGTATTTGTTGGCTCATTTCTAATGATTCTCCCTCCTTTTTTAGATCATATTCTCTCCTCTTCTTTCTTCTTCCTCACTATGACTTTTTTTCTCTTCTTCTGCCATGATGTATTTGGTGTCAAAACCCTAGGGAGATGGCAGAATGGAATGTGGGTGTAAGAAGTGTGGGTTGGTGTGAGGAAATTTGAGGAGATGGGAATAGGGATTTGTGATATGAGGGAGGTGACAGGGGGTAGTGATGATGAGGGGTTTTAGAATATGGGATTTAATTATAGGTAGGGTACAGGGAGCCTAGGTAAATGAATACCTAGGGCTTATGGTTTTGAAGTTGATGAAAATATTAGGGAAGGAAATAGTTATGTAGGGGTTATGCGAAAGTGTTTTATGATATGGGGGGTTGGGAGAGGGTAAATTGAAATGTGGGAATGGTAGTGGGATGCTAGTATAATGATACTAATGTTTTGAACTTAAGATGACACCAAAACCAAATTAAACATCACATAAACTAATTAAGGAGAAGAGGAGTGATGAATTTGTGACCTACTTGCTTGCTGGAGAGTGTAGGCAACCCTTTTTTAAGCTTGAGAGAGTTGTAGTGGTATTTTGGAAATCCTTGAGGGTTTTCAGGAAACCGCACAACACCCAGGTTAAACACACTCTCCTCTTGATAGGTGTGCAATTCCTTTAACAAATACGCAACATTTTTAGGCAAATGCGCAGCGCTAGTGCAGAACGCACCCTCTGCCCCTGTTTTGCACAATTTCACCTAAAAAATCGAAAAATTCTCCTTTTATGAGTATGATTGAGGGTGTAGGAAGCAAATGAACTTTGAATTGATGTCTTTGAGGGATTTTATACTTGAGTGGGTTTGATTTATGTTTTTAAAACCCACTTTTCTAATGTTTCATTTCACCTTTCAAATTTTCACACTAATGCTCTTTGACTTCTGACTTTTTGTTTTGCAGGTTGATCTTGATGGAGTTTTTCATTTCTCCCCTTCATTTTGGCATGTGTATTTTGATTTGGCAGCAAGGGAGTGAAAATATTACATATAGAAAACATAAAATTGCATAGGAAATTAAAAATAAATTACTTCTTTGTTTTGATATCAAAATGACATTTTGATATGAAAATTATATAAAATCAAAATTACAAATTTAAAAATATAATATTTACATACTGATAATCTTCTATAGATGAAAATAGAATGTTATTGAGTCACTCTCACACTTTTTGCTGACTTTATTGGGATGAAATGTTGCATTTTTGGACCTTGAAAAATAAAACCTAATGACCTAATGGGACCTTGAATGACCTAACTTCCATGACTGACTTTGACTAAGATAGGACATGGTGAAATAAGCTTTTCAAAATTATTATTATGCTAAAAAAGACATGAAGGTGAGCCAGAAAATGTGAGTTTCTGAGGGAGAGTGAATTTTTATTGAGTATGGCTACCATTAGTGAAACACTTTTTAGCATGACCTAATGGAATGATATAAAAATTTCAGAGTGATACACCTAAAATGAGAATGAAAAGAGTGATTTTGATCACTGATGGCATAATGCATATTTTGACACTAATAGACTGTACTAAGTGTAAAGTATAATCAATATCCTTAGAAAATTATTGCAGTACAAGTAAGGGTATCATTATAGTATGAAAATGGTGTATTGTTCATCAAAAGGAAACAAGACATGTGTACGTTGAAGACCATCCAACAAGGTTAAGTAAAGGTGCAAGGTGTGCACAAGATTGTACCTAGCAAGGCGCTGATATCTCATTAAGGATCACACACAACCGAAGAAGGGAAATATAGTGAGAGACCTAGCTCTCTATTCTTGGTGCAAAAAGGTGTCTGACGGTGTAGGACGATGCATAAAAGAAGGATTATCTCAAGGAGTCAATGAAGAAGTAGTGACAAGGTCTTGGAGGCATACAAGGGCAAAGGTTCTATTTCATGGTCATGGTACTTGTGATCTAAAATTATATAAGAAGAATATCTTGTGGGTTTTCCTCTCCAAGAGGGAGAGGTTTTTGGCCCTAGCTTGAAGAGCCTAATTTTGTGTCTCTTGTGTTTTTGGTAATTCACTTGACGAAAGACATAATAAGTTAAGAAGAGAACACATAAGTAAAAGAATTAAGCTCACAAGTAATTATCTAGAAGAGAATTTGAATTAAACACTACCCTACCTAATTCTCAACAAAGCCCATGAGGTCAAACCCTCCTCGATTGTTGACCATCTCATGGAAATGGAGGCAAAAATTGCAGACCCCTATTGCGCTTATCACCTTGCTGCCCTTCGTTTCAATTTATATGGTAACCATGTCAGATGAGAAGACCCATTTCAGGTGGTCAAATCAGGCCTATATTACCAAATTCCATTGTTAGTACACATTTTTCCTAAGTTTGTCTCTTGGTTGACCGTTGCTTACATAGATGAGAAAAAATTCTTTGTCTCTTCCACTGGGGTCAAAATCCTTGAGGTGACCCCAAAGCTAATTCAAAAAGCCCCGCTTTACCCTAGCTCTCTCGAACCCTATAAGTTTACAGAAACCGCATTGGTCTATCATTACAATACCCTTGCAGCTAATGAGAAGCAATCCTTTCTGCAAATGGTCTTGGCCCCTGGCCTACAACCTTTGCCTATTGCTAAAAATTTCCCTATAACCCTGTTTGCAGAGCCCATTCATCCCATTCTATCCCTAATTTCTCATATATTGGGGGATGACAATGTCAATATAGCTACTAAAGGAAATATAGGGTTCCTAAGGAAAATGATGCAGCCTCGCCATTTATTCTACATTCCTGATTACCTAACCAAGGTCGTAGTATTCCACCTGTGCCATTTCCCTACCACCTCCTATTTCAGATATTATTCATTGTTGTTCTTCTTGTTTGTGTACACTCATTTGGATGAGTTGGAGTGCCTAGGTCTCTTCTTGGTAGCCTCCAAAAAACAAAGGAAATAAGTTTTTGGATGGGATATTGCTGCTAGAAAGAGACCAGATGTTGATGGCTATTCTCAATTTATATCCTCCTATATTGCCATTTCCTAAAATATTATCTATGGTGTTTCCCCTCCTAGGGTTATCCCTCAGAAAAAATATATTCTCCAACTTAGCAAGGACACCAAGGCAGGGGACTGGTTTATTTTTTAGGCTTACACATAAATTAGGGTCTATGGGTGTGAGCTCCCTCCTTACCACTTGCATGTGTTTATGCCCATGAGGATTTTCACTCTGGAATTTATCAGACAAAGGCTTAGTGTGGACCAAATTCACTTTGTTCCTGATATGAAGGGATATATGTTTAAATTGGGGAATATTGTGGGGCCTTTTATTGTCAATTCTAGGCAAGCCTTCAGGGAAGTTGAGGAATTACTCAAAAATATGAATTTTATCTAGGGGATGTTTGGCATTATGACCCTCATGGTGTCATTTCCAAGAGAAGAGACAATATAAAGGCTTCAAATTATGAGCATGAATATAGGCCCGAGATCAAATGGAAGGCTAACTTTGATTCATGGCCTATTAACATAGCGATGGACAGAAAAGGACCATTGATCCAACTGGAGATGTAGATATGGAGGACATACATACTGGTAAGAAGGAAAATAACCAAGAGAGAGAAGAAGAAGAACTTGAGACCAGGTTAGTGGAGAAAAGACCAGATCAACCAGGCTTCCAAGTGACTTTGGAAGAGCCATTACAGACTACTACCTCATCCTCTTCAGAGGTAGCTATTTTAGGTTGAAAAGGAAGCGCAACTTCTATTGAGTCAATCTGGCCTACTCGAAATGTCATTGAAGAAAGAAACAAGAAGGTAAGGGAAGATATGCAACAAAAAATGGAATCTCATTTATTCCCATATCACACGAGGCTTCTGGGAACTATGGACTTAGAGAGAAATAAAATGAAGTTCTCATTGCAACAACCACTAGTAAATTCATTTCCTCCAGGCTCTCAATTCAAATCCTTGGATGTTTCTTTGGATTTGAAAAGTGTCCCTCTGCTAGAGGCAAGTGGGAGAAATGTTGTACAGTGAGCTCAATAGAAATGAAATGACCATCATCACGAGTGAAAATATGTTAGTGAAAGCTACAATGAGGTTAAAGCAAGAGAGATCCAACTACAGGGCTCTACACATGTAGAACAAGGCCTCAAAAGACATGATAGTGAAGCTATGGGTAAATACAAAAGACAAAGTTGCCTTTGAAACCCTCATCCAAAGTTCCCAAGAAGAAATATAGGATTCAAGGCACAAATTGAAGATGACAGATAGTAAGCATGTGCAATATAAGGAACATGCACAGGTCGAAGAAAAAAAATAAATTATGACCAAAGAACAATTAAAAAGAAACAATGAGATAGTATCCCTCAAGAAGGAGATAACAAAGATTCATACGAGAATAAACATGCATATTTGTGCAGTTCTTGTACTTGAAGATTCCAAAATCCCACAGAATAGCTCACTAAGACCCTTATCGAACTCCAACTTTCAAAAGGGGAGCTTAAAAGGGTGCAAAAGGCTTTGGATACTACCCAGATAAGACTATCATAGAAATAAAAATAACTTGAGACTATCAGGACAAACACAAAAATCATCAGTAAGAACCTATAGGTAGTAAACCGATAGATCTATGAGTTAAAAGGGAAGCTGAAAGGAAACATGTCTCTACTGCAAGCCAAGAAACTAGTCTGGGATGAGATCATAGCAGAGATAAAAATAAATTGGAAGTGCATAACTTTAATGGCTGAACAGAGGATTGTAATCAAGGATTATGAGTTATTCATCCTATCTGCCAAAGAAGATGGTGAAAATAACTCCCATATTTCCAAATATTTCATTATGTTTGTGAATGAATGGCCACTCAGTTAATTGAGGCCCATAGATGTGGTGGATAGAGTATCTGCTATCATGGAAATATATAAAGATGTCCAGAAGGAGGAGGCTAGAGTCAAAGTTGAGGAATTCCTAGGTGTGGTACTGAAAGATGTGGCTTCTTTCAATGCTGAGTTTGATGGGATTGTCATAGTATGTTTGCCTAGTTGTTGGGACTTTATGGGAGTGGTTATCTAGTGAGAGAAATACAATAAAAGGTTAGTGGAGGACAAAATCCAGGTGGATTCCTTTCATGATATGTTGGAAATACTGAGAGGGGGGTGAGCTAGTATTTCTTTTCAATTGTTAATTTTACTAGTTAGATCAATTATATTAAGAACAAAAAATGAACAATGATGGAATATATACTTTAAGTAATTTATTATTTACAATAAGTAAAGTACAATAATGATATAGGGCTCCAACCCTAGATGAAGACTCCAATCTTCCAGGCTCCAACCTGTATTGTGCCAAGCACCGACTTGGTCTTTCCAAGGCTCCAACCTTGTAAATTTGAGGCACCAACCTCTAGGGCTCCAACCCTATCTTTGGTACAGGCTGCGACCTGGTTTCTTGAGGACTCCAATCCTCTAGGGCTCCAACCCTATCTTCCAAGGCACCGACCTTGTCTCTATGAGGCTCTGACCTCTTGGGCTCCAACCCTCAACTTCACTTCGTCAAAATATGTTTGGTTATTCTTCACGGCTCCCAAAGTCTTCTTCAAAGAGCCCTGTCACACTTAGTCTCCACGTCACATCATCAATTATAGCCTTTTCTTCTTAGAAGGTGTCACCACTTCTCTTCATCATACCCAAAAAATTTCTCCAAATTACCTCATGATGACATCAACGATGCATCATGATCTTCAATGTTATTTCCAAGATCACTTAAGGCTTCTGAACAAAATATCTTCAATCTTCTTCAAAATCACTGCTTCTTCAAGAGTAATTCAATATATATGGTTCAAATTGTCTCCAAAATGTTTTCAAAAATATCCCCAAGGAAGCTGGAGTTCTTCAACAATGCTTCATCAGAATGCTTAGAGGGACTAGTTGCAATAGATCCTAGGTATCCATTTTCCAATGGTACTTCAATTAAGCTTCCAAGATCTAGCACAGGTACTTAAGTCAATACAAGGGTTGTCTTCAAGAACTGGCCTAGAGGATGTCCTCAATCTTCTACAAATTCCTTCAACAAGAAATGCTTCAAGGATATGTTGACTATCTGTTGTCTAGAGACTTGTTGTTCAACCAAGGTCCTCAAATGCTACTGCAAAATGTATTATTCACTATGCTCCAAAGGTCAACTTTAATGACATTGAAGGTGTATTCAAATCTGTCTCAAGACTCCCAAAATAATTTCCTCAAAGCACTGTTACTTCGTTGCTTAAGACTTAAGATATGTATAGCAACCCAAACTTAGCCTAAGTCAATTATTGACTTGTCCACCTGAGCTTATCCGAGCCTCTGAAATAGGTGACCAGGACTGTCCTGAAGCTTGCAACTTCTCCACAAATGAAACTGAGGTGAGGTTTAGTGATGAATGTCTTCAATCCAAGGTGGTTGCCACAAGTTTGAATCCTTTGTAAGTTGCAAACAAACTCCCACAGATGAAATAGGTCTAAGTTGCAATTTTTTTAAGAATCTAGGCCTCCACAAGCCTTCCACAATTGTAAGCTTCAGGTCCAAGGCTTAAACACACTTCCCAAAAGGTCGTGGTGGCCTTCTTCCTATAGCTGCACCACCCTATAACAGTTCCAAAACACCCATAGAACAATCCACAATTATTGTCACAAGTTCTAGGAAATTCAAGCTTCAAAATATGGCTATTCCTAAAGTTTGGACCTCACAAATGTAAGTTTGTCTACAATTTCTGAAGTGGATTGTCCAGCAAAGAAAAAAACGAACTGTAATGTATCCTTTTAAAAATATGTTCAAAGTGTAATCCTTTTCTTCACCTTGGCCTCCTGTAACTTCTGTGTGTTTTCACCGAAATTTTATGGCTAGAATGAGGTTTCTAACGTCATATATATACTGGTTTTACCTCCAATGAAGAGACATGTCTTTTGAGGGAGCATGACAACCTACACAAGTTGGCTCAAGTCGGCTAGGCAAAAATAATAATTTTTCTAACATATAAATTCAATTTCTCACAATCTAGAAGGAGTTATGAGGCGTATAATAGCTCATTAGAAAGGGAAAAATATCCTCTACAAGATGATATCAATTTCATCCTTGGATGAGGTCATTTTCCCATCAAGAAAAATATATTTTTGAAATTGTCATTATTATTTTTCATGGCAGCCATTAGGATTTTATTTTTAGGTATTTAATTTTTAGGGCTCCTTCATCATATACTTAGTCCATTAATTTTATTAGGATTAGAGCTTCTTCATGACCTTCAACAATCATCATTATCATGAGTCAAGTCATTTAGGCTTTGGGGCTTCTTCATCAAGAAGGATGTCATATAGCAGGAGTTTGATGGTAAGCCTTCTTTTTACCCTAGATCATGCGCTATGAGCATCTAGGGCTTTGAGCATCTAGAGTTTAATTAATGCACTCATGTACTTAGGGTCAAGTCAAGTAGATAGAGTTTAGGTCTCCTAGGGTTTGCATGAGGTTAGGGCAACAATACAAGAATATTTTCCATCTCCAAAAATGCCATATTGACATCAATGACAACCTTGACCAACATGATAAGACTTTCACTCTGAAGGGTAAGACTGTAGTAAATTACTTAAAGAGGGCTTTTTAGTTGTTGGGGTTTGTAAAGACCTTGTTTCGCCTTAGGTTGAACTACACAAGTATCACCAATCTCTAAATCACCTATCAGTGATTCTTCTAGGCTCCTCTTTTAGCTCCAACGCTTTGGAAAATATGTGAGCCGTTTGTAAATCCTCTCGTGCTCTAGATTATCGAACCATCAACACTACCTCCACAACATGTTTATCATGACTAATAATACTGTTGATCATATCAATCATAAAACTTTTATTTTATGTTTTATGTAAATATTATATTTCTTAAGAAACAATGTCAGTTAGTTATATTTCAATTAGTACAACCATGCCACGGAGCACACTGATATTTTTGCTATGATGATTCACTGTTAAAATTAAGAAAGAATATTTTGTAAAGGGTTCTCCATCTGAGGCCCTATAAAAAAATTTTATGATCCAAAACCAAAGGTTTTAAATTTTGGTTTTCCAAGAGAGAATATCTGTAAACTTTCAATGAAATGTATGCTCTGTGGAATATTAATGATTTTTTTGGTGATTCTAACTCATAAGAATGTGTAGTGTGTATTCCTTTATGTGTTTATTCCATATGTTCTCACTATTATTCTCAGATTACATGTAGCAGTAGTTTTTGGATACGTTTTCATGAATTTATGGATTCATCTAAATCTAATGCCTATTAAAGATGCCTATATTGATATGAAATATTATCCTTAAAATGTGCTCCATGTATCTTGGCATTTCATTCAAATTTCCATCTCATCCAATTGATGCTGAACTTTGATGCACCCGATTCTTACTCTAAGCCCTGTGTGTTAATTTTATCTCCTTCTTAAGTTATATATACAATATACTACAAATGACTAATAAAGCTACAAATTCATTTGATGTTGGATGTTTAGTCTGATATTAATGCTTCTATGAGTAATATTTTGTATCTGGATTTTCATTTATCCTCTTAAGGAAGGTTATAAATCAATTTAATATCAAATGTGTTAAATAATGAGTGTGATATAAAATCTCAACAAATATTTGACGCACTCATCAAGATGTCGTAGGCACTAGTCTCTCCTCAACCCAGGTCTAGGAGCTACAAAAATTTCACTGCAATTTTCTCCGAGAAGGAACATATTTTCCATCTGAGTATCATCGACTAAAAGAATGCAAGATTCAAGAAAAGAGATTTAATAGATAGATAACCAAGAATTGATATTAGTACATATTTCCTCTTGTATTTTACCATGCTTGCCCCATAAGCCAAACACAGTCTCATGCAAAAACTATTCTATAACTAAAAATAAAGAATAAGGAAAGAGCAGAGTGGAAATTAAATGAAAGAAAAGCAATTCAAATAAAACAACTAAGGAAAACAAAAAACTACTCCTAGTCCTAACCTAAACAAAGCATAGGCTAAAATAGTGAGAAATTATACTTCTAGTGTAGCCATCGGCGCATTTCCTGATCTATGTAAGCAAGCGAATGCATGTTAATAAATATACTCAAATATAACAGTAAAAGAAAATGATAAGTAAATACCAACCAAAACGTTCAAATTTTGAAAGTGCACACAAAAAAGTATGAAAGAAATGCATGAGAGATATTATGTAGATGCATTGTGGTGTCTAGACACACTACGACTCGAAGACAAGCAAGAAAAAACTTTTGAACTGCGGGAATGAGAGAACATAAAGAACACGAAATATTTTCACTTTCAAACTATGGTCACCAGGTATGACTCCTCCAATGACTAAGCAATAGGATCATGTGATACAGGCCGAGGATGAATTTTTTTTAAAACAAATTGATTTTCAATGTGTGCAACATAGTGATGACTATCCTTAAAAGATTCAACATTGTTATGATCAACGGTGAAATTGACCTCAAGACTACGAGAACCTGACATAAGCATCAACTCAGGATGAAGTGCCTTGAAAACTTGGGGAAGTTTCTCTTCATAAGAAGATGGGTCATCAAATATTGGTGGCTTGGAAAGATCAAGAGCAGGAAAATAAGAATCGTGATTGAATGAATCGATGAAAAGGTTGCGGCAACCATGATAAGAGAGTTCAAGATCATAAACAGAGACATCCTCATGATATGAAGAATCGTAAAGAGGTGAAGATTAGAAATAAGAAATTTCACCCTCTATAGCTTTAAAATGATGCAATGAGAGATTGGGGAAATGAGGAAGGGATTTTATTTCCTCTCTGCATTCGGATGAAAAAAAGACATTTAACATGTTCTGAGAATGATCAAAAGTAGACATATCTCTAGAAATTATTTTTTCACAAGATTAAACAGGAATGAAAGAATGGTGGAAAATGTTAGGATAATGAGGGAGAGGTGAGAATTAATAAGATCATCCTTCATCACAAATTATTGTTCATATGTAGACTCCCACACATAATCATCATAAATGATATCACAAGTTGGTTTCTCAACACCAACTCCATCCAAGAATTGGTCCTCATGGAAACCAAGAGAAAGATTCAAAATAGGTGACCACAACAACTCGCAATATAGAGGACCAAAGGAACCAAAGGATGGAGGTCTAGAAGATAAAAATTCATTGTAACCATCAGACTCATAGTCCAAACTTTCACTACAATTCTGAGTATCTGGGGTGGGAGAGGATGGTGGTAGATCAATAAATGAATTCTAAATCTATCCCACCTAAACTTGTGGAAATAGATTTATTTTATGAGAAGGGGACAAATGGTCACTTGAAACAAGAACTTCGTTTGTCCCATTTTTAAAATCTCTAATCCCGACGTATGTTCAGAGAGGTTCTAAAGTTTCAAGTTCGTGCGGATTATTCTAAAAGTGAACAAGATATTGGAATATCCCTAACAAGAAAGGAAAATCAACTCCATATTTAGGAAATTCAAAGAAAATATGAACAAAACGATCGTGAAAATCCTTAAGATATTCATCAGGTGCGCATTCGCAATTTCAAATTTTCTTGCACATAGATTTACAATCATGCATATCAAAAGAACATAACAGTTTTGTGACAAGGTGTTCGAAAGAGTTTATGGATTCATAAGGAAATGTGTTACACCATTCCATTACGTACCCTTCAAATGTGAGAATGAACAACCTACATCCAATATCCTCACAGTGGATGATGTGTTTCATGAAGAATTCAGGAAAATGAGTGGTGTGCTCAAATAAGGTTGTTTCACCCTCCCCATTGAATTTCAGATTTGACAAGCCTGAATAATTCTTGCCAGAAATTTCATATTTGGGGGTCTAAAAAAACATGTCGGGGTTATGATTTTGGGAGAAGACATATATGAGTGCGAAAATTCAAACAAACTTCATGGGCTTAGCTTGTCATCTGGCCCTCCTAGTACCATAAATGTTGACGGTGTTGGATTCACCAACATTCATATGATATCCCTGATATGAAGTGTTGGCTTGAGGGGTCCTAACCCAGGTTCAGAGTTACCAACATCCATATGATATCCCTGATATGAAGTGTTGGCATGAGGGGTCCTAACCCAGGTTTAGAGTTAGTGCATAACCAACAAAACCCTCTTACTACTAGCCCTTTCGATAATCACATACTTTTCCAAGACAAAGTCTCATCCGAAGCAGTATGGGGGGTGTTGGAACTAGGTTTCCACACCTTGAGAGAGAATTAAATGAAGTGGGTGGCCTCAGATCTACTTATTAATAGACTGTATTGTGCACTAGAAACCCTAACCAAAGACCCTAGGTCAATTTACATAGGTTAACCCTGCGCGCACACAGACAGTAGATTCATAATCCCTTTAACTGTTCTAACAATGTGATATTCAACCCTTACAACAATAGATCTATGAAATTAACATTCATATCAACAGTAAAAAAGGCACAAAATTGATCCAATCAAAGGCAATATAAATCATAAGCATGAAATAGAAATCATACACAGAAAAATATCACAGAAATAGATTATAGATGCATTTAGTACTCAAAGTTACCCAAAACAGATCTTTATTCATCAGATGTTCTCAGAAACCCTTTACAATTCTTCAGATCTACCTGCACACACAACCAACGAGGTCTACACACAGCCGGAATAAGGTCTCCGCGCACACAGCCATAAGGAGCCTTTTAGACATAGATTATTACACAGATTTAATTTAGAACTCAATCATTCGTCTATGCTTCTAAAATTTACATTAAGACTGACTTATCTGATTCGATCTACACTTCTACTTATACCTTCCACTTTCGCTCATACTATGGTCCTCAAACCATGGTTTGAGACCTTTAGTTTTCCCATTATCCCCATTACAACTCATGAAGGGGCTTTGACCCTCCCCAAAGCCCCTTAAAGCTTCATAGTGCAACGTGAATGACTCAAAATTATAAAAATGTTAACAATTAACCCAAAATTGTGGTCCTAAGGGACCCTGCTCCAACAGTCCCTCAACAAAATCTTGTGACTTGTCCCGAGTCACAAGGGTGCTAGAATTTTCATCTTCCTCTTTAGCTTCTTAATGGTAGTAATGAAGGGTTCAATGATGCCTGCGCTTTGGTCAATAACACTCTGGAATTCTTCAACCAAATTATGTGATGTAGGGCCTTCGACTGCGAGAGTGATGCTCCACCGTGTCTGGACCAGTGTCTTTACGACAACATCGATATCCTGTGATAACTTCATTGCTTTATCAACCCACTACTTCATGTGGGTGGTCATAATCTGCTTCTTCCACTACAGATATTTAATTTCATCACGTAGCACCTGACGTTTCTGTAAATGCACCATTCTCTGAGCAGGCACAAGTGTGGGAAACACCTCCTGAAGCTCATCAAACGTCTGCTCTTTCACGTGCAAGCCCTGTGATATTTGTCTGACAAGAGGGTCAGCCTGTAATGAAGCCCATAAACCCATGTTCGCATTCAAGAGCTCTATGGCCTTGTCGATTGTTGCTGCAATGCTGGCAGATGCTTCTTTAACCAAGGCAGCGCACTACACTTTCACTTCTGGAAAAGTCTCTAGTTTGAGCTTTGCTTGTAACTTAGCGATCTGCAGTTCAAAGTCTGCCTTTACCACTTTCACTTCTGAGTGGGAGGCATTCAGGGCAGCCATTAATCCTTCTACCTTTGCCTAGGGCACAATGGAGGTAGCGATGGTAACCTCAGGAAGGTCACCACACGGGGGATCAATAAAACTCTGTAATTCTGCGTGTTGTGCCACCGCTACTTGCTGAGCTGTCTGAGCTTGCAAAGAATCCCGTGTTCGCGTTGTGACCTTTCACTTGACCTCGGTGAGCTACTGGTGCATGCATGCCTCTCGAAACTATAGCTCATATATAATGATTGTTTGTATAGTATGCAACTTCTTGCTGGGAAGCATAGACAGGTCGATTCCAACCTCTGAGCATGTCTGGACCTGTGTGCATAAGGCAGGTTGTTCCATCGTAATCACAGCTCCAGGGAATGGGAAAATCCGAATATCTATTGTGCTGATAATAATGCTGGTGCTCATGCTCACTTGATCTAGACTCGTCTGAGTCACGCTCACTTGAATGTTGTCTTATTTAGTTGCAAGATCTGCAACCCCATCGGCATTGCCTCCATTGCAGCTTTTTACTGCTCCTTGAGCACAGTCCACCAATCCTTGGAGGTATATGTGATCACATCTGCTATTTTGTCCAAGTCATCCTCTGTGAGGGTTACATCCTCCATGCCTTTTGTCTTTTATCTCTTTCACTTCTTGCGCACGCCCTTGGATGTTTCAATACCGCACTTGGTACCTATGGGGACTTAGCTCCGGTAACATCTTGGCCATATGTTCCACCGATATCAATGTCCAGCTCTAGATCATATTACTTCTAAACTTATTTCTCTTTTTCTTTCTTAGCATCCTTCTCGGCTTATTTTTCCTTAGCGGCAACTGTTGTCTCTTTTCCAGATGTTGGGGGCTATGGCCAGTACTGATGGAGCCTAGCCTGGTTTTCCATGCTTCTAGCCAAGCTGCAATGACCTGGTCAATATCGGCCTCAGTCACCATGTAGGGAAAGTTGTACCATACCCTATCTTTGCACACCCGGATCTGCACATTATGCATCGACACCTTGAAGTCTGCAATGGCCTTGTACGTGTCGTGCGTAGCTGGGGACAACAGGGGTCATGAGTGGATAAATGCAGCCAAGGGTCCCTCAAATAAGACCCAAAATATCTTATTCTCCATCACGAGCTTTGGGTTTGTCAAATCCCATAATTTCACGTAGCGTGCCCCTTAAAATACACCAGGCTCCATGTTCGCAAGGGCTGCATACTATGGTGTTTCCCATGCAACCAGAGTGATGAAAAAGAGCATCCAAGAATAGAAAAACTTTTTACCTTCCTCCTGTGCCTCACACATGTTCTTCAGAAACTTAGTGCAGAGGAATTGTGACCAGTTGTAACTGACACCCTTCTCGCACTGCCCAACCAGTGCGATGACATGTGTGGGACCTCCTTAGGCCTACACTTGTGAATCATCTCGTAAGCCAGCACTAAGCTCCCAAGGCGCACCCCTTGATCTTTGATTTGTTGCAACGGGAAGCCCCTACTATCACGTCCCACCTTGTAGTCCTTATTAACATTCGCAGCTAATTTCTGCCCTTGACTCTTTCCATAATTAGCCATAGCACTGGGTCCTTTCTTTGGCAGGCCGGTGATCTGGTGGATCAATGCGACATTGATTGGAATTCTGTTCTGGATCCAAAGGCACCCATCGTGCACCAAATCCAGCAGATGGCACACACATACATCCATGATTGGATATATGTTGAAGTGAGTAATACTCAAAAAATTGAGAATCTCAGCATTGCTTAGCCCACACGCCCAAGGCATGGGCTCTAATTTCACTACTCCTACTTATATAACGTGCTCAAGGTAGAATTTTGGTGCCATATCTCGGAAGGTTTTCTCATTGGCGAGATCCCGGTCATCAAAATTCACTGAAGGGATCTTCCCAAACATTTCCCCTTCCAATGTGATCGCCTCAGGGATCAAGGGCATTTTCAGGTAGTCACGCACTGTATATAAATCCTTTAGGGCTTAGACATAGGGTCTGCACGACTTTACATACTTTGGGAGCCACGAGATGTGTTCGACAAAGAGCGCAACCTCCTTAGTCGCTAACATAGGTCACTTGGTGGGGTCAACCATAGGGGACCTATTCTTCGTTGCCTGGCGCAGGGACGTAATATTTCTAGGGGATGTCCATGGCTTCGATGTTGACCCGTTAGTTCCCTTACCCTTCCCTTTTGCAGGTATAAAGGTATCTTCATGTATCTCATGGAAAATCTCTCGGACTTCATCAGACCCTTGCTCAGTTGACGCTATAATTGGCATAAAGTTCTCCTCAGACTGCACACCCTGGGTAGCATGGTTGGAGGCCATCATTCTCGGCTTGAAGATAAAATTGAGATTTCTCATGTTGGATGCAGGGGTCTCACAACCATACATATAGTTCACACTAATAATTTTAGTGTGTAATTCAACCAAACAACAAAGGAACATAATGTGACCCACATCCTCATCTTTATAGGTGATCCATGGTTAAAACAATTGGAAATTCATTAATGGAACCTTATCCCCATAAAAACAGTCAAAAATCCCATAATATATTCTCATTAATTGTATAAAACCCGCTGCATCCAACGGTGAAATCGATTTTTCGCCTAGAGTTACTGTTCCAATGGCTAGTTTTCTCCACTGCGCACAACTACTGCACTTATGTCACGCCTTCTTGCATATGCCCTCTGCGCAACGCACATACAAGTGGAATTATTTTCTCTAGCCATATAGTCATTTTGAAGGCACAAGGTTATCCCTATACAGCTTCAAGCGGCTTTCGTTGACATACCCTGGGAGACCCTCACCGTGCAACGTGGCCAAGCACACCGCACCTACATTAGTGATCTTCATCACAATATACAACCACAACCAATTTTTTCTAAATTTTCTTGGGCGATGTGAAAATTGAATATTGTACAATAAAAACATATCTTCTTCCTTGAATTGCTTCTTTCGTATTTTCCTATCATGCCAAGCCTTCTCACGCACCTTTTGAACTTATCGTTGAAATTTGGATACAAACTGTTCCTCCTCTAATGCAACCAATTGTGACAGATGTTCCTCCATGATGTCTGGTTCAACCATGTTAGTTAGTGCCACGGTGTGCAGGCTTGGAACAATATATTCCATTAGCATGATAGCTTCCTTGCCATAGACTAGAAAAATGGTGTTTTACCAGTCAAATTCTTGCATGTGGTTTGATAAGCCCATAAGACATCATGTATGCATACGTCCTAATTGTTCCAGTCTGTGTTGCAGATATTTGTAAGCACAATTTCCAGGATCTTATTAAAATATTCTACCGCACCATGTTCATGAGGGTGATAGGGGATACTCTCCTGGTGATGTATCTGGAATTCCTCTGTCAGAGCTTCAACAGTTTCATTAACAAAGTGCGAACCCCGATCACTCATCAAAATCTTTGGGTAGCCAAATATAGTCACAATATTTTCGAAAATAAAGTGTGAAATAGTGTCTACAGTACAATATTTGACAGACTTAGCTTCTGCCCATTTGGTGACATAGTATGTTGGAGTGATGATGTAGCGTGCACCAATATTTTTCCCAAGGAGGATTAATAGGTCCAAAAAATTATGTGGCCCATTTATCAAAATCTTGTAGGGCCATTTGCAGCTGCAATGGCATCTCATCTCTACGTTATGGCTTCCTTGTTCCTTGGCATGCATCAGAATATCGAAAATAGGCATGTGCATCATTGTGCATTGTAGGCCACCATAATCTAGCATGCAACACCTTCTGCGTAGTAGCCTTCCCTGCATAGTGGCCTCCTACCACTCCCTCATGAGCTTCAGCCAAGCTGTCTTGTCTTTCATGTTCCAATACATTCCTTCTTAAAACTTCATCCGAGCCCAATTTGTACAGTTTATGACAATCAATGTAAAGTCATTTGCGTGCGAAACCAACTCCTTTTGCTGCACCGAATATTCAGCAAACGTACTCCCAATAGTTAGAAAGTGAATGATATCTGCAAAATGTTCATCAACTACTTTAATGGAAAAGAGATGCGCATCTAGTAATCCATCCTCCAGACTGGTCGGTGCTTCCCCATTCTCAATGCATGATAAGTGATCAAGTCCAAAATTTAATCTACCAGGTTTAACAATGATTTCAAAATCATATTCTTGAAATAGCAACAACCATATACAAATATTCCCCCCAGCATAGGCTTGTTGACCAGGTATTTTAAAGAAGAGTGGTGAGTGAACATATTGAAATTCCCTCCTATGAGATAATCCCTATACATCTGTAGAGCGTAGACCATAGCCAAACCTTCCCTTTCTGTGGTTGAATATTTTCTCTCTTCACTGGAGAGCTTTCTACTTGCAAAGGCAATAGGGTGATCAATGTCTCCTTCTCCTAGCCGCGCTAAGACAACCCTAAGTGCAATTCCAGATGCATCAACATGCACATGGAAGACCTTGGACCAGTCAAGGAATATCAAAATAGGCATAGTAACCATATTTTCCTTAAGCAAATCAAAGCTCTTTTGACATTCATCATTCCAACAAAAGGACTCATCTTTCGTAAGAAAATTTTCCATGGGTGCAGTGATGAGAGCATAGCCATGAATGAATTTTCTATAGTATCATGTGTGTCCCAAAATTGATAATAACGGAAATCTTGGCTGGATATACCATCAATCCTTGCTAAGAAACAATATGCCCCAACAATATCCCAAAAGGAACATAGAATATGCACTTCTTCAATTTAAGAGAGATTTGATGCTTCCTGCAAGTATCGAGCATCATGTGCAAGTTGGAAACATGCCTTTTCAGCAGTCCAAACGTATTCCAATCATTAAAGTATACCTCAAAAAAATTGTGCATGAACTCTTTGAATGGAGCTACTACAATGCGCGAGAATATAGAATGTGCATTATTTAATCCAAAAGGCATGACCGTGTATTGGAATGATCCCCATTCTATTGCAATAGTGGTCTTACTTCAATCTTCTAGTGCAATCCTGATTCGATGATACCATGAAAATCCATCAGTGAAAGAGTAGGCCTCTTGTCCTCCCACATTGTCCAATATCTCATCTGAAAACGGGGTAGGGAAGGGGTCATGAACGCATGCATCATTTAGTTTGTGTAGGTCCACAAAGATCCTTATTTATCCCTTAGTATTCTTTTCCTGAACAACCATCGGGCTCACCCAATCAGACTGTTCCACAGGCTCAATGATTCCTGCAGCAACCATTTTCTCCAATTATTCCCTTACTTTCTGCTTATATTTTGGATTTAACCGGTATGGTCGCTTCTTAATGGGGCACACATATGGTTTCAGAGTGATTTTCATAACCCCCAAGTCCCTTACAATTCCTTTTAGCTCATAAAAATTTGTGGGTAATAGATCATGATATTTTGTTAGCAGCTCCGCAATATTTCCCTTTGTGTCATCATCCCAATAGTCTCCTATTTTGGCCAAATTGGGTTGTTCCTCCCTTCAAATGTTGAATTACTTTAGTTTTAAAGGCTTATTCACATCCATCAGTCCTAAAAATGGGCCTGCAAGTGTGTGCTCTCCCTCGGACTTAGGGATATTGGAATTTCTTGGATCCTCATCGTTATCTTATACTGACAAATTTTGGCAGTTGGAAATATCCCACATCTGCACCTCCCATGCTGGCGCAGCACATTCTATCCGAGGCTGAGAGTCATCAAAGAAAATTTCCTCAATATCCCGCAGGGCCTTGTTTATACCCTCTGATCCACTAGCCATACCAAAGGTTAACAAGAAGCTTTCACTCATTCTAACCCAATTGAGAGTCCCTCAATGTAGCTTTGTTTATAAGTACCACATAGTAGGAATTGGTTCAAACATATGGATAAAAATGTGAACCCATTTGGCCCTGGGCTTCTTATCCCAGACCTCTGTCCATGTAGACAGGTGTTTGCGCAGATCAACTAGACCACCAAAAATCTCAGTTGGTTGGGTGGTGGGCTGCTCAAAGTGCAACCACATCATTCTACTATATTCCTTCCAATCCTTAAAGTTTTCTTTGTGTGTATCCAACCAACATGATGGACTTGCACACATGGAAATATCGAGTGCCCAGAACCTTCATTCTTCTGGGACAACCTTTTCCATTTCTTTCAAAAATAAAAAAACATTACCAAAAACATCAAAATAAGGCAATTATCTTACCTCTGAGGAGATGCATCATAGATTCTTAGTGACTCGGAGGCAGCGCAGCGCAAAGACATCATGCATGTGATTCTGCCATTTTTCCATTTCCTCATCCAAATCAAAGAAGCATGCACTATCCTTTTCCCAATTTAACATCCCATCAATAGTTGGGTTGATCCAGTCCTCATATCATGGGGTCAATTTGTAGGCATGGTCTACATCATCTTCTGTGCACACTAGTTTTGTATATCTCTCTCCTTCTACCATATCCAAAGGTACTACAACCCGAGTAACATTATTTTCAAAGACCATACTGTTGCATTTCAAGTTGATGATGCCCCCCATGTCAATAGACCAATCTAGTCCTAGTAGCACATGGTAGGGGTTTGTGTCATGACCAATTTGTAGTACTTCAAATTCTACGCGTACCTTGACTCCAACAATATATACCATCACCTGTGGGAGTCTTGCTAATGGAATAATATTCTGTTGATTGGCCATGCATGAATCAATGTTGGACCATTCTAGCTTTGGTTCACCCATATTTTTCCATGTCAGCTTAGGTAGAACATTCGCATCAGATCCTAAGTCCACATTGAATTGTTCCATCTCGTATTCCCCAATTTGCACAGTCATGCGCATCTCTCGACCGATCCTCTTCTTATTCTTTTAGATCTTGTTTACGGCCTTGGTCTCATCTCGAGGAAATTTTTTCTTCGCGTAGTTATCTATCATAGTTTGAATATTGTCCATTGCCTTTTGGTTACGCAATATCTTGATGCATGACTATAAGAAGGGTTTGAATTCATCATCGATCTTTGCTTCTGTGGTTGACTTGGATGTGGATGCACCTCCAGTAGTAAAATCCTTTCTAGCTTCTATAAAAGTCTCCTTAGCCTTCTGCAGGTTGAATCCTTCCTTCTTTTTAGAAGCCTTCCTGATCCAAGGCCCTACATCAACCTTCTTTCCCTCATCTTCGCCAGTGGTAGTACCACTTCATGTAACTATGTTTACACTCCAATCCTCTTCTCGAAACTCAACTCTAACCATTTTTATATTCTGTGTAGGTTTCTACGAGTTCTTCTCCTGCATTTTAACAATCAAAATAGGACAATATTCAATGACATGATCAAACTGTCTACAATATCTGCAAAACTATTGCGCAGGATTCAGAAAGTCATGCACATAGTGCCCAGTGTATCCATAGTTGTAGCAGATTAGTTTTCCTCTTCCGTGAACTGCACCTCCACCTCTCCCCCATCCCCTTTCTCTGGCTGGAGATCCACCACGCCTAGAGGGGGATGCTGGTGAGGATGGGTTGGCTTAAATTCTATAGAGGTTGGAATTGTCCATCATAAAATTGAATGTGCGGAAATAGTGCTCATCGTGGCCAACTGAAGAACATAACCTACACCATTGTTGCTTCAGCTCTGTAACATAACTTCCTAATCGAGGGCAGATGTTTGTGTCGTGTTGACCAGCTACTTGAAAATATGTGCACCAGAGTGTGGGGGTACTGCTTGGTCCTGCAACACTCCCGGGTCTCAATGGATTTGGCCCTCTTGTTTGCATATAATCTTGAAGCAAGGGGCATTGGTATTTTGTGTGACCGGAACCTTTATAATGTATACACCATACCTCTATGCAAGCCTCCTTCCCCCTATCCTTGTGTAGGTTTTGAATTTCCAGATGCATTGCTTCTAACTGACTCTAGATTTGCAACGCTCCAAATTAGTCAGGATTTCTGGGTGCGACTTCTAATTTCATGGCCACTTCAAGAGCTTCGCCCTGAGAATCAATCTTCTGCTGATTCACGGGGCTGCGCAGATATGGCAGGGGCATGAAAATAAAACACTCTTTGTGTTTCTTATCATCGTAGACAAATCCTCCGTCGTTGATAGTGTGCTTCAGTCATTGATCTACCTCCCAGACAAATTTGTTTGGTTCATGTCAGATTTATTTTAGATTTGCTACAGATTTCAAGTATAAATTTTTTTTTCTGAATTGCTACTTCGAAGATTTCTTTATCTCAATGACAGCAGGGTTAGCATTTTGAGTCAAATATCCCATAAACCACACGGTTCTCAACCCTCAAATGCCATAGCTAGTTGCGCCTATTTAACAACATCGGTGTTAACATTTTGCGCTATCCGTACTGCATTTGAAAAAAACCAGAACCTATCCATGTCTTCATCTCTTACTTTCTTGAAGGTGGGTAGCTTCATATGTGCATCCATATCACCTCCCGGTGGTAGTGGAGGTGGATTAGGAGATGAACTACCCCTGCGCGAGTTTGATTGTGGTGTGGCTGGAGGATTACCTCCTGTGTGCGTAGCTTCACCACTCTCTGTATAACTGCTATATGGATTTCTCATAGGGCTGTATACTGATCTATCACCTGTTTATTTAACCCGAAGGTAATTTCCGCTACGCATAGTTCTTTCAAACTCATTTGGGGACATTCACTTAGTGTGACTGCACAAAGCACCTTTTTCGCACAATAACATCTTAATCAACAAAGGTAGAGAGCATATGAACCTACCTCTTGGTCCTTTGAAGAACCTTATTTCTACTTTAGAATATGACATGAAATGATCAACTGCAAAATATGTCACAAATCCACCAATAATTTTGTTAATCCAATGGTCTACAGTCTGAGTGATGTTGTTATCAACCTTTTCCAACTGTTGGATCAACTCAGGTTACCACTGAGTGATTTTATCATCCTTCCAGTAGGTCTGAAACTCAACTAACCTTAGTAACCGGTGATGTAATTCATGTGAAAGGGTCACAAAGTATATTTATTGAACCTTTGTGAAAATATACTCCTGTTTCCAATCTTCAGTAGACAACTTCTTACTTTTTTATGGCTACCACATCACCTAATCTCTCTCGAAATGATTCCAGTCTTGAAAATGGAACCATTTGTTGGCTTGAGGGGTCCTGACCCAGGTTCAGAGTTAGTGTGTAACCAAAAAATCCCTCTTACTACTGGCCCTTCGGTAATGACCTACTTGTGGAGGCCAAAGTCTCACCCGAAGCAGTATGGGGAGGTGCTGGAACTAGGTTTCCACACCCTGAGATAGAATTAAATGAAGTGGGTGGCCTTAGATCTACTTATTAAAATACTGTATTGCTCACCAGAAACCCTAACTAGAGACCCTAGGTCAACTTACATAGGTTAACCCTGTGCACGCACAGACAATAGATCTACAATCCCTTTAACTTTTCTAACAATGTGATATTCAACTCTTTCAACAATAGAAATATGCAATTAACATTCATGTCTACAGTAAAATAGGTATGCAATCGATCCAATCATAGGTAATATAAGTCATAAGCATGAAACATAAATCATACGTAGAAACATATCACAAAAACATATTACAGATGCATTTAGTACTCTGAGTTATGCAAACCAAATAGTTATTCATCAGATGTTATCAAAAACCATTTACAATTCTTTAGATCTACCCACGCACACAACCAGCAGTTTCTGCACACAACCACACTAAGTTCTTCACGAACACGACCAACATGAGCCTTTTAGACACATACACTTACAAATATTTACTTCAAAGCTCAATCATTCATCTATGCTTCCAAAACTTACATTAAGACTGACTTATCTGACTTGATCTAGACTTATACTTATACCTTCAGCTTGTGCTCATACTATGGTCCTCAAACGGTGGTTTGATACCCCTAGTTTACGCATTATCCCCATTACAACTCATGAAGGGGATTTTTCCTGCACTAAATCCCCTTGAATCTTCATATTGCAACGCGAACGACTCAAAATTACAAAAATATTAACAATTAACCCAAAATTGCAGTCCTAAGGGACCCTTCTCCAACATGAAGTCCCAATTAGACCTCACACTGTTAGGAGTAGGAGTCCCAACAATGGGGTGTTAATGATATGCCTTGGTTTCAAAAACACATAGAGTGATGCATGGTGTCTTTGGTGAGAACAAGTGTGTGACCTCGCAGAAAGTCAAGTGCGATGCATGAACGTTCAAACACATGAAGGGAAAAGGAAGTGTGCCCCTTAGAAGCCTATAATAGCACACATCTTGAAAGGAACACACAAGCATAACGAGATCATGAGATAAGACATGAAATATTTCACAAGTTAACCGTGATGAATTAATACAACAACACACATTCAACAAGATTCGTACCAATGCAAATGAAGCAGTTCATAAGAATGAGAATAAGTTAAATAAAATACATTGAAAAAAAAAAAAAAAAAAACAGTCCTACTATATCCACAACATATTCATGAAAGTGTGTCGACTCTAAGTTTTATTAAAAGTGAAAGTTCCAATCATACATACACCACTGACGAACCACTAGTCCCAATAGTGGAACGTGAAGTTAACACCACCTGCCCCTCCAAAGAAGTGAACTCCCTCTATGCTATGGAGAATCCAAAGCTCTCACAAACTCCCAAGCTATTTCTAAGCCTAAGCCTAGCCAAAATATTGGCTCCCAAAATACATTTACATGAGTTATGAGGATATATTTATAACTAAAGGGGGTGACTCTTCACATACCCATTTGTGACTCTTGGAATCCCCTCATGAATCTTCAACTTCTTTAAAAAATGAATCATTAAATTACATCATGACCCTTCAAATTCCAATATTGACACTTGAAATTTCACTTTACACATAGTTACAAATAATATTACATTTTACACTCACACCCATATAAGAAAAAATAAGCTAGAGACAACTTTACATCCTAACAAGAAAAAACACTATGATGCTTGAGTTTGGTGAAACTCTACCTCAAAAACTTCCACTTGATTCTTCTCTGTCACATATTGGTGCCAATCTCAGCACTGCGTGATGACATCCCCAAATTGGGTGATGGTGTCTTGCTGGAAGAAAACACTAGCTTCCATAACATCTGCATATACTGATTTGGAGCCAGTTTTAACTTCCCTCTCAAGTAGGAGAAACATTTTTATAATATGGACATGACCACCGATGTAGTTCTACATGTTCTGTCTTTTCAAGTCCAAATCCTCCTTGGTGGCAATCTGTCTTAGTTTCTCCACGTACTCTTCGATCTCCTGCATGACCTGGTGTCTGTATTTGGCTTTGGTGAGCGAGCCAACTGATGGGATCCCATGTGTGTTCACCAAGAAATAAAAATTGTTATATAACCATACATATGAGGCCTGAATACTTCCAATGAATGAGAAAATATGCTTGTTTTTCTGAATCAACATTCAAACTCCCTCTTTCTCCAAATATTCCTATTAATTCATTTTTATTGGCAGGTTAAGCGGCACCCTTTTGTATCGTATTTTCCATTCATGAATGGTGATGATGGTAACCTATACATTCTTAATATTTTTGATAAAGTATTTTATTTTCTCCTGCAAGACATGCAAGTGGAAAACTACCTTATGTATGGTTAGGAGCTCCTCATATAGATCCCGCATGGTCTCTCTAAGTGTTGATACTTCACTAAGTATCACTGCTCTCATTTCCTCTAAGTAGACCTACACGGAAGTTAAATTTTGTGTTGATGCGTAGAGCTACTCTATCTCTTTCCTGATAGCCTGTAATTTTTGTGCCAATTTCTTATTCTTGGTTTTCAAATACTGAGTGTTTGATATTTCTACACCTGCAAAGGCCAAGTTGGATTCGACATTGGAATTTGGATTCTTTCTAGTGTCTTCCACTATCACCCTCTCTCTGATTAATGTGGGTGATGTGAGGTCATCCAGAAAGTGTTTCCTATGTGCTTGTACAATATTATTTTGAAGTTCATCATACGAAATATTGTACGTGTCCATGATCGGATCATCATCAAGAGGAACAACTTACTCTTCCTCACTCAGAACTAATTCTTCTACTAGAGGTGGTGGACACTGAATGGTGACTTGTGGTGCACTCGACATCACGTCAACATCCTGATTCTATGGCTCTGGTTCCTCCACCATGTCTTCAATCTCAATCAATTCATCAATCTGATGAGGAAGCTCATGATCCTACATCTGTCTACTATCCTCCTCTGCTGTTGGCTAGTTCTATTCTCACTCTTTAGCTTGTATTTTTGCTATTATTTCTTAATCTATGGCACAATTCCTTTCTTCTTCTTCCTTCTTCTACTTCTCTTTTTGCTCGTTCCTCCTTTGCTCTCATTTTTCCTCCAGTATCCTGTTCTGCTTCCTACAACCTTAGTTCTTCTTCATGAAACCTTAGTTATTCTTCCTGCAACCTCAGTTTTTATCTTTTCTTCTGTTCTTCTCTTTGCATTCTCTATATCCTCTTTTCCTCAATTACTAAAGTTGTTTTCATGAATAGTGGATCTGATTTCATCTTAAGAATTATTTATCCCCCTGGAATATAAGCAACCTTTCTCTTTGTCTTATCCTACACTGGGCTGATCCATTTTGCTAGAAATTATTTTGGAGTTCCTTCCTTCTGCGGAGTGGCCTTTGAAGTACCTCCTATACCAACCGACTCGCGGGTTCTAGAGGAATTGTAGCAATTATTCCATGGATCCTCCTTTGGTCAATGAAAAGTACTGCTAAGCCATGGATAATGTATTCTCCCACAGTGGTCTTTGAAAACTCCACGACGATTGTATGGATTAAGGTCTTGAGTGCTGAATGAAAGCTCACTAAATCCTTTCCTTTAGTGTCCACATATTTTAGATTCTTGATCTCATACAATCCAACTTGCAAAGGAAGAGTGGGCCATGGTGCTTTATTATTCCCGTGCAAGGTTGATGAAAACCATGTGATGAGGTGATATGACACTTCTTCCATGACAAGCTTGTCGGTGGCATACCTTGGAAAATTATGCAACAAATTTTGGGTGCCGAACATTCTAAGGAAGGTGCCATCCAATGAGGCAAAACAATTTGTGATCTTTGATTTTGCCTCCATTTCTCCTCGTGACATGCAAGGTGATTCTTATTCAAAGATGAGCTTGTAAATTGTAATGATGAAATGGTCCGTTAGTTTTTCCATAACTCCTCAATGAGCAGGAAATCGAAATAATCTTTCAATAGACATACACAATAAGGTCTTGTGGTTTCCATGTCCAGTCCATGCTAGGAAATTCATTTTGTTCATAGATCACATCCAATAAGTATGCATACATATAAAACCTTGATTTCCCGCCCCTAGGAGGATTATAGGTCTGTGCTATATGGGCTCTCAACTGTCATGCCAAAAAATTTGGCCAGTTGAATGAATTCCCCTCATTCACAACCTGGTTCAATAAGACTTCCCACCCTTCAGAAAAGGTCTCAGTGCTTTTCTCACCATAAATTCTGGAAGCTGCGATAACCAAGAGTGGGTAGGCCCTCCTGAGATACTTTGTCTTTCATGAACGGGTAGGTGTCTATCAAAAATTCGATGGCTCTTTCTCCCATCCTTTAACAATATCTCTTTTTCTCACATAAATGTTGGTGGCATAGAAGTATGAGTCCATGAGTGTGTAAAGTATAAATTTTTTGTCCACTAACACTATTCAATGTCATGGTATTTTCATCAACATGTGCAACAACCTAGCTAATGACATCTACACATGGTAAGACTGGATATTTTCATGCAACCCTGTGTAATATTGACTATTGAACACTAAGGTATACCTTTCGGTCCTATAAATATTACTTGAATTTATTTAGTGAAAATTCATCCTTAACTATCTTCCATGTTAAATATGACTCATTTTCCACAAATAGTTGAGTGTCCACATACACTGGCAAGTTAACTGGCATTTTCTCAATTACTTCCCTTGTACTTCTTTCAATGGTATCTTTTGAAGAAACTATCTTGGGTGCCATGGTAACAATGACTGCTAGAGAGAAGTGCTCAATAATTGTGGTACCTGTGGGACATAAAAGGCACTCATGGAAACAAAATATTATTTTTTTCAAATATACTTTCAAAGGAAGATCAAGAAACAAACTGACAAACTAGAGATAAATATTGCACAATTTTCTAGATCAGGTGAGCAAGACTGGCTACGGGCACTTCCAAGTGCATAGTCCCAATATCAAAGCATGTAGCTTGAGACTTGAGACTGCATAATGCATAGTTCATCCTCGGCAGTTGCTAGGATAGACTGCACAATGCAAAGTTCATCATGGGCAGTGAATGGGAGAGACTGCGCATTGCGCAATATTAGTGGCCAAGGTGGAAGAATGAGTGTTGTAATTTAATGATGCCCAGTTTTTCCAACCTATACTACACATTTTTCAGTATCAGAGGCCAAGCTCTCGGCTTGAGCCTTAGACTTACGCAATGCCTAGTGGGACAAGGTGAAAATTAGCCAAGGGAAAGTGTAGATCTGCCGAGTAAAAGTATGGGAGACAAGAAAATTTATGTGATGATGTGAGTTTGAGTGTATATATGAGTAATTATAAATGAATCATTGTAAATAAATTGCACAAACTTAACAAATGGGAGGAAAATCAAATATGCGAGGAGAGTGGCCACAACAATGACCATCGGTGCAAAAACAAGAAAACCGATGCAACACTTGTGAAAGGAAAACAACAACTTTAAAATTATAAAATATAATATAACTTAATACGCCAAAAAACATGAAGCGAAACAAGAAAAATAATACATATATAAGTGAAATGATAAAAAGTGACAAAAAAGCTGCGAAAGACGACAAGAGAAAAACTCACCCGAGAAAGTGACGAAAACTGCATTGGCGGTTCCTTGATCTCCTCAAGAATGCTAGAGCTCTAATATAGAATGTAAAAATGAGATCTAGAGGTGTCAATTAAATATATTGGAGTGGATTAGGGTTTATGATGCGCATGCCTAAAATCGAGGAAGAAACAACACTTGGCGTACATTTTTAAAAATAGCGAATGTGCTTCCTTCAGAAAACTAATAATGAATCCCTCTTTTCTAGGGATACTTTTTCACCTTTTTTTTGTTTTTGTTTTTTTTTTGGGGAAAATTTCCATGGATACTACCGGGAAATATTGTGCAATTCTGGGGAACTAGGCAACTTTCTAGCTCAGTGCATTGTGTATCTTATGATCTCAAGGGAAATATTGCACATTTTCTAGGCCCAAAGTTGGGATGCAATCCATGTCTACATAGTTTTTGAGCTTAAGGTAGAACTTCCAGTCAAGATTGTGCAATTCCAATCATCAAGGCTGGCTTGCCCTCATGGATTGCACAATTTCTGGAAGCAATCCCATAACTATTATAAGACCAAGTCAATAGGTTAGCTTGTGACATAAAAGATCACATAAGTGTGGAAACAAGCAAGCACAAGCATATATGAAAAGGAAGATTATCAATCAAATGATGAATACTTGACAAAGTACAAGATAAGCTCTTGTGGATAGGAAGGAAGGCTCCAAAATCAAAGTACAGGAAAAAAATTGGAGGGTGGTTGTAGTCGCTACAACACTTTACAACTCAAGAAATAACTTAATTAAATTGTTGTGATAGAAATATACACTTTAATACAACCAATATAAACTAAGGACGAAAAAATAAATGGTATTTACAATAAGATACAAAATATTTACAAAATACTAAAGAAGAAAATAAAAGTAAAGCACATGATAGTAATACTAGATGAAAACTATCCATTAAGTTCTTGCAAAAGAAACGTTCGAACATATTTAGTCAATATAAACAATTATCAAAATCTGTTACAAATAGATCTTTACAAATGTCAGTGTTTAATGACAACATGAGTCCAATGCAATAAGAAAAGAAAAAAACAAAACATAGGCCTCGTTGCAACTAGTTCAGGTAGAGACATTTTGGAGATTGGTATGGCTAATGAAAAAGTATCACTGGTTAGCCATGATAAAGGAGAAACAACACTAAAAAAACATCAATGACCAAAATTATAAAATAATACCTTCAACATCAAGAGAATATCTTAATAACCCCATCCATTGAAAAATTTAAAGAGAACACTTATTTCACAGGATCTGTTAGAGTCAAGATCTCTAAATCAAAATAAATAAATCTTCTCAAAACTAAAGAAAGAAAACTAAATCATACCATTCGCTATGTGAAAGTTCAGACCTATTATCTTTTTTCAAGTTGAGTATATAGGTGAAGAGTTTCCAAAATGATTCTAAAAAAAACATTATTATTTTTCTAATTTCATACTCAACTTTATTACTGATATTTTCCCAATAATTATCCCAAGACAAAATGAAAATAAAAACAAAAAGAATGACATTTTTTTAGAAAGTAGATGGATGTGTACATGATTCATTAGAAAGGGAGGATCCGATTTCCATTTTAGTATATTTATTTTAAATTTCAGAATTTATTTAAATTACCATAATGCATGATCCATCACTTTGTAACTCCCATACATGTATTTCTTAAAAAAAACGTAATTATCAAATGAGTGGCAAAATTTGCACATCAAAATATATATAAATGTATATATCAAAAAACAAGTGCAACAATATCAATTTTTTTTGTTACGTTTATCTTGTCTAAAAAAGTGCCATGATATCCATCAAAATATAATTGATAGAACTGAAAATAAAGATTAAAATTCATCAAATGACTGCCATTGGAATATCAAAACCTATAAAAAAATTGTGTTGAATTATGGCGAATCTTAGGAAATAAATCTTCTTATTAAGGTGTTGGTTGACTTTTAGAAGTCTCTCGGTTGAAATGTTTGTGCTTGAACTCTCTTCTCTTACTCTACATTTTAATTTGTTCTGAGCAGCTGTAGAGGTATGACCAAGACTAACATTTTAATTTTTGAGGGATTCATCAACATCATGCACTTGCAAGAAGCCAAGGGCATCTTGATTAGGAATTGAATCAACTAAAGGACCATTCAGAACATTATCATCATGACCAAATGAATGGTGAGCAACATGAACTCTAGTCAAATGAACATAATGGTCATCAAAAGATTGAAATTACCCAACTAGTTCCACATGCTTAGGGTTTTGGGTATTAATAAGTTGCTTAGAGTTTAATGCTACCAAGAAGATGATCGAAATGGCTATCAAAAGAGTGTGGTTGATTGGAAATACTGGAAAGTATTATACCCAATCCATGGTTTTCTTCATGAGGTAGGCTAGGAATGGAATTCCATCCATCATTATCCTAGTTTTTCTCAAGGATTTATTGAACATTAGGAAGTGGTTACAAAGGAGAATGAGGCATCACATGAGAAATTGAGGGATAGCAAGATGCATTAGGTTACCTAAGGAATAAATGGCCGGTAGTAGCAAGTTGGTAAAATTCCTCAAAAAATGCATTGAAATGTACACAAATTTTATCTTCTTATTTCTTCCATTTTCCATAAATTACGAGGCATTTTTCCTCTATCATTCCCTCTTCCACAACCTTACCTAATTGATCCCCTACTGAAGAAACTCATTTCTACAATTATATTTGAAACGCGAGACATACTACAGAAAATAATTACAAATAAAAATGATTCCAACTCATGTTACTTTTAAATTGTCACAAAATAATACATCTAGTAATATTAATAAACTTTGTGGAAAAATAATAGAATTGGACACTGTTGAAAATTAGCGAGAAAATGTGTGTCTAATTTACTTTTACCTTAAATAATTTGGACAATAAATTGTAATATTATCTCATAACATCTTGTATTAGTTAACAAAGTCATAAAGACTGAGTTAGCTCAAGAATTTCGAGTTGAGGGTCAAAAGTGAGGCATGTAGAGTGATTCTATTATTTTGGGGGTCCAATTGCAGTTAATGAACTAATGTGGTGTGAGTGTAGTTAGCTAACTCAAATTAATTGAGTTAAAATCAATTTAACTAATTCTAACTGAGTGATGAGCTACTGAGAGGTCCAGTGAATTAAATTAGATTTAATTCACAAGCAGTGATCAATTAGATAACTGATGATTTGATATTATTAGTTGCATGCATTTAAATTATGATCAAGACCCAATCGAGACAAAGGTTAAAGGGAAGATAATTATTAGTTGTATTATTAGCGAATTGTCCAGGTGCAGTTAGAAAGCCATAAGATGCCCCTGATGGATTTCAGAATCAAGGAAGGTTGGAATTCCTATTTAATAGGGATTTATTTGCCTAGTAATCGCGTGAGCAAGGAAGGTTGAAGGAAGGCAGGAAATTGGCTATGTTTTTGCCCAATTTTGCCTAGATCGGTGTGAGAAGATTGGTAGATTGCATCGGATTCTTGTGAGAAAGAATGCATTGTATTTTTTCATGATTCCTTGGCTTATTATATAATAGAGATGGAGGGGTTTTGATTACTTTCTTTCCCTAGTAAATATCTTGTCTTGTGCGATTTATTTACTTATTTCTCTTAGTTACATGTGATTGAGCGGCTGTGTTTTATATTTCGCAAATATAGTAGAAGGATTTAGTATCTTGTTTTAGTACATTGCATGATCGTATTGAATCCATTGGTATACTTTCTACATCATATTAGACCGCTAGGAATTAAAATAGTGGAGAAGAAATTGAGTTTGTGTTGAACAATATTCAAATTTGCAGATACATTCTTTGGAGCTAGAAACAGACCAAGATGTCTTTCAATGGCTTGAGACTCGAACATTCACTCAAGGGAAATTCGAACTATATTTCATGGAAGGATAGGATGGACGTAGTATTGGAGGATAATTGGTTGAAGGAGTTCATTGACACTGATATTTTTGAACCCAATCAGGCAGATGTTGCGCATCATGAAGCATGGAGGAAGAATGTTGCAAAGGAGAGGAGGATATTATTAGAGGGAGTTTGAGATCACATTATCTCGAGTCTCCATGGAAAGGAAACTCCATATGCTATGTGGAAGGCCTTGACAAATCTGTTTCAAAGCAGTAGTGACCACAGAAAATTGACACTCAAGGACAAGCTCAAAAAAATCAAAATGGAGAAGGGCGACATAATCTAGAAATACTTGACAAAGTTCAATCAATGTCAAGATGAGCTTGGAAGTGTTGTGATTATTATAGCTGGTGATGACTTGGTAAGCCTATCACTTCTAGGCCTTCCCAAGAGCTGGCATAGTTACCAGGACTCTGTGAATGGGAGGAAGCAATTACCAAAGTGGAAGTGACTATGGTTGGATTTGGTACAAGAAGAGTTTTGGCAGAATACCAGGTATGGATCCTCATCCAAGACTGATGACGAGGAAAAATGTTCCTTGGATGGTAAGGCAAATAATGGGAAAGGGAATAAGTCCTATTCCAAATCCAACACCGGCAAAGAAGGAAATAAGCGAGACATGTCAAAGGTGAAATGTTTCAACTGTCACGATCATGGACACTATGCCACAAATTGTTCGCAAAATAAGAAGAACAACAAGAAGGCTTTGGGACCTACAACAGGTGAAGCTTTGGCCTCAAATTTTGAGTTGGAATTCTCTCTCATCACATGCATGTTGTCAACTGTGATGGGATCTATGTGGTACTCGGATAGTGGAACATATTTCCACATGACTGGAAACAAAGAACTGTTTAGTATCTTGGAGGAGAAGGATATTTAGATGCACATCGAGATGGGTGATGACGGGAGGTATAGTGCTACCGGGATTGGTATAGTTACTTTCTAGAGAGATTCAGGTAATCCTTTCATATTAAAAGATGACATACATGTACCAGGTTTGAAAAAGAATCTAGTTTCAGTTGCTATGTTGGAGGATCTTGGATATGATGTGGTTTTCAGTGAAGGAAAGACGTTCATTCGTCACAAAGCCATAGTTTTCCATTAGGAAGATTTTCTTGGAGAAACTTTTCCAAACATGAATTCAGAACTTCCATGTATTTCTTAAAATATTCTATACCATCCATCTCAGCTTCCATTCCATTCTTCAAACCATATATCTTAGCTTCCACACTTTTCTTCAAACCATCCATCATAGCTTCCACGTCTTTCTTCAAAACATCCATATTAGCATCCATGTTGCCATATATACCATCCATATTAGCTTCCACGCCATCCATATTAGATTCCACGCCATCCATCTTAGCTTCCACGCATTTCTTCAAACTATCCATCTTATCTTCCATACCTTTCTTCAATACTTGTATTTCATCTTTTGCTGCTCTCTGTGAGAGTGAAATTTGGTGCACTTGGTCTTGTAATTTTGATATATTATGTTGCACTTCTTCCTTCTCATGAGTCATAATTAATGGGTGTTTAATTATTTTTAGGGTCTATTTTAGAACCCAATAACTATATCTATGCTTTAATATGACCTTGGAATCACTTCAAAATGATTTTTCAAACAAGACTTATGCAATTTGAAAAACGATACACACCTTTTTATTGCTTTTGAGGAGCTCAATATTGCAACTGATGTATATTTGTAATTTTGGATCCCTGAGATTTTAACTTCATTCCTTTAGTATCCTCTGAATCTTCTTTCCAATGGCACAGGTCTGACCTACTTTGGATTCTTCAAGGCAAATTTATTCCTAATCTCCTGCAATGACCTAATTATGGACTAGTTCCATAGAGCGAACTTGTAAGACGTGCCACATGTCACTATTTTTTGCACTGAAAATTGTCATCTTGGCATTCTGCTATTTGTATGAGCTCATTATCACTCATACTTCCTCCTTTGCAAGTCTAAAACATCAATTCCTCATGGCAAGCCTTGAAAATAAGAGAAAAATTCTTAAAAATCTCCTTAACTCTGGTATCACACTTTCTCTTTGTCTTGCCCACGGTCCCGCACCTAATGTTCATGACTCCTGCGTACCTGAACGCACTTTCTCTGTGTTATGGATTCAAACCCCTGTAAAAGATTAAATAGGCGCAAGTAAACTCAAAAAGCTCACTTTCAGTAAACTCTAGAAGCCTCTGGAAGGAATCTTGCAGTGGCAGAACCGCTCTTTTGAGGTTAATGTATCCCTTACCTTAAGGAGCTAACCCCTTGATGTGAGGAGATTATCCCTTTGAAGGAGGATTCTATCCCTTCATAGTTGGAACTGAAACCTCCTCTTTTGGACTATAAGAAGAGGCATTGGGTAGCCTCAAGGGGAGTTGAAGCTTTAGAATTATTTTAGGTTAAGTGTTGTTGGGATTCACGCTCATTTAACTGAGATTTTGTGAGGAGAGATCACATACCTCTATCTGTCTCGGTTGGAAGATTGCAAGGCTTTTCAGAGTAGAAGAGATTCCTACTTCGGACCCTAGGAAGGCCTATTCAACATCAAGGCTAACGTTATAAGGTTTTCTTCATTCAAAGTTAATACAAATGAATTCATTTTTCTCAATAAATTGTTAATTAACTGTTTATTTCATGGATTCCTTGATCACCATGATAGGCATGATTTATAATATTTACTATACAGGTGTTATTTAATGTTTTCTTTTTTGTGACTGCGGGTCTATAAAGATAACTCCTTCAAGTGACCGAGGGACAACTACTTCGAACAAGCATTGGATCTACAGTAAGACCTTAACACCTTTATAGTATTCTTTTGTAAATCACATATGTCTAGAGAAAGATAGGTTTATCTGGCTGTTTGTTGCTAGATTACTTTTTGGTACTAGGGAGATCGATCTTGTCCGCAAGATTGATTTATCCGGTCAACAAATTGACGACTCCGCTGGGGAAGGATTCTTGTTTTTTTTGTTTTCCTTTGTTTTGACTTGAGAAAATGATTTTTCTGGTTTTTTATTGATGGATACTTGCCTGGGTAGCTTAGGTTTACTTTTATTTGAAAATTTTTGAAGTATTTTGTGTTTTTCTTGAACTTTTCTGGGGACCGCACTTTGTTTTCTTGCACAGTGCGGGCAGTTTCGCACTTTCCTTTAGTAACCAGTGCGAGACCGCACCTGTTACTTCTGGGGCCTGCGAACCCTGTTAAAATTTTTGAAAAAATTCAGATTTCTTCTTTCATTTTATCTTTAATTTGATTTAGGGTTTCTAGTATCTACCCAGATTTGTATTGTTCCTGTCAAAATCCTCTTGCGAGTGAGTTCCAACAGTATTTGTGTTTTGGGTGATTTTCTAGAAGTTTTGCATACTTGGATTGGTTTTCACTTGGTCTTTGTAGTGACTCAAATATTGGAAGCTTGAAATACGTCAGCTCACAATGGTCTTTTTGTCTTCTTGATGAGTCTGAATTGGTTGTGAAATCCATCCTTTCTTGAGAATTAGATCTAGTTGTCTCTTTGCAAATATTTGAACAAACTTTGTTATAAGTTTTGAATTTCATTTTTATAAAAGGAAAAAAATTTGGATGTTTTTGATTTGTTTTTTTATTCTGGACAAATGAATCCTTAGTTTACTGAAAAACTAAGTAAACATTCTCAAAAAAAAATTAAAGCTTTTATTCAATTAGATTTAAAAAAAAAAAAAGTTTTTAGATCTCAAAATTAGTTTTTTTTTTTTTTTTAGTTTTGAGTGCTTTTTAGAACTTGTAGATCTCTTTTGAAGGAAAATTGTTTTTTGTACTTTCGAGTCTTGAAAGTGAAAGGGATTTATTGTGAGCATTGATTATTTTTCTTGCTTTGAGTTCTTATTGAAAAGACAAAAATATTTTCTTCCATTTATTCTTCATGTTCAAAGAAAGAATTGTCTCTTAAAAAGAATTGCATTCTCGAACTCTTTCTTTAGCTAGAATTTCATTGAAAGAAAAACGAATTGATTATCATTTTTAGGTGAATTTTTTAGTTTTTTTGGAAGTCGAGTCTTCACACCATCAAAGTTTCATTTCCATACCTATTGACTTAAAGAACATCCCATAAAAACAACACTTAATTAAAATTGATCTAGTAATATTTTTATTTCTATGGCTCTTATCACCAATATAGCTTAGGTTAGTATCTTGGAGTAGGGAGTAATTAAATCTCCAAGATAATAAAAACAAACAAGTAGATAAATCTTGCAGTAGGAAATAAATCCAATTGTAATTGGTACAATCTGGGAAGCTTCTCTTAAAGGAGTTAATCATGAAATCATGTCCGAACCTTTGAGACAATCAATTATGTTTCATTGGGAAAGATAGAAGATATGCGCGAATTACAAACGGTAAACCTCAGATTAACCATTGTCGAGGAGCCTGGGGTCACTTGTTGGTAAACCTCGGATTGACCCTGTCGAGGATCCTTCAAGGGGATTGAGATTTGTTACTCTGCCCTTGCGCGTGGAATCGGATCGTAGACTGTTCCCCCAGTTGTATTTGTTACTGTTGGTAACCTTAGTGTCCATAAACTTGAGATTATTTCCTAAGGTGACAGTGAAGGAAAGATCTCACTGTACCTGGAGCAGACGTCGAATAGACTCACTTGGACTCTCTGGGGGGTTCTCTTCACTCGAGATGGTTTTGTGAAGAAACTTGTGCCAGTCTGTTTCATTAAGCAGGTTGTTAGGGTAATTGTTCCAACCACCCTTTCTGTATTAAACTTCTACTAAGTTGGATTTCATCACCAACTAGTGTTTTTAGTATGGGAAGTTATTGTTTGTGCATGGTTTGAACTCTTAGATTTTTTAGGCATGTGATTCAGCTGTTTGATTCTTTAGAGACTTTAGGTGTTTTTATTGAAATTTTCTTTGTTTACGTGTGATTGATTAATATTTAATCGTGGAAGAATTACTGAGACAATCCCAGAGACTTTAGGGGAAGCCCCCTGAGTATAGAATTAGATCAACAGAAATTAGAAGTTCATCTATAGTTGTTCATTCTGATCATAAAGTACCCACGATAGAACACATTCAAGAACCGATTTCAGTTTCCGAAGTTACTAGTAGCATTTCTCCTTCCAGTGAACTAGCTGAAGAACCTAAAATTTCCGAGCCTGACACTGAACCTTCTGTTTTGGAAACATCCTCAGGATTTGTTACTCCAACTTCTAGTGATCCTGGTTCACTTAGGGTAAGAAATATTTTTACTGAAGTTCTTCCATCTGGCCTCATTTCCATTGAAGAACTTGCTAGTCCAGACGAAGAGGTATCTCTTCTTGAATTCCCTCAGTCTTTGAATCTTAGGGAGCGTGAATCCATTTTCTACAGCCCTATTAGAATTGACACTTGGTATCTATCTTTGACAAAATTTTTAGAAAACCTGGGTCTTGCTTTTTCTCCACCTCGAATTCCATTTCATCCTATGCCCAGAGGTTACTATCCTTCATCTATCATGTCAAGAGAGTCATCGATGTTTTCCCAAACACCGGAAGCATTTTTACATGGTGGTCCTTCTATTCCTTCGGGGTATCAGGCTCTCTCTGGTACTTTCTCAGGAGTAGCTCCTCAACCCATCGAACAATTATTATCATCTGGTCTTAGTGGAATTAAAACTGAAACATCGAAAACAGAGAAAATATTTATGATGTCTGGTAATATTCCAAATCTTCAACCTCAGGGTGGTCAGTTACCGCCTAGGGGGAAACCTCAAGGTAGTTAGTTACTTCCTAGGGGGAAACCTCAAGGCAATCAATTACCACCTGGGAGGAAATCACAGGGTAACTTTTTCCCAGGACAAACTGTAGGACAATATTATTTTGGAGAACAAACTCAAGGATAGTACATACCTCAAGGTTATCAAACTTCAGGACAGTACATACCCCAAGGTCAACCCCAAACTCTCTATGTTCCTCAAGGTCCTTATCAACCCTAGATTTAGTATGCACCTCAGGGTTATCAACCTCAAGGTCAATACCCAACTCAAGGTTTTCAACCGCTTTCTGGTCAATCATTTGTACAAGAAGTTGAAAATTTACCACTTAATTATCAACCCTACGTTCAACCAAGCTATGGTCCTTCATTTGTACAACCTTCTACGGGACAATACCCCGGAATAAACATGGTGTGGGATCCATCCCAAATTCAATAGACTATGTAGCCTAATGTGCATTTGTCTACTCAACCTGGATAGCCTTTGGTTTCTGGTCCAACCCAGCAACCTGTCCAGCCTACTGTTCAAATCCCTGCACCTGGTTCTGTTCAGCAGTCTAGGCCTAGTACACCTCAGACCCCGCCTCAAACTGCTGCAACATCTGTTAAACCTGTAACACCTGTTTCTGGAGTATCTGTAGCTTCGGTTTCTTCTATCCCTACATCCGTGCAAATCCCTCAAGTCTATGTACCCCAATCAGGACCTATAGTTCAGACTTCGGTCCAGATACCTACAGGACAAGCCGGTACAAGTACGATTGTCACAAGTCAACCGCAATTTACATATCAACCGTACCAGGGATAGTATCAATTCGGTCCCATTTCACAAAACCCAGTTTATCAGTATCAACCGTACCCTGGCTATACTTATCAACAGCCTCAACAACCACAATTTGGTCTGGTTAATCCTAGTTTCTCGGGGGGTTATACCATTCCTAATGCAAATCCGATTCCCAACTATCCTGGGAATCCTCCTCCCGGAACTTCTCTTGTTACTCAAGGTTTTCGCGACCCTAGCCGTCAGTTACCATTTATTGCAACTTTGGATTTACCTGATTTGTCACGCCTTACGAATGATCCAATTTTCTATCATCCATATTGGCCGCAAATGCTGCATAAGTTGCCCAGTGATATACCGAAATTCGAGGGTAAGTCAGGAGAGGATCCGTCAAATCACGTTATGACTTATCACCTTTGGTGTGCGTCTAATTCGATAATTGATGATTCAATTCGCTTACGTCTTTTTCAACAAACTCTTATTGGTCTTGCCGCCAAATGGTACATTGAGTTACCACGAGGCTCTTTTAATAATTTCAGTCAGTTAGCAACTGCTTTCTTAACTCATTTTCAGTTGCCTATCAGATACAACAATGGCACAGAACTATTGACTTTGCTAAAACAATCCACGCCTACATATATTTCTGGATCATATTCACGAATGGTGACGTAGAAGGCGTTTAGTGAAAGTTTTCATTCCGGATCAAATTTAGGCGGAATGGTTTGTTAAATCATTATTACCCAAAATCACTGAAGATGTAGCTAATGTAGGAGTTGTTACTGAGGAGCAAGTCATTGCTCAAGCTCAGTATCTTGACCTCATCTATACGCAGTCATGTAGTTTACATGAAAAAATCCTTGATCTTCCAAAACAAGGTCAAATAACTGCATCTCCTTCAGGGTCTCATGCCGCTAACGGTATGATTGGTATGGTTAATAATAAAAGTAAGAAAAAATCTTCAAAGAATTTTTCTCCTTAATAACTTTACCTGATTCCCCGAAAGGAGAGTCTTCCGCTGAAATTTCTGCCGATATTCATGTCATGGAGACATCTACGGCCAAATCTAATTCTGGCTGTAAAAAGAAGGGGAAGAATAAAAACAAAAGGAATTCAAAATATAAAACTGATAAAACTGAATCTAATGACCAAAAATGCAAGCCTCGCTATCCTTGTTTCATTTGCGACAGGGATCATTTTTCTAAAGAATGCCCACATCGAGCAGAGGTTTCTAAATTCGTTAAAGGTTCTCAACAGCCTACTGTCTTGAGGGATCCTTTTCCCACTCAAGACAGTAAGATGATTGGTTCCACCTCGAATGCCTTAGAAGAACCTGTTATGATGATGTCTCATGTCAGGATTACGACGCGATCGCAAGAGTATGGTGGTGGTAAAGAAGTAGAATCTTCTAATTCAAACACATCAACTACACCTCCTCATGTTTCTGATCCGCTACAGATCGAGAAACCCAATCCAAACTTAGTAATCAAACCGCCTGCTAAAGGTGTACTTCATAAATCAGCTTTCAATCCACATGTGAGAGCTGATCATAATTACAACATTGTTGAGGACTTAGCTATTTCCCCTTCAGCAATGTCGTCTTTGGAAGTGCTGAAATCATGCCCAACATAGCGTAAATTACTTTTGTCTACCATAGGAGCTGTCGATATTCAGGACTGGAACCTAATAATCTTCGATTTACAGAATAGTACACCCCGCCTACCTCATCAAATGGCTTTCAAGATTCTAGTATTAGTCAAAAACAGACCGGTCTTTCGGACTGTGATTGATGAAGGGGCTTCTATGTGTATTATGTCGATCCAGTATTGGAAAATGCTTGGTTCTCCTACACTCAATCAGTCTCCAACAATTCTAAAGGATTTTGATGGCCAAGGGTTCCATCCATTCGTTATTTTGCAGGATTTACCTATAGGGGTCAAAGGCAAAACCGTAAATCTAGATGTGGAAGTGGTTGATGCCCCTCTAGATTACATCCTTCTCCTAGGTCGTAGTTGGTCTTATGCTATGACTATTTTTGTTTTATTGGTGTTTCGGCTTATCAAGTTTCCACATCAAGGAAATATCGTTATAATTACCAGTTAAATTATTTCTCATCCGATCCAGCCTCTACAGAAACTATCCAGCACGTCGGTAAAACGACTATCCCGTACAATGATGTTGGGGTAGGTTTGATTAAAGATTTTGGTTTAATAGGAACTTTTTCCTTCCCTCCTCCTAACGTACCGCCTCATATTGCAAATATTCATATGATTTCATCGAATACTATTATGTTTGATGATCCTTGGATCATACCTTCTGACTCCGAGTTGGATTCATTTGATGGTGCGATGCCTTTGAGTCCCTTTGAAATAGCATTTCAGGCTATACAGTCACTTTTTGATCCTTCTTCAACCAAAACTAATCCAATGAATGTGATAAATGAGGAATCACTTTCTATATCTAGCTCAGCCATAATGACATTTCCTGATCTTGTTCATATTGATGAGAAGATTCGTGAACTTTTATCTGTTGACGATTTACCATGGGAAGATCTACATCACCGATCTTCGTTTTTACCTGAGCTGGATCATTTCGAAAGTGATTTCGCTTCTATTTTCACTACTGAATATGTCAAAGAACCGCAGAATCCATTGCAAAATCCTGATTCTGAGTTAAATTTGGAAAATATCTCTCGAACAATTCCAATTGACATTTCAGTTAAGCTAGGAATATTTGAAAACATTCATATAGATGATTTTTGTACGGATGATGAACTCAAATCTTATAAAGCCCTATTTAAATAATTCCATGATGTGTTTGCCTATTCATATGAAGAAATGCCAGGAATCGATCTGTCAATTGTTGTACGTGAAATCAAGACTTACTCGGATGCCAAACCTATCCGTCAACGTTTACGTCAGATACATCTGAGAAAATTTGTTGCTATCAAAGCCGAAGTTGACAAATTACTTCGTGCAGGTTTCATTTATCCAATTCCTTTAACCGATTGGGTATCGAATATTGTTCCTGTTAACAAAAAACAATGAACGATAAGAGTATGTATCGACTATAGGGATATTAATAGAGCTTGTCCTCAAGAAAATTATCCAACCCCCTATATCGATCAAATAATTGAAGATTGTGCCAGCAGTGAAATTATTTCCTTTATGGATGGTTTTTCTGGTTACAATCAAATAAACATACTGCCTGTTGATCAGCCTAAAACAACTTTCATTTTTCCATGGAGAACATTTTCTTATTGCAAACTACCCTTTGGATTGAAGAACGTTGGGGCAACTTTTCAAAGGGCTATGTCTTACACATTTCATGACATTAAGCACATTGTGCAGCCTTATCTCGATGATTTACCTGCTCAATCATCACATAGGGCTGACCATCTCACTCATTTACGAGCTATCTTTATGAGATGTAGGCATTATCGAATTCGGCTGAATCCACACAAATGTGTTTTCTGTGTAGAATCGGTTCGCTTACTAGGATTTATTATTTTGAAAGTAGGCATTCGCGTTGATCCATCGAAGGTCGAAGCTATTATCAATCTACCTCCTCCTTCGAATCTACGCCAACTCCAAAGTTTGCAGGGGAAAGAAAATTTTTTACGTCGTTTCATTCCTAACTACGCCGAGTTAACAAAGGATTTTACCCAGTTGTTAAAATAGAACGTTCCATTATTTTGGGATGAGATTGCTAAGCAATATTTTTATGCACTCAAACACGCGTTGACCCATGCACCATTACTGCATCCTCCCAATTACAACCAGGACTATTTTTTGTACCTCGCCGCTTCTCATTCCACCATTGGGATGGTTTTAGTTCAGGAAAATGAATTCAACAACGAACATGTGATTTACTATCTTAGTCGAAATTTGCATTCGACTGAGATCAAATACACACATGTGGAGAAATTGGCCTTGGCAGCTGTTCAAGTTGTCCAAAGATTTCGACACTACATCTTATTACACAAAACCACAGTAATTTATGACTATAACCCTATGATGTACATCTTGACCAAACAATCGCTAGGGGGCAAGTATTCCAAATGGATAGTTATCCTGCAGGAATTTGACTTGGAATTTGAAAAATCCAAGGCAAAGAAATCTTTGGTTTTTGCAGAACTGATGTGTGATTTACCATCTATTGATACTGAAACTGTGGCGGAGCAGCCCATTGCAGACGAATCCTTGTTTCATATCAGTACACTTGATCCTTGGTATGGGGATATTATTTTTTATCTCTAAACCCAATATTTTCAGCCTGAAATTTCATGATCTCAGTGACGGAAAATACGTTTCCAATCCCAACAATAAAATATTATTGGTGATACACTTTATCGTCGTGGAGCGGATTCTGTTTTCCAACGTTGTCTTACTCATGAAGAAGCTGAGAAGGTTCTAAATGACTTCCATTCTGGAGCATGTGGCGGTCATATGTCTAGGTATGCCACAGCCCAAAAGATATTGTGTGATGGTTATTTCTGGCCGTCCTTATTCAATATTGTATTTATGCAGTCCAGAAATGCCACAATTGTTAGGTTTTTTATCGTAAAATGTGTGCACCACCCACTCCTCTTCACCCTATAATTGTTGTCGGTCCTTTCACAAAGTGGGGTATTGACTTTATTACATGTAACCCTCACTCGGCCGGGGGGCATGCATATATTATCCTTGTGGTAAATTATTTTACTAAGTGGGCTGAGGCGATGCCTATATTTTCGGCAGACAGCAATACTGCTGCAACTTTCGTATTCAATCATATAATTGTTAGATTTGGTGTTCCTCAAGCCATTATTACAGATCATGGAAGTCATTTTCGAAATATCATGATGACTGAACTGACAGATCAACTTGGCCTGTGCCATGATAGTTCTACTCCATATTACCCACAGGCTAATGGTTTGGTTGAAGCTATCAATAAAGTTTTAGTCACTATGATCAAACGAATTATTGGTATTCATAAGTCGAATTGGGATTCCATGTTATTTTCAGCACTTTGGGCATATCGAACCTCAGTAAAAACATCAACTGGTTTCACTCCCTTTCAACTGGTTTACGGTTTGGAAGATGTGTTTCCTATTGAATATAAAATTCTGTCATTGAAATTAGCCATAGAATTACTCCTAGCTACGTCTGAAGAGGAGAAGCATTTTTTGTACTTGGCTCAGCTAGATGAGAATCGACGAAATGCTGCATTAGCAAACGAAGTTCATGTCAAATGAATAAAGGCTCAGTACGATAGAAATGTTACACCTCGGAATTTTTCAGAAGGAGACCTAGTTTTAGTGTACGATCAAGCCAATGATAAGCTAGGAGCTAGAAAATTTGCGCCTATGTGGCATGTTCCTTTCATTGTTAAGCGAAAGCTGGCAAAAGGGGCCTATGAGCTGATAGATTTCGACAATGTCCCTTTAGATAAACCCAGAAATGGGCTTTATTTGAAGAGATATTATGCTTAAACTTGGTGTGGAGATTTTTAATTAGATTAGATTCTTTACTGTTGGTGTGTCTTAGATTAGAAAAGCGTGCCTAGTTTAGAGTGTGTTCTTATCACTATTCCTACTTATCTGAGTTTTACTCTTGATATTGCAGATGTCGACGTCTCTTCAAACCTACATTGGTTTTGTTGATGGTGCTTGTCATAGTACATGGAACATTTCTTCCGCAGCTTGGGTTATCTATTCACCCTCTGACAAGTTAGTATCCATGCATGGGGTAAGCCTTGGTCAAACAACGAATAACATTGCAGAGTATAGTGCAGTGATTGAATTATTATCTAAATCCATATCGTTTGGGATTCGGAGTTTGATTGGATTCTCAACTTGTTGTATTACAGCTTAATAGGGTTTATGCCATTAGAAATCCAATGTTATTACGGTTATTTTTAAGAATTCGTCTCTTGGAACATGAATTTGATTACATTTAATATTAGCATATTCCAAGACATTTAAATACATTAGCAGATGCAGTTGCTTCTAGTATGATAAATAGACATTTGCAATAATAAAAACAGTAAATTAAACAACATTCGATAACATGTACACAGATAGCCGGTAATAATGATATATCATAGCATAAAAGTGTGTTTTTAAAATATACATCATCTTCGATCATAGGTTGAAAAACACCTTATGATCGGCAAAAATGATAATACAAAGGTAAAAAATATGAGTCTGCAAAATGATCATCCTATCCCTGATGATGATCATGATAAGAGACCACTGCCTGGGCCACCCTACACAGCAACCTCCTAAAAGGTCCTGGGACACCAATCACATATCTCTGTAATCTAAGCGGAATATCATCTATGTCAGTCTCTGGAATGTCTAGAGTCAGACGCTCTAGGTGATGCTCTAAATCAGACATGATCTCTGCTAATTGGACCTCTAGAGCTGGTGTCGCAGCAGCTGGATGCCTCCTCTCATAAGGATGGAGATGGGTTGGTCGTCGTGGGCCCACATCTACATTTAAACTTTTGATTATTAGTTTTGGGATGATTAAAATAAAAATAAAATAAAATTAGAACTTAGATATTGTTGAAAATGATTTTTACTTGATTCATCCCACTATTCCCCTGCTGGGAGGACCATCTCTCAGTCACCGCGGAAATCTATCCCGACGTATGGAAAGTCCTCTATAACAAAAATTTGGTGTTCCAGCCAATGAAAATATGAAGAAGAAAATCGAACAACCTCAATGCCCTCAGCATGACGGGCCATCAATGCAATCCAAAGAACCATCCTAGGTTCTCGAGGTCGACCAACATCAACAAGAATGTTTTGTAGAGCTAACATGGGGATCCTCTCTAGAGCAAAGGTGACTACAGTGGATCCATATCCAAAGTTGTTTAGCTTTCCATTCTTTGCTCTGGTTAGTTGGCCTTTTACATTGGCCAACACAACTTTGCACCAGTTGAAAATGGTGCCTCGAAAACAGTCTACAGCAATGCGCATATGGGAAATGGTAGCCACATGCAACGTTGCGCTCCCACACAGTCTAGTGACAGTAAATGCAATAAATTTAAGCTCAAGATGGATGATAGCTTTTATGTCAATCCGTTTGTCTCGGGGGTCTTCCTGATCATCACAAAACTCTAGTCGAAGACTAGCGACAGACTGGCCACCTGGCCTAGTCCCAAACAAAGAAATTTGTTCGCCCCTCTTGGAGAAACCAGTCAAAAAATAGATATCCTCCAACTCAATTTCGAGCTGGTGGCCGCCAATAATAAAACACTGGTCCTGTACATTCCATCTTTTCACCAGCCACATCAGGAGGTCTACCTGTGCCCTCATGCCCTGAATGGCCCAAAATTTATACAAACCGCATGCTCTCAATGTCTGCATTGTAGGAAAATGATACATTGCGGCATCATCTACGTCTTCATGCTCGCGTTCTCTCCAAACAAGCATCTTATATGTCCTACAATGCATAAAAAGACATATTAGAACAAGATTTTTTGAAAATTTTTGGGCGGAATTTGAGAAATTTGAGTTTGAAATTTCATTGCGCGGGGTCCACACCCTAAGTTTATACATAGTGCATAGGTACGCACGGGTGCTGTAGAACAAGTTCAAACCCAAGACTTTTTTCTATGTAGAAAAAGTCGGGGTCCGCAGGGCCCACATGTTGCACCTGCGGACCCCCGCGGGCGATTTTTTCAACGTATTTTTCCCTAAAAAATGAAATCTAAAGCCTAAAAATGAAATGTAAACAAATGAAATGCAAGGTAAGGAGGTTGTGGATTACTTGGAGCTGACGGTTCTTGATTTTTTCAGACGGATTTTCCAGAATCTTCGCAGGAACTTTTTTACCCAAAAGCTCTCACTTTTCACTCTGAACTCAAATGGTAAAAATGAAGTTAGAAAAGTCCTTTTTATAAGTTTTTTTGAATAAATGAATTTTTAATTTGTTTATTGTTCACTTTAAAAAGGTTATTTTTGAAAACATTTTTATTTATCTTAAACAGGTATGTGTAATGTTTCGAGTTTTTGTGCAGAAAATTCGATTTTTTCAGGAAAATTGATCGTTTTTTGAACAAAGAGCATACTTTTATCACTTTTTCGAACTCTTTCAAAAATCTACGAAAAAACGAAAACTTGGAGTCCTCTTTTAAGCTCTTTTTAGACTCTCGAAAATTGAAAAGATTTCCGAGCACTTGATTATTCAAAATCGTTAAAATAAATGAATGATCGTCCTTTCAGTATAAGTTTACCCCTTTTACAGACTAAAATGAACTATTTACGAAAAAGGTATACGTTGACTAAATACGGTCAATAGAGTTCTCTCCCACATTATTTTATCCTTTTTTGGGCTCGAGAGACTAAATTTACAAAAAATTATCCCGATGGAGTCTTCTTAAGTTTTTCCTTTTGACTCCCTAAAATTGAAAAAACACTGAGTTTCTCCTATACTGGACTCGTTAGAATTTAACAGTAAAGGACATGTTCAATTTTTAACAGGAACGAACCACTCCTTCTTAGGGTTTGAATCTTAAACTAAGTTGGACTCATCCGAAGGATGAGCTTATAAACAAGCAAATGTTATCATCCTGAAGCTTGTCAAAAATAAAGAGGTAATTGCCAGAAATGGTGGGGAAAAAGAGAGAAAAATGAACCTGTTTGTTGTATTTTGATTATTCGAAAAGCCGTTAACCACTCTTCAACACGACACTTTTGTTCAACTGGGTTGGGAAATCCTTTTCCTAACAGTTAATCAAATCACATTGAAAGTCTTCAGCTGGTTTCTGGGTATTAGCTTTGGGTCAATTGTCACCAAACCATCTGCAGTGTTGTTATGTGTTCAAGAGGACAGTTCAAATAAACCATTCATCTGCAAAATATCTGTCATCCATTTTGACCATCCCTGAGTCAATCCTTACTAATAAATTTCTTCAAAACTTGATCTATGATTTTGTGTTGTGGGCTTGCCTATGACGGATCACTTCCTATCGACGACAGCTCATTATCTAGGAAGTTGATCTAGAAATCGTCAGTACCTTGAAATCTGCAGGCCTTAATGGCAGGTTTCTCGTTTTCGACGACAGGTTGCATCATTGACCTTCGATCGAATGATTCCGTGACATGTTCAACTTCAGCTCATTCATTCACATTTCATGGATTGTACTGAGTACTTTGAGGGCCATTTACATTACTGGTGGTTACTCTCACACTTGTTAATGATCTACATCATTGACTGGTAATCAATTGGTTTCTACCATGTTCGACTTCGACACATTCATTCACATGGATAGAATCGTACTAGTTCGAGAAGTGGAAATCAAGACCCTAGATCTAGTTTCTACCATCCAGGCTGCAAAGAATTTTGTTATCATTTATACAGTGGACTATTCATAAACTGTTAGGTCCCTATATCACTAGTATAGCCCCTTATTATTGTTAGTGTAAACCCCTTATTGTTATTATTGTACCCTTGTAACCCCCATTTTGTTATTATTGTTCCCTTAAATTATTATTGTTAGATCGGCTAGGATTACATTGTGGCCCACTAGGATTACATTATGGCCCCATGGACTCCTATATATAGAAAGGAGGTTTTGTAAATTGTATCATCCAAGAATTGTTCATTTATGTAATGTATTGGAGGTTTCCCCCTCAAAGTGGCTTATTTCTAAGGCGTTGATATCTTTTTCTTCTATTTTTGGAGCTGGTTACACAACATTTGGTATCAGAGCTTGGGATTCTAGGGTTTCGCTGCTCCAAACAGGTCATCGTGGAATTTTCGCTATAACTTTTTTTCTACGAAGTTTCAGAAGCTGAAATTTTTAGGGTGCGAAGAAAAAATCTTGAGGAAGCCTGTGTAAAAATTTCAGAGTTTGTTTCGCAATAATTTCGGAGATATGATCTGTGGAAGTCAGGTATTTTTTCAGGCTCCTAAACAGGTCATCGTGGAATTTGCGCTATAAATTTTTTTCTACGAAGGTTCAGAATCTGAAATTCATATGGCGCGAAGCTGAAATCCTGAGGAAATTCATCAAAAAATTTCAGATCTTGGTTCGCAATATTTTTGGAGATATGATCTGTGGAAGGTAGTGCTTTTTCAGGCTCCTGAATTTCATCTCAAAGAGGTGATCGTGGGAAAAGTTCAATAACTCTCTCTCTGAAGATTGGATTGGAGTGCCATCAAAATTATTCAAAAGTACACAGCTTTTAGTTTCTTTGCTATCAATTTCAGAAACAAAGGACAAAACAGTGACACGTGGCAAGTCGTACAAGTTTGCTCTACTGAACCAGTCCAGAATTAGGTCATTGTGGGAGATTGGACACAACTTTGTCTTGGAGAATCAAAATCAGGTCAGACCTGTGGCATTTGAAAGAAGCTTCAGAGGGCTACTACAGAGCTGAATTTTAGATATCGAAGATGTTCAATTACAGAGATAATTCAATTTCAATATCGATCTCCTAAAAGCTAGTAAAAGGTGTGTATTTGTTTCCCGAATTGCATAAGTCTTGTTTGAAGAATCAAGTTGAATTGATTCCAAGGGCATAGTGTAGAATATATATCAGTATTGTATTCTAAAATGGCCCCTAAAAAGAATTCAACACCCATTAAGCCTTCAGAAGGCTCTACTATGACTCATGAAGATGAAGAATGGCAACATGACATATCAAAATTACAAGAGCAAATTTCAAAGAACAACAAAAATGAAATGGAAGTTTTGAAGAAAGGCGTGGAAACTAAGATGGATGGTTTGAAGAAAGGCGTGGAAGCTAAGATGGTTGGTTTGGAAGCTAAGATGGATGGCATGGAAGTGGGCATGGAAGCTAAGATTGATGACATGGAAGCTAAGATCGATGAGAAAATGGAAAACATGAAGAATTTTCTAAAAGCAGACATGGAAGGTTTGACAAAGTTGATACAAGAAAGGTTTTCTAATGGTGAAAAGATAGTAGAAGAACCTCATGATGAGAACAAAATAAATGTTAATTGTGATTTCATAAACTCTAATGTTGGCGGGAAGAACCACCATATTCCAAAGATGGATATGAGGAAGTTTGATGGAAAGGATCCTGTAACATGGATAATACAGATGGAGCAATATTTTGATCTCCATAACGTGCAAAACACACAAAAGGTACGCATTGCAACTTTACATTTAGAACAAAATACATTTGTATGGTATCAATGGCTTTGTTCTCGTAAAAAAATTGTCACTTGGTCAATTTTTACGGAGGAAATGATAGCACATTATGAGGATACAAAGAGCAACACCTTCTTTACCCAATTGATAAATCTCAAACAAAAGGGTTTAGTGGGGCAGCACATTGAGGACTTCCAAAAATTGAATATAAGGGTAACTGATCTTACAGAGGAACACAGGATTGATCTCTTCCTAGACACTTTAAAGGATAACATCCAACATGAAGTTCGCGTTTTGGAACCTGATTCATTGGAGAAGGCATTCAGGTTGGCAAGAAAAGTTGAATGTAAAATTATGGCGACAAGGAAGCCTACCACTCAATTCTATAAAGAAGGAAGTGTTGCTACGCCTACATTTCCACAACCTACAAGGTTGACACCACAACAATTGGAAGAAAAAAGAGCAAAAGGGCTTTGCTACAGTTGTGATAGCAAATACACTAAAGGTCATTAGTGTGTCGAGAAGAAATTTTTTTAAATAGATTGTGAAGAGGAGGAAGAAAATGAACAAGAAGAGGATATACACCAGGAACCAACCCTAGAAGAGGAAGAAATGAATCCGACCATATCGTGTAATGCACCGGCAGGAATTACCACTCCTCAAACTCTCAAGATACAAGGACATATCAAGAAGAAAAAGGTAATAGTGTTGATTGATTCAGGTAGCATCCATAATTTTATTCATTGTAAGGTAGCCAAGGAATTAAATTGTTTCCTATACCCAGCACCAGAATACCAAGTGATGGTTGCAAATGGAGGAACTATAAATTGCTCTGGGAAATGCCATAATATCAAGCTAACCATGGGGGAATATGTATTGACTAGTCCAATGCTTGCCATTCCTATGGGAGGTGCAGATGTTGTACTAGGAGTACAATGGTTACAATCTTTGGGGACGGTAGCTTTTAATTTTCAAGAAATTTTCTTGAAATTTTTTTCAGAAGGAAAGGAAGTCGAATTACGGGGTATTGCCGGGAAGCCAGGAAGGATAATAAGCTCTAATGTCATGACAAAGCTTCTAAAGAAAGAACAGCGAGGCGTAATTGCACAATTATGCTCACTAGAAGTTCCAACATCAAAATCATCTATTTCTGCAGATCTCCAACAAGTCTTGGACAATCATTCCAAGGTGTTTGAAACTCCCAAAGGACTCCTACCTATTCGTGATCATGATCATGCTATTCATTTGATTCCAGGAAGTGTTCCTCCAAACATCAGGCCTTATAGATATCCTTACTTCCAAAAAAGCGAAATTGAACGTATGATTGCAGAAATGTTAGAGGCGGGTATAATTCAACCCAGTCAAAGTTCTTTCTCTGCTCCCGTAGTATTGGTACACAAGAAGGATGGATCATGGCGAATGTGTCCGGATTATAGGGAGCTCAATAAGCTCACCATTAAAGATAAATTTCTCATTCCTGTGATTGATGAATTATTGGATGAATTACATGGAGCAATTTATTTTACCAAGTTGAATCTTTGTTCAGGATATCATCAAATTAGAATGAAGACTGAAGATATTCCAAAAACAACATTTCGAACTCATGAGGGTCATTATGAATTTTTGGTCATGCCTTTGGCCTTACCAATGCACCTTCTACATTTCAAGGGTTGATGAATTCCATTTTCAAACCCTTCCTTAGAAAATTTGTGCTAGTATTTTTTGATGATATACTAATCTACAGCAGGTCTTGGAAGGATCATGTTGAATATGTTGACAGGGTGCTCAAACTATTGCAGGAGAAACAATTATATGCAAAAAAATCCAAATGTTTCTTTGGAGTACAAGAGGTGGAATATCCGGGTCATATTGTATCTCACGAGGGTGTTAAAGTAGACCCTAACAAAATTAAAGCCATTAAGGAATGGAAAGTTCCCACAACCATAAAGTAGTTGCGAGGATTTCTCGGGTTAACAGGGTATTATCGCAAGTTTGTTAAGAATTATGGGAGAATAGCAGTACCTCTAACAAAATTATTGAAGAAAGATGCATTTTCATGGACTCCTGAAGCAACTAAAGTTCTTAAAAATAAGAGTAAAGTTCTTAAAAATATCCTTAACTCTGGTATCACACTTTCTCTTTGTCTTGCCTACGGTCCCGCACCTAATGTTCATGACTCCTGCGTGCTTGAACGCACTTTCTCTGTGTTATGGGTGCAGACCCCTGTAAAATATTAAAAAGGCGCAAGTAAACTCAAAAATCTCACTTTCAGTAAATTCTAGAAGCCTCTGGAAGGAATCTTGCGATGGCAGAACCGCTCTTTTGAGGTTCATGTATCCCTTACCTTAAGGAGCTTATCCCTTTGAAGGAGGATTCTATCCCTTCATAGTTTGAAATGAAACCTCCTCTTTTGCACTATAAAAAGAGGCATTGGGTAGCCTCAAGGGGAGTTCAAGCTTTAGAATTATTTGAGGTTAAGTGCTATTGGGATTCAGACTCATTTAATTGAGATTTTGTGAGGAGAGATCACATACCTCTATCTGTCTCGGTTGGAAGAGAGCAAGGCTTGCCAGAGTAAAAGAGATTGCTGCTTCGGACCCTGGGAAGGCCTGTTCAACATCAAGGCTAAGGTTGTAAGGTTTTCTTCATTCAAAGTTAATACAAATGAATTCATTTTTCTCAATAAATTGTTAATTAACTGTTTATTTCATGGATTCCTTGATCACCATGATAGGCATGATTTATAATATTTACTATACAGGTGATATTTAATGTTTTCTTGTTTGTGACTACAGGTCTATAAAGATAACTCCTTCAAGTGACCAAGGGAAAACTACTTCGAACAAGCATTGGATCTACGGTAAGACCTTAACACCTTTATAGTATTCTTTTGTAAATCACATATGTCTAGAGAAAGATAGGTTTATTTGGTTTTTTGTTGCTAGATTACTTTTTGGTACGAGGGAGATCGATATTCTCCATGAGATTGATTTATGTGGTCAACAAATTGGTGACTCCGCTGGGGAAGGATTCTTGTTTTTTTGGTTTTCCTTTGTTTTCACTTGAGAAAATGATTTTTCTGGTTTTTTATTGATGGATACTTGCTTGGGTAGCTTAGGTTTACTTTTCTTTGAAAATTTTTGAAGTCTTTTGTGTTTTTCTTGAACTTTTCTGGGGATCACACTTTGTTTTCTTGCACAGTGCGGGCAGTTTCACACTTTCCTTTAGTAACCAGTGCGGGACCGCACCTGTTACTTCTGGGGCCTCCGAACCCTGTTAAATTTTTTTAAAAACTTCAGATTTCTTCTTTTAGTTTATCTTTAATTTGATTTAGGGTTTCTAGTATCTACCCAGATTTGTATTGTTCTTGTCAAAATTCTCTTGCGAGTGAGTTCCAACAATATTTGTGTTTTGGGTGATTTTCTAGAAGTTTTGCATACTTGGATTGGTTTTCACTTGGTCTTTGTAGTGACTCAAAGATTGGAAGCTTGAAATACCTCAGCTCACAATGGTCTTTTTGTCTTCTTGATGAGTCTAAATTGGTTGTGAAATCCATCCTTTCTTGAGAAATAGATCTAGTTGTCTCGTTGCAAATCTTTGAACAAACTTTGTTATAAGTTTTGAATTTCATTTTTATAAAAGGAAACATATCTGGATGTTTTTGATTTGTTTGTTATTCTAGACAAATGAATCCTTAGTTTATTGAACAACTAAGTAAAACATTCTCAAAAAAAAATTAAAGCTTTTATTCAATTAGATTTAAAAAAAAAGTTTGTAGATCTCAAAATTAGTTTTTTTTTTTAGTTTTGAGTGCTTTTTAGAACTTGTAGATCTCTTTTGAAGGAAAATTGTTTTTTGTAGTTTGGAGTCTTGAAAGTGAAAGGGATTTATTGTGAGCATTGGTTATTTGTCTTGTTTTGAGTTCTTATTGAAAAGACAAAAATATTTTCTTCCATTTATTCTTCATGTTCAAAGAAAGAATTGTCTCTTAAAAAGAATTGCATTCTCGAACATTTTCTTTAGCTAGAATTTCATTGAAATAAAAACGAATTGATTATCATTTTTAGGTGCATTTTTTAGTGTTTTTGGAAGTCGAGTCTTCACACCATCAAAGTTTCATTTCCATACCTATTGGATTAAAGAACAACCCATAAAAACAACACTTAATTAAAATTGATCTAGTAATCTTTTTATTTCTAGGGCTCTTATCACCAATATAGCTTAGGCTAGTATCTTGGAGTAGGGAGTAATTAACTCTCCAAGAAAGTAAAAACAAACAAGTAGATAAATCTTGCGGTAGGAAATAAATCCAATTGTAATTGGTACAATCTGGGAAGCTTCTCTTAAAGGAGTTAATCACGAGATCATGTCTGAACCTTTGAGACAATCAATTATGTTTCATTGGAAAAGATAGAAGATATGTGCACATTACAAACGGTAAACCTTGGATTAACTATTGTCAAGGAGCCTGGGGTCACTTGTCGGTAAACCTCGGATTGACCATGTTGAGGAGCCTTCAAGGGGATTGAGCTTTGTTACTCTGCCCTTGCGCGTGGAATCGAATCGTAGACTGTTCCCCCAGTTGTATTTGTTACTGTTGGTAACCTTAGTGTCCATAAGCTTAAGATTATTTCCTAAGGTGATGGTGAAGGAAATATATCACTGTACCTAGAGAAGACATCGACTAGACTCACTTGGACTCTCTGGGGGGTTCTCTTCACTCAAGATGGTTTTGTGAATAAAATTGTGCCAGTCTGTTTCATTAAGCAGGGTGTCAGGGTAACTGTTCCAACTGCCCTTTCTGTATTAAACTTCTACTAAGTTGGATTTCATCACCAACTAGTGTTTTTAGTATGGGAAGTTACTGTTTGTGCATGGTTTGAACTCTTAGATTTTTTAGGCGTGTGATTCAGCTGTTTGTTTGTTTAGAGACTTTAGGTGTTTTTATTGAAATTTTCTTTGTTTGCGTGTAATTGATTAATATTTAATCATGGAAGAATTACCGAGACAATCCCGGAGACTTTAGGGGAAGCCCCTTGAGTATACACCAAGTTAGCTTGAAGGGCAGTGTGCTCTAGTATCATCTAGTAGCGGTAGAATTATATCAGCAAAAATTGGAATTTCATCTATAGTTGTTCATCCTGATCATCAAATACCCACGACAGAACACATTCAAGAACCGATTTCAGTTTTTGAAGTTACTAGTAGTATTTATCCTTCTAGTGAACTAGAAGACCCTGAAATTTCCGAGCCTGACACTGAACCTTCTATTTTGGAAACATCCTTAGGATTTATTACTCCAACTTCTAGCAATCCTAGTTCACCTAGGGTAAGAAATATTATTACTGAAGATCTTCCATCTGGCCTCATTTCCATTGAAGAACTTGCTAGTCCATACAAAGAGGTATCTCTTCCTTAATCCCCTCAGTATTTGAATCTTAGGGAGTGTGAATCCATTTTCTACAGCCCTATTAGAAGTGACGCTTGGTATCTATCTTTGACAAAAATTTTAGAAAACCCGGGTCTTGCTTTTTTTCCACCTCGAATTCCATTTCATCCTACTTCCAGAGGTTACTATCCTTCATCTATCATTTCAAGAGAGTCATCGATGTTTTCCCAAACACTAGAAGAATTTTTACACGGTGGTCCTTCTGTTCCTTCGGGGTGTCAGGATCTCTCTAGTACTTTCTTAGGAGTAGCTCCTCAACCCATTGAACAAGTATTATCATCTGGTCTTAATGGAATTAAAACTGAAACATCAAACGCAGAGAAAATATTTATGATGTCTGGTAATATTCCAAATCCTCAACCTCAGGGTGGTCAGTTACCGCCTGGGGGGCAACCTGAAGGTAGTGAGTTACCTCTTGGGGGGCAACCTCAAGGTAGTCAATTAACGCCTGGGGGGCAATCACAAGGTAACTTTTTCCCAGGACAAACTGTAGGACAATATTATTTTGGAGAACAAACTCAAGGACAGTACATACCTCAAGGTTATCAAACTTTAGGACAGTACATACCCCAAGTTCAACCCCAAACTCAGTATGTTCCTCAAGGTCCTTATCAACCCCAGATTCAGTATGCGCCTCAGGGTTATCAACCTCAAGGTCAGTACCTAACTCAAGGTTTTCAACCGCCTTCTGGTCAATCATTTTTACAAGGAGTTGGAAATTTACCACTTAATTATCAACCCTACGTTCAACCAGGCTATGGTCCTTCATATGTACAACCTTCTACGGGACAATACCTCGGAATAAACATGGTGTGGGATCTGCCCAAATTCAACAGACTATGTAGCCTAATGTGCAGTTATCTACTCAACCTGGACAGCCTTTGGTTTCTGGTCCAACCCATCAACCTATCTAGCCTATTGTTCAAATCCCTACACCTGGTTTTGTTTAGCAGTCTGGGCCTAGTACACCTCAGACTCCGCCTCAAACTGCTGCAACATATGTTAAACCTATAACACCTATTTCTGGAGTATCTGTAGCTTCAGTTTCTTCTATCCCTGCATCTATGCAAATCCCTCAAGTCTCTATACCCCAGTCAGGACCTATAGTTCAGACTTTGGTCCAGGTACCTACGGGACAAACTGGTACAAGTACGATTCTCACAAGTCAACCATAATTTACATATCAACCGTACCATGGACAGTATCAATTCGGTCCCGTTTCACAAAACCCAATTTATCAGTATCAACCATACCCTGGCTATACTTATCAACAGCCTCAACAACCACAATTTGGTCTGGCTAATCGTGGTTTCCCAGGGGGTTATACCATTCCTAATGAAAATTCGATTCCTAGCTATCATGGGTATCCTCCTCCCAGAACTGCTCTTGTTACTCAAGGTTTTCACGACCCTAACCGTCAGTTACCATTTATTGCAACTTTGGATTTACCTAATTTGTCACGCCTTATGAATGATCCAATTTTCTATCATCCGTATTGGCCACCAATGCCGCATAAGTTGCCGAGTGATATACCGAAATTCGAGGGTAAGTCAGGAGAGGATCCGTCAAATCACGTTATGACTTATCACCTCTGGTGTGTGTCTAATTCGATAATTGATGATTCAATTCGCTTACGTCTTTTTCAATGAACTCTTATTGGTCTTGCCGCCAAATGGTACATTGAGTTACCACGAGGATCTTTTAATAATTTCAGTCAGTTAGCAACTGCTTTCTTAACTCATTTTCAGTTTCTTGTCAGATACGACAATGGCACAGAACTATTGACTTCGCTAAAACAATCCACGTCTACATATATTTCTGATCATATTCACGAATGGCGACGTAGAAGGCATTTAGTGAAATTTCATTCCGGATCAAATTTTGGCGGAATGGTTTGTTAAATCATTATTACCCAAAATCACTGAAGATGTAGCTAAGGCAGGAGTTGTTACTGAGGTGCAAGTCATTTCTCAAGCTCAGTATCTTGACCTCATCTATATGCAGTCAGGTAGTTTACATGAAAAAATCCCCGATCTTCCAAAACAAGGTCAAATAACTGCAGCTCCTTCAGGGTTTCATGCTGCTGACGGTATGATTGGTATATTTAATACTAAAAGTAAGAAAAAAACTTCAAAGAATTATTCTCCTATAATAACTTTACCTGATTCCCCAAAAGGAGAGTCTTCTGCTGAAATTTCTACCGACATTCATGTCATGGAGACATCTATGGCCAAATCTAAATCTGGCGGTAAAAATAAGGGGAAGAATTAAAAAAAAAAATACAAAAGATAAAACAGATAAAACTTAATCTAATGACGAAAAATGCAAGCCTTGCTATCCTTGTTTCATTTGCGATGAGGATCATTTTACTAAATAATGCCCACATCGAGCAGAGGTTTCTAAATTCGTTAAAGGTTCTCAATAGCCTACTGTCTTGAAGGATCCTTTTCCCACTCAAGACAATAAGATTATTGGTTCCACCTCGAATGCCTCAGAAGAACCTGTTATGATGATGTCTCATGTCAAGATTGTGACGCGATAGCAAGATTATGGTAGTAAAAGTCTTGTTGGTGGTAAAGAAGCAGAATCTTCTAATTCAAAAAAATCAACTACACCTCCTCCTGTTTATGATCTGCTACAGATCGAAAAACCCAATTCAGACTTAGTAATCAAACCGCCTGCTAAAGGTGTACTTCGTAAATCAGCTTTCAATCCACATGTGAGAGCTGCTCATAATTACAACATTGTTTAGGACTTAGCTATTTCCCCTTCAGCAATGTCGTCTTTGGAAGTGCTGCAATCGTGCCCAGCACAACGTAAATTACTTTTGTCTGCCATAGGATTTGTCGATATTCAGGACTCGAACCTAATAATCTTCGATTTAGAGAATAGTACACACCGCCTACCTCATCAAATGGCTTTCCATATTCCAGTATTAGTCAAAAATAGACTGGTCTTTTGGACTATGATTGATGAAGGGGCTTCTACGTGTATTATGTCGATCCAGTGTTGGCAAACTCTTGGTTCTCCTACACCCAATCATTCTCTGACAATTCTAAAGGCTTTTGATGGCTGAGGGTTCCATCCTTTCAGTATTTTGCAGGATTTACCTATAGGGGTCGAAGGAAAAACCGTAAATCTAGATGTGGAAGTGGTTGATGCCCCCTTAGATTACAACCTTATCTTCGGTCGTAGTTGTTGTTATGCTATGACTGTTTTTGTTTCATCGGTCTTTTGGCTTATCAAGTTTCCACATCAAGGAAATATCGTTACAATAAACCAGTTAAATTATTTCTCATCTGATCCAGCCTCTACAGAAACTATACAGCACGTCGGTAAAATGGCTATCCCTTACAAGGATGTTGGGGTAGGTTTGATTAAAGATTCTGGTTTACTAGTAAATTTTTCCTTCCCTCCTCCTAACGTATCGCCTCCTATTGCAAATATTCATATGATTTCATCGAATACTATTATGTTTGATGATCCTTGGATCGTACCTTCCGAATCTGAGTTGGATTCATTTGATGGTGTGATGCCTTTGAGTCCCTTTGAAATTGCATATCAGGCTATACAGTCGCTTTCCGATCCTTCTTCAACCAAAACCGATCCAATGAATGTGATCAATGAGGAATCACTTTCTATATCTAGCTCAGCCACAATGAAATTTCCCGATCTTGTTCATACTAATAAGCAGATTCGTTTACCATGGGAAGATATACATCATTGATCTTCGTTTTTACCTGAGTTGGATCATTTCGAAAATGTTTTCGCTTCTATTTTCACTGCTGAATATGTCAAAGAACTGCAAAATCCATTGCAAAATCCTGATTCTAATTTAAATTTGGAAAATATCTCTCGAACAATTCCAATTGACATTTCAGTTAAGCTAGGAATAATTGAAAACATTCATATAGATTATTGTTGTACGAACGATGAACTCCAATCTTATAAAGCCCTATTTCAAGAATTTCGTGATGTGTTTGCCTGGTCATATGAAGAAATGCCAGGAATCAATCTGTCAATTTTTGTACATGAAATCAAGACTTACCCGGATGCCAAACCTATCCATCAATGTTTACATCAGATACATCCGAGAAAAGTTGTTGCTATCAAAGCTGAAGTTGAGAAATTACTTCGTGCAGGTTTCATTTATCCAATTCCTTTAACCGATTGGGTATCGAATATTGTTCCTGTTAACAAAAAACAAGGAACGTTAAGAGTATGTATCGACTATATGGATATTAATAGAGCTTGTCCTAAAGACAATTATCCAACCCCCTATATCGATCAAATAATTGATGATTGTGCCAACAGTGAATTTTTTTCCTTTATGGATGGTTTTTCCGATTACAATCAAATAAACATACTCCCTGCTGATCAGCCTAAAACAACTTTTATTTGTCCATGGGGAACATTTTCTTATTGCAAACTACCCTTTGGATTGAAGAACGCTGGGGCAACTTTTCAGAGGGTTATGTCTTACACATTTCATGACATTAAGCACATTGTGCAGCCTTATCTTGATGATTTACCTGCTCATTCATTGCATAGGGCCGACCATCTCACTCATTTACAAGCTATCTTTATGAGATGTAGGCATTATCGAATTCGGCTGAATCCACACAAATGTCTTTTCTGTGTAGAATCGAGTCGCTTACTGGGATTTATTGTTTTGAAAGCAGGCATTTGCGTTGATCCGTCGAAGGTTGAAGCTATTATCAATCTACCTCCTCCTTCGACTCTACGCTAACTCCAAAGTTTGCAGGGGAAAGAAAAAATTTTACGTCGTTTCATTCCTAACTATGCCGAGTTAACAAATGGTTTTACCCGGTTTTTAAAACAGAACGTTCCATTCTTTTGGGATGAGATTGCTAATCGATCTTTTGATGCACTCAAACACGCGTTGACCCACGCACCATTACTGCATCCTCCCAATCACAACCAGAAATATTTTTTGTACCTCACTGCTTCTCATTCCACCATTGGGATGGTTTTAGTTCAAGAAGATGAATTCAACAATCAACATGTGATTTACTATCTTTGATCCAATCAGATCCGACCGAGATCGGGGTCCCCAAAGGGAGAAATTGGCTTTGGCACTCGTTCAAGTCGTCCAAAGATTTCGACACTACATCTTATTACGCAAAACCACAAAAGTAATTTCTCGACTATATGTAATTTGATACATCTTGACCAAACAATCGCTAGGGGGCAAGTATTCCAAATGGATAGTTATCCTGCGAGAATTTGACTCTGAATTTGAAAAATCCAAGGCAAAGAAATTGGTTTTTATGAACTGATGTGTGATTTATCATCCACCTGACATCGAAACTGCAGCAGATAAAACTTTCATTGCGCATTTAATTCTTATTTCTTATCAGTACTTTTGATCCTTGGTATGGGGATATTATTTTTTATCTCCAAACCCAATCTTTTCGGCCTGAAATTTCACGATCTCAGCAATGGAAAATACATTTCCAATCCCAACAATACAATATTATTGGTGATACACTCTATCGTCGTGGAGCAGATTTTGTTTTCCAACGCTATCTTACTCATGAAGAAGCTAAGAAGGTTCTGAATGACTACTATTCTGGAGCATGTGGCGTTCATATGTCTGGGTATGCCACAGCCCAAAAGATATTGCGCGCTGGTTATTTATGGTCATCCGTATTCAAAGATTGTATCTATGTAGTCCGAAAATGCCACAATTTTTAGGTCTTTGATCGTAAAATGTGTGCACCACCCGCTCCTCTTAACCCTATAATTGCTATTGGTCTTTCTCAAAGTGGGGTATTGACTTTATTACATGTAACCCTCACTCGACTGGGGGGGCATGCGTATATTATCCTAGCGGTAGATTATTTTACTAAGTGGGCCGAGGCGATACCTACATTTTCGACAGACAGCAAGACTGTTGCAACTTTCGTATTCAATCATATAATTGCTAGATTCGGTGTTCCTCAAGCTATCATTATGTATCATGGAAGTCATTTTAGAAATATCATGATGACTGAACTGACAGATCAACTTGGCCAGCGCCACGATAGTTCTACTCCATATTACCCGCAGGCTAATGGTCTGGTTGAAGCTATCAATAAATTTTTAGTCACTATGATCAAATGAATCATTGTTATTCATAAGACGAATTGGCATTCCATGTCATTTTCAGCACTTTGAGTATATCGGACCTCAGTAAAAACATCAACTCGTTTCACTCCTTTTCAATTGGTTTACGGTTTGGAAGCTATGTTACCTATTGAATGCGAAATTTCGTCATTAAAATTAGCCATAGAATTACTCCCAGCCACTTCTAAAGAGGAGAAATGTTTTTTTGTAATTAGCTCAACTAGATGAGAATCGACGCACTACTGCATTAGCAAACGAGGCTCATTCAAAGTGAATAAAAGCTCAATACGACAAAAATGTTACACCTCGCAACATTTCAGGAGACCTAGTTTTAAAGTGTACGACTTACAAAATGACAGTTAGGGGCCAGGAAAAATTGGTGCCTATGTGGCATGGTCCTTCACTACAAGCTAAGCTGGAAAAAAGGCCTATGAGCCTACAGATTTCGATGGTGTCTTCAGATAAAACTTCTAGAAATGGGTTTTATTTGAAGAGACATTATGCTTAAACCTAGTGGAGATTTTTGACCAGATTAGATTCTTTACTGTTGGTGTGTCTTAGATTAGAAAAGCGTGCCTAGTTTAGAGTGTGTTCTTATCACTATTCCTACTTATCTGAGTTTTACACTTGATATTGCGGATGTCGATGTCTCTTCAAACCTACATTGGTTTTGCTGATGGTGCTTGTCGTAGTACACGAAAATTTTCTTCCACAGCTTGGGTTATCTATTCACCCTCTGACGAGCTAGTATCCATGCATGGGGTAAGCCTCGGTCAAACAATGAATAACATTGCAGAGTATAGTGCAGTGATTGAGTTATTATCTGAATCCATATCATTTTGGATTCGGAGTTTGATTGTTAGGTTGGATTCTGAACTTGTTGTATTAAAGCTTAACAGGGTTTATGCCATTAGAAATCCAGTGTTATTACGGTTATTTTTAAGAATTTGTCTCTTGGAACATGAATTTGATTACATTGAATATCAGCATATTCCAAGACATTTAAATACATTAGCAGATGCAGTTGCTTCTAGTATGATAAATAAACATTTGCAATAATCAAAACAGTAAATTAAACAACATTCGATAACATGTACATAGATAGCCGATAATAATGATGTATCATAGCATAAAAGTGTGTTTTCAAAATATACATCGTCTTCGATCATAGATTCTTGTTGTACGAACGATGAACTCCAATCTTATAAAGCCCTATTTCAAGAATTTCGTGATGTGTTTGCCTGGTCATATGAAGAAATGCCAGGAATCAATCTGTCAATTTTTGTACATGAAATCAAGACTTACCCGGATGCCAAACCTATCCGTCAATGTTTACGTCAGATACATCCGAGAAAAGTTGTTGCTATCAAAGCTGAAGTTGAGAAATTACTTCGTGCAGGTTTCATTTATCCAATTCCTTTAACCGATTGGGTATCGAATATTGTTCCTGTTAACAAAAAAAAAGGAACGATAAGAGTATGTATCGACTATAGGGATATTAATCGAGCTTGTCCTAAAGACAATTATCCAACCCCCTATATCGATCAGATAATTGATGATTGTGCCGGCGGTGAAATGTTCTCCTTTATGGATGGTTTTTCCGGTTACAATCAAATAAACATACTCCCTGTTGATCAGCCAAAAACAGCTTTCATTTGTCCATGGGGAACATTTTCTTATTGCAAAATACCCTTTGGATTGAAGAACGCTGGGGCAACTTTTCAAAGGGCCATGTCTTATGCATTTCATGACATTAAGCACATTGTGCAGCCTTATCTCGATGATTTACCTGCTCATTCATCGTGTAGGGCCGACCATCTCACTCATTTACGAGCTATCTTTATAAGATGTAGGCATTATCAAATTCGGCTGAATCCACACAAATGTGTTTTCTGTGTAGAATCGGGTCACTTACTAGGATTTTCGAAAGTATGCATTCGCGTTGATCCGTCGAAGGTTGAATCTATTGTCAATCTACCTCCTCCTTCGACTCTACGACAAATCCAAAGTTTGCAGGGGAAAGAAAACTTTTTACGTCATTTCATTCCTAACTACGCCGAGCTAACAAAGGGTTTTACCAGGTTGTTGAAACATAATGTTCCATACTTTTGGGATGAGATCACTGATCGATCTTTTGATGCACTCAAACACACGTTGACCCATGCACCATTATTGCATCCTCCCAATTACAACCGGGACTATTTTTTGTACCTCACCGCCTCTCATTCCACGATTGGGATGGTTTTAGTTCAGGAAGATGAATTCAACAATGAACATGTGATTTACTATCTTAGTCGAAATCTGCATCCGACTGAGATCAAATACACGCATGTGGAGAAATTGTCCTTAGCAGTTGTTCAAGTTGTCCAAAGATTTCGACACTACATCTTATTATGCAAAACCACAGTAAGTTCTAACTGTAACCCTATGATGTACATCTTGACCAAACAATTGCTAGGGGGCAAGTATTCCAAATGGATAGTTATCCTGCAGGAATTTGAGAAATCCAAGGCAAAGAAATCTTTGGTTTTTGCCGAACTGATGTGTGATTTCCCCTCTACTGATACTAAAATTGTGGTGGAACAACCCATTGCGGAAAAATCCTTGTTTCTTATCAATACTCTTGATCCTTGGTATGGGGATATTATTATTTATCTCCAAACCCAATCTTTTCAGCCTGAAATCTCACGATCTCAGCGACGGAAAATACGTTTCCAATCCCAACAATACAATATTATTGGTGATACACTCTATCGTCGTGGAGCGGATTCTGTTTTTCGACGCTGTCTTACTCATGAAGAAGCTGAGAAGGTTCTCAATGACTGCCATTCTGGAGCATGTGGCGGTCATATGTCTGGGTATGCCACAACCCAAAATATATTGCGTGCTGGTTATTTCTGGCCGTCGTTATTCAAAGATTGTATTTATGCAGTCCAGAAATGCCACAATTGTCAGGTCTGTGATCATAAAATGCATGGACCACCCACTCTTCTTCACCCTATAATTGTTGTCGGTCCTTTCGCAAAGTGGGGTATCGACTTTATTACATGTAACCCTCACTCGGCCGGGGGGCATGTGTATATTATCTTAGCGGTAGATTATTATACTAAGTGGGCTGAGGCGATGCCTACATTTTCAGCAGATGGCAAGACTACTACAACTTTTGTGTTCAATCATATAATTGCTAGATTCGGTGTTCCTCAAGTCATTATTACAAATCATGGAAGTCATTTTCAGAATATCATGATGACTGAACTGACAGATAACCTTGGCCTGCGCCATGATAGTTCTACTCCTTATTACCCGCAGGCTAATGGTCTGGTTGAAGCTATCAATAAAGTTTTAGTCACTATGATCAAACGAATTATTGGTATTCATAAGTCGAATTGGCATTCCATGTTATTTTCAGCACTTTGGGCATATCAGACCTCAGTAAAAAAATCAATTGGTTTCACTCCCTTTCAACTGGTTTACGGTTTGGAAGTTGTGTTGCCTATTGAATGCGAAATTCCGTCATTGAAATTAGCCATAGAATTACTCCCAGCTACGTCTGAAGAGGAGAAGCGTTTTTTGTACTTGGCTCAGCTAGATGAGAATTGACGAAATGCTGCATTAGCAAACGAAGCTCATGTCAAATGAATAAAAGCTCAGTACGATAGAAATGTTACTCCTCGTAATTTTTTAGAAGGAGACCTAGTTTTAGTATACGATCAAGCCAACGATAAACTAGGGGCTGGAAAATTTGTGCCTATGTGGCATGGTCCTTTCATTGTTAAGCGAAAGCTAGCAAAAGGGGCCTATGAGCTGATAGATTTCGACGGTGTCCCTTTAGATAAACCTAGAAATGGGCTTTATCTGAAGAGATATTATGCTTAAACTTGGTGTGGAGATTTTTAATTAGATTAGATTCTTTACTGTTGGTGTGTCTTAGATTAGAAAAGCGTGCCCAGTTTAGAGTGTGTTTTTGTCACTATTCCTGCTTATCTGAGTTTTACTCTTGATATTGCAGATGTCGACGTCTCTTCAAACCTACATTGGTTTTGCTGATGGTGCTTGTCGTAGTACACGAAACATTTCTTCCGCAGCTTGGGTTATCTATTCACCCTCTGACGAGTTAGTATCCATGCATGGGGTAAGCCTTGGTCAAACAACGAATAACATTGCCGAGTATAGTGCAGTGATTGAGTTATTATCTGAATCCATATCATTTGGAATTCGGAGTTTGATTGTTAGGTTGGATTCTGAACTTGTTGTATTACAGCTTAACATGGTTTATGCCATTAGAAATCCAGTGTTATTACGGTTATTTTTAAGAGTTCGTCTCTTGGAACGTGAATTTTATTACATTGAATATCAGCATATTCCAAGACATTTAAATACATTAGCAGATGCAGTTGCTTCTAGTATGATAAATAGACATTTGCAATAATCAAAACAATAAATTAAACAACATTCGATAACATGTACACAGATAGCCAATAATAGTGATATATCATAGCATAGAAGTTTGTTTCAAAATATACATCGTCTTCGATCATAGGTTGAAAAACACCTTATGATCGGCAAAAATGATAATACAAAAGGTCAAAAATATGAGTCTACAAAACGATCATCCTGTCCCTGATGATGATCACGATAAGAGACCACTGCCTGGGCCACCCTACACAGGAACCTCCTAAAAGGTCTTGGGACACCAATCACATATCTCTGTAATCTGAGCAGAATATCATCTATGTCAGTCTCTGGAATGTCTAGAGTTAGTCACTCTAGGTGATGCTCTAAATCAGACAGGATCTCTGCTGATTGGCCTTCTGGGGCTGGTGCCGCGGCAGCTGGATGCCTCCTCTCATAAGGCTGGAGATGGGTTGGTCGCCATGGGCCCACATCTGCATTTAAACTTTTGATTATTAGTTTTGGGACGATTAAAATACAAAAAAAAATTAGAACTTAGAAATTGTTGAAAAAGATTTTTACCTGATTCATCCCACTGTTCCCCTGTTGGGAGAGCCATCTCTCGGTCGCCATGGAAATCTATCCCGGTGTATTGAAATTCCTCTATAACAAAAATTTGGCATTCCAACCAACAAAAATATGAATAAGAAAATCAAACAACCTCGATGCCCTCAACATGACGAGCCATCAATGCAACCCAACGAACCATCCTAGGTTCTCGAGGTCAACTAGCATCAACAGGAATGTTCTACGGAGCTAACATGGGGATCCTCTCTAGAGTAAAGGTGACTACAATGGATCCATATCCAAAGTTTTTTAGCTTTCCATTCTTTGCTCTGGTTAGTTGGCATTTTACATTGGCCAACACAGCTTTGCACCAATTGAAAATGGTGCCTCGAAAACAGTCTACAGCAATGCGCATCTGGGAACTGGTAACCACATGCAACGTTGCACTCCCACACAGTCTGGTGACAATAAATGCAATAACTTTAAGCTCGGGACGGATGATAGTTTTTATTTCAATCCGTTTGTCCCGGGGGTCTGCCTGGTCATCACAGAACTCTAGTCGAAGACTAGCGACAGACTGGCCACCTGGCGTAGTCCCAAACAGAGAAATTTTTTCGCCCATATTGGACAAACCAGTCAAAAAATAGATATCCTCCAGCTCAATTTTGAGCCGGTGGCCGCCAATAATAAAACACTGGTCCTGTACATTCCATCTGTTCACCATCCACGTCAGGAGGTCTACCTGTGCCCTCATGCCCTGAATGGCTCAGAATTTATACAAACCGCATGCTCTCAATGCCTGCATTGTAGGCAAATGATTCATTGTGGCATCATCTACGTCTTCATGCTCACGTTCTCTCCAAACAAGCATCTTGTATGTCCTACAATGCATAAAAAGACATATTACAACAAGATTTTTGGAAAAAATTTGGGCGGAAATTGAGAAAATTAAGTTTGAAATTTCATTGCGCGGGGTCCACACCCTAAGTTCATACACAGTGCGTAGGTACACACGGGTGCTATGGAACAGGTGCGGACCCAAGAATTTTTTCTATGTAGAAAAAAGTTGGGGTCCGCAGGGCTCGCGTGTTGCACCTGTGGACCCCCGCGAGCGATTTTTTTAAACCTATTTTTGCTTTAAAAATGAAATCTAAAGCCTAAAATGAAATATAAATGGATGAAGTGCAAGATAAGGAGGTCGTGGATTACTTGGAACTGACGGTTCTCGATTTCGCCGGACGGATTTTCCAGAATCTTCGCAGGAACTTTTTTTACCCAAAAGCTCTCACTTTTCACTTTGAACTCAAATGGTAAAAATGAAGTTAGAAAAGTCCTTTTTATAAGTTTTTTCGAATAAATGAATTTTCAATTTGTTTATTTTTCACTTTAAAAAGGTTATTTTTGAAAACATTTTTATTTATCTTAAACAGGTATGTGTAATGTTTCGAGTTTTTGTGCAGAAAATTGGATTTTTCGGGAAAATTGATCGTTTTTCAACAAAGAGCATACTTTTATCACTTTTTCGAACTCTTTCAAAAATTTGCGAAAAAGCAAAAACTTGGAGTCCTCTTTTAAGCTCTTTTCAGACTCTCGAAAATTGAAAAGATTGCCGAGCACTTGATTATTAGAACTTGTTAAAATAAATGAATGATCGTCCTTTCAGTATAATTTTACCCCTTTTACGGACTGAAATGGAATATTTACGAAAAAGGTATACGTTGACTAATTACGGTCAATAGAGTTCTCTCCTGCATTATTTTATCCTTTTTCAGGCTCGAGAGACTAAATTTATGAAAAAGTACCCCCATGGAGTCTTCTTAAGTTTCTTCTTCTGACTCCCTAAAATTGAAAAAACACTGAGTTTCTCCTATACTGGACTCGTTAAAATTTAACAGTAAAAGACCTGTTCAATTTCAAACAGGAACAAACCACTCCTTCTTAGGGTTCGAATCTTAAACTAAGTTGGACTCATCCGAAGGATGAGCTTATAAACAAGCAAATGTTATCCTCCTCAAGCTTGTCAAAAATAAAGAGGTACTTGCCAGAAATGGTGGGGGAAAAGAGAGAAAAATGAACTTGTTTTTTGTATTTTGATTATTCGAAAAGTAGTTAACCACTCTTGAACACGACACTTTTGTTCACCTGGGTTGGGAAATCCTTTGCCTAACAGTTAATCAAACCACATTGAAAGTCTTCAGCCGGTTTCTGGGTATTAGCTTTGGGTCAATTGTCACCAAACCATCTGTAGTGTTGTTATGTGTTCAAGAAGATAGTTAAAATAAACCATTCATCTGCAAAATATCTGTCATCCATTTTGACCATCCCTGAGTCAGTCCTTGCCAATATATTTCTTCAAAACTTGATCTATGATTTCGTGTTGTGGGCTTGCCTACGACGGATCACTTCCTATCGATGATAGCTCATTATCTAGGAAGTTGATCTAGAAATCGTCAGTACCTTGAAATCTGCAGGCCTTAATGGCGGGTTTCTCGCTTTCGACGATAGGTTGCATCATTGACCTTCAATTGAATGATTCCGTGACATGTTCGACTTCAACTCATTCATTCACATTTCATGGATTGTACTGAGTACTTTGAGGGCCATTGACATTACTGGTGGTTACTCTCACACTTGTTAACGGTCTACATCATTGACTGGTAATCAAGTGGTTTCTATCATGTTCGACTTCGACACATTCATTCACAATGATAGAATCGTACTAGTTCGAGAAGTGGAAATCAAGACCCTGGATCTAGTTTCTACCATCCAGGCTGCGAGAAATTTTGTTATCATTTATACAGTGGACTATTCATAAACAGATGGCTGCGTCCATACTGTATCTACACATGTCTATACTGTTGATGTATTGAAAATCATTTCCTGTATCAGAACAGTTTAAATCAGTTTCTAGTTAATTTTGATCTGAGTATGGGAATGCCTACCTCAGCGATGATATGTTTACACACACACACAGATATATATATATTGCATTGAATTTTTTTACAGGTTCTGACTGGGGTGTCCACAGGATGATCCTTGAAATGATAAAGTACTGCACTCTTCATATATGACAGACTTCATCTTCATTTATTCCAGACTTCACACTTTAGGGAGCAATATATTGCACTGAAAATCGTCATCTTGGAATTTTGCTATTTGTATGAGCTCATTATCACTCATACTTCCTCCTTTGCAAGTCTAGCACATCAGTTCCTCATGTCAAGCCTTGAAAATAAGAGAAAATTTCTTAAAAATCTCCTTAACTCTGGTATCGCACTTTCTCTTTGTCTTGCCTACGGTCCTACACCTAATGTTCATGACTCTTGCTTACCTGAATGCACTTTCTCTGTGTTATGGGTGCGGACCCCTGTAAAATATTAAAAAGGTGCAAGTAAACTCAAAAAGCTCACATTCAGTAAATTCTAGAAGCCTCTAGAAGGAATCTTGCGGTGGCAGAACCGCTTTTTTTAGGTTCATGTATCCCTTACCTTAAGGAGCTAACCCCTTGATGTGAGGAGCTTATCCCTTTGAAGGAGGATTCTATCCCTTCATATTTGGAACTGAAACCTCCTCTTTTGCACTATAAAAAGAGGCATTGGGTAGCCTCAAGGGGAGTTCAAGCTTTAGAATTATTTTAGGTTAAGTGTTGTTGGGATTCAAACTCATTTAATTAAGATTTTGTGAGGAGATATCACATACCTCTATCTGTCTCGGTTGGAATAGTGCAAGGCTTGTCAGAGTAAAAGAGATTCCTGCTTCAGACCCCGGGAAGGCCTGTTCAACATCAAGGCTAAGGTTGTAAGGTTTTCTTCATTCAAAGTTAATACAAATGAATTCATTTTTCTCAATAAATTGTTAATTAACTGTTTATTTCATGGATTCCTTGATCACCATGATAGGCATGATTTATAATATTTACTATATAGGTGCTATTTAATGTTTGCTTGTTTGTGACTGCAGGTCTATAAATATAACTCCTTCAAGTGACCGAGGGAAAACTACTTCGAACAAGCATTGGATCTACGGTAAGACCTTAACACCTTTATAGTATTATTTTGTAAATCACATATGTCTAGAGACAGATAGGTTTATTTGGCTGTTTTTTGCTAGATTACTTTTTGGTACTAGGGAGATCAATCTTGTCCGCAAGATTGATTTATCTAGTCAACACTATTTCCTCTTTTGGATCTGAAATTGATATACAAGAAACTAAAACCCATCTTCTTTTAGTCACTTTTTACAAAATTCCAATCCGATGCTCAGAGAGGGAGTTATGAGAATTTTCCCAAGGTCACCTCTTTGAGATGAAATTAGGGAGCCTGTAAAAACCCAAACTTCCACAGATCATATCTCCCAAAATATTGAGAACCAAAAGCTAAAAATTTTACACGACATTCCTTAGCAAATGTTTTTTTTTTAGCTTCTGAATCTTCACAGAAAAAATGTTATAGCGAAAATTCCACGATGACTTGTTTGAAGTAGCGAAACCCTAGAATCCAAAGCTCTGATACCAAATGTTATGAAACCAACTCCCAAAATAGAAGAAGAGAGAGATCAATGCCTTAGAAATCAGCCACTATGAGGGGGAAACCTCCTTTCCATTACATAAATGAAAAATTCTTGTGTTATCACTCAAAAAAATGAAGCATCATTTGACAAATTTATATAGGTTCATGTGTCAAAATTAGGGTTGTAGGACTCATTTTTTATATACTTGGTTAAGGAAAATTTTAAATTTTTATTTTTTAAGCTTACCCTAAGGTATAAAACCCACTCACTTTCAAATCCCCTCATGTCACATCACTCATAATTTTCTAACAAATTTCAATTCCCAAGGTTTTTGTATCGAAATGGTCATTTTAGCCAGGAAACCATAATTTCGTAGCGAAATACACTAAGAAATTACACTTTTCGCTACGAAATCGTTGATACTTTCGTAGCAAAAACATCTATATTTACAGTAAACATGCTACGAAAGTGTGGTTTCCTATTTGTCATGTCAAGTTAGCTGTTAGGTGTCAGAAAATCGTTGGGAAAGAGTAATTTAGATACCATTCGAGTCATTGAGGGATAAGATCAAGGTACATGGTCAGGTCTGAAGTCCTCATCACCATTTTAGGCATGTATGAGTCATCATTGTGCTATGAGTGGATATCAAACTTCAAAATATTTCCTAATTCAGTCATGTAATATTCCCAATGGGGAAAACTCAGAAATGCATGCATAAAAAATGCATTTTCAGAAATTTATGCTATAAAAATCGAAATCAACACTTGGACCCCTTAAATCTAACAATATGACATCTAAATCTAAGAGTAGATTAGAAACAAATCAAATTAGGTGAGGTAAAAAAGCCTCCCACACCTAGTATAGCTCAAAAATGATGAAACCCCAAAACTACTACAACATGAAATTACTGCATAAAGAGATAGTACAGTCTAATGAAGGTTTATACATAGAAATAATAGAGACAAATATATATGATGTTATATTAATTAATCTGGCCCAAAAACTGATATCTAGTCTCCTTTATACAAATCCAAGAGAACCCGGGAATGGTTTCTAGGAATACACCCAAATACAAATCGTGATCTTCAGCACTAGGACTGAATAATCATTGAAAAATAAATCACAGGAGTATAGAAGGTTGAAATAACGTAGATCTGATGCAGATCTGCTCAAAGGTCTTCCCCCATGAAAGTATAAACTCTTCAATCACAGGAAAACTCCCAAAAAGAACCACAAGATCCCCTGTAGAAGTTGCCCTCCAAAATAACGCAATTCTAGACTGGAATTACATTTTAGGTGATGGAAATATGTTTTCCTACTGCCAAATATCTGAAATTAGCTCAATAACCCTCCAAAATGATCTCCCAAAAGAAGGAATCCTTCCTCCTATGCAAAACCAACTCAGAAAGTGGGTTTTTCAACCCTCCACTGCAACACCCTGCAACACAACACAATATTCTGCAGAAATTGCGTTGTAGCTGAAGACTGAAGCTTGGCCCCAATGCTGGATGTGTGGAATGATAGATCATATCTCTCCCAAGAGCTACTCAAAGGGAAGAGATAGAATTCCTAAACAGGAATACCTTAGTGCTAAACATCATTAACAATCTTAGCTAAACAACTGAAGAGAGCAAAAGTCTAAAAAAACACATCAAAATATCATTCATAAGCCAACCCCATATGGCTTTGATCCTCTTCCTTATAAACTATGTGAGCCTTCTCACCTTGTTTCCCACTCATTAGGGTTTCCACCATCACACAATCAATCTCCCTCCAAAACTGTGTTGTACCTTCATCAATGCCACTCCTCCATAACAATGTTGTTTGATTTGGTCAAGGTTGACCTCTTCAACTTGATCTAACCATTTTCAAACCTAAGGGTCTTCAATCCATCTCTCATATATTTTTCTAAACTGATCCTTATTCATATTGAGTTGTTTTTCTTGGTGATCCACTCCTCCCACATTTATGTTGTTGACTTGGTCAAACTTGACCTTGTCCACATGAAAATGTCCCTTTTCACACATGAGGGTGTGAAATACAGCTCCTATGATGATCCATTTTTACATTATGAGGTATTTTATTCATATTTCTAAAATGTATGGGCCTCCTTACCCATTTATTCATCTCCTAGGTGTCAAAAGCAAAAATCAATATTCCAATTAGATGCATGCTAATTTTGGAATATTACAGTCCTCCCCTCCCAAATGTTGCTTGTCCTCAAGCAACAGCAAGGATAGAACTGATAAGTCTCCCCTCCTCCTACTGTAGCATCCACATATGATAAACTCCTCCAAGGAATGAGATTCTATCTAATTAATAAATCTCCATATTGCCTCTCCCAAGCATGCAAGCTAGCTAAATATCTATCACCATGAAGACGTAAAATACTCAAGGAGGAAATAAGGTGTCGTCCAGAGGTCCCTTTGAGGCATGGGATCTGAAATGTATTGGGAATCATCATCCCGATGTGGATCCCTCATCCCCAAGCTATCACCCATACAAAATGAGATACCTCCCAACATGGCAACTCTTGAAAATTCTCCTCCACCTTTGGCTCCTGCAAAGTAGGTGGGATAAATAACTGAACATGGTAGACAAAATAGCCTACCCCATGTTTTCCTACTTCCCACTTATGATAAGTTTAGAGCATCTATTGATCTTGGGCTTCAATAAATTTTCCCTCAAGTGGCAAGAAGAAGACTAGATCTCCAAAGATCTCCTCCCCAACGTTGTGAATCAAGCTGGCCCAAACGATCCCATATATGATGAATAGGACATGATCATCAAATGGAATCCAAATGAGAAATATACTGAAGGTTTCATATATTTTTGAAGGGTACCAACAATTTCCCAAGTGGTCACAGCGTAATTTTCCTAACTGTTGTTCCAGAAAATAGCATGGCAAGTTGTTTCTTGACAAATTGCTAGTTATGTATGTCATCACATCTACTAGTGAATATTAAATGAATTGGTACATCAACTGAGCATACATGAAATAATATAACACTTTCCCAAGGCCACACAAAATATGGTTGTCTCCATCATATAATTTGGCCCAAAATTGACCATGGAGCCCAAAGAGAAGATTGCCCTCTTGTGGAGCAATGCACTGTATAGAAATGGTAAGAGTATGCAAATATTGTGTTAGATGATCAATAAATGAAAAAACAAAGTTCTTACCATGGACTGGAAGTAATATGATACATAAATCCATGAATAATTCCTTCATAGTGGTATGACATACTCCCATGAAGAGGAATGAACCATGTGTTGCATGAAGATCCTCCTTATTATGCTTGGAAATCCAAGTTAAGAAGATCATATCTATGTAATAGATGTCTCCATCCACTACTCTATCACTCTCACCTCCTCCTTGTCCAACAAGTGCATCAAATGTGAAGTGATCCTGGGGATACTCCATAAATAAGCCCAAGCTCCAAAGTGACAGCATTGTTGGGATATGTAAATAGGCTCCTGCCAACTCATAGCTCCGCTCTTTGACATGCCCATTGTCAAAGATATCTCCCAAAATGCTGCTACATATAGGAAATTCCTTCCAAGGCAGAAGTATCTCCTTATCATCCAAGGCTAAGGAATATCCCCTTTTCACCATGATAGTGCCATCTCCTACTCCTGCAACATCATGCAAAGTACAAGAGAAAATATGCCCATGCTCTCCTAAGAACAACCCAAGCAACCGTAGTTTTTTCTGCCTCCTCATACCTCCATCATACAAATCATGTGGTGAAAACATAATGATTGATATGAAGAATGTCATATCAACACAATTCATCATACTCCTTGCTGCCCTATGATGCAAGTATCCTGCCAAACTTCCTCCACCCACATACCCTTTGAAAGAGGATATGTCCAATGATGGCCAAACTCTTTCAATAGTAGCCAACATAGCCAAGCCTCTTGCTGCCAAGTGTCATATATTTGCAAGTAGCTCTTCAGCCTCTTGATCACCATCCACACCCATTCATCCAAATGTGGGTGCCTCCCATCATGCTCTACTTTGGTACCCTTCCAATGAAGACTACCCTCCTCCAAAATCATATTTCTCTTCTTGCATTTCATGGGATGCTGAAATGCAACTCCTTGGAGACCTCCTAGAGAATATCTCATACCAATGACCATCTTGAATCCATGATGATCCAAGTGTGTTGGAGGAAAAACCTCCTCATTATTGTTTAATGACAACACTGATAATCTCCTCAATGGTGTATTTGTTGTCTCATACTCCAACTCGAGGATGAACATATGGTTTTTTATAAGTTTGTTTTCGACAATGTTCATCCTATCCTCCAAGAATTCACACCCCAACCTCAAGTGTGGTGTGCAACTCAACAATTGCACATGAGGATGATGGTTCATCCCTTCCTTGAAAAATTCAAGGTGGCATAGCGCAGTGCAATTCTTTTGTTCCAAATAAGCAGTATGCAATGGTATACAACCCTTCATAAAATTTGCTAAAACAATAGGAGATGGAAACTCGGGCATACCATGGAGAAATTTGGCAGTATCTTGTATGGCTGTAAGAGTTCCTTTCTCCAATGTGTTGGCTCCCCCAACTGCTGATGATGATGGCTGCTCCTCCATAATTGTATCAGCACTGGTACATGCCTCCTCCAATGGTGGTGAGGGCTTCTCCTCCTCTGATTTATCTTTGCCAAATTTTCTGATCAACCTTTGAGTAAACTCAGCAAAAGTAGTCACTCTTGCATGGCTCAAATGGCTGAATCACCAAGTGTTTTCTTCACCCTCAAGGTGCAGTGCTGCAATATTTACAACCTCTCTTTCTACCACTGGATGTAGTAGGAAGAATGCATCTAGTTTCCTTGCCCAACCCCTTGTTGTAGATGATCCATCAAAAGTAGACAATAGAAACCTATTGCCTTTGATTCTCCCTTTGCTGCAAGGTCTCCTTTCTTCCTCCAGTTGAATGAACTGTGGGAAAGATAGAGTCTTCTTGAAGGCTCTAGGTTGAGATTTTTACTCAACAAGGTATTCAATTAGAATCTTGTGATCCAAGTTTCCTCCATCTTTCTACAATTTTTCTTCTTTTTCAAAAGGAAAGGGCATAGTCCCACTGCTTCTTTCTTCTCTTCTTTGATTGACCTCCTTGTTGAGGTCCTTCCTGCTTATGAAAGGAGATGAGATAAAGCTCATTATCTCCATCATTATGATATTTATCTACTTCTTCTTATTCTAATGATAGAAGAATGGCTGATATTCCATAGGCAGAGCCAATATTATGCTCTAATACCACTGTAATATTCCCAATGGGGAAAACTCAGAAATGCATGCATAAAAAATGAATTTTCAAAAATGTATGCTATAAAAATCAAAATCAACACTTGGATACCTTATATCTGACAATATGAAATCTAAATCCAAGATTATATAAAAAAAAAATCAAATTAGGTGAGGTAAACAAGCCTCCCACACCTAGTATAGCTCAAAAATGCTGAAACCCCAAAACTACTGCAACATGAAATTACTGCATAAAGAGACAATGCATTCTAATGAAGGTTTATACAAAGAAATAATATATACAAATAGATCTAATGTTATATTAATCAATTTGGCCCAAAAACTGAGATCTAGTCTCCTTTATACAAATCCAAGAGAACCCGAGAAGGGTTTCTAGGAATACACCCAAATACAAATGGTGATCTTCAGCACTAGGACTGAATAATCACTGAAAAATAAAGCACAAGAGTATAAAAGGTTGAAATAATGTAGATATGATGTATATATTCTCAAATTTCTTCCCAAATGAAAGGATGAACCCTTCAATCATAGGAAAACTCCCAAGAAGAACCACCAGATCCCTTGTTGAAGCTGCTCTCCAAAATAACGCAATTCCAGAATGGAATTACACTGTAGGTGATGGAAATATGTTGGCCTACTGCCAAATATCTTAAATGAGCTCAAGAACCCTCCAAACGGATCTCCCAAAATAATGAATCCTTCCTCCTATGCAAAACCAACTTAGAAAGTGGGTTTCTCAACCCTCCACTGCAACACCCTACAACACAACACAATATTCTGCAGAAACTACGCTGTAGATGAAGAATAAATCTTGGCCCCAATTCTAGATGTGTGGAATGATAGATCAGGTCTCTCCCAAGAGCTACTCAAAGGGAAGAGATAGAATTCCTAAACATGAATACCTTAGTGCTAAGCAACACCAGCAATCTTAGCTAAACAGCTGAGAAGAGTGAAAGTCTAAACAGACATATCAAAATATCATTCATAAGCTAAACCCATATGGCTGACATCCTCTTCCTTATAAAATATGTGAGCCTTCTCACCTTGGGTCCCACTCATTAGGGTTTCCACCATCACAGAATCAATCTCCCTCCAAAACTGCATTGCACCTTCATTAATGCCACTCCTGCATAACAACGTTGTTTGATTTGGTCAAGGTTGACCTCTTCAACCTACTCCAGCCCTTTTCACACCTAATGTTCTTCGATCCAGCTCTCATATAGTTGTTTAAACTGATCCTCATTCATATTGAGCTGTTTTTATTGATGATCCGCTCCTCCCACATTTATGTTGTTGACTTGGTTAAACTTGACCTTGTCCACATGAAAATGTCCCTTTTCACACATGAGGGTGTGAAATCCAACTCCTATGATGATCCCTTTTTACATTATGAAGGATTTTATTCATATTTCTGAAAAGTATGGGCCTCCTTAACCATTTATTCATCTCCTAGGTGTCAAAAGCAAAAATCAATATTCCAATTAGCTGCATGCTAATTTTGGAATATTATAGTCCTCCCCTCCCAAATGTTGCTTGTCCTCAAGCAACTGCAAGGATAGAACTGAGAATTCTCCCCTCCTCCTACTATAGCATTCACATATGATAAAATCCTCCAAGGAATGAGATGTTGTATCATTAATAAATCTCCATATTGCCTCTCCCAAGCATGCAAGATAGCTAAATAGCTATCACCATGAAGAAGTAAAATAATCAAGGAGGAAATAAGGTGTTGTCTAGAGGTACCTTTGAGGCATGGGATATGAAATGTATTGGAATCATCATCCACATGTGTATCCCTCATCCCCAAGCTATCATCCATACAAAATGATTTACCTCCCAACATGGCAACTCCTGAAAATTCTCCTCCACCTTTGGCTCTTACAAAGTAGGTGAGCTAAATAACTGAACATGGTAGACAAAATAGCCTACCCCACACTGTCCTACTCTCCACTTATGATAATTGTAGAGTATCTATTTATCTTTGGCTGCAATAAAGTTTCCCTCAAGTGGCAAGAAGAAGAATAGATCTCCAAAGATCTCCCCTCCAACGTTGTGAATCAAGCTGACCCAAACCATCCCATATATGATGAATAGGACATGATCATCATATGGCATCCAAATGAGAAAGATATTGAAGGTTTCATATAGTGTTGAAGGGTACCAACAGTTTCCCAAGTGGTCACAGTGCAATTTTCCTAACTGTTGTTCCAGAAAATAACATGGCAAGTTGTTTCTTGACAAATTGCTAGTTATGTATGTCATCACATGTACTAGTGAATAGTAAATGACTTGGTACATCATCTGAGCATACATGAAATAATATAACACTTTCCCAAGGCCACACAAAATATGGCTTTGTCCATCATATAATTTGGCCCAAAATTGACCATGGAGCCCAAAGATAAGATTGCCCTCTTGTGGAGCAATGCACTATATAGAAATGGTAAGAGTATGCAAATATTGTGTTAGATGATCAATAAATGCAAAAAAAAAGTTCTTACCATGCACTGGAAGTAAGATGATACATAGATCCACGAATAATTCCTTCATATTGGTATGACATACTCCCATGAAGAGGAATGAACCATGTGCTGCATGAAGATCCTCTTTCTTATGCTTGGAAATCCAAGTTAAGAAGATCATATCTTTGTAATAGATGTCTCCATCCACTACTCTATCACTCTCATCTTCTCCTTATCCACCAAGTGCATCAAATGTGAAGTGATCCTGGGGACACTCCATCAATAAGCCCAAGCTCCAAAGTGACATCATTGTTGGCCTATGTAAATAGGCTCCTGCCAACTCATAGCTCCATTCTTTGACATGCCCATTGTCAAAGACATCTCCCATAATGCTGTTACATATAGGAAATTCCTTCCAAGGTGGAAGTATCTCTTTATCATCCAAGGCTAAGTAGTAGCCCCTTTGCACCATGATAGTTCCATCTCCCACTCCTGCAACATCATGCAAAGTACGAGAGCAAATATGCCCATGCTCTCCCAAGAACAACCCAAGAAACTCTAGTTTTTGCTGCCTCCTCATACCTCCATCATACAAATCATGTGGTGAATACATAATTATTGATATGAAGAATGTCATATCAACACAATGCATCCATACTCCTTGTTGCCCTATGATGCAAGTATCCTGCCAAAGTTCCTCCACCCACATACCCTTTGAAAGAGGATATGTCACATGATTGCCAAACTCTTTCAAGAGTGGCCAACGCAGCCAAGCCTCCTGCTACCAAGTGTCATATATTTTCAAGTAGCTCTTCAGCCTCTTGCTCACCATCCACACCCATTCATCCAAATGTGGGTGCCTCCCATCATGCTCTACTTTGGTACCCTTCCAATGAAGACTACCCTCCTCCCAAATCATATTTCTCTTCTTCCATTTCATGGGATGCTGAAATGCAACTCCTTGGAGACCTCCTAGAGAAGATCTCATACCAATGACCATCTTGAATCCATGAGGATAAAAGTGTACTAGAGGAAAAACCTCCTCATTGCTGCTTAATGACAGCACTGATAATCTCCTCAATGGTGTATTTGTTAACTCATACTCCAATTCGAGGATGAACATATGGTTTTTTATAAGTTTGTTTTCGACAAGGTTCATCCTATCCTCCAAGAATTCACACCCAAACCTCAAGTGTATTGTGCAACTCAATAATTACACATGAGGATGATGGTTCATCCCTTCCTTGAACAATTCAAGGTGGCACAGTGCAGTGCAATTCTGTTGTTCCAAATAAGCAGTATGAAATGGTATACAACCCTCCATAAAATTTGTTGAAACAATAGGAGATGGAAACTTAGGCATACCATGGAGAAATTTGGCAGTATCTTGTATGGTTGTAAGAGTTCCTTTCTCCAATGTGTTGGATCCCCCAACTGCTGATGATGATGGCTGCTCCTCCATAATTGTATCAGCACTGGTACATGCCTCCTCCAATGGTGGTGAGGGCTTCTCCTCCTCTGATTTATCTTTGCCAAATTTTCTGATCAAACTTTGAGTAAACTTAGCAAAATTAGTCACTCTTGCATGGTTCAAATGGCTGAACCACCAAGTGTTTGCTTCACCCTCAAGGTGCAGCGCTGCAATCTCTACAACCTCACTTTCTACCACTATATGTAGTAGGAAGAATGCATCTAGTTTCCTTTCCCAAGCCCTTGTTGTAAATGATCCATCAAAATTAGACAATAGAAACCTATTGCCTTTGATTCTCCCTTTGCTGCAAGGTCTCCTTTCTTCCTCCAACTAAATGAACTGTGGGAAAGATAGAGTCTCCTTGAAGGCTCTAGGTTGAGATTTGTACTCAACAAGGTATTAAATTAGAATCTTGTGATCCAAGTGTCCTCCATCTTTCTGCAATTTGTCTTCTTTTTCAAAAGGAAAGGGCATAGTCCCACTTCTTCTTTCTTCTCTTCTTTGATTAACCTCCTTGTTGAGGTCCTTCCTGCTTCTAAAAAGAGATGAGATAAAGCTCATTATCTCCATAATTCTAATATTTCTCTACTTCTTCTTATTCTACTGATAGCATAATGGTTGATATTCCACAGGCTGAGCCAATATTATGCTCTGATACCACTGTAATATTCGCAATGGGGAAAACTCAGCAATGCATGCATAAAAAACACATTTTTAGAAATGTATGCTATAAAAATAAAAATCAACACTTGGATCCCTTATATCTAACAATATGAAATCTAAATCCAAGAGTAGATTAGAAAGAAATCAAATTAGGTGAGGTAAACAAGCCTCCCACACCTAGTATAGCTCAAAAATGTTGAAACCCCAAAACTACTGCAACATGAAATTACTGCATAAAGAGACATCACAATCTAATGAAGGTTTATACACAGAAATAATAGAGACAAATATATCTAATGTTATATTAATCAATCTAGCCCAAAAACTGAGATCTAGTCTCCTTTATACAAATCCAAGAGAACTCGGGAAGGGTTTCTAGGAATACACCCAAATACAAATGGTGATCTTCAGCACTAGGACTGAATAATCACTGAAAACTAAAGCACAGGAGTATATAAGGCTCAAATAATGTAGATCTGATGTATATCTGCTCAAATTTATTCCCCCATGAAAGGATGAACCCTTCAATCACAGGAAAACTCCCAAAAAGAACCACAAGATCCCCTGCTGAAGCTGCTCTAAAAAATAACGCAATTATTGATTGGAATTATGCTGTAGGCGATGGAAATATGTTGGCTTGCTGCAAAATATCTGAAGTGAGCTCAAGAACCCTCCAAACTGATCTCCCAAAAGAATGAATCCTTCCTCCTATGCAAAACCAACTCAGAAAGTGGGTTTCTCAACCCTCCACTGCAACACCCTACAACACAACACAATATTCTGCAGAAACTATGTTGTAGCTGAAGACTGAAGCTTGGCCCCAATTCTAGATGTGTGGAATGATATATCAGGTATCTTCCAAGAGCTGCTCAAAGGGAAGAGATAGAATTTTTAAACATGAATACCTTGGTGCTAAACAACACCAGGAAACTTAGCTAAACAACTGAAGAGAGAAAAAGTCTAACAGACATATCAAAATATCATTCATAAGATAACCCCATATGGCTACCTTCCTCTTCCTTATAAAATATGTGAGCCTTCTCACCTTGGGTCCCACTCATTAGGGTTTCCAGCATCACAGAATCAATCTCCCTCCAAAACTGCGTTACACCTTCATCAATGCCACTCCTGCATAACAACGTTGTTTGATTTGGTCAAGGTTGACCTCTTCAACCTACTCCAGCCCTTTTCACACCTAATGGTATTCAATCCAGCTCTCATATAGTTTTCTAAACTGATCCTCATTCATATTGAGTTGTTTTTATTGATGATCCACTACTCCCACATTTATGTTGTTGACTTGGTTAAACTTGACCTTGTCCACATGAAAATGTCTGTTTTCACACATGAGGGTGTGAAATCCAACTCCTATGATGATCCCTTTTTACATTATGAAGGATTTTATTCATATTTCTGAAATGTATGGGCCTCCTTACCCATTTATTCATCTCCTAGGTATCAAAAGCAAAAATCAATATTCCAATTAGCCGCATGCTAATTTTGCAATATTACAAGTCCTTTCTCATTCTTCATTCCTTCTTTGTGTGATATTGAGCTCTGGAGAGCTATTGCATTGAGCCAAAGTTGTGGCTGGTGTTTTCAAAGGTTTACAAAGATCATTGATCAAGCGAGGCAAAAAACTATCAAGTGAGGCAGAGAACTATCAATCTAGGCAGAAAATATGCCAAAGAAGCTATGGAACCAAAAATAAAGACAAATAAGGGTGGCCAATGTCTGAGATATGAACCAGTAGATATGAATCTGATCAATGAAGACCCAAAATCTGTAGAAGTCTTTAGAAGGACAGGATTCTTACAATTTTGTGAAATATTATGAGGCTGTCATGTACAAGTTTCCAAAGAATTTGCTTTAAACTTCAATGGAACAACTAATAAAGTGGGGATGTTGAATCTTTGCATTACACCAGAGGTCATTACAGCAGCAACAGGGATTTCAAGGGGACAAGAGAAGTGGTTCAAAGGGTTCAAATTCAACATGGATCAGTGCAAAGAGTTTATGAAGCTAGAAAACAGTGAAATGGACTTGACTAATGCCATTTCAAGAAACCGCATGAAAGATAACTACTCAAAGGTGTTTCTCATCATCCAAAAATATTTTACTTGTGAAGGGAGATACCATAAAGTTTACTCTTATCATTTCAAGCTTCTCCTACATAGTGGTAAGATATCTCTTGATCTACCTTTCTATTTAGACAAAATTCTCGCAAAAATGGCAGATAAGGTACAAGAAAAATATGAAGGAAGTGAAACTTCATTGTTTCATCATGGTTTAATTAAATTGCTGGTTTTAGACGAGCTACAAAGACTAGGCAGAGACTGGTATTCATTTTTTTTTGTTAATGGTTTTGAGTTGGATGCTCTTACTCCTTCAAGAACTCCTAAACCTAGGAGAATCCCATCACCCTTAGAAGCAGAAAAAAATGAACCATTGGTGGCAGAACCAAGTGAACCAGCAAGAGTAGAACCAAGTGAACCAATCATGATGGAAATATAGCAATTGCAGAGTTTTGATACACCCAACATCCCACCTGCAAAACATATATCAAAAGTGGTCAAACCTGGAAAACAAAAACAAGTTGTGAGTAAACAAGGAACCAAAAGGATGACAAGGAGTCAAACAGTAGCTTTAGAAGACAAAAAAGTGGTTGTAGAAGATAGAGCAGTAGTTAAAGGAAATCTATAAGACATACTACATGCCATTGACATATAAGAGAATCCTATAGTCCAGGCTAAGGATATAGAGGAAGGTGGACAGAAGCTAAAGAAATCCAAATCTGCAAAGAAACTAGAATTTGAAGGAGAAGATGCAAGTTTTATATTCTAGGCAAGAAAGCCCATGACAAGGCATGCTAGAAAAAATTTGGAGAGCAGCAAAGAAGTTCACCCAGCTACTGAAACTATCAAGCCACCACAAGACATCATTGATCTTTCATCACCTGCAGAGAATGATACAGTTAGAAAGTCAAAGAAAGGGAAGGAGAAAGTAATGGAAAAAACAGAGTTTGAACTCCTTGAACAATAGTTGAAGTTGGCCAACCATGAGATTTTTGTTATGAAGAAAAAAGCAAGAAAACACAATGTCCAAAAGTTTTAGTTTGAAAAGATGAAAGAGATTTGGGAAGAGCAGGTTGACAGTGTTTCCAAGACCCTAGATAATACACAACAGTTTATCAAATGGACCATGCAATTGAGGAAGGAGGTGAAACATGTCAGGAAAATGAACTTGAATTTGAAATCTACTAACAGGAAGTTGAAGGATCAGGTTAAAGACCTCCAGGAACAACTTGAACTAATCCATGAGGAGTTGAAGAAAAAAGGCCTTAAAATGATAGTAGTTGAGGAGCCAATTGCTCAACTCATCATCAATGAGCAAGAAACACCTCAAGATTCATAGTTTAAGCTGATTTATGATTTTAAAGGTCAGTGGCATGTTAGAAAATAATTTTTTACACCTAGAAATTTTATGTTTGAGGTTACACAGAAATCTGGAATTTTCACTGTTTTCTGCAGTTTCGTAGCATTCCTAGGCTTGAAGACCAGGAAAATGCTACGAAACTATTGTTGATTTCCTTTTTTCATTTTAAACCATTTTTGGAAGCTTCCAAGAGGTGAAAATGGTATGGAAGATGTATTAAGGCATAATGAACATCATGCAGAAGGAAAGAATAAAAAAAAATTAATGGCAAAAGGAATTTTTGTAACGCTACGAAACTCTCATACTTTCGTAGCGTACTATTTTGAAGCTTTATGAGCAGGTTTTTGTGCATTTATAGATAGGTGGACACGTTCAAAGGTTCAAGGGACTATGTCAACTATCATCCAAGACTTGAAGATCACGAGATGAAGCCAACTCATCGGCTAAACCTTTCATTGAAGATAAGGACCAGTTTCCTTAAAATTAGGGTTTGTTTCTAGTTTTAGAGGAGGTCAATTAAGATGTCATGTAGTGATGAGTCCCATCACACCTATTCGAACATGTGAAGGAATAGTTGTCAAATATGTAACTATTTTTAGGAGATAAGGTTGTTAATGTAATAATGAACAGTTTGAGTCCTATTAGGAAAAGGACTATCAAGTAGGATAGCTATCATTTTCTCATTAAAATAGATGTTTTATTGTTATGCAAGGTGTCATTAGGGAAAATTTAATGAATCTAGCCACGAGGCATATCATCTCATCATGTAGCAAGTCTATTAAAGGGCATAAATTCGAATTTGTCAAGGGTTGGAGATTTTTTGGCAAAACTGCAGCTTTATGTAAATTGACTATTTTCAGTAATACAAAGACTTGTTTCTTGACCAACCTGATATTCTAATTGAGTTTATAGTGCTTATCTTATCTATATCTTCTATGTGTATCATCTACAATGGTTTTCATATTTAATACTCAGAATTCATTCATGTAATGTTCTGACTTCCTTTATAGATGAATTGACTGTGTTATTTTTTGTTTCATGTGTGTGTACTTCTACTAAAAACTATTACTTGCCTCAGCTTCCATGTCAAGTGAAATCACTACTGAATCATTGAAATTGTTGACTCCATAAGCCCAATGTTTGCAGATTGATACTATTTTCAACCTATACACATCACAAGCAAGTTGTTTTCCAGGTAGAGTTAGCCATCTAGATACATCTTTATTCAATATCATTAACCCCTTTGAGAGAGCCCTCTCAGACTGAAGAGGCTAAGCTTCAGTTGCAATATTGGTTTGAAGCAGTTACATGAAGTTGTCTAATTAGCAGCATATCAGGTGCAACTTTGTGATAACATTTTGGTGCCTCTGTCGGGAGCCTGAAGACAATATTTTCCCAAAATTTTGAAGTTGAACTTCTGAAGGTAGCAGGAGCTCAGGAAGCTGCTCAAAGCTGCATCGACCTTGGTGACTCCCTTCACAATTCATATGATCAAAGGTAGCTTCGAGAAGGAGATACACGAGGAGTAATCCTGACCCATATCCACCTACCATTGTGGACAATCCAAACACCATCTATAGAGGAAGTCAAGGCATTTCTAAAATATCAGGTACTCCATTGCATACAAAATCCTTGTCCTCTGAAGTTTTATGAAGTCATGAAGATAAAAATTTTGATGATAAAATTCAGGAAGTCTTGTTTAGGTCTGAAAGTGAAAAAGAATTAACTGAAATTTTCTTATACCTACATAGGAGAGGTATTAATACCTTAGCCTTAGTGACACAAAAATATAAAGAAGAGTTTTGGGAAGCAGACACTTCAGAGTTATTGTTAGAGAAAGAGTCATTGGATAGGTTGAAGGAACTAGATCCATTTGAAATTTTTCTAAGAAGTAAAATTGGTGTTCCTCTTCATGATTGGAGTTAAATTGTCACTCGACAACAAAGACCAAGCAACCCTCCTCCTAACAGTTCCTCTTCCTCTACTGCTGCTTTCCCTAAAAGTACCACAGTCCCATTCATCATGGCAGGAAATGTGCCTTGTCCATCTGCTACACCTGCTAGGTATGCTCCTCTTGCCCTTCCAGTTGTCTTAAATTCCCTTCCTAGCAAATATTCTGCTAGAATCAAAACTTGGGGAAGTGATGAAGAGATTATATTTGAAGAGCATGTAGACCAGTTTAATGAATTTATACACAGGGAGGAGGTTGACAATGAGGATGTCAAGATGAGATTGTTTTCTCAGAGCTTTACTGGGGAAGTTAGGAAGTGGTTTAAAGCCCTTACCCCTGGAAGCATGCATAATTGGAATGAATTTGAAGATAACTTCTTGAGGAAGTGGGGAAATAGAATTAATCTTGTACAAGCACTCACTGAGTATCATAGTTTGAAGACAGCTATTGATGAAACTGTTCAAAACTTTTCAAAGAGATTTAACAAAGTGTATGAATCAATCCATGCTCATCTCAAGCCTCCTCTGGGAGAAGCTCACCTAAGATATGTCGAATATTTTGATTATGAATTTTCTATACTGCTAAGAGAGAGAGAATCCCCTTCACTTGCTGAAATGAAAAATGATGCAGTGAAGGTGGAGGTAAATATTATAGCAGCAAACAAGTCTAAGATGGGTAAGACTAAGTTGAACGAAGAAGATAAGCCTTCCACCTCTGATGACAAATTTGATTCCATGATGAAGACAATGGAAAAAATGATGGATAGGCTTGCCCTTGGTAATGCCTCTGCTCCTCCTACACAACATGAGCCTCAGTTTAGAAATCCTCAATTTAGAAGACCTCAAAACGAGCAAAGGCCAAGGGAAAACAGAAATCATCCACCTGACCCTCAAGTAAGGCCTCCTTTTCAGCAAAACTTAGTTGATGAAGAAGATCAGCCTGAAATACAAGAATACTCAATTCATTTATTACATGAGAACATGTCAGGGATGTTTTTAACTAAGGAGGAACATGATGAGTCAGACCATGAAGTAAACAAGGGTGAGGAACCATCTGATTATTTTAAAGGGTATCAACATGCAATCTTTGAGATGCAAAAACAACACAACCTCAAAAACAGAAATGTGCCAATTAATACAAACAAAACACAACCCAATAAATTGTTGAAAATGCAACAATATGATGGAGCTTAGTGAAATGAAGTCGCCTTCACTAAGTGGGCCCGCAGGCTATTTTTGGCGCGAAGTCTATTTTTAGACATATGGATCATGGTCTATGAGTTGCAGGATGATATTTATGGATGATTGGTCGATTTGGTAAAAATAGATGGACCTTTATTTTTATACATTGGGCGGTTTCTATTTATTTTTAATCTATTGCTAAAAATATAGTCAGCTAAATATTATTAACCCTTAATAATATTTAGACTATAAACATTATCTTATCCTCTCTCGAGCACTTCGCCTTGATGCTTGGATGTGGCACATGCAAATCACGTGGGTTGAAATACGTTTACAGGTTAGTTGTTTACGAAATGTTGAATTCGGCGCTAGAACTCATGTAAGGCAGTTTGGTGGAGCCGAGGAGATGTTTGGTGGAGTTGTGTTCGTTTAACTTAGTTGAACCAGTTGTATTTAGTCTAACCTAAAATACACTAGTGAGAGTGGTGAATTAATTATTAATTAATTCACTAATTATTAACCTTATTTACAGCCTAAAGAACACATCGCTTAACTACAATGTATGACAGTTTGAAGGAGACCGTGTTAGAGGGTGAAAGGTGAGGTGACTACTTACCAGACCATGATTGTGCATGAGATTTGCACACACATCGATGGAGATTGCCAATGAGGATTGCGCAGTTGGAGCTAGTGGGATTCGAACTTGGATCTCATCATTAATTAACTTGGATTGCGCAGTAGAGGCAGGAAGACTTGTGGAGAAGATTTGAACCCATGACTTGTTCAAATCTCAGTTAGTTTGTGTGTAACTTTTTGGAGATAATACTGAGTACTTGTGAGGATTATTGTGCTATGTATTGTTACATGTTCTCTATCATTATAATATACAGATAGTTGGGGGTTTTCAGTTATTTCTTTCCCCATTACATATTGTGTTGATATGTGTGCTTGATTATTTGTTTATGAGCGCATGCGACTGTTTCTATTTCCGCATATTGATGATCAATTGTAGAAAAGGTTATGTATTATGCATGAAGCTTAAATAGTGTGTAATCAGGATAATCTCGGTGAATAATTCAGCTATTATTCAAATTTCTACATAAATATGCCTCTAAAGCTGTTGAGGTTAGGAAAGAAACACCTCCTCCTCCTCCTGTTAAAGAAACTGAAAAATATGCTTCTGTTTTGAGTTTGGAAAATGAGATCTCTAAGATAAAAATCCCAGTACCTTTTGGAGAAATTCTTAAGGTGAATGAATATAGAAGTAGGATTTTAAAAATGATGAATTCACAACCAGGAGCTATTGATATCCTATATGTTCAAGAAGATCATCTGACCATATACTTGGGTCCAAGATTAGAGGATGAGAAAAATGAGGAGGTGCCTCCTTTTTATGTTAGCCTTAGCATTCATGACATGAATTGCATAATTCCATGTTGGATTTAGGAAACTCTCACAATATTATGCCCAAAGTAATCATGGAGAGGATGGGGTTGGAAATTACTAGACCATATAAGGATTTTTTTTCCTTTGATTCAAAAAGAGTTCAGCGCATTGGTTTAATAAAATATGTTGTTGTTGGTCTTACACAAGTCCCTGCCAAGACAGTGGTCATGGACATTGTGGTAGTAGACATTCCACCTAAGTTTGGCATGCTTTTATCAAGGTGATGGGGCAGCAACGATCAAAGGTACAATGCAAATGGACCTAACTTATGACACCATTCTTGTTTTTGGTGAGAAAAGGAGACTTTATAGAGAAACAAGAATGGATGACATGGTAAGTAGTAAAGATAAACCTCATAAATTTCCAATTTATGCTCTTGATATTGAACTTGGATCTGATATTCTTTTCAATGAGTTGATTGATGAAGCAGAGGATGAAAAGAAGGCAGAAAATCAACAAGTTGTAAATTAGCAGATTGAAAATCAGCAAACAGAAAGTCAACAAATCAGGGAGGAGAAGGCAGAAGGTTAGTGGTTGTTTCAGTTTGATGGATCAGCAGGAAGAGAGGGGGAGGAGCAGGAATTTGGATCACAAGTCCAGATGATGAAATTAATTTCTTTTCTTACAAACTGAATTTTGATTGCACTAATAAAATGGATGAGTATGAATCTTTAATTTTGGGCTTAGAAATTTTGAAAACAATGGGTGCCCAAAAGATTTCTATTTGTGGATATTTTGAATTAGTCATTAAGAAAGTTGAGGGTGTGTATCAAACTAAGGATGTTAGAATGAGGGCATACAGAAATTTAGTCATGGACATGTTGGAAAATTTCCAAGAACATTCATTAATTGTTAAGACTAGGGATCAAAACTCAGTTGCTGACTCCCTAGCTATCTCTGCAAGTATATTTATCATTCCCATTCATTCCATTGAAATATATGAGGTTGAGGTTCACCATAGACCATCTATCCCTGATAACATTATCCATTGACAAGTCTTTGAAGATGACTAGCAAGTAAAATTTTTTATTGAGATGAAAGAAGAGTTTGAAAATACACAAGTAGATAAGAAAAGCATGCTTGCTGAAACTAAGGGAATTTCTGAAGTGTTACAGCTAAGGAACAAATTTATACCCAAAGGCCTCATACCCCTTGAGAAGATTTTTGATTAGAATGATGTGTTCAAATCTCCTAGGATACAAGATGATGATGAAGAGGTAGAGAGTTGTAACCTTGGTACAGTAGCTATGCCAAAAATGATTAAACTTTCAAAGTTTATTTCAGTTGATATGAAACACAAATATATTGAGATGATGAAAAGGTTCATAGATTTTTTTGCTTCGAGTTATGCTGATTTGAAGAAGTATGATCCTACTATCATTCAGTATACCATTCCCATTAAAGAAAATGAAAAGCCTTTCAAGCAGAAGTTGAGGAGGATTAATCCACTTCTCATGCCTCTGATTGAGAAGGAAATCAAGAAAATCATTGATGCGAAAATTATTGTTCCAATCAGATTCTCAAAGTGGCTTTCAAACTTGGTTCCAGTCAGAAAAAAGAGTGGATAAATCAGAATATGCATTGACTTCAAAAACTTGAATAAATCCTCTCTGAAGGACAACTATCCTCTCCCAAAGATGGACCAATTTTTGAAGAACATTGTTGGCTCCCAAAGGATGTCTATGCTTGATGGTTTTTCAGGATACAATCATATTCTTGTGCATCCAGAAGATCGGGAAAAAAACAACCTTTACCATACCATGGGGCACATTCATGTATGCCAAAATTCCCTTTGGTCTGATGAATGCAAGAGCTACCTTTCATAGAGCAATGGATATTTCTTTTGCTGAGGAAAAATACAAGATGGTGGTTGTCTATCTAGATGACATAACAGTCTTCTCAAGGAGGGAAGAAGATCACTTGAAGCACTTAGAAAAGATTTTGCTGAAGTGTAGAAGGTTTGGTATTTCTCTCAATACCACTAAAAGTATTTTTTCTCTAATTTCAGGTAAATGATTTGGACATATTATTTCTAAAGATGGGATTAAGATTGATCCAAATGGGGTCAATGAAATTCAAAAAGTGGATCTCCCTAGAAGTAGGAAGGAGATTCAGTATTTCCTTGGAAAGGTAAATTTTGTGAGGAGGTTTATTCCAAATTTTGCTGAGATTGTAAAGGAAATAACAAAGATGCTGAAGAAAGGAGTTGAAATCAAGTGGAAAGTAGAAGCAAAGCACTCATTTGAGGAGATAAAAATGGCACTCACCCAAGCACCAATGTTTATCAACCTGGATTTCTCAAAAGAATTTATGGTTTTTACATTTGCATCAGAAAATACAATTGCTGGAGTTTTGTTGCAGAAAGGACAACAAGGTACTGAGAAACCCATTTCATTTTTTAGTAGGACATTAGCTAACTCAAAGCTGAAGTACAACATCTTAGAGAAACAAGCTTATGCCTTGGTCAAGGCCATCAAAGATTTTAGAATTTACATTCTGCATTCTCATATTATAGCTTTTGTTCCTAATGCTGTTATGAAAGAAATCCTAACTCAAGCTGATCCTGATGGTAAGAGGGGGAAATGGATTGCTAACTTGCTAGAATATGACATAGAGATCAAGGCCACAAAATTAGTCAAAGTTCAAGGCCTAGCAACGTTGATAGCACAGTCAAAATTTGACTATCTTGACATGAAATTAATTGCAGAAATTTCAGAAATTTTAGATGAAGAGGAAGAGTTGATCCCCATTGAAGAAAAGTATATCATTTCCGATTGGTACAAAGACATTTTTTTTGTCCTACATCATCATAGAGCACCTGCTGAGCTAACAAAGTCCAAGGCTAGATTTGTGAAGTTAAAGTCTTTGAGGTACTTCATCATTGACAAAAAATTGTATTGGAAGGATACCTGTGGTATTTTGTTGAATTGTTTGCTGGAAGAGGAGGCTGAAAAATTGATTGAGGAGTTTCACAAAGGATATTGTGGAGGTCATCTTTATTGGAAGGCTGCAACAAATAAGGTTCTTAGAGCAGGGTATTATTGGCCTACAATGTTTAAATATGTCTACAAAAATATTGATGCCTGTCATGAATGCCAGATTTTTTATGGTAAGAAGAAGCTTGTACCTTTACCCTTGATGCCTATCTATGTTGAGGTGCCATTTCAGAAGTCAGGGCTAGATTTTATTGGTGAGATTCATCCATCATCTTCAGGTCAGCATCGTTGTATTCTGACAACAAATGACTATTTCACCAAGTGGATTGAAGCAATCCCAAATAGGAAAGAAAATGATTCAGCTATCATTTCATTTTTGGAATATTGTCTAGATTTGGCTGCCCTATGAAGATCATCACTGATAATGCACAAAAATTTAATTCTATGAAGCTGATTAGTTTTTGTCGTCAACATCGCATTACTCTTGGGAATTCTATTGCATATTATCCACAAGATAATGGTCTTGCTGAATATTTTAACAAGAGCATTATGAGGATTATTAAGAAGGTGTTGCAGGAGAATAAGAAGTCATGGCATTTGAAGTTGAAGTATGCTCTATAGGCTGATAGAGTGTGCACAAAGAGATCAATTGGAACTTCACCTTATGAGCTGGTATATGGAGCCGAAGCCATTTTTCCTACATCCTTAGGAGTGCCTGTCATGACGCTACTGCAAGGATTGGAGGAGGAGCCAACTGCAATTCAGAGAAGGATAAATCAGTTGATATATTTGCAAGAGAAAAGGGATGAATTCTATAACAGTAATCAACAATCTCAAAACATAATCAAAAATACATTTGACAAGAAGGTCAAGGAAGAAAATTTTCAAATCCAAGAAGTGGTTTTGAAATGGGAGGCCAGGATTGAAGAGAAGGGGAAACATGGTAAGTTTGAGAACATTTGGAAAGGTCCATTTAGATTAGCTACATTCCATGGGAACAACACTTACATTTTGCAGGAAATGGATGGACAACCATGTGCTGGAGGGCCTGTCAATGGCAGGTTTTTGAAGCACTACTCTTCTTAAATCTACTGACCATTTCATTCCATTGTATATATTCCATTTTATGTGTTTTTTTGCTAATAATGACAAGATGATCATCAAGCTTGAGCCCAAGGTGAAGGCCATTAGATTTTGAAGAAAAATCTTGGCAAGTTTCAGAGTTTTTGTTTTCAAGAAGATGGACAGCAGCACTGGAACTACTGGTTCTTTGGTGTACCACTGGGGCACACCATCCCAAGTAGAACCACTGTTATCACTAAAAAAAATGAAGCATCATTTGACAAAGTTATATAGGTTCATGTGTCAAAGTTAGGGTTGTAGGATTCATTTTTTATGTACTTGGTCAAGGAAAATTTTAAATTTTTCTTGTTTAATCTTACCCTAAGGTCTAAAACGCACTCACTTTCATATCCCCTCATGTCACATCACTCATAATTTTCTGAGAGATTTCAATTCCTAAGGTTTTTGTACCGAAATGGTCGTTTTAGCCAAGAAACCACAGTTTTGTAGCGAAATACACTGAGAAATTACACTTTTCGCTACGAAAGTGTGGTTTCCTGTCTATCATGTCAAGTTAGCTATTAGGTGTCAGAAAATCGTTGGGAAAGGGTAAGTTAGATACAATTTGAGTCATTGAGGGATAATATCAAGGTACATGGTCAGGTCTGAAGTCGTCATCACCCTTTTAGGCATGTATGAGTCATCATTGTGTTATGATTGAATATCAAACTTCAAAATATTTCCTAATTCAGTCATTTCTCATTCTTCACTCCTTATTTGTGTGATATTGAGCTTTGGAGAGCTATTGCATTGAGTCAAATTCGTGGCTGGTGTTTTCAAAGGTTTACAAATATCACTGATCAAGCGAGGCAGAAAACTATCAAGCAAGGTAGAGAACTATTAAGCGAGGTAGAAAAGACACCAAAGAAGCTATGGAACCAAAAATAAAGACAAATAAGAGTGGCCAATGTCTGAGATATGAACAAGCAGATATGAATTTGATCAATGAAGACCCAACTACTGTAGAAGTCTTCAGAAGGACATGATGCTTAAATTTTTGTGAAATATTACAAGACTGCCATGTATAGATTTCCAAAGAATTTTCTTTAAACTTCAGTAGAACAGCTACTAAAGTGGGGATGTTGAATCTTTGCATTACACCAGAGGTCATTGCAGCAGCAACAGGGATTCCAAGGGGACAAGAGAAGTGGTTCAAAGGGTTCAAATTCAACATGGAGCAGTGCAAAGAGTTTATGAAGCCAGAAAACAGTGAAATGGACTTGACTAATGCCATTCCAAGAAGATGCATGAAATATAACTACTCAAAGTTACTGCTCATCATCCAGAAATATTTTACTTGTGAAGGGAGATACCATAAAGTTTACTCTTATCATTTCAAGCTTCTCCTACACTTTACTAATAAGATATCTCTTGATCTACCTTTCTATTTACACAGAAGTCTAGCAAAAATGGCAGATAAGGTACAAGAAAAATCTGAAGGAAGTGAAACTTCATTGTTTCATCATGGTTTAATTAAATTTCTGGTTTTAGATGAGCTACAAATACTAGGCAGAGATTGGTCTTCATTTTTGTTTGTTAGTGGTTTTGAGTTGGATGCTCTTATTCCTTCAAGAAATCCTAAACCTAGGAGAATCCCATCACCCTTAGTAGCAAAACAAAGTGAACCATTGGTGGAAGAACCAAGTGAAACAGAAAGAGTAGAACCAAGTGAACCAGTCATGATGGAAACATAGCAATTGTATAGTTTTGATACACCCAATGTCTGACATGCGAAATAGAAATCAAAAGTGGTCAAACCTGCAAAACAAAAACAAGTTGTGAGTAAACAAGGAACCAAAAGGATGACAAGGACTCAAACATTGGCTTTAGAAGACAAAACAGTGGTTGTAGAAGACAGAGCAGTAGCTAAAGAAAATCTAGAAGACATAATACATGCCATTGACATAGAAGAGACTCCTATAATCCAGGCTTTGGATATAGAGGAAGGTAGACATAAACTAAAGAAAGCCAAATCTGCACAGAAACTATAATTTGAAGGAGAAGATGTTGGTTTTATGTTCTAGGCAAGAAAGCCCATGACAAGTCATGTTAGAAAAATTTTGGAGAGTAGCAAAGAAGTTCATCCATCTACTGACACTATCAAGCCACCACAAGACATCATTGATATTTCATCACCTGCAGAGAAAGATACAGTTAGTAAGTCAAAGAAAGGGAAGGAGAAAGTAATGGAAAAAATAGAGTTTGAACTCCTTGAAGAAAAGTTGAAGTTGGCCAACCATGAGATTGATGTTATGAATAAAGAAGCAAGAAAACACAATGTTCAGAATGTTCATTTTGAAAAGATGAAAGAGATTTGGGAAGAGCAGGTTGACAGTGTTTACAAGACCCTAGATAATACACAACAATTTATCAAATGGACCATGCCATTGAGGAAGGAGGTGAAATATGTCAGGAAAATGAACTTTCATTTGAAATCTACTAACAGGAAGTTGAAGGATCATTTTAAAAACCTCCAGGAACATCTTGAACTAATCCATGAGGAGTTGGAGAAAAAATGCCTTAAAATGACAGTAGTTGAGGAGCCAATTTCTCAACTCATCATCAATGAGAAAGAAACACCTCAAGATTAATAGTTTAAGCTGATTTATGATTTTAAAGGTCAGTGGCATGTTAGAAAATAAGATTTTTCACCTGGAAATTTTATTTTTGAGGTTACAAAGAAATCTGGAATTTTCACTATTTTCAACAATTTCGTAGCGTTCCTAAGCTTGAAGACCAGGAAAACGCTATGAAACTACTGTAGCTTTCCTTTTTGCATTTTGAACCATTTTTGGGAGCTCCCAAAAGGTGAAAATGGTATGGAAGATGTATTAAGGCATACTGAACATCATGCAAGAGGAAAGAATCAATAAAATTGATGGCAAAAGGCATTTTTGTAACGCTACGAAAGTACGCTACGAAACTGTCATACTTTCGTAGCGTATTTTTTTGAAGCTTTATGAGTAGGTATTTGTGTAGTTATGGATAGGTGGACACTTTCAAAGTTTCAAGGGACTATGTCAGCTGTCATCCAAGACTTGAAGATCACGAGATGAAGCCAACTCATCGGCTAAACCTTTCATTGAAGATAAGGACCAGTTTCCTTAAAAATAGGGTTTGTTTCCAATTTTAGATGAGGTCAATTAAGATTTTATGTAGTGATGAGTCCATCACACCCTATTAGAACATGTGAAGGAATATTTATCAAAGATGTAACTTTTTTTAGGAGATAAGGTTGTTAATGTAATAATGAACAATTTTAGTCCTATTAGGAAAAGGACTTTCAAGTAGGATAGTTGTCATTTTCTCACTAAAATAAATGTTTTATTGTTATGCAAGGTGTCATTAGGGAAAATTTGATGAATCTATCCAGGAGGCAGATCATCTCATCATGTAACAAGTCTATTAAAGGGCAGAAATTCAAATTTTTCAAGGGTTGGAGATTTCTTGGAAAAATTGCAGCTTTATGTAAATTGACTATTTTCAGTAATACAGAGACTTGTTTCTTGACCAACCTGAGATTCTGATTGATTTTTTAGTGCTTATATTATCTATATCTTCTATGTGTACCATTTGTATTGGTTTTCATCTTTAATACTCAGAATTAATTCATGTAATGCTCTGACTTTCGTTATAGATGAATTGACTGTGTTATTTCCTGTTTCATGTGTGTGTACTTATGCTAAGAGCTCTTACCTACCTAAGCTTCCATGTCAAGTGAACTTACTACTGAATCACTGAGATTGTTGACTCCATAAGCCCAATTTTTGTAGACTGATACTATTTTCAACCTATACACATCACAAGCAAGTTGTTTTCCATGTAGATTTAGCCATCTAGATACATCTTTATTTAATACCATTAACCCCTTTGAGAGAGCCCTATCAGACTGAAGAGGCTAAGATTCAATTGCAAGATTGGTTTGAAACATGTACATGAATATGTCTGATTAGCAGCCTATTAGGTGCAACTTTTTGATAACATCTTGGATAACCCAAATGACAAAACCTCCTTTCTATATATAGGAGCCCATGTGGTCACAATATAATCCTAGTCAACCTAACAATAATAATGTAAGGGCACAACAATAAAAATAGTGGGCTATTATGGGGCACAATAATAACAATATGGGGACTACACAGGTACAAAAATAACAATAAGGGGGCTACTCTCATCCATGTTCAACTTAGGTTCATAGGCTAATCTCATAATAGTGGATATGTCGAGCATACTTGAATTGGAGGTTCTTAATCATCTGAGCCTATGTCCACTGGGATGGGTGAATATGGATGTAGAGACAAAGGTAGAAAAATAACGTAGAATTAAAATTGCTATAAGTGTTGATTATATTAATGAAGTAGAGTTGGATGTAGTACTGCTTGATGTATGTGGAGTGATTTTTTTTGGTAGTCCCTACATATATATGTAGGATAAAATATTCATGTAAAGTTCCAACCAATATCACCTCATCAAGGATGGGAAATTATTCATCATCTATGCACACAAAGGCAATTCCAATATTTCAATTAGTGCTAACCAAGCTAAGAAGATGATTAGTTCTAATAAAAAGTATTTTTTACTTTTTTTAAGGAAAAATTGGTCTAGTGATGAGCCTATAAGGGAAAATGCATCCCTAGATAAGGGTTTCTACAAACATACATGGGACTGTTTTAGGATATTAAAATGATATCACCAAAGAGGGAGTGGAGTATGAAGTTTAATTGCTTCCAAACTCTCCATTGCATAATATTGTGTTTTATAAATAGTCCATTCTATAAACAAACAAAGTGAAGAAGTAGTTACAACAATTGTTGGAGAAGGGCGTGATTCAACAAGGTATCTCATCTTGTGGGTCATCCATCATAACTGTGCCAAAGAAGGATGGAGAGTGTGCATTGATTACAAAGTGGTAAATGAGATTATGGTCAAGAACAGGTATCTCCCACCTAGGATTGATGATCTATTAGATTATTTGTAGCACACAAAGTACTTCACCAAGATGGATTTAAAATCAGGGCATCACCAAGTTCAACTCAAAGAAGGAGATATTTATAAGATAACCTTCAAAACAAGATAACGATTGTATGAATTGTTGGCCATGTCATTTGGTTTATAAAAAGCAGCAACTATGTTTATGAGACTAATGAATGATGCATTATGCCCTCTTATAGATTCATTTGTTGTTGTTTATTTGGATGATATACTAGTTTACAATGCTACTTGGGACTATATCTAACTCTTTATGTAGGTTCTAGAGACTTTGAAGAGGAGCCCACTAGTGGAAAAATATCAAGAAATGTGAGCTTTCATAACATTCTTTGGCATATTTAGGCTATGTGATTGGTGGATGAGAGCTTACGGTATATTCTAAGAAGACGGGGGCCATCAGGAAGTGGTTGGTGCCAAAAAATGTCTCTAAAGTTGGGATTTTTATCGGGGCAACAATGTGAAAATTTCATCTATTGCAGCAACTATAAATTATTCTTCTAATTGTAAATTTAATTATGCAGTTTATTTCTTACAAAAAACAACGAATAAAATCACTACTGCAATTTTCATAATGAAATTATTGCAGAAAATAAAATACTGGAAATTGAGAAATTCTAGAGCACACACAAGAATATTATAACACAATTATTTTTGGACAAATGTAACAAAGTTACCGATCAAAAGAGAACTATTACCTCAAAACAAGAACTCTAACCTAAAAATCACCAAAAAACATGAAAAAACAACATGAAAACAAAAAGTGTTGTTGTTGTAATAACCTTTTTTTTTCGAGGTAAATTTTCAACATTTTTTAAAAATATAAGTAAAAGTTTTTTTTTTTTTTTTTTTTGGGTGCAAAAAACACCCTGAAAATGAAAAAAGTTGATGATGGAATAACAAATTTTTTATTTTATTTAATTTTTTATTATTATTATTTTATTTATTATTTATTTATTTTTTCAAAGTAAATTGTCAACATTTTTAAATAATGACGTTAAAGATAAAATATCATGACTCTGAAAAACCTTAAAATTCCTACTATAGGCATGACATTAAAGATATATGCATGGCATTAAAGATAAAATATCATGTCTCTGAAAAGCCTTAAAATTCCAAGGATGCCATTAAAAAAAAATATCACTTCTATGAAAAGTCTTACAATTGATAACAATTTTCAGCCATGGCGTTAATATTATTTAAAAAAATTATTACCATTTAATTTATATTAACATATTTTTTGCTTTAAGTTTATCATATTAATAACAATTTATTAAATACAATGTTTTTTTTATATAATGTATTGAATTCACTGGAAAAGAAACACTTCAATTATGATGAATGGAGAACTTTACAAAACAAAGGAATTTATATGTGATTTTGGAGTTTTTGAAACTCTTTGCATTAAAACATTTTTTTTTTTGGAAATTTGTGTAAATATTTTATTTCTAAATAATTTTACGATTTTGAAATTTGAAAATTGTTTTTCAAAAACTATATTTCATTATTGAGAAATATATATATATATATATATATATATATATATATATATTTCTTTTGAATTTAATAAGTCGAAACTAATAAACATATTAAAGATTATGCAAAACAAAAAAATGTCATTTCCAGAATCCCGTCGACCACTAACGAAGTACAACATCAACAAAAAAATTATTCTCTTAGACTTATTAGTTCTACATATTTTTTATTTTGTCATTTATATCCATTCAAATATATTGAGAATATGAAAACATTGAAAAAAAACACAAAAAATTAAAAAAATAATAAGAAAAACAAAAAAACAAATATATATATATATATATATATATATATATATATATATATATATATATATATATATATATATATATAACCTAATTTAAGAAAAGAATTTAAAAATTTGACCAAAAAAAGACAGAAATAACTAATAAATACATAATATTGATGAGATAAATAAATAAATAAAAAACAAACCAACAAACAAAAAAACATTAAAATAAAACAAAAAACATTAAAAAAACACAATAAAAACCATTTAAAAAAAAAACTTTAAAAGAAATAAATAAGAAAAAGAAACATTTTAAAAAATAATTGAAAATAAAAAATAAAAAAACACGACAAAAAAAATCAAATAATATATATATATATATATATATATATATATATATATATATATGGAGTTTTCTAACGAGACGGAGGAATTGTTCGGATGGCCAAAATTGGTTGAAATCCAGGCCAAAAAAAAATTAAGAAATATTACAGTAACAATGTTTGAATCATGATTTTGGTGGTGGAAATAGATTTAGCACCATAAAAAACCTCTAGGGCACCCAAAATATTAAATTTTGATAGTTATAACGTGGATTTACAAAAATCCCTGCCGGAGTTTCTTAAAACCTTACTAGAATTTCCATGATTTTAAGGGCAAAAAAGCAGTCTAGGTAGACTAAGGCTATATAAAAAACCAAATAAAAACCCATAAAATGTAAAAAAATAAATATATATATATATAACTTGTAAAAATAAATAATAATAATAATAAAACAAAAAAATCTAATTATAAAAAAAAAACAAAAAACAAAAACAAAACTTCAACATAAACATAAAATTTAATGAAAAAGTAAAAGAAAAAGAATAAAAGAAAACCAATTTTTTTAAGTAACATATATATATCTATATATATATAGAGTAAATAAAATTTAAAAAAATTAAAATTAAAAATTAAAATAAAAAATAAAAAAAATATTTACATGAAAATAATTAAAATTAAAAATTAAAAAAATTAAAATTAAAATTAAAAAAGATTAAAATAATAATAATAATAATAATAATAATAATAATAATAATTAAATAAAAAGCATTTTCAAAAAATGAAATTAAAAACATTGTAAGCAAATAAAAAAATTCAAAACATTTAAAAAAAAATTAAAAATTAAAAATCAAATATAATTTTTATTTTTCTGAATTGAAAATGTACCTCCCACCTAGATGGTTGCGAGGGTTTGGCCCCTGGCAGGTCCTGCTGCTCCCAACTCCTCGCTTGCCCAAGTGTTCGCGCGAGTTGGGCCCTGTGTGTTGGAAAATCCTACTAGTCCCTGATATGAAAACTGTAAAATGTTTGGTGATATTTTTGTAAAAATATTTATATTTCCAATGATGTTATATTAGTCTATATAAAATTTTGGTGATTGTTAAGATAAAATAATTTTGTATTTTAAAATTTTGGTGAATCATTTTTAGAAAAAAAATGGAAATTGTTGAACCTTTTTTTTGGAAAATGCATGGAAAATTAGCACACCTGCGAATATTAGCCCTTAAAATTTTCACGTACGTTTTTTATTATATATATATATGTTTTTTTTGTTTTAATATTTTATTATTATTATTATTATTAAATGTTCTTTATTTAATTATATTTTTATATATATTTTTTAATTTTTATAATTATTTTAATTTATTTATTTTTTAATTTTTAATTTTAATTATTTTAATATTAATTATTTTAATCTTTTTAATCTAATTTTTTTAATTTTAATTATTTAATTTTTTTTTATTTGATTATGTGGTTTTTTTAAAACTTAAAAAACTATTGTTTTGATATTTTTTTCTTTAAATTATGTGTTTTTTTGAAAAATTTTCATTTTTTAATTTATTTTTTGATATTTTTATATTTTTTTTATTTTTTGTTTAAACTTTTTATTTTAACAGGTTAATTTTGTTTTTTGTTTTACATTTTTGTCATGTTTTTTTTTATTTGATGTTTTATTACCAAAATGAAAATCACAAACATATAAAAAAAAATTTATTTGGACTTAATACATTAGAAAATTTAAAGTGTAAAAAATAAGTCCTCTAAACAAAAAGGGGCTGATATTGCATCAACATTTTTCAAAATTAACATGAAAATCACTAACATTTTAAAACAAATGTTCATACTTGATACAAAAAAAAATTTAAGTGTAAAAAAGAATCCCTCTAAAAAAATGGGTTAATGTTGCATCAACACTTTTCAAAATCAGCATGAAAATTAGTAACATTTTAAAAATTGTTACATAAAAAAATTTAAAGTGCCAAAAATATGCTAAAAAAAGAGAGGTTATTCTAAACAACCACTTTTCAAAATTGGGTGTTTTTTTCGCTACCTCAAAAAAACGGGTAATCTATAATTTCCTCATTTGATCGGTAACTATGTTATGTACCCGAAAAAACCCAATGTGGGAAAACCGGTGCAACAAATGAGCATTTTCTTATTATTATTCAGCAGCAAATTTGAGTACAAAAAAATTAGATGCTCTACTAGCAATCTAATCAGAGGAAAATATTGAGAGAATTTTTGTCAGAATTTTCTCACACTCCACTGCAAATTTTTGCCCCCGAGATAGACCCTCTATCCTCACACTGGAGCCTTTGCGTCACTCTCTACATAGTGACTGTACAAAGCTATTGTGGAATTCACCCTTCCTCACTCTCCCTCTTCCAGAAGTTGGAAATATTCCTCCTGGAATTATGCTGCTCTCCTCTCTCACTTGTTACTTACCCTCTTTCTCTATCTTCTCTGCTGAATCACAACCACTAAGAAAATCATACTACCTGCGTAGGAGAGTAACTGCACTGGTATCTTCTCCATCTACCCATCGACTTGTTCTTATAATCTTCTGTGGGAGCACCAACGACCAAGATTAAAACATAATTGACAACTTAGATTAATTCACTATCGATCCATGTGAGTTTCTAGATGGTTCTCAACTTATCTATATTAATAATGATTAATTAACCATATTCCCTAAGTTTAGACTTAGGAAATATTTAAAAATTGGTTAATAATCTAATTGATATACGTCTGGGTGGAATTTCCAAAAACAATTTATGGGTTTTGGAGAACTCGTGTATTCTAGCCTCTCCACAAAATTTCATGGCTAGAATACATCCGATGCTACACAAACTAACACTCCCTCTCAGAAAGGAATGTGTTCTAGTGCTGCACCTACTGCCACAACACCTTGTCTATGCATCATCTCATGTCACACTGCTGATTTCTGGATATTGTTTCCCACCAACCACTGTGCAAATCTAATATGAGTTACATCTGTGATGATGCTTACCTTGCTGAACTATTGTCAACATTGCATATGCACTGCAACTCCCTCTCATTTTTTGTTGTTGCAATTGCAACATCTGCAACTTAGAATCATCCAAAGTAACATGTCCCTGCTACTGAAATGGGTTCACCACCATACCCATTTGTTCCCTGAACCGGACGAACTTAGCTCTCCCTAGAGATTTCGTGAGTATGTCTATCACCTTCTCTCCTGTGGGAACATATTGTAGTTGGACTTCCCCATGTTGTACATAGTCTCTAATGAAATGGCATCTAATATCTATGTTCTTTGACCTGTCATGAAAAAATGGATTCTCATAGAGCTTTATGTAACTCTGATTATCACAACATACATTAGTTGCTTCCATCCTCTACTTGAATAAGTTTATTAGTAGCTCCCTAAGCCATATAGCTTCGCATGTAGTTGTACAACCTGCCATATACTCTTCTTATGCAGAGCTCAGTGTTACTGACTTCTGCTTCCTACTACACCAAGAAACCATCCCTGATCAAACATTGAAGCAGTACCCAAAGGTACTTTTCCTGTCCACTGAACTACTTTCCCAATCTTCATCTATGAACCCACATAAGCTGACATCATCCCCTCGAGTATAACTCAACCCATACTCGACTATGCCACACACATAATGTGCCTCAATTCTACTCAATGTACCCTCTTCGGCTCTACCATGATATGACTTAGGGTATTGAATTTGAAGTAAACCTCTGGCCTAGTGTTGACCAGATACATGAGAGACCCAATGATTTGTATATACAAGGTGGGGTCGACATCCTTGTCATCCGATGCATCTATATTCTTCCAATTTGTGATCATGGGCATAGTCATGGGTATGAAATCCTGCATTCTGAACCTCTTTAGAATATATGTAGCGTATCTTCCGTGTCCAAGGAAGATCTCCCCATTCTTCCGCCATACTTCCAATCCTACAAAATAGTGCATAACTTCCAGATCCTTCATGTCAAACTCTACTGCCAAGTTCCTCTTGCAGCCTTCTATGACCCCTGATGATCCTGTCAAAAAGAGATCATCGACATATAGAACTAGAATGAGTGGCTCACCTTCTACCATAAAATAGTAGAGGTTGGGATCTGCACACTCTTGACGAATCCCATTTGCTACAAGTAATTTTCAATCCGATCATACCAGGCCCTAGGAGTCTGTTCGAGCCCGTATGGATCTTTCTTCAATATGCACACATGAGTGTGCCTCTTATGAGTTTCTAAGACCTCTCGTTTTTATATCTACACATCTTCCTCTATCACCCCGTTCAAGAACATTGTCTTGCCGTCCATCTAGTGAATATGCCATCTCATCTGATCTACTAGGGATATAATTGACCTGATATAAGTGTATCTGGAAATTGGGGCGAAAGTATCCTCATAATCTATTTCTTTTTTCTGTGCATACCTCTTTTCCATGAACATAGCCTTGTACTTATCCATAATGCCATTTGGAGGGTACTTTGTCTTGTAGATCCATCTAGAACCTACAAATGATATGTCTTCCAACCTTGGTACTACCTCCCAAACACCGTTTGTCATGATAGATCTATACTCTTCTACCATGGCATCTACTCACACCTAATGTTGTGTGGCTTCTTGAAAGCTGGAAAGTTCTGTAACCATATCCTCCTACTCTTGTCCCTATTGCTCTGCATGTTGAGAAATCAACGGATCTCCTACCGCTGAGGAAATATTGGTAATAGTCAATGTACTCAATCCATGTGATTGTCCTCGTGCGGATCCCTCTAGTTTCCCCTGCTACTGGACTAGAGGATATTTTTTTGACTCATTCTAATCACCCGCGGGCATCTCTCGAGATCTCCTAAAAGATCGGTCCTCCATGAACTTTACGTTTCGTCTCACTACAATCTTCCTACTGCTAGGAATTTATATATTTTATGTCTTTGAGGTCTCACTATACCTGATGAGAAACCCCTTCTTTGCAGTCTGATCTAATTTGGTACATTTTTCATCTAGCATGTGGAAATAAGCCACACTACCAAAAATCCTTAAGTGACTAACTTCTGACTTCCTCCCCGTGAAGACTCCTTCTAGCATTTTCTTCCCCAATTCTCTATGAGGATTTTTGTTCTAAATATACACCATCGTGTTACATGCCTTTGCCCAAAAAAATATGGGTTAGTCCTGGTCATATAACATGGTCTTTGTAGCTCCAACTATAGTTTTGTTCTCTGCTTTGCTACTCCATTCTGCTAAGGATTATATGGAGTTTTCCACTCTCTTTTTATGCCTTCCTTTGCACAAAAGTCTGTGAAGTTTTTATCAATGTATTTCACACAAAATTCTATGAAGTTTTTATCAATGTATTCTCCACCATTATTTGAGCGAAGTACCTTGATCTTATCCCTTGTCACATTATCCATGAGAGCTTTAATCTCTTTGAACCGATCAAAGACCTCATCTTTGGTATTCAAGAAGTAGATCCAGGTTTTGTTGAATGACCATCATTAAAGGTGACGAAGTATTCAACACAACTAAGAGCTCTAGTGGAAATTGGGCCACAAATATCTGAATGTATAAGTCCTAACACACCATCTACTTTGTTGTAACTTCTTGGGAATGTTGCCTTAGCATACTTCCCAAGTGTGCATCCTCTCCACACATCATTGTGTTCCACACTAAGTTTTTTAACCCCAATTACAGTTTCTTTGAGAATCTTGAGTGCTCCATGGTGTAGATGTCTCATTATCCTATGCCATAACTCATTCAGTTTCTTTCCATGGCTACTATTACTACATATTAGTGCCATTGGAGAGTCGAGCTACAACCTGTAAAATTTGTTGCTTCGAGATCCAATTTGTTTTACCTTCTTCCAACTTGATTGTCTGACATACACTTGCTTCCCCACGAAGTGGACATCATACCCCTTATCTTCCAACTAGGATACTGAAATCAAGTTCATACCCAATCCTGGCACATGCAATACATTTGTAGCGTTGGTGCTAGTTCCTGACTCCTTTGAAAATATATGGTACCTCTCCCTACTGGAGTACATTTTGTTCTATTTCCCATAGTAATATGGAAGTCTATATGCTCCTCCTTGTAGCTAGAGAAATATTCTCGAACCCCTCTCATATGATTTGATGCTCCACTATCTATAAAGCATACACCCGGTGAATTTGATCCTGACAAGCAAGAAAATTATTCCTCCAACCTGGAAGAAAAATCTGAAGCTTCCTAATTGTTAATGATGTCCATGGTCATGATGAAGAATTTAGTGTGTTATTCCTCCTTCCTCCCGACGCTAGTTCTGCTCTAGAAAACTGCTACAAAACTACTACATCCAGCTAGAGATCTGCTCTGCGAAAATATTGGGTTGCTTCTTCTACCTCTAGAATCCCTCGATCTAGAGAGATCAATTTTTTCAGTCCCTCACTCAGAAAAATTGAATTATCCTCAAGTGACTTGACCTCTTGGCAAAGTGACTGCGCTACAATTTGGGTTTTTGATTTGTGACCCACACTGAAAAACGAAAGTACTTCTTTCTTCGCTATTGATCTCTCTGGTTGATCATTTGCGCTCTAATACCATGTGAAAATTTCATCTATTGTAGGAACTGGAAATTATTCTGGTAACTGTAAATTTAACTATGCAATTTATTTTCTACGACAAGTGATGAATAAAACCACAAGTACAATTTTCACAATAAAATTACTGCGAAAAATAAAATACTGGAAATTGAGAAATTATACCAAACACACAATAATATTAACACTGTTATTTTTGGACAAATTTCCCCCGAAAAACCCAATGTGGGAAAATCGGTGCAACAGATGAGGGTTTTCTTATTATTCTTTAGCAGAAAATCTGAGAACAAAAATTTTATATGCTCTACTGGCAATCTAATCAAAGAAAAATACTAAGATAATTTTTGTGAGAATTTTCTCACACTCCATTGCAAATTTATGCCCCCGAGATGGACCCTTTATCTTCACATTAGAGCCTCAGTGTCACTCTTTGCATAGTGATTGTGCCGAGCTACTGTGGAATTTTCCCTTCCTCACTCTGCCTCTTCTAGAAGCTAGAAATATTCCTCCTGGAATTCTGCTTCTCTCCTCTCTCACCTGCTTCTCTCCTCTCTCACCTAGAATGAAATAATATGTAGTAAGGGTCATTATAGGATGTATTCTTTATTGTGCTAGCAAGCCCAGTCACAAGAAGTATGGTCTCTAACATCCCTTACTTGTACCCACTCATCCCTAGGAAAGCATTTAAATGGATGTTTTGGGAGATTTACCAACAACTAGGAAGGGTCCACATGACTACCTATTTTTAGTAGTTGCTAGGTTCATCAAGATGTGCATTCTCATGCACCGTAAAAATAACATCAATGGGAAAGACTCAACAAACCTATTCTTTGAACAAGTCTGGGTGCACTTTGAGATACCAAGGAGCATAATTTCAAATAAGGATGACATATTTCTTAGTACATTTTGGAGTACATTATCGAAAAAGATGGACATGAAGTTGAACAGATCTACAACATTCCATCCATAGACAAACGAGAAAACACAAGTAGTCAATAGGACTTTGGTACAAATTTGAGTGTTTACAATTAGAAGCATCTTAAGGCATGAAATCAAAATGTGGTCTATATACAACACTCTTATTATAGAGTAGTCCACTTCTTATTGTAAGTCCCCATTTGAAACTGTTTTTGGATATCTTCCACATTCACCTTTGGATGTTGTATATAGACAACATGGAAGAGTGAGGGAGGATCCCACAAGGGATACGTTAATAGGAGAAAAAAATATTGAAAATATTAGACATATCCACTTGAAAATATATGAGATGTTGAATATGTCACATGAAAAATACAAGGTCGGGCATGATCAACACATAAAAAAGAAGTAATTTAGAGTGGGAGATAAAGTATGGTTATAGTTAAAGAAGGAACGATTACAGGGTTGTGGTAAGAAGATGGAGTTTTTGTACTATGGTTCCTATGAGATTCTGGAAAATGTGGGTGTAATTCCTACAAACTTTGAAACCTTCTAGGGCCATTTTGAGGCATCAATCAACATTTTTTGGGGTGAAATTTTTCCCGCTTTAGCATGAGAGCTCATAACACTGTCCTACACTTAAAAAATTTCTCACTTTAATGTGAAACCCCATAAAATTTCCCTACACTCATATTCCTTTCTAAAAGTGCAAGACATATTTCAATTGGAATTCATATGAAAAAATTATTCCTCCCTGAAGTTGACCTTCCAGTAACCACAATGGTTCGATAGGATTCCATGCTAGCCTGAATTACTAATGCCAAAGGGTATAGCCATGTGTGGATTATGAAGAAGACTCTAGAAGGTCAAAGTTGTAACTCTAGTTGAGAGTTGAAGGAATCAAACTTGACCCCCAATTGACTATTAGGCTATGTTATATATTGGGCCACTAGGAGGAGTAGAGGGTTCCATTCTATGTTATTTTATCTCATTATGTAGTATAGTAGAGCAAATAAGAGTGGGATTTAGAGAGAATAACAGAGGGGGTTAGTGTTATACAACATCCTAAAATGCCATGGGTCTCAAGTAACTTCATAGAGGGTGAGTTCTCTTTTGTACTATCATTACCATAATAGCCAAAAAGGGCAGAGAAACCTCACCTTCTAGCCATGTTTTCTCTTGTAAATATTTCTCAGAGAAAATGTTTTTTCTCATTGTGGACAGCATGTGATTGTTTTTTTTGTTCTTTATTTTCACATTTTTTCTAATTTATGTAGAAGCTCAGAAAATCAGTGATTAAGAAGTTTGGAACCTAAAGAAATTTAACCCTCATAGTATAGATTTCAATTTATTTTTATCAAACCTGTTGTGACGAACTAGCCAGTGGAATATCCATAGAAATTTATAGATCAATATTTTTTTAACACTAAAATATATGTTGTGAACAAAAGTGTTTGTTATTTTTTCTAGAAGTTTACAAGTACTAAAAAAAAATTAAATATAAATTCGACATATTAAATAACACGAATATGCCCACACCTCTACGGTTCTAGATCACTTGGAAAAACATATAAATGTATTATGTAAAATATTATGGGATCCTCAATTCAATCCCCCGATTAACATGTGTCCATGTTAGGGGAAATGTGTTGCACTTGGTCGTTATAGTGAAGGCAAAAAAAAACCGAACATATGTCACGTGAGTATGCAACCGCCCCAATTACCAATTCCACTAGTCACAAAACAATAATAATAATAATATGACTATGAGGCATTGAATAGTCAACAATAAGTTACACTACTAAAAGACTTCTTGTGTAAAAGTTGTTGGTTCAAAACCTTATGAGTAATCTAACATAACCCAAAAAAAACATAATATTTAAAAAATATATATCTTTAAAAACATAATGCAATTCTATATAAATTATTCTTTTAGTGCATATCAAATTTCACACGACATATTTGAGTTTCAAAAACTTTAGCCTGGACGGCAGTTTTTTGCTGAAATCCGGTCAACTAAAATTCAAAAAATAAGGTAGTTGGAGTGTTTGGAATCCATTTTTGATAGTGGAAATGGATTCAGCACAATCAAAAACCCTTAAGGCACTCAAAATACTAAAGTTTAATAACTATAAACAATATTTTAATAAAATCTTTACCAAATTTTTTCAAAATCTTTACCGGATTCTAAACCAGAACACTACTTTTTAAAACTACACGTAAAAATATATAAAATGTAAAACTTTCATTGCCACATTTACTAATTAGTATGACACATCCTCATAGATTCACCTTAAAGGGCCTTAAATCATACATGGTCTTAAATCATAGGTCAAAATCAATTAAATGTGCACAAAGGCTAAATAAAAATATTATACAAAAGAAATGAAATTAATCTTGAGCATGGTTAAGTCAATCAAATCATAACTGTCATCAAAATACAAGTGAGTTGCCATTAAATGAAACTAACCATTATCATAAAACATGATGCAAAATGCAAAGCTACATTCAAATATAAGGGTGAATCAACCAATCCAAATCACGCTCCATGCAAATCACGAGATATTCATTGCAAGTAAAATGAGTTAAAGAATGCACATTTGAATATGAAATTTAATGTTCCAAAAAAGGTGAGGGGGAGTTCCCCAAGTTTAGTGACAGCTTTTTGAGACCTCAATAGTGCGCTTACTCAAGTAGTTGAATAAAAAGCCTCGTGGTTCATTCTCTTAAAAGGTTTTCATTTGATATTCTAATCAAATTAAACATTGTAATCAACATTGTGTACCATATGAAAAATATAGAAAAAAACACCCAAAAAATACTTTCTGAATTTAATTTAAGTTGCCTAATCATGAAATGTTATAAAAATTAATAATAAATCTGTCTCTACAAGGGAAGAACAAGAATCATGCTTAGCATTTAAAAGCAACACTATAAAGGATATAACATTTAAAAACTACTTTTGTTGATCGTGGAAAAGTGTTAATAACCACAATAAATATGTATGTTAAGCTATGTTAATAATCACATTAATAATCACCTTAATAAACTAGTAAACTATATCTAAAAAAGGTGCAAATTTAAACGACGTTATAACCAAACGATGGTTCCCTAAATAAATTGGTCATACAACACTTATGAAAAGAGTTGACAGGGTTATTGTAAAGTATATTATATGATGTTAGATTTAAGATTTTTGTGATATATAATTTAGATAAATGTTTTTCAGATTGATTATATTATTAAGATTTGGTCAACGTTTCAAACCATTTAATGTAGTTCATCCTCAGGATAAGGTGAAACAAGAAGATCAATCTTGAAAAATAAATAGTGAAGATGCAACATTGCCCAGAAATAACTCTAGAAAACTAGTCGTTAAAAGCTAACTGTTGAAAACTAGCCATTAAAAACTAATTGTTATTAGAAAATTAGTTTAAAATTTTTATTACAAGAAGTTAATGAAAAATATATGATTATTAATTTTTCATAAAATTATTAATATTATAATAGGGTAAAAAAGGAAAAGAATAATAAATATTTAAATAAAAGAGGAGTTTTTTTAGTTTAATTTGTAATTTATAAAAGTTTTAAAAACCTTGATAATAAATCAAGAGTAAAAGTCAAAAGATAATATAAAAGGTAAACATAATTAATAATAAATATTTAATTAAATGAGGTTTTTTTTTTAATATCATAATATGTTAATTTAAATTATTATAATAGGGTTCTTATAATTTATTTTAATAATTTTAAAAAAAAACTATGATTTATAAATCATAATATAAAATCTACTATAATTAAGGCAAAAATAAGATGAAGAACTAAATAAGTAGATTAAAGGAAAATACAAATTCAAGGACCAACAAAAAAGAAAGAGGAGAAATCACACGAAACCTAACACAAGAGGGCGAAAACATTTAGAGAGAGTTGGAGTCCAACTCTTACTCAATTTCCACCCATCATCTGTATTGATATTCTTAGCATGCCTCTCAATCTCAATGGCTTCCCTGAGCTTCATATGGTGAAAGTGATCCACCCTAGCAATGAATTTGGAGTCCTCAATGCATACATGGTGACATGATTTTTCCACATGCTCTGCCAAAGCTGAAGTGCGGGATCAATTGTGTCTGATGTCTGCAGCATGCTCCTGGATTCTATATCTAGTAGATCAACCTGTTTCCCCAATATAGGGAGTACCACCGGAGCATGGAACCAAATAAACACCCTTTACGTCTTTAGGGTTAATAGGGTATTGTACAGAACTAAGCGAGTTTCTAATAGTATAGAGAGGCTTGAAAGACGAGGAGACATTATTCCACTTAAGGACATGAGAAATTCTATCAGAGGTCCCTTGGATAAATGACATGTGAACTTTGGAGATAGGCTCATCTCGAGACGTTTTTCCCTTTAACCCTTTATAGGCTTTTTGAAAGGCTTTAAGGCCATGAGATCTACTATAACCATTATTCTCAAAAACTTCAAGAAGATCAAATTTCTCCACCTCTAAGTGGTTGTGATCAGAGATTCTTAGTGCACAAGTAGTAAGAGTGAAAAGAACACCAAATTTTTGAGCAAGAAAATGACGAGAACTGGCATGAAGATACCGCTCCGTGTGAATTTTCTTGTGGAAAACTTAGTGGGAAACGGAACCATCATCCATTATAGAAAGAAGAATATCCAAGAAGGGAAAGCAACCATCTACCTCTACTTCCATCGTGAATTTTATGGAATTAGATTGGGAGTTCATGTGCCTAAGATTTTGAATCTAAGGCCTTAGCCTCAGCTCAATTTCGATCGAGGAAGTGGAACAGGTTCATGGATGACACTTGTGTCATTTGGCACCACGGTCGCAAAAAGTTAGATCTGTTTCTTAGGCACCTAATCATTTTAGTCCTAGCCTTATGGAAATGATTGAAAGCTAATAAGGGGAGTCCAAATCTAAATTGAATAACATATAAATCTAAATTAATGTCTTGTTCCAACCCTCCTCTCATCATAGGAGAGCTTTTAACCAGACTGAATCAATGGACCCTAAATAAGGTGGCGATCTCTTCATCAACATCGATAGCTGTAGTAGATCTCGGAACAAAAAAAACAGATCTTGGGGTTCATATCCTTTTGGAACCAGGGATACCCTCCCTCATGCGGGCTTTGCGCATCAGAAAGGTCGTATCAGGTTCAAATCAAAGGTTTTTGACTCCTCTCACAATGGATCTATACTCATACATAATAGATATCAGGTCACAGTCTCCGTAACATAAACCAGGACCAACATATGGTACAAAACCAGATCGTGAAATACACGCATCTTTGGATCTGGAAGGGCACAATTCGAGCCAAATTTTTATAAATTCTCCATATGGAAAATCAACACTATTATGGATTAAAGCTTACGATAAGGTTTCTCAAATGAAGAATATTATCCTGCACAAGTTGGGCAATCCAATGCTTCAACAAAGTCTAATATGCGGCGGAAAATCAATGCAGGAAGAACGGAGTCCACAAGAATACAATGTACTTCCTTTATCCACCATCATCCTCAACTTGAAACTGAGGGGCAGAGCTGCTGGATCAAGTAAATCAAAGGGAGAAGGAGGTGTCATTGGATCTAGTTTTCCCAAAGGAACATAACCATATCAAGAACATATCAATGGAATCCTATCCTTCAAATGCATTCTTCAAGGTAAGTCGGCCACAACAACAAATTCAGAACAGTCACACAATAACCCTAGTCCATATATTGCGGAGCAGTCGAATCATGTACCATAAATAACTATAGACCTTTCAGAAACAAATGAACTTTGCACAACATATGAAGCCCAAGCTATTATATTCAAATTCAATAGTTTTTGGCCAAAACCAATGGATCTATTCCACTGGATATTTGAAAATTGGACAACAAACTATGACATTCGCCTCTGCCCCAAAGGTTTCTTTGTAGTAAAATTTGCATCATCGGAGGATCGAGAATATGACCTACACAAAGGACCATGGTTTTGGGGATCAATGGGTCTTTTCATTACCCCATGGTTACTAGAATTCGATGTGAACACTATGATCGTATCTAGATTGTCTGTTTGGGTTAGGCTACATAACCTCCCTCTTCATTTCTGGCATCGCAAAACTCTAGAAGGCATCAGAAACCTCTTAGGGTGATTCATAAAGACAAACACACAAAGAATGGAAGAACAAGTCTTCATTTTTTCTAGAATATGTGTTGAGGTGGACCTCAGTAAAGGCCTGCCGGATCGCATCCTCTTGTCCCACAACAAGCAGAGTTAGACATAGTTCCTCGATTTTGAGAATACAATCTTTAGATGTTGAATATGTCGACAGACATGACACCTACAAAATACATGTCTTGACGCCAAGAAACAATTGCGAAGGAAGAAGAAACAAGGAAATCAACCCAAAGGATGACAATTTCCCTCACATTTACCAGAAGAGGAAGAGGATGGAGAAGAAAAGGAACCCCTCTCCAATGAGGGAAACCAGAACACATAAGAAAGTGAAGGAAAGGGGGAAGAAACTTGTGAAGAGTTAGAAACTACAGTCCTTGCAACTAAGCTAGTGAGAATTCCCGAAGCAAAATATTCAAGGGGATTCAAATGTCACCGTGTCTCAGAAAGTTTTGACTCGGAAAAAGAAATCCCTAGAATGGACACAGAAAATCAGCTAGAAATTGTATCATCCACGCCATCTTAAGGAAAATGGTGGAAGGTAGGAAAGAAGAGATGGAGAAGGTTAACCTTTTCTACTCATTTCTTAAGTTGATTTTTTTGTATGGAATTGTGAACACTAGTCTTGGACTTGAATGATTGAATGCTAACAAGCATCTACAAAATGTAATTTTGTTTTCCTTAATAAAACTACAATTTTTCCTCTGAAAAAAATAAAAAAATAAAAAATGAATGTATCAAAAGAAAAGAATCAAAATAAATATATATAAACATTTATAATAATAAATAAATAAATAATTATGTTTTTTTTTGGGTTTGTAAATCTGCATATGAAAGAATTACACACACACATATATATATATATATATATATATATATATATATATATATATATATATAAAAGTTTACTAATAAAAAAATGGAATAAAAAAATAAATATAAAATAATTTAGAATAAAAAATAAAAAAACATAAAATAGAATATGAATATATATATATATATGAAAAAAATCAAGGATAAACGTATTATAATATTAGGAATGAAAGAAAAAAAATATGTGATATAGAAACGCATTAATAAATATATTTTTATTTACCTAATTAAATAAAAAAACTATAAAATTAACAACGTATCACAAAAGACTTAATGAAAGGAATCAATTAAATTTATTTAATATAGAAAGAATCAAGTTAAGAAAATTAAATAAGAATAATAGGAAAAGGGAAATTGAAATAAATTAAATTAAAGGAAGGGAACAAACTAAGGAAAGAAAGGAGGGGAAAACAAAGGACAACACTTAGGAATAAAGATACGAGATTCAACAACAACTAGTTTTTTACCTATTGTCTTTATTTAGTATCTTATAATTTTTCTCAATTTTGATGACTTCTCTAAAGTTTCGATGATAGAAATGATCAATTCTAGCAATGATCTAGGATTCTTGTATACAAATGTAGTATTTTGTCTTCTCAACATATTCCACCAAAGTTGAAGAGTGAATCCTACCGTAATGAATTTTTAAAAACATTTTAAGTATAATTATATAATTTTATTAATATATTTACATGAAATTCGAAATAATAAAATGACGTTAGTTATACAAAATTTTATATTTTCTAAATTAATATAATAAAGCATAATAATTATATAATATCGATTTAATATAATAATTATATATAATGTTTATTTGTTATTAATAATAATTATAACATATTAATTTTATACATTAAAAATTTGTAACGTATTTTATTAATCTTTTGAATATTTTATGAAAAATAAGCAATGTTGTTTTTGTGTGTTTACGATAAGGGAAATGTGAGTTTTTTTAGTTCAATTTTAAATGTAAACTATTTTTATTTTTGATATAAAATGTTAAATTTACTTCTAATGGAGTGTTAACAATGATAATGTTGATGAGATGGGGAGTTGGTTTGTATTTGTCACTTACTGATTATATTATGCATTAAGGGTTTAGAGACGCAGGACACGAATATGTTTAATGCAACATGTATATGTACAGTTGGTATGGAGGGAAGACTTCTTTATATGTGCGGTATGTTGGAGGTATTAGTGTCTACAAGCGCATACTGGAAAGGAGGCAAAGGTCAAACCTCGATCCCCCTTTACTAGCTACTAGTTTGTTCAGTAACAAGAGTGAATTTGGCTTTCTAGAGATTCAATTGCTCCGGAGATTGTTCTCACTTCATGCTTGGTAATGTGTCGACAAGGGTTATATCTATTTTCTCTTGTGTTCCTTCTCAATCCTTTGTCTTGTGTTGTTTGCATGGTGGGATTTTCAAATCCCTGAGGTGGTTTGTGTTGTTGGGGCTAGTTCGCTTGTTTATTATTGTACATTTATTGGTTGTATTTAGAGGTCAATGGACCATTTTAGCTCTCTGGGGTATATGTTTTCATATTTAATATTCTTGGGATGACCTAAGTTACGAAGCTTTAGATGTTAAGATATTTATTCAATTTTGTTTTGTGAAGTCCTTTAGAATTGTATTGGGTCACCTGGTAATTAGCTGCATAGATTTTTTTAAGTATTGTATCTAATACTTTGAGTCATACTCATGCATATTTGCATGTTTCATGGTGTTGGTTTGTGAAGTGTCTGTTGAAGGAGGTGAGTCTCCATTTGTCCCTCCTGTAAATTTGTAGGCTCTGAATAATTTGTAAGGATATTTAGAGACGATTTATTGATATTAGGTTCAGGGTGTCAAGTTGGCGTGTCTCGTCTTTTCTCTTGTTTTTTTGCAGGTCATGGCTCCCCATAGTAACCTTTCTCCATAGAATTGATGCCTCCTATACAACGAATGCATTGCAGATGGGGAGGAGGTAGAAATGTTTTTCTTGGTCAGAGGAGCATCAACCCCTTTTCTTATGATTCTATAACTACATACTTCAATGTTATTCATCGATAATTGAGAAAGGAAATCAATGTGTTGGAATCTCAAGACGGGATGAAATGACAAGCCAATTCCAACTTAGAGTTTCTTGATAATTTTTCAATGAGGATTCCTGGCCTTGGTCATTGCTGGAGTAGGAAGAAAAAATTTATGGACTCATTAGTTTTTCATCAAAAAATTCTCACCTTGTTGAGATTAGTCCTCAAAGATAAGTAGGCAGAGAATTGCAATGTCTTCTCCTCCCCGGTGGATGTTAAAAGAATGCTTTGAAATAAGAGGTTTTTCGTAGACATCTTGGATTCTAGTTTGGCTTGAGTAGAGGGTTACATTGCGAGTGATTTTGAGAGTGGGGATATTAAAAATCCCCCAAGTTCAAGTGCTCAAGTGTCAAGCACAATTTCTTCTTCAGAGAATGATTAGTGATGTAGAAGGTTGGTAGTGTTGGTGGACATTTATGTTCTTGATGTTATTGTTGGTTGGCCTCAGTCAAGTTGTTGTTTAGGTTGGTTTGGTTAACAAGTGTTATTGTTGGTTGGCCTCAGTCAAGTTGTTGTTTAGGTTGGTTTGGTTAACAAGTGTGTCATTCTAATACTACTATTTTGTGGCGATTTTGGATGACCTTTCTTCTCCATATTTTGGCTCAAATTTATGAAATTGTCTATTATGATATTATTTTGGCTTCTCATGTTAAATAATTTATGTAATTTGGTGTATCTATGGCGTGTTTGTTGTTTGTTGGGTTATGCTAGTTGTTGTGGTGTTCAAATTGGAATTGACTCTATTGTCATTTTTATTTTTTCTAAATTTTAGGTGAGAAAAAGATGATGGATTAGGCACATGGTCATGTTAAACTTGGCTCTTTTGGTTTCTCTATTGGTTTCTCTATTGGTTTTACTATTTGATCCATGAGATTTTAAATAATCACTAAAATCAAACTCCTATAAAAACCTTATCTATTTCCTATATAAACATGTTTTATTGATTAATATAAATACTTCACGTATATATATTATAAATAAATTTATTTTAATATCTTTTATAATTTTATAATTTTATTTTTATAAATAAAATAATGTCCATAAATTAACCATAAAATAATTTATTTCAAAAAATTGTTTCGATTTAACATTAAAGTTCTTAGTTCAATGTGATGACAATATAAAATAATTTATTTCAAAAATTTGTTTTGATTTAACATTAAAGTTCTTAGTTCATTGTTATGAGAATAGTTCAATGCTCATAGTTTGAAATACATAAAATAAAATTAAGGCTGGAAAGTTTTATGATAATATAATATGCCAACAATTTGTTGTGATGAGATGGGAGGACTTTTATTTTGATTTTCTAAATTGTTAGCTAGTCTCGTATGTGGATCTCCATATACTATAGTGAAATTGATTTATGTTGGATTTTTTATTTTATTTTTTTAACGTGTTTGTGTTAAATTTTATTAGGTTTTGTTGCATTACGTTGGTACATGATTATTAATTACTCTCTATTGTATTTGATTTTTTGTTTTATTGTACTTGATTTTTTTTAATTGTTGCTTTTAGTAATCTAATTTAAATGAGTGGTTCACATGGCATTAGATGGATTTATAGATTAATATGTAACTCGTTGCATCAATTTAATGGTAAAATGTTTATATTAGTGACATGTTACAATCTTATGCATTAGTATATGTGATAAATTAGATCATCATGTTTGATTAGGTTACTTTAGGGTTTTTGGTAATGATTAAGTTAGACTAAGTGTGCCATCTAGATATCATGATTTCAAGAATTGTGGGAGTAAATATTTTTTAGCACCAAGTATGATCTCCAATATCACAAACTATATTCATTAATGCAATTAATCCTTTATTTGTGTGTATGTATGCATGTTTTCCATAGAAAACCTTGCAAGTAAACCCCCAAGCACATCCCCACATTTTATGGGATTTTCCCCAGTGTAAACCCATTGGTGGTGTTCATGGGCCTTGCACCATTAGGGATATCATGTTAGGGAAATAAAAAAAGGAAGCTAGCTTAGGGAATCAACCCCAAAACCCCTTGCATGAAGCTCAAAGCACCAACCACTCAAGCTATTATATATATATATATATATATATATATATATATATATATATATATATATATATATATATATATATATATATATATATATATATATATATATTAAAAAGTGTAATTAAATCCCACAAAATGAGTAAGAATTAGTCCATTTTGATCATCCTAGACATGCCCGAGTTCTTGATTTCATATCCCAACCTATACAGTAGACAACTTAGTCGATACCATCTTTAGTTAATCTAATTGACTAGTTAACCTACTACTTGACTTTGAATACTAATGGAAATCTTGGATGACCCCCTTGTTTTCCTAAAATATATAGAGGGGGGAAACTCAAATATTAGCTACTATAATATCTAGTAACACAATGTTACTCAAACATTTGTTATACTAGTGTAAATATCTCATGGGAAACTCTTCCTTAAAATTATCATTTAAAACTAGTTGAGTTAACCCATCAGGCTATCAATTATATTTTTTTTTAATGAAACTTATGATATCCCCCACTCTTCCATGCAATATCTATATGGGGGAAATTAACCTCTAACCACAATAGAGTCTAGTAACCTTGAGGGATTGGTTAAATTTGGACTTATAGCCCATTGTTCCTTCATTGTCAACATGCCTTGGAAAGATGGCACATTCAATTACACTAACCTTTGGGATTGGTAAGTTATAAATTGCACACATGTGTGTACACATACACATGTATATAATTTTATGTCATGTTGTGATTTAATGGAAAATTAGAGGTCGTTGTGATAATGACCCACTTTCAAATCCCAACATGAATTATCCTCCTTCATGTGAAATTTTTTGAATGCGTCTATTGATTTATGATGTACCCTTATTATTATAATGATATTGAAAAGGTCCCGTCAATCTCATTCTTAAATAAGTGCAAGATGGTGGGTTGTTGTGTGTGTGTGGGGGGGGGGAAGCTAGCTTGAATGGGTGTTGATTTGAGCTTCATGCAAGGGGTTTGGGGGTGATCCCCTAAGATATCTTCCTTTTTTATGTTCCTAAAATAATGTACCTCTTGGTTCAAGGCCCATAATCATCACTAATGGGTTTACACTAGGAACAATCCACAAAATGTGAGGGTGTGTGTGGAGGGTGGGGGGGAAGCTAGCTTGAATGGGTGCTGATTTGAGCTTCATGCAAGGGTTTTGGGGGTGATCCCCTAAGATATCTTCCTTTTTATGTTCCTAAAATAATGTCCCACTTGGTTCAAGGCCCATAATCATCACCAATGGGTTTACACTAGGAACAATCCACAAAATGTGGGGAAGTGCTTGGGGTTTTCCTTGCAAGATTTTCTATGCAAAATGTGCACACATCCGCATGAACACACATAGTTAGAGGATTAATTGAATTAATAAATATGGTTTTTGACATTGGAGATCATGAATAGTGCTCGAAGATGTTTACTCCCCTAATTCTTGAAATCATGATATATAAGCAACACACTTGGCCTAACTTAATCATTACCACAAACCCCAAAGTAACCTAGTCAAACTCGATCCTCTCATTAATCAACTAATGTATAGAGTTGTAACATGTCACTAATATAAAAATTTCAATTGTCATTGAATTGGTGCATTGGGTCAAATGTTAATCTATAAATTAAGCTAATAACATGTGGTCCACCCATTTAAATTAGATTATTATTACTTGTAAAATAAAACAACAATAACACAAAAGTTCAAGTACAATAAAAATAAATCAATAATCATGTAGGAAGATAATAAGACAATACCTAATAATAATTTAATACAAACTTTCCTTGACACATTAGTACATTAAAAAGTAAAAATTCCCAACATAAGCAATAACACTCTAATATTTAAAAATCCACATATTATACTAGATAAAAATATAGAGAATCAAAATAAAAGAATGATGAAATAATCCTCCCATCTTATCACAACAAAATTGTTGGCATATCGTACTATCATAAACATGTGAACGAATAAACAAATATTTAATTCTTAACTTGTCCTTCAAACCATGAAAGTTGGTTGTCATAGCATTGAACTAAGAACTTTGATGTTAAATCAAAACATTTTGATTTTTTATTTAATTCTTAACTTGTCCTTCAAACTATGAAAGTTGGTTGTCATAGGATTGAACTAAGAAATTTGATGTTAAATCAAAACATTTTGATTTTTTAAAAATAAATTATTCATATTTAATTAATAAAATATTATTTTATTCATAACAATTAAAAATTATTATAAAAAATTTATTGAAAACAAATTACAATTAAAAACTAAACAAAACCAATTTTTAAGAAACCAAAAAAAACTCACATTCCCATCTTATAAACATCCAAAAGTAACATTCATATATATATAATCATTATTAATAGCATATAAATTATATATAATTATTAATTTAAAAAACAATCACATTTCCCATCTTGTAAACCCATAAAAACAATATTACATATTTTAAGATTAATAAACTTTAAAAAATCATATATACATACCCCTTATCATTAATAATATATAGACATTATACATAGTTATTATGTTTTATATAAATATTATATATAATTATTATGTTTTATTTTTTTTTCATAGAAAAAAATTGAACCATTTATTGATATAGAAAGGTTACATAGCATATGCAGAGCATTTTTATTTCCCTTGTTTTTCAGAGAAACCAGAATCAGCTGTTTGTAGGAATTTCCAAGTGTTCCCCCAAAACAGCCCTGTCAAAACATATCCTTTAGGATAGCAAAAAACCTGTAATTTCCCCAACTCCCGGCTTCCTATTAGGAAAATAGTCGAAACAGAGAAATCGGAAAACCGCAGTATCAAAAGATGCCAGTTAGTAGACACTATGCTGGCAGTTTGGAAAAAAATATAGAGTTCAAAAATGGACAGGGTCTCAGACCCCCTTTGAGAGGAAAACAACCCTAAGTCCTGTCAAAATGTTTTTACATATACATAGAAATTTTTAACAGCAGTATATACAAAAGAAACAAAAAACGAGAAAGTAAAGGGGAGTTGTAGACAGCTCACATGTTATGCAAAAACTGGAGGGGCAAGTCACCTTGCCACCCCGTCAACCACTTCTTCTACTGTCCATGTGCCCAGAGCCTGCTCAGTGCCTTTTTTAGAAAGGTTGTCTGCTTCTGAGTTTCATTCCTTGAAAATATGACAAATATGGAGCTCAGAAAAAAATCTTTTGAATCGAATGATCTCATTAAGCAAAGGAGTTAAAAGAAATTTTTTGCAATGTTGCAAGCCATTGGTCCACTTAATTGTGTTCAAAGAGTCACCAAAGATCTGTGCCTCACGCTCATTGCACAAAGAGAGCCAACAAAGGAGAAGATGTAAAGCTTTTAGTTCAGCAAAATTATGTGTTCCGATGCCGAGGCCAATGGAGGCTTTGAGGAGTTTCCCTGAGGGAAAGTAGATAACCAGGCCAGCTCCGCATCTCTTGTTAATATCTAAGGCCCCATCAAAGTAAGCCCAGGGGATGGAGCCCTTTATTTCTTCATTCTGAACATGCCTGATACTTGGTGAGGAAGAAGGAGAGGGGATGTTTTCGGAAATGGCCACCCCTTCTGCTGCTAATCTGGCAATGGGAAAAGAGGTGTCTTTGAAGATCAAGTGGTTTCTGGCAAGCCAGATTCCCCAAACAACCAACAAGGGCATCGATCTGACTTTATCATTGGGAGCATTCTGCCACCAATTGTTCCAAGCCTCAGATATCTCCTCCCCCTCCCATCTTTGGGGGGTGTTGGTCAACCTTAGCATTTCATTCCATAGGCTTTTTGAAAAAGAGAAAGATAGGAAAATATGTTGTGAGGTTTCCTCACTCTCCTTGCACAAGGAGCACCACCCGGGCCCATTTTTCCCCCTTTTCTAGATAAAATCCCATGTGGGAACTTTATTTTGAAGAACACACCAGAAGAACAACCGGGACTTGGCTGGCCCTTTCAATTTCCACAGTGGCTTGGCCCACCAGCTTGGTTCCTCCCACCCTTTTTGAGTCATAAGCCAATCATATCCCATTTTTGGAGAGTAGAAACCTGTCTGAGAATGCACCCATCTCAGTTCGTCTGGCTCATCGTTAATGTGAATGTGAGAGTTCAACAAGCCTGCTCGGAAGGCCCTCCATTCCTCTTGCCACCTTTCTTCTAAAACAAGAGCTTCCCCAGAAAGCCACTCCTGTCGCCAGATTGAAGAGTTTGCAGGGTCAGCAATTTGGTGGAGGAAGAAGAGCCCTTTGTTATTTAGATGTTCGATCAGGTCTCGTGAGAGGGAAAAGGAGTCCGGACAGCCCACCCAAGGGTCTCTACAAAGCCTGACTGATCTACCATCGCCCACATTCCATGCCAAGCCTTGTTCGATAATCTGTACAACTGCCACCAAGGCTTTCCATACCACTGAGGAGTTTTTTGATGATTTATTGGGCAGTCTGATCCATTCCAGTGGTGAAATTGGGTCAATATACTTTCTTCTGGTTACAACAGTTCAAATATTGTCCGAGAAGACCAGTCTCCAGGCTAATTTAGCAGCTAAGGACCTAGAGAAAGGATACAAGTCCTTTATCCCCCATCCACCCCAACGTTTTGGTCTAACAAATTTGTCCCATGCAACCCAAGGAGTGACGTGGTCCTTCTTCTGGCCAACCCATAAGAATCTGCTATAGATTTTGTTGATTTTCAGCAGAATGCACTTCGGCACCCAGATGAGACTAGCCCAATAGACCGAGATGGCCATAACCACAGATTTGATTAAGATTAAATGACCTGCCCTAGACAGCCATTTAAAACTCCAATGCTTCATTCTGTCCTCAATTTTTTCCAGGAGCCAGGACCAATCTTGTACCCTGTATGAATCGAGCTTGAGAAAGAAACAGAGATATTTGAATAGGTCCTGTAGTGACTTAGCTTCAAAAGAGAGTAGCTCTTTAGCTCTATTCACTTCTGTAATCGAGAGCCCTGCAGTTGTAATGGAGGATTTTTGTTCATTTATAACCAGACCCGTGGCTTTTAAGAAGAGATCTAAGATTCTTTTCAAACAGCGGCAATCATCCCGACTCCCATCACAAAGCAAGAGGATATCATCGACAAAGAGAAGGTGGGTCACCCAAAGGTTAAGCCCAACTTCAATCCCTTTCATTTCACCTTGTCTCTTTTCCTCTTTGATCATTAACCTGATTCCTTCTGCTGCAAGAAGGAATAGCAAGGGTGAGAGAGGGCATCCCTGGCGTAGACCTCTTTGAGGATTGAAAAAATCAGAAGTAGCACCATTGATCAAGATAGCAATCGAGGTCTAAGTAACACACCCCATGATCCATCTTACAAAATCATACCTGAAACCAAGATGCGTTAGGAGAAGCCTCAAATACATCCAGCTGATTCTATCAAAGGCCTTAGAGAGATCCATTTTGATAATAGCCCCTTTTTCTCGGCTCTTTTTCAGGCTGTGAAGATTTTCCTGGGCTACACCAACACCCTCATGAATTTGTCAGCCATCCAAAAAACCAAATTGTTCCGCAGAGATGTTTTTGGAGAGGAAGGGTTTCAGCCTGGAGGCAATGACTTTTGCAATGACCTTGTATAAGCAGGTTCACAAGGAGATGGGGCGGAAGTCGTTAAAGGAGGAAGGATGGTCAAACTTAGGGATGAGGGTCAGGAAGGTGGCATTAAGAGGTTGATATACCAAACCTGAGATCCTGGATTCTTCAACAACCGCAGCCAGGTGGTCACCGAGGGAGTAAAAAAAGTGGAGGAAGAATTCCACTGTCCAACCATCCGGTCCTGGACTTTTCTCTTTTTGCATCGACTTAAGAATAGCTTCCACTTCATCTTTAGAAACTAGAGACATCAGACATTCATTCCCTTCTTCATCAATGAAGCTTGGGAAGAATTGAGCTACTCTTATAACTTTAGCAATGGAGACTTCTTTTGGGGCTCTGAAAAGTGCTTTGAAGTGGGCAACCCCAAGAGAGGCAAGCTCTTCAAAAGACTGTGCCTTTTCCCCACTTTCTTTTGGCATTTCCCAGATGGTGTTTAAATTTTTCCTTCCTTTGGCATAATGCTGGAAAAATTTTGTATTTTCGTCCCATGCTTGTAGCCAGATAGCCCTACTCTTTAATCGCCAACTTTCCTCCTTCACCTGGAGGATTTTCCTTCTAGCTGCTTCGAGCTTCCGAATTCTATCTCGAGAAGCCAAGGTGGCGTAGCCACCCCCTTCAAGGTCTTCCAGTAGATCAAGTTCTGCATTTATAGCCCTCAACTCCTCATCTTCCTTTAGATATTTTTGAATAACCCATTCTTTAGTTGTTTCCTTCAATATTTTAAGGTTGTTCATAAAATCCTTACTTCAACTCAGCCCCTCCCCAACTTCTGGCCCATCCCTTCTCCAAGTAGAGTGAAAGAGGGCTATAAAATAATCATCAGAAAGCCAAGAGGAGTTGAATTTGAAAGGGGACCCTAGTTTTTTAAGATTTCCTTTTGCCTCTAGCAAGATCGGGAAATGGTCGGACAAGCCCCCTTCACCCACCTAATGCCGGAAGATAGATAATTTTTCAGTTAATTCTTCGCCCAAGAGAAAATGATCCAGTTTCTTTCCCACCTAGTCATCGCCCACTCTTTTGTTTCGCCAAGTAGTTCTGGATTTGAGGAACGAGAGATCAACCAAGTGGGAGGAGGCAATCTTGGAGAGGAAGAAATCAGTTAAGGGGTCGTCTCGGGCGTTGGCTCCCCACGATTCCGAGACCCCCAGAGAAAAATTGAGGTCACCTCCTATGATCAAATTAGAATGGGCAAGAAAAGGTTTAAGAAAAAAATAAGACCAGAACAACTCCCCCTCCTGACAGGGGCCATAAACATTAAGGATAAGGAGAGGGAGATAGAGCTCCTTAGGGTAAAGCTCCAGCGCCAGTGAGTTTTTAGACCCCCAAGCAGAGATTTCTCTAAGGTTTCCTGCTTTATAGCCGGTGAGCACCCCACCAGAGCAGCCATTTGCATCGAGGGCCTGAAAGAGCCAACTGGGAAGCAGTTTGGAGAGAAGAGCTATGATATCCTCCCCTTTGCCAAGGGTTTCTTGAAGCATAAGAATGTCTGGATTGTAAGTTCTGACCAAATCCCTCAAAGCTAGTTTCTTGGGTTAACTAGCTAACCCCCTACAATTGTAGGAAAGAAGGATCATTTCAAAATATCAGGGGGTGGCTTTGCTGCTCTAAGCACCCCAGTCAGGGATTTTTTTTTTCCATCAAAAATGTTGATCTTTGCCTTATGTTGTGCCTTTGAAATGTTTGATTTCCTACCTCTTGTTTTTGTTGGCCCAATAGGCACCGTGTCCTGCTCTAAACCTCCGAGTGCAGTGTCTTTCCCAGGATGGATAGCCAGAGATCTCAAGTTGTAGGGAGGAGCAGCAGAGGTGGGAGTAGGCTCCAGAGGGAAACAGGGGACCGAGAGCTCTACAGGGGAAGGAGGAGGGAGGTCAGAGGGCAGAGGCACCGAAACAATCAGGCTATCGAATGGAGAGGAATATATGTTTAAGGAGGAGAAATCCAACTGAAGCTGCCTGGAAGGACCAGGCTCAGAAACAACAAAGATAGAAGCAGAATCAGAAAAACAAAGGGAAGAGGGGAGAGAGAGAGGCATACCCGCCTGTGAAGCCCCTGCTATCTCAGTTGCAGTGGGAGTCAGAGAGGTGGACAACGCAGGTGCATTCTCAGGGAGTGGGTTGGGAAAAACCTGCTGTACAGGGATGCTAATTGTCACATTCTCCATATTAGCCTCTAAGTCCTCCTCCATGGGTTCCTGCGGGACATCCTTGCCTGGATCTAGATCTGGGTAAGCCATCGGCTTTCTGGCAATTTTGTAGTGATTTCTTCTGCGGCGACGACCCAGAGGACATTCTTTGGCCAAATGTCCATATTTATGACATCTGTGGCAATGGAATGGCAAATTATCGTAGTCCAACTTTTGAAGGAATTCCATCTCTCTGTATTTTAACGTCATGGCATCCGCGAGCCCTTCTCTGGGGTTGAGGCTTACAAGAATTCGTGCCACACTGAGATCATTTGTTTGAACAAAGGACTTGTGGACTTCCAAAAACTTACCCAAAGTGTTCCCAATGGAAGTGAAGACTGAATCAACCCAAAACTAGAGAGGGAGCCCTGGCAGTTTAACCCAAACTGGGGATTCATTCGTTTTTTCAGTCTGGGCATCGAACATGGGGGTCCATCTGCGGAGAAGAATTGGGCGCTTGCCGAAGCACCAATTCCTATCGAGTACCTAGTTGACATGGTCCTTATGGTCGAAGCGCAGAGTGAACCATCCTCTATCCAGGACTTTTATCTCCACTGGTTTTCCTGGCGCATTTGCCCATTCTGTCTGAACCCAATCCGGGATGTAGTCAACGGAGTATTTTCTCCCACGCACTCTGCCAACTAGTCTTGTATCGGATACTGCCATTGCTTCTTCTACAAGGATATCCACTCCAAGGATACAGCTAGGGCGAAGCTCATTCTTCCTGATAGGATTTTTCTTTTTGCGCTTTCCTCCCACTGCCACCGTCTGCATGTCACCATCCCCCGATTCCTTGTTCGGCTGAGCATCTGTAACCTCTAATTCAGGTGACTCCTGTCGCCTATCCTCCAAGTCATGGTTATCACGACCTGCCGACCCCTCGTCCAAAGGTTCCTTGTCTGTCTGACCCTTCTCAGAAGCTGTGACAAGCCCAGGTTCAAGTTCCCCCGGAAGACTAAACTCTGTGCCTACCTCAATTAACTTTAGTTGGCTATCGTTCCTAGATCCACGGGCTATACCTCTGTCCTGGATATCATTCTGAGACTGAGCCCAGCTCGCCTGAACAGAGAAGTATGCCGAGAAACCAGGGTTTGTGACCAACTTTTGGCTCTGGATCGGGACCCTTTTTTCACGTCTTGCTGCCTTAGAGACCCCTCCTCCAGAATCTGGCCTTTTCCAGCCTTTTTCTTTTGCCACTAATGGCCCTTTCTGCACATGCAAGCCGCAGCTTGCCACCACATCTTCTAAACCTCCGGTAAGAGGAGGGAAACCCGAGAGATCTGACCCCGAGGAGTGAGTAAGAGGCCCGTGAGCACTAATCTGGTCGCTACCAAAACCTTCACCTCTGGGAAAACCACTGCTGTAGGAGAGAACTGTGTGGTCGGCCTTCAGATCGCTGGGCAAATCTAGGTGTGTAGATCTGGAGGAGAAAGGATCTGCACCTTCTTCCTTGCTTGGAAGGGCGGATTTCACAGTCGACTTTGGGAAATAGCGTTCAAGATTCTGAGTTGAAACTTCATGTCCCCAGATAGTAAGTAAGTCTTCCGGCGCCAGCTCTACATCCACGTAGTCATAATCAAGCCCCATCTCTGCGGTTAACACCAAACCCTAGCCCGACACCGCTGAAACTGAAAACTCGCTGAAGATCAAAAGTAAAACCCTGTCGCAAGGTGAGAAAGGCAAAGAAAACTATTACCTTCATTCTGGCTAGGGTTAAAACTAAACGGTCTTCCCACCTCGAAAAACATTGTTCATGGCTAACCCGGAAAAGTCCAAGTGGAGGCGAGTCCCTGACATGGAAGGTATGCCCGTCACATCTCACCACCCTCGTGGCCTGAGGCAGGCCTAGCCTGCAGAAGCTTAGAGATCCGCCATGCGAAAGTAAACCCTAGCTCTCGCTCTGCAACGATCAATCATTACCCCAACTCCATGGCCTTGTTCATTCTATTACTTCAAATTATTATGTTTTATTGTTTGAATATATATTAGTTTAATTTATGAATGTTATAAAATTATTATTATGTTTTATTATTATTTTTGAAGTGTGTTTTGAAAATATTGTTGTTATTGATATCAAATAAAGGGGCAAACCACAGATGTTTAAGATAATGATGGTAAGACGAAGATCATTGGAAATAATGTTTTTGGACTTTTGACGTCTAATTTGCATACTCTATATTTTAAGGTCTTTTTACTCTAAATATCTAGCTCAAATGGGGCATAAGATACATCGTTGAAAAAATTATTTCAGAATATTTCCAACAATATATGGAACTCTCTCTAACTCCATAGAAGTGAAAATATATGAAAGATTATGTTAGGTCAGGTTAGCTAGAAAGTACAAATTGGCTTAGTTATTTTTTACAAGTCAATCCCAAAAGTGAACCCTAAAACATCATAAATAAAAGTATAAATGAGTGCATTTTGAAATGCATTAAAGCAAAAAGATCAGGTGCAAGTGCATAAAAGAGATTTGAGGTGTGAAAGAGGAGTTCAGGAGTATTCTTGGAGCTTAAAGGTGCATAAGATGATTCTAAGGAGTTTTCTTGGACTATTAAGGGTGCACTATGAAGGACTAAGGTCTACACGATGTTTTGAAGTGCATCGTATGGGGTTGTGATGTTGTGAATTGCACTAGTCTAGAATTATATTCTAGGGAATGATACTATGATGTTTGTTAAGGCATGAAGGCTAAATCTGACTAGGGTTTGAAGCTTTTTGGGGTTGTTTTTCCAATTTTATGCATTATAAGCAAGCTCCATACTTATTTATTTTAATTATGGGTTTGTGCACAGGAAACCTGCAAAAGTTATCTCTTCGCACAAATTTTCCTCTACACACATCTTCTTTGAACTCAATGTTGAATATTTGATTAAACTAAGAGGGGGGGGGGGTGAATCAGTTTAATACATACATAAGCCTTTTCCTCAATTTTCACCAAACTTATTTACAGCTTGCTATGTGAAAAGTCTTAAAAATTTGCAGCTAATATTAAATTAATGTGACACCATACTTATGTTGAGAGCAGCAAACAATTCAGCAAATTGAAAGAATCACATCAACACATAAGAAACACACATAGAGACAGCAAATGTAAGTGGAAACCCATAAAGGGAGAAAACCACATTTTATTATTGTTGTGATGCAAAGGCAAGCTCCAACTCCCTCTCACCACTTTTTTTCTGTAGGCACCAACCTACAGGAGGCTCCAACCTCAGTCAGCTACAACTGACAGCTATCAAGCTGCAACTTGATAGGGAAGCTCCAACTTCCTCAATTTATCAAACTGAATGTTTGCTGATTTACCTCAGATATCAGCTCTGTTCCGTAACTTCTCTTTCTGCTCTTCTTCTCTTAATCTTCTCTGCCTCACACTTCTATATTCTGCCTTCTCTAGATTTACTCTCTCTAACCCTTTTTTTTTTTTTTTGGGCATATCAAGATGATATCATTTATAAGGATTTTCTTGTGACTGTTAGCATTCCTTAATGAATTTGGAATGGACAGCCATGCCTCTTTGCCTTCTGCCTTCTCATTTCTTTCACACAAAATATTCGAAAAATATAACGATATGCATTAATTTCAATACAGTGGGAGCTTTGTTTTTCCTCCGGAGACTTGCCAATGCATCACAACAATATAAATCAATTAAAAATATTTACATTCAAATTACAATGAGACCTCCAGCTCACTCATTCAGTCTTTTGGCTCGCTGCGCATTTTTCTTTTCTGTGACTGTGCTTTATCTCTTTTCAACTTTGTTTGCTTTTCTGTCCTCTGTTGTGGTGTAACTGATGCATACATGTAACTGAGCTTTTTATACCAGCTGACTATAAATTGGGCATTTTCTAACGCTTTTGTACTTAGCAAGTGTCTTGTTGATGTGGAACGTTCCGCAAGAGGAACATACATACACCACAATTGTTTTATGTTCACAATCGCCCTCCACCTTGGGTCGAGGCTCGTGGGTCCACAGCCCACGCGGCATAATTTAATACAACCGCAAACACAACTTCAGCTCTTGGCTTAATTATAAGATGTTTTAATCATATAATCTTCCCTTTTAATACAACTTAACACACTCTCGGTGTAATATAAAAAGAACTGTTTAATACATAAAATGCCCTTTCGGGCCCACCATCTGAGCTTGCATTTTCCTCCAATTGCGATTGATCGCAATCGCAACTCGAATACTCCCGATGCGATTGTTGTATTATCTGTCCGATGCGATTGACCACTCCTGCTCCGATTGCGATTGATCACTCCTGCTCCGATTGCGATTGATCGCAATCCCGACTCGAATCCTCCGATGCGATTGAGTCTTTAACTCAGAACTCAACCATATATGAAACCTGATTTATAGACCCATCGGGTCCGGAACTTAATCGCAATCGCAAGTTCCTGTATGGACGTTCCGCTCCCTTTATATTCTCCAATGCGATTAGATTGTTCCGATGCGATCATGCCGGACTTAAAATACTTGTTACTCATGGTTTATAAGCCCATCGGGTCCGGGCTTCAATCGCAATCGCAAGTTTTGGTTGGATGTGATCCGCTGCCAACTTTTTCCGATGCAATTGATGAGGAGTCCCACCATATAATACTTTGTTTTATGCACTTATATAGGCTTTGAGTTGATGCAATTAAGCCGGATTTCAAACTTATCAAGCCACTGTTTATATGCCCATCGGATCCGGGCTCTCAATCGCAATCGCAATTCTTTGGTTTATACGTTCTATTGCCCTTATAATCTCCGATGCGATTTGGTAAGGGGTCCCACCATATAATACTTTTGTTCTTTGAATCTCGCGCTACATATGGCTATACATATGTATATATATGCTTTAGTCCTTTGTATATAAGGCGCAATATATACTTTGCCGCTGGAGTATATGATTCCTGGAATGAGATTTATATTATATATGCATTACATTGCCGCTTGGGTTATGATTCCCGGAATGATATATATATATATATATATATATATATATATATATATATATATATACTTTGCTGCTCCAATCTTTAGTGTATCTTCCAGTGGGGTAGGCGATTCTCGGAATTTATATATATCCTCCAGCTGGGGTAGCGATTCTTGGAATAACAGCTGTGTCTCGGACTCTGCTGCTTCTGTCACTCTACCTCTGCCTTTACTGCTGTGATAACGGCTCTGCCTCTGCCTCTGCCTCTGATAACGGTTCTGCCTCTATTATATTCGCTTCCTCCGCTCGTCTCTGTCTTTGCTGCCCCCTTTTCTTGTCTCTGTCTTTGCTGCCTCCTTTGCCTGTCTTTTTCTGTCTTTGTCTTTGCTACCTCCTTTGCCATCAATGACAACATTTCCAACAGTCTCCCCCTTTGGAATTGATGGCAATACACTTCCTCTGTTTTCCTGATAGGATCCTTTCTCCTGTTGCTTGCTCTTCTTACTGTTGCTTGCTCTTCCTCCCCCTTTGACATCAATGGCAAGGGGTTCGAATTTTTAGTGAAGCTTCTATTCTCTGATGCTGTGTTTTTATCCTTTTTCAACATTTCATGCATTTCTGGGTTAAATTTCCCGACTTCGTACGCCGCTGCTCCAAACTTTGGATTTGATACACGTTGGGTTCACTATTCTTCCGTGTTCAGTTCACGTCGGTTTCACCATTCTTCTTCTGCACCACTGACCCTTTTTCCTTTTTATTGATTCTTTTATGCTGAATGTATTATTGCCATAATCCCTTTGATCCTGAGAACCTGTTTTCACGCTTCCCTTGCTGGTTGATCTCCCCCTGGGAATGATATTTTCGTTTCTGTTCTCCCCTTGAAGCTGTGATTTCTCTTCATATTAGAGAATAGCGTCTACAGATACTACCCCTAATCTGTCTCTCAAATATTCAAACGGTTCTCTGGCAAGCGGTTTGGTAAATATGTCTGTTGTCTGTTCTTTTGTTGGCACATACTCCAGTTTTACAATCTTCTGAGCCACTTGTTCTCGAAGAAAATGATACTTGATTGGGATATGTTTAGTTTTAGAGTGAAGCACAGGGTTTTTAGATATACTTATAGCACTTGTATTATCACATTTGATTGAAATAGGTTCATCAATGCTTACCTTCATGTCTTGAAGAGTTTGCTTCATCCACATGACTTGTGTACAGCATGCTGCTGCTGCTATATATTCTGCTTCAGCTGTAGATAGGGAGATAGATGTTTGGTTCTTGCTTAACCATGCTTTTAGAATTTCTCTCCTAGATGAAAGCACCTCCACTTGTACTTTCACAATATCCACACAACTGGCCCAATCTGCATCTGTGTATGCTGTCAAAGTGAAGCTTTTGCCTTTAGGATACCAAAGTCCATACTGTGTTGTTCCTTGTAGATATCTAAATATTCTTTTGACTGCCAGAAGATGGTTTTTTTTAGGTGCTACTTGATATCTAGCCACTAGTCCTACTGCTAGCATGATGTCTGGTCTTGATGCAATCAAATACAACAGACTTCCTATCATGGATCTGTATATTTTTTTATCTATATCAGCAGACCCATCATCAGCACACAGCTTGCATCCCGTGATCATGGGAGTTGACACAGGTTTGCAGTCCTCCATTTTGAACTTTTTCAACATTTATCTTAAGTATTTTTCCTGTGAGATGAATGTACCTATGTTCTTTTGCAGAATTTGAAGTCCTAAGTAGAAACTGAGCTCTCCAATCATAGACATCTCAAACTCTGTTTTCATCTCATCAACAAACCCCTTTGCTAGTTCTTCTCTATTGCTTCCAAACATAATGTCATCTACATATACTACAACAATCAGGAGTTCATTTTCTTGGGCTTTTATGTATAGATTGTTGTCTACTCCACCTCTCTTCAAGCCTTGTTTTTGCAAATATTTATCCAGTCTTGAGTACCAAGCACGAGGAGCCTGTTTCAGTCCATATAGAGCCTTCTTCAGTCTGCACACATAGTCTTCTTTGTCTGTCAATGTGAAGCCTTCTGGTTGTTCCATGTAGACTTCTTCTTCTATATCTCCATTAAGAAAATAATATTTTACATCCATTTGATATACCTTAAAGTCTTGGTAGCATGAAAATTCCAGGAAAATTCTGATAGCTTCCATTCTGGCTACAGGGGCAAATGTTTCATCGTAATCAAGTCCTTCAATTTGTGAGTATCCTTTGCAGACCAGCCTGGCTTTATTCCTAATTACTTGTCCTTGCTCATTCATTTTATTTTTGAATACCCATTTTGAACCAATGATATTTTTCTCAATTGGTCTAGGAACTAGTTCCCAGGTATTGTTCTTTTCAATTTGGTCCAATTCTTCATTCATTGCTTTTACCCAAGACTTGTCCTTGCTGGCTTCTTCAAATTTCTTTGGCTCTATTTGTGACAGCATGGCTATGTATACCTCTTCAGTTTGTTATGTTAGCTGCCTTCTTGTTTGGACCCCTACTCTCTTGTCTCCAATGATCTGATCTTCAGGATGGTTCTTCTGAGTATATCTTGAGGGAGCTTTAGAACTCAGCTCTGTATCTTCTATTGTATTTCTTGTTTCCTCATCATATTGGTTTTATTCTTCATGGTTGTCTAATGGATTGCAGCAGTCTGTATTTCATGTATTTTTTGGAAGTTCTTCATCAAATCTCACATCAATACTTTCTACTATTTTCCGAAGAGTCTTGTTGTAGCACCTGTACCCTTTACTTTTGGAAGCATATCCTAGAAAGATCCCTTCATCTGCTCTTGCATCAAATTTTCCAAGATTTTCATCATTATTCTTTATGTAACACTTGCTTCCAAAGATTCTGAAATGTTTGATTGAAGTTGGCTTTCCATGCCATAGTTCATAGGGAGTCTTGTCACTGCTTGGCCTTAAGTGAGCTTTATTAAGGATATGCATTGCTGTGTGTACCGCTTCTGCCCAGAAGGTTTGAGGAATATTATTTTCTTGCATCATGGCTCTAGCAATTTGTTGAACAGATCTATTCTGTCTCTCTGCTACTGCATTCTGCTGAGGTGTCCCTGCAATAGTAAATTGTTATTTTATGCCATGTTCATTACATAGGTCTGCAAAGTCATAATCAGTGAATTCACCTCCGCTGTCTGATCTGATGCATTTCAGCTTGCATCCTGTCTGATTTTCTGCTAATGCTTTAAATATTTTGAATTTCTCCAGAGCTTCCGATTTATTCTTGAGAAAAGCAACCCATGTCATTCTGGAGAAATCATCTATTATCAGCATGAAGTAGGATTCTCCACTTGGTGTTTTAGTTCTTGCAGGTCCACACAAATCCATGTGCACAAGCTGGAGTGGTCTTCTTGTTGATAACTCATCTTTGGCCTTGAAGGATGTGCGAGTCTGTTTGCCTAATTGACATGATTTGCATATGGTATTAGAAGGCCTCTTTATTTTTGGCATGTCTCTGACAGCTTTCTTCTTGCTTAGTCTGATGATGTGATCGAAGCTGAGATGTCCCAACATTTTATGCCATAACCATGACTCTTCTAGTTTGCTAAGATGACATGCTTCATCTTCCTCTTTCACAATGTAAACATTACTTTCTGTTCGAACTCCTTTGAGCAGAGTCTTACCTGTGGTGCTTGATCTGACTTCACAATCTTGTGCTCTAAAAATAACTTCACAACCTTTGTCACACATCTGACTGACACTTAGTAAATTTGCTTTCAGCCCATCTACAAATAGTACATCTTGGGCCTTTCCTCTGCCATTGTCTATGCTGACTGAGCCTTTTCCTTTGATCTTTCCTGACTTATCATTACCAAAAGTAACATTGCCATATTTATTTTCATCAAGAGTTATAAACTTACTTTTGTCTCATGTCATGTGTTTAGAGCAGCCACTGTCCAAATACCATTGGCTTTTCAGATCTTGAGCAGTTAGAGCCAAGTCACACTTATTCACCTTCTTTATCCACTGGAGGCACCCTTTTGTTTGGTATCTTTTGTGAGGTGATGAACTACATCTTCTTAGAGGACATTTGGAAGGTATATGTCCAACTTGATTGCATACACAATATTTGATCATAATTTTTGTAGAATTATGAGTATGAACAGAATTTCTTTGATTCATAAACCTTCTTGAGGTGTTAAACATCAATATTTTTCCATACTTTCTACACTCAATGATTTTATGGCCAAATTCCTTACAATAAAAACAGTAACCATAGAAACTATTTGCATACCTGATGTAAGGTTGTCTCTTCCATTTGTTTGCTTGGGGTAGTATCTTCAATGTTTGCATCTTTTGCTGGTTTGAATTAATCCTCCTTGCATGACAATATGCAGCAATGTGTCCCAACTTGTGGCAGACATAACAGGTGGCATTCTTCATTGGAGGGAAGAATCTCCTTTGATGGTTTCCAAATTTTACATACTCAAGGGTTTTAGTATTTATTATATTCTTTGCTACTAGTGGTTTCTTCTGATCTCTGTCTTCCTTATTACAGGTTTCTTCTTTTGTAGGAATTATTTGAGCTGCTTCATCATTCTTATTTTATTTTACAAAAATAATCTCTCTGTCAACCTTTTATTTGCCTTTACTTGATTCTCCTTCATAGCCTATTCCAATTTTTATCATAGGAGATCTTTGAGCAACCAGAATTTCATTCAACTTAATAGAGCTTGTTGTTTGAGAAGAGTTTATAACCACTTTCCTTTGAGTATTTTCTAGTTTCTTCTTGAGACATACTACTTCTTCTTCCAGCTTCTCTTGTTCTCAGGTTTTATCCTTGATTTTCTGAAGCACCATGTCTTCTATCTTCTTGGCTTCTTCAAGCTCTACCTTCAGCTGCATGAGGACTTCTGAGTTTTGTTCTTCTCTTACATACTTGAGAAGAATGTCCTTTTGTTTTCTGCACTTCAGTTTGAGTCTATCAATCTCCTCCAGAGCACTTCTTAGCTCCCCCTCAAGGTCGACTTCCCCTTCTTCTTTTTCATCTTCTAGCAGGAGTCCTTCAAGTTCTTCTATGGCCATCAATAAGAATTCAGAGGTTCCTTCTTCACTTGAGGGTTCATCTGAATCTTCAGATGTACTGTTGTCTTGTTGAGCATAGAAGGATTTTCTGCTGAACTTCTTTCCTTTCTGCCAGTTCTTTGATTTATTTTTCTCTGACTCTTGAGCCCGATTCCTTACTTTCTTGTGAGGACACTTAGCAGCATAGTGTCCAACTCTTCCACAGTTAAAGCATTTGAAAGGAATTTTACCTTTGTATTTACCTGAGCCTCTATCCAATTTCTTGACAAATTTTGCCTCTTCTTCATCCGAGCAAGAGCATATGTCTCCCTCTTCTTATTTCTTCTTTTCTGTTTTAAAGACTGCCTCCCTTGTACTTGGCTTCTTCTGTGGGAGCCTCATCTCATATGCTGTTATATTTCCAAGTAGCTGGTTCATGGTTAAGGTCTCCCAATTAGTTGTTTCTTCTATTGCAGACACCTTGGGATTAAACCTGGATGGAAGAGATCTTAGAATCTTTTGCACAATTATACTTTCTGGCATGGTTTCTCCAAGAGCTTTCATATTGTTAACAATTTTTGCAACTTTTAGGAAGAAACTGGCAATGTCTTCATCATCATTCATTTTTAAGTTTTCAAACTGGGCTCTATAAACTTGAAGTTTGGCAGTCTTTACTTTCTTGTCCCCCTCATGGATGTTCTCCAGAGTATCCCACATTTCTTTGGTAGTGTCTTTGTGCATTACTTTGATAAACTCTGCTTCACACAATCCATTCAGGATGGCATTCATGGCTTTTGCGTTAGCCACAAAATCTTGTTTTTTTTATTTCTCTGTGTCAGTTGCCTTTGGGGCATATCCTAATTCCACAGCAGCCCGGACTTCTATTCCTAGAGACATTATGTATGTCCTCATTCTGATTTTCCAGAAAGCATAATTTTCACCAGTGAAGAAAGGGGCTTTATTGGTTGAGCATCCTTCTTTACTAGCCATCTTGGGAACCTAGGATCTCCTTTTAGTTGTTAGAATTGTACAAAGGAACTCGCTCTGATACCAATTGTTGAATCTTTAATTAAACTGAGAGGGGGGGTGAATCAGTTTAATACATACATAAGCCTTTTAAAATTTTCACCAAACTTATTTACAGCTTACTATGTGAACAATCTTAAAATGTTGCAGCTAATATTAAATTAATGTGACACCATACTTATGTTGAGAGCTGAAAACAATTAAGCAGATTGAAAGAATCACATCAACACATAAGAAACACACATAGAGACAGCAGATGTAAGTGGAAACCCATAAAGGGAGAAAACCACATCTTATTATTGTTGTGATGCAAAGGCAAGCTCCAACTCCCTCTCACCATTGTTTTTCTGCAGACACCAACCTACAGGAGGCTCCTACCTCAATTCTGCAAGCTACAACTTGCAAGGGAGCACCAACTCCCTTCAATTTTCTGCAGGAACCAACCTACAGGAGGCTCCAACCTCAGTCAGCTACAACTGACAGCTATCAAGCTGCAACTTGATAGGGAAGCTCCAACTTCCTCAATTTATCAAACTGAATGTTTGTTGATTTATCTCAGATATCAGCTCTGTTCTGTAGCTTCTCTTTCTGCTCTTCTTTTCTTAATCTTCACTGCCTCACACTTCTATATTCTGCCTTCTCTAGATTTACTCTCTCTAACCTTATTTTGCATATCAAGATGATATTATTTATAAGGATTTTCTTGTGACTGTTAGCATTCCTCAATGAATTTGGAATGGACAGCCATGACTCTTCACTTTCTGCCTTTTCATTTCTTTCACTCGCTCATTCAGAAAATATAACAACATGCATTAATTTCAATATTACAGTGGGAGATTTTTTTTTCCTCCGGAGACTTGCCAATGCATCACAAAAATATAAATCAATTAAAAATATTTACATTCAAATTACAATGAGACCTCCAGCTCACTCATTTAGTCTTTTGGCTCGCTGCGCATTTGTCTTTTCTGTGACTATGCTTTATTTATTTTCAGCTCTGTTTTCTTTTCTGTCCTCTATTGTGGTGTAACTGCTGCATACATGTAACTGAGCTTTTTATACCAGCTGACTGTAAATCGGTCATTTTCTAACGCTTTTGTACTTAGCAAGTGTCTTGTTGATGTGGAACGTTCCGCAAGCGGAACATACATACACCACAATTGTTTTATGTTCACAATCACCCTCCACCTTGGGCCAAGGCCCGTGGGTGCACAGCCCACGCGGCATAATTTAATACAACCGCAAACACAACTTTAGCTCTTGGCTTAATTATAAGATGTTTTAATCATATAATCTACCCTTTTAATACAACTTAACACACTCTCGGCATAATAGAAAAAGAACTGTTTAATACATAAAATTCCCTTTCAGGCCCACCATCCAAGCTTGCATTGTCCTCCGATTGTGATTGATCGCAATCGCAACTCGAATACTCCCGATGCAATTGTTGTATTATCTGTCCGATGCGATTGACCACTCCTGCTCCGATTTCGATTGATCACTCCTGCTCCGATTGCGATTGATCACTCCTGCTCTGATTGTGATTGATCACTCCTGCTCCAATTGCGATTGATCGCAATCCCGACTCGAATCCTCTGATGCGATTGATTCTTTAACCTGGAACTCAACCATATATGAAACCTGATTTATAGACCCATCGGGTCCAGAACTTAATCGCAATCACAAGTTCCTGTATGGACGTTCCGCTCCATTTATATTCTCCGATGCGATTAGATTGTTCCGATGCGATCATGCCGGACTTCAAATACTTGTTACTCATGGTTTATAAGCCCATCGGGTCCGGGCTTCAATCGCAATCGCAAGTTTTGGTTGGATGTGATCCGCTGCCAACTTTTTCCGATGCGATTGATGAGGAGTCCCACCATATAATACTTTGTTTTATGCGCTTATATGGGCTTTGAGTCGATGCAATTAAGCCAGATTTCAAACTTATCAAGCCACTGTTTATATGCCCATCGGATCCGGGCTCTCAATTGCAATCACAATTCTTTGGTTTATACGTTCCGCTGCCCTTATAATCTCCGATGTGATTTGGTAAGGGGTCCCACCATATAATACTTTTGTTCTTTGAATCTCGCGCTACATATGTATATATATGCTTTAGTCCTTTTTATATAAGGTGCAATATAACTGCATTTGGAGTATGATCATTTACAGAATGGGGCCTTATTATGGATGCATTACATTTGCGCTTGGGTTATGATTCGAATAGAGATATATATATATATATATATATATATATATATATATGTATATATATATATATATATATATATATATATATATATATATATATATATATATATATATATATATATATATATATATATATATACTTTGCTGCTCCAATCTTTAGTGTATCTTCCAGTGGGGTAGGCGATTCTCGGAATTTATATATATATATATATATATATATATATATATATATATATATATATATATATATATATATATATATATATATATATATATATAACGCCCTACCGGGTAATTTCTAAATTAAGGTACATATAAATATATATATATATATATATATATATATATATATATATATATATATATATATATATATATATATATATATATATATATATATATATCCGCGCCCTAAGCGACCCTGGCCGCCTGTGCCCCCGCCCGCCGCCACGCTCCGCCTCCGCCATCGTCGCGGATAACCCGCCCGCCCGCCACCGCCTCGACACGCCTTCCGCCTATTATATTCGCTCTCCGCCCGCTTCCCCACCCGTCGCCCCTTTTCCCCCGTTCGCTCGTCGCCCCTTTGCCTGTCTCTGTCTTTGCTGCCTCCTTTGCCTGTCTTTGTCTTTGCTGCCTCCTTTGCCATCAATGACAACATTTCCAACACTCAATACCTAGACAAATTCTAATGTGCAGAAGGTTTTCATCCATATGTTACCCTGCACATCTCAATTTCCTCACACATCTTACCTCTTCACATATTAGTTCCATATATCCTTCACTCACACACATTGCAGTATTTCACACACCAATTCCTCTACATACATTGATTCATGTGCATGACAATTCCTTGTTTGCGACATGCCAAGAAGCCACCTCATCAAATTTACTTCATTTCTTTAAGTAAAATTGCCTTAAGTTGATTTCAAGGTTAATTAAGAGCCCATTTAAGGAAATCCAATCCTCAAGGTAAAGGAAGAATTAATGTGGTACAATTTTAATAACTCTTCAGGTTCTGGAAATTTTACTATGTGAATTAATCTCGATCTCCTCATGAAGAGAGTCACCATAAGCATTAACTTCACATTATTGTTTTGCATGGAACAAAGGGAGTGGTATGAAATATATTAATATCCTATTAATTGTACCAAAGAACAATATTTAACAGCTAAGATCAACTAAATATTTATTTATTTATCATACATTTCTAAGAACATTTAACAAATGACCCACCAAAATAAAGAAGGAAGCATCTTGTGGAGATAGAGTTAATTCACTCGCCCACATCGACAATATTTTTCATTGGTCCACAACCTACAATTTTTATTTGAATATGGACTTTGAAGAAAGGTAGAAAAAAAATATTTGGACCATAGGATTGGAGAACATTACATGTGTTCAAAAAACAATTGACTTCAGAGAAGTAGTTTACCTTTGTGCTACACATTTCGACCCACATACCAGGACTATGAATCTTGGCATAAAAAAGAGTCTAAATCCTCTAAGTCCCAATGTATTTAGGAAAATATTCAAATTTCCAAAGCCCACCAAGAAGATCAAAGTATCTAAAGCCAACTCTTTTCTTGACTCTCAGGGTGGGGGGATAAATATCATCTAGGAATTCCTGCAACACTCAACACCAATTTTGTCCAATTTTTATTTTATTGAAATTTCTATATTCACAAATGCATATAGAGATATATTTTGGTTGTTCGCTTGACTAATGAGATGGGAAACAACATCAATAGTTCCCAAGTCAGTTTTGTATGTATTATATTATTCTTTCAAGATATATTTCTTCTTTGACTAGGCAAAGGTCATCTTTATTGAGGTTTCCTTTGAATTATTGAATTTATTCAAGATTTAGAGATTTTTCATGATATCTTATATAGTAACGACTCTTATATCATTCCACATATTTCATAGACTAGCACATAAAATCAATTTGAACCTAGGTATGGAGACAGTGCAATTATTCTATCTTGTGTTATGGAAGCATAAGGCTCCATTCCATTTTTGTCAAACTCAAGATGTATTTGTTAAAAGGGTTAGTTACATGTTGTCTGGGTGAAAGCCCCAGAGAATTTTATACTAAAGCAGAAACTTTCCTATGGGGGGAGGGTAAACACTAAGAGAGGGAAGAACATACCTTGGTTAGAATTTATGGATTTTGAAGATAAAAATTTCTTATTACCCAAGATTGTGCTAGATAGATATTTTTTGTTGAAATATGCCAACAGTACCACCCATAGTTAGTTCTATTTGAAGGAAAAAATAAAAGGAATTTCATTTCTTTACCAATTACTGTTGGGGATATTATTGTAAGAAATTATTGTCATAGTATATTTTCCTAAGTCACTGAATTCTCTAAACTGAACTAAAGCATAACCTATCTATGGATTTAACCTTTAAGGTATATTTTCGAATAATCTATCTATGGTCATAAATGGAAATTTATTTACAATAATTTCTAAATAAAGCATATAAATTTGCACAGGACCACGCAAATAAAATGAAATATCCACCCATTCCACACAAGAAATCATGGAAACCAACATCAATATGGGAGGAAAAAATAAACAAAGAGGAAAAAAATATAATATTTCTCAACCAAATTCAACACCACAACCTTACTCGAGTTCCTCTTTTAGTCACAGGAAAAGAGATATTATCCAGAATAAAGGAGAGAGTAATGATAAGATCTCTAGTAGAGGAGATGGAGAGGATCCACCTACCTGAGTGACTTTAGAAAAGTCACATATTACCAGTTCATCTAAATGAAAAATTCATAGCAAGAAATGGTTCCAAATTCCAAAAGGACCTAATGATATGGAAGTTGATAGTACTAGCATACCTAATTAGGTTAAAACATGTACGGATGAAACCCATAAAATTATCAAATAAATTGCTATTAAATAGCATGTCACCTTTGAGGACCAGTTTTTGACTATACAAAATACCCAATATGAAAAGTCAACTAAGAAGTTGCAAGTTGAAAAATTTAAGGTTCAGAATAACAAGGTGAATAGCTAATGGAATTTTGAAGTTGATGTTTATCGATTTGGGCCAATAGTTCTCTTAATGTTTCTTAAAACTATAGGTGAGGCCCTTGCACAATTTTTTATTGAACAAGAAAAATAAAATTTAAAGCTTAGGAAGCAAATAAATGAGCTTGAAGAAGCTATAAAAGCTTCTCCACTACTTATGACCTTTTTGGCTATTCAAGGATTAGTGACTACAGTCACTACCCTCGACACACCCCGAAGGATTAAAAATGCACCACACCTATTGAACAATATTAAGAAGTGGTTGCAATCTCTATTCCTTGAATAGTCACCACCCCTGGCACACCCCAAAGAGTTAAGAAAGCATCACACCTACTAAATGGTGTTATATTATGTGTCACAAATAATATCAATAAGCAACTGGAAATTATCAAATAATTATGGGACATTACTTTACATCTGAGGAACTTATACTATAAGATTCATTCATTTATTGAATATCTAAAAAATGATCTTTGATGATGATCAAAAATTTGTTGATAATCAAGTATTCAATACTCTAAGTGACTTCCAAAGAACATAGCAAAACCTCCCTAATTTGAATAGAATAAGCAAATCAAATTTGGATGGCTTGCTAGAATTAAAATGTTACAATATATTATTGTTGAGTGTTCAAATATCGATGGTCATAGAAGCAACACTTTTCTTAAATTTATTAAAGTTGTCAAGGACCTTCAGGGCCTATGAATAATCAAGGATTCCATGATGATTCCCCAAGATGTATTACAAGAAAAATTGAAATTATTAAAACAACAGTGGGTGTTTCTTTTGACAACTTAACATACTTTCTTGAGGCACATATTAAAAATGGTTGGATAACTTCATTAATGACAATGAGGTCCATTTATCTATGAACAAACAACCATTAGAGGAAATTTTAGCCTAAAAGTGTCCATGAAATTTTCATGTAATTTCCATGTCATAATATGTAAACCAATAAAAATCATTTAAATTTAAAAAGAGGTACACGTAAATATTTTGGAGGGAAAGGAATAAAAAATATATATTTTTAATTGTATTTTTGGTTTATCGTTTTATTGGTTTACTCAAATTTCAATTGTAGACACTCATTGGATGCAAAATTAAATTTCGCATCCAACGAGTACCCATCATGCATACTTTTGGGAAGACTCACATTGATAAAATTGAATATACATTAAAAAAAGTGTTGGACACGTTGTTCTAATGTATCTTCAATGCTTATCAATGTGGGTCTTCTCAAAAGTTTGCATGATGGCTACTCGTTGGATGCGAAATTCAATGAGTGTTTACACTTGAAATTTAAGTAAACCTATAAGAAGATAAGCCCAAAATAAAATTAAAAAAATTATTTTTCCTCTTTTCCCTCCAAAATTCATAACTCTTATTTTATTATTTTAACTATTATTTTATTATTTTTCCTTACGAGGCCACTTTTAGGTTGAAATTTCCTCTAATGCACAATCAGATGCATAATAATCGAGGAAAAAATATTTGAACTATGTGTAATGAAAGACACCACAATTGCTCCCATGAAAGAATATATTGAATAATGGCTACAAAAATCATTAATCCTCAACAATTTCCCAAGTAGTTGGCATAACGTGTTGACCAAAAGGCTTCAAGCATTAAGAAAATTTCCAAGATACATAAGTACAATGAATGTCACTAGATCTAATACTAGAGCATTAGAGCCACTAATTTGTCCCCAAAAGTACTAACTCTATCTCTCTAATTCATATGGGAGAAGCCAAGGTTAAAAGTGCATTGTATGAGTAATGATTATCCTTTTATAACTTGAGGCATGACCTTTCACATCCTCGTGACTCTTGAATTTCCAACTCCTAATGACCTTTGGACTTCCAAATGACTTTTGGAATTATATATGACTCTTAGTATTACATGTCTTTTGGAATTCCATGGCTCTTTTGTCCATACATGACTCTTCGACTTCCACTTATTTTTATTTACAATTATTACATCATTACATCGTAACTTCCACGTCATCATATGGTGAGACATGAAAAGTCACTATCCCTGGTGATTGGGACTCATAATGACTGATGACATGGATCTTCTTTAATGGGTGACATGGTTTCCACTCGTATCTTTGTTCTGAATGGAACTTCCAATTTTTTATTTCTTTACCATCCACTGGGTATTTGATCTTATGGAGTCTTCAAGATGCTTTAATCGTCAAGCCTGTAATGTGCTATTTTTTCTCTTAATTATTCCTTTGTCTACCTTCTTTGCCTGATATTCTTCATGCATGATCACCACAATGTCCCTGGAATACCTCTAACTATAATCACTCATTAAAAGCAACCATTAGCCTGTAAATATCCTACTCTAGCATTTTTCATGTAGATTTCATTTTCATGCCTTAGCAGTGCACTCAGAAGGATCAAGGAGAGCTTCTGGGTGCAAGGGCGTAATTCGAAAGGTTGAAGGATTGAAGGGAAGTGATCTGGTGGATCAGTTTAATGCTCAAAATTAAAAGTTCTCGGATTGGCTCGAAACCAGTGCCAAATCGTAGATCTCATCTCCCTAAAACCAAGGAAACTCATTTCACTCAAATCTGACATCTTATTCTCCCGATATCACTATCTGATCGATTGGGGAAATAGTTAAAAATTTTGAGAAAAGGATTATGGGTGAAACCAACCAGAATTTTGTACTCTGACTGGCCATTTGAATGGGTTTGATTATGTAGTTCATAGACCATTCATTGACTACCACTTGTCACATTCTTATTGGTTTAGATTTGGTGTTTTTGATTAGTTGATGGAATTATGAGGTGAACCAATTAGGGAGAGCCACATGGGCCATTCAGTGGCTTCCACGTGGCCTTCTCTTGGCCATGTAAACATTTATATGAGGCCAAGCTGCCTCCATGGGTTCAAACACGGGACCTCATGCATACTAACCAAGCCCTCCATTGACCCCTCTATGTTGGTTCTTATTAACCTATGGTCATAACTCTTATTCAAAATTTCAAAGGGTACACCATGGGGGTCAGCACCGAGGTTAACCCCTAACCCTCGGTCCACCCATCCCACATGATGTGGTGGGAAACCAAGGGTATGAGGTTAACCCCGACCCCAACCTTATTACTATGTGCCTCAACTATATTGCATACACCAAAGTAATAAACCATGCCACGATGGTGGAATATATATGTTAATGCACCATAACCATAATATAACGCAAAATAAAGTCTTTTCAACCATATAACTGGTGGTCGATGTATTATATTTGAACCACAGGTTACACCATAATGCAAATTTCTTCGTGCAAGCTAGTGAAACAATTACACCAGCAGTTAATTCCAACATGTGAACAGTGAGAACGGTGGCGAAGTTTTATGTATTGGTGGATATCACCACAATAGTTAATGTTGATGGTCAGCACATGCCACAGCTAATGAAAAGGTTTAATTTTATGGGCTAGAGCGGAGGATGGCTTGGAACCTCGATGATTAAGTTCTACATTGAACACACAACACGGTCCACAACATTTATGCCACAATTATGGTTAAGAGGAGGGGAGCATAACCTTCCTTGTGTAGGGTTCTCGCAACCGTAAACCGCACAGGGCCGAAACTAAACTAAACTGCAACCCACGGTTCAAACAGAGTACTAAAATCAGTGGTTCCAACAACCCCATAATCATGGTGGAGAACCTACCAAGTGGCGCATTTTTATGTGATTTAAGGCCGACCGAGTCAATTTAAGGAGGCAACAATTTGCACCCATTGCGGTGGGAATCTCATCGACATGGGGTGAATTTGTCACTCCATGTGGCCACAAAGGGTGGAAATTGTAGAAAATATTGCAGAGAAGCGTGAATTGTATGAGAGTTAGCAAAAAAAACTGATATGGGGCATATCTTAGTTAGTTTTTTACCTTTTTTAGTGGATAAAGAGCCCAACTAGGGGTTTTTTATTGTTCTGTAGCCATTAGAGACATTGTTTTAGCATTCTGAGCACTATAACTTGACGTAAACACATATTTTTGAACATAATGAAAGATATCGAACATTGGAAGTTAGACCAGGAGATGTAGCCATGAGGGGTGAAATCCTTCATCATTTGTTGTCTTGTGTATACCGTTATGGTACTGATGTCTTCTTTATTTTTAGAATGATCACCTAGCCATTTCTAACTAGGTGGATCGAAATACACCATGTAAGACCAATTTTACCATAGAAAAATTGCTTTCACTATAGAAAATAATATGATAAACCATATTTTATTAAATTATTTATGGTTAAAACTAGAAACCTCGTGAGGAATAATTAAATAAATCATTATTTATTTGATTTTCCTCTAGATGTAATTAATTAAATCATTATTTAGTTAATATTCCTTGTCACATTTGACCCAATCATGAGAAATAATTAAATAAATCATTATTTTTTTATTTTTCTCTAGGAATAATTAAATAAATCATTATTTAGTTAATATTCCTTGTCAAATTTGATTAAATCACCCAAGAATGATTAAAAAAATCATTATTTGTTTATGATTCCTTAACCACATCCTTTAAATAATAAATAAATAATTTATTTATTTATTATTTCTAGATAAAGGTATTTAACCAATTTAAATATATTTTCCCTCCAAAAAATATAATAAAATATTCCAAGCAGTTAGATCTATATTGTGGTTAATAATATTTTATTATTTTCCATTTTCACGAATAACCCAATATTTTGTTATAAATAAGAGGGTTTTCCATCCATTCCTCACCATGATCACTATCATCATCATTATTATCTTCTTTTTGCAATCGAGCTGCCATTGGAGTTCAACACATACTTTTGGGTTTCATACATGTGAGAGAGAGAGAGAGAGAGAGAGAGAGAGAGAGATAAAACTAAAGCATAGAGGATAGCCAAAGGACTCGTCCCATTTGAGGGGGACCTGTAACCATCATATGAGTCTCCTTCACCAGGTGTAACATAGTGATAATAATATTTTCATTCTTTCAAATTTCTTTGTCCATGGTTTGGGGTTTTACACTAGTTAATCTTTTTGTTGTTTAAAATTTTATGCTACATAGATATATTATTTTGCGGGTTTCTTCTAAATTTATGTTGCATATATGAAGAATTAGATGGCCATATATATTGTTAGGGCCATCAGTCACTCTTGGCTTAAGTAAAGTCTTTTTGGTATACCTTCCAAAATATTTTATGCTAACAAATGGCAACTCCACTAGTGTGATTCAGATTCCTAGATGACTAATAGCTTCAACAATTAGGGTTTTTCATTAGCTATGTTTTAGTCTCTTGATGTCTATTTCCAACTTTTGTGCCCTTATTTAGTTAAAATTCCAAGTTCTGATAATTTTTTGGTGTTTTCTGCAGGTCACGGGTACCAGCAGAACAGGAGACAAAAAATATGTCTGAGACCTGCCACGCAAGAATTGTGGAAGGAAAATAGTAATTTTCAGCCCAAAACCTGCGATTTCACCTCCAAATTGCACTTTCTGCCTCAAAAATTGTGCTATCCTCTAGTTTCAAGTTAGAAAGTGCGATTCAAAATTTTTCCAAGATTTTTTTCTGAAAGTTTCAGGGTTTGTTGAGAGCACTGTTTTGGGTTTTTTTACCAGTATTTATGCCTGTCTCGGGCCTGGATATGCTCAGATTGTCTCTTTGAAGTAGAAATAATCCCCATATGGTTTCAGTACACTTACACCTTTTTAGGAATAATTCAGCTAAGTAGGTAGTCTAAGATTTTCAGTTCTTTCAACCATTGTTTCAGGGTCCGATCCATTATTTTTTAAAACATTCAAGATAGGTTGTTTTAGCATCCAAAACTCCCTCTTGAGTTTTTTTGGCCTTCCCTCTTAGGGTTCCATTATTTTCCCTAAGTTCTAAAGCTTTTTTCCCCTCTCTTGCACCTTTTTTCCCCTCTGGTTTTCTGTTGTTTTCTGCAACATTTTCACTAGTATAGAGTCATTAGATCCCAGTCCCATAGACAATAGATCTTGTGACCTTTTTATTTTGTTTTAAGTGTCTTGTTTGCCTCTCTTATTCTTGTTATTTGAAATCCTTGTTTGGGTGGGGTTTATGCTTGATTTACTGTTTATTTTACTACCATTATTTCAGTTTTATTTAGAATTTTCAGCATTTTATTTTAGCAGCCTTTTGGAATCATCCTAAAACATGCTTAATTAACTCATCCACAATACACACTTATCTTCACACACTCACACCTAAAGAAAATGAGAGCTTGTTTCAAGCCACCAAGTCAAGACTTAAACATGCCACTTAATAAATATAACTCACATAGATTAAGCCCACTTGGGCACCAGGGCCAAAACAATATTTGTAGTTAGGCGTAAGATCGTTGGGATAGGCTTCCAATAACACCCATCGATCGCATACATTGAGACATAGAATGTTGAGTTAATAGGGAGCTTAAAATCCTTCACCATCCCATGGTCAAAGCTAGAGTGCGTCAAATACCTGTTTCAGAGGGGGTTAGGCTAGGACATCATGCGAGCCGTTCTCCTCAGGGCTAGGGTGGGACGAAGGTAACCTTAGTGTCCTATCTTAGGAAAACTCCTTATATGACTCGCTGTGGGAAGAAATTGGTTCTCTACCCTACCTTTCTCTGGGTGACTGTCCATTGCAGGGATGAGATCTTGTGAGCACATAGTTCTTTGAAAGGCCATTTAAAACAATAGATCTTACGCTTCTTTGAGGATTTATATAACCTTTAGGCTAGAGGTCCTTTTTCTTTTGATAGGACATGCTTTCTTGCATTATAATTTCTCATAAAATAATTATTTTACACTTGGCACCACTGCACTAGGTGTTTGCTTGTTGTTTGTTACTCTTCTATCCATATCATTCTTTAGCATTCTGTGTCATATGTGTCTTGATATCATTGCACCCCCTAAGCCTTTTTTGCAGATAATATGAGGTATCCATCCTCAGTTTCTGTTACAGCATATTAATCTACCCCATCGAGTTCGAGTTAATCCTCCTAGTCCTCCATCGAGTCCCTCTTCCGACTCTGCTTCTACTGATTCATCGAGTTATTCCTCTGATTCTACATCTTCTCAACCTTGTACCGCCACCATGTCAGGCACCAATGTAGGTGTAGGAAGCCAAGGTGGTAACCTGGGTCCCAACTTGGGTAATACCACTAGAAGAATCGCTACAACTGTGGTCATTGCCACCCCATTTTTTCCCTTTATGGTTGGTCTAAGTCTCCCAGATTTTAACTAGTTAATCAACGATCCCATTCTCCATGATGCTGGTTGGCCAACTATGCCAACCAAACTTAATTCTAACATCCCTAAGTTTGAGGGGAACACTGGAAAGGACCCCACCAATCACGTTCGCTCCTTTCACATATGGTGTCCATCCAACTCCATTACCGATGACTCCATATGCCTTCAATTGTTCCAACACACACTGAATGGAGATGTTGTGAAGTGGTATATCGGCTAGTCCTCTACCTCTCATTCCACTTTTGTGACTCTTGTTAAATCATTTCTGTCATATTTCGAGTTACCCTTCCGTTACGATACTGGTAATGAGTTTTTGACCGCATTCTGTTAAACTTCTTCCACCCGCATTTCTAACCATGTACAATAATAGCGTAGAAGAAGGAGAATGTGTAGAGATCCTACATTCGATGACCATGTCTATATGGATTGATTTCTTAGAACGCTCTAATCTCCAATAGGAAAATATGTTGCATCTCAATTTCCTCATTCCGAGGAAGAAGCTCTCCAAATAGCCTTAAAATATGACTTTATTTGTGCCCAATCTGGTTATGTTTAAACCATTTTAACAGACCTCTTTAGACCTAATGGTGCCACTGCACCGAGGGCATCTCATGCCACCAACTGTATTGTTGGATCATTTTCAAACCCATCACCATATGCTCCTCCTAAGACGAGTTATGGTCACCCTATGGGGGGGACCAATTCCTCTAACACTTATCCCCTCATCTAGGAAACTTGTATCCTAGTCAAAGCACTTCTTATGCATTTTCCCAACCACATCAATAAATTCTAGGGCCAGTTGTTGCTCGACCATTTTACCAGAATTTTTTCCCATCTCCTTATTATCCCGATGCACAGCCAAGCACTCCATCCCCTCAGGCATCGCCGCCTCAACCTCCCATGCCTTCTCAACCTATGCCACAAAAACCACCTCCTCCTCAAGATCAAGTGTATGCACAACATAGCGTGAAAAATCCCCCCAATTCGAAGAAATAATAATGGGAAAGGCAACTAGAACCAAAAAATGCAGGGTAACCAGGGTCACCTAGGTACTCAACTGAATGCACCCCAGGGGATCCAGCCAAATACCACAACCCAACACCATTGCAATTAGTCCAAGAAGAATGTGGCTATTTGTACAAATAAGCCTTGTGCATGTTATTTTGTATATGGACATTACACACATGATTTTCCCCTTTTAACCTAGAGGCCTCAAATGAGGGATGCCCAAGCAGCTTCTAGAGGACTGCAACCCATGTTGTCCCTTCCTCGGACCACTACTCCACCTGAACCAATTCTTCTCACTAATCCTTTCCCTCAGTAAGGATACCTTGCGAGTCGCTTCCCAACCTCCACAAGGTCAGGCCACCCCTCCACCTCAACAGTCTAGTCACCCTGATTACCATATTCTCATGATGAACTTTGATGACGTACATATCTCCCAATTCAACCTCTAGACCTAGTCGCGCCAATATGACGAGAAACCTGCTACGTCTGCAATCGAGTCCCAAACCAAAGTGTCCAATGAGTTTATTCCGACACCAAATGTTCCCTTACAGATTCTCAGCCTAAGGCATAGGTCATACCAAATATTCCCAAAGGGCCATTACACCGTAATGTTGCTTCATCCAAATCTTCCCATACATACATCATAGTATATGACCGTGTGTAGTCTCCTACCGCCATGTCAACACTGGAAGTTATCCAGATGTGCCCATCCCAAAGGAAAGCTCTACTATATTCTTTGGGCATTGTGGACCCTTAAAATGATCGCTTGATATTATTTGATGTTGACAAGTCAGAACATCATCATCTCCCCTCATCAATTGCTTTCCAAATACCATTTGCCATTAGAAACACCATTGTCTAGCGGTGCATTATATAAAGGCACCTCCACATGCGTGATGGCAGCCATTGTTTGGAAACAACTTGGGTCACCTGATTTTTCCCTATCCACTATCACTTTACGTGCTTGGGATGATCACCCTTCATAGCCCCTTGGCATGTATCACAATTTTCCTATCACAGTTGTTGGCAAGACTGTTTGCATTGACATAGAAGTCATTGATGCCCCCTTAGGTTACAATATTATTTTGGGTCATAGTCATACCTATGTGATGTGTTGGATTGGGGTCCCCCAGGGAACATTTTTTAATAATTTTTTGTATAATTTTTGCGTATGTGCGCTAAATTGGTTGTAAGGGTAAACTATGGGCCTAAAACCATGGTTTGAGATCATAGAATCTATGCACTAAGATGATATAAATAGATAGATCGAGTCTAAGTATGAATCACGATGTTTTGGATCTAAGTATGCTTATGTGTCTGTGATACATTTTTGTAAGTTTTGGTTTTTGGGTAGAAAGGATCCTACTAGTTGTGTGTGCTGAGACCTAGTCCTAGCTATGTGCGGACTCTGATGGCTATGTGCGCGGAAGGGTAATTGTAAGGGGAAAGTCTGTTTGTACTGAATTGTTGGAATCTAATACAAAGACTGGTTTTGGCGAAGCACTGTGTTATCTGTTTACTGTTACTGTTTTGAGATCATTTTAATTTTGTTATGATTAATTATAGTTGTGTGAGTAACTCTATCTTTATGTCTGAGAATATGTTGATGGTTGATAAATATGCTTAAGTTATTGTGCATTGCTCAGATCTCTTTTTGCCTTATATATATATATATATATATATATATATATATATATATATATATATATATATATATATATGAGATGAATTCGATCTAGGATTCATATGTTTTATGAACTATCTGTGTTCGTGACAATTCGATCTAATAAGTATTGTTCTGTAATTGGGCACATTTGTTTCCAATTTGCAACGCATTATGTTATAATCGTATTTAGGGCCACCACATTCATTTCTTCCTCAAGGTACAGAAATTTGGTTCCAGCACCCCCCCATACTACTTTGGGTGATACCTTGATCTATGCAAGCAGGTCATTGCCGAAAGGGCTAGTAGTTGAAGGGTTTATTGGTTGTGCGATAAAATATGAACCTAGGTCAGGACCCCTCAAGCCAACAAATGGTTTTGTTTTTGGTACTGAGATCATTTTGAGGGATATTTAATGTTGTGGCACCCTATGTAGAATGAATTGTAAAATTGGTTGGATAGAAATATCCTTGAATTCACAATCCAAGAGAATCGAAGTTCTAATATATTTTCTGAAAAGTGGGTTCAGAAGTATATCTATACAAAAGTTCACGAGATATTCTTTTTTTCCTTTGTAACTGAGTTGCATGAGTGGTTTTTGCGATTGATTGAATTCAATACCTTCGCGAAGGATGATGCAGTAACTAAGTGGACTCCTGAATTAATACAACAATTAGAAAAGACAGACAATAAGATCACATGTGCAATATTTCATTGGATCGATCATATTTTTGGAGGATTTGTGACTGAATTTTGTATTGATCAATTTGTGTCATACTCTGAAGTAGAAAGAATTTTTTTCAATGGTCCTAGAGGTAAGTTCATGCGCTTTTTGAAGTTATTACTGAAGATGTTATTATGTGAACAAGGCTCTTTATGCCAACATGCTGCGTGAATGTCCTGAATAGGCCCAACTACGCACAGTGGAAGACTTTACCATGAGGACCCAGAAAAAGGATTTATTTATAACCCTCTCAAGCGTAGATCTGATAGTGATGGTGAACCAGAAACTAGTAGCTCTAGTGAATCTATGCACTCTGAAGAAGAGGAAGTATCCCGAGAAGAAGTTTCATCAAATAAGAATGATAAAATAGCCTTGAACATCTTTCAGATCCCATCCACTCCAGTTCCACATTCATCTCACAAAGTGTCCACTCCACCACGCACTCCACTTCCACTTCCACCTCCACCTCCCCCGGGGCGCAGATATGGTTGCGTCTATGAAGCTACCTACTTTCATAGGTATTGGGAATGAAGATACTTAGCACTTTTGGTTTGTGAACAATTCAAGAAGCCTAAATCATATGCATAGTTGGTTACAAAAATGAAAGAGATTCACCATGAGTTAAATGAATCTGTGTGGGAGGTAGATCAGAGGCTGAAGCGCACTATCATAGATGGTGGATTCACTATCGATGATACCCAACAAAAGGAGTGGTTTATTGCTATGCTACTCCCACATATGTGCCAGCCCTTGGGTCAACATAAGGTTTCCACTCAAGTTGAGGCTATGGAGATTGCGATGAAATTAGAAGCTATGTTAACAACTATTGCGCTTGGAACTCAACAGATTCATAATCAGTTAGAAGCAATGCATTTAGAGATTCAGAATCTGCGCAAATATAAGGGCAAGGAGGTATGCATAGAGGTTTGGTGCATAAAATGTAAATATGTTGGCCACCATAAGGATCAATGTCTCATATTCAATAATTACCTAAATGTTGGAGGACCGATCCCACTGAAGAGTGCAGCTCGGCCAATTTGGTGCACAATATGTCAAGTTGCAGGTTTGCATGAAACAGATTTCTGTCCAAGGGTCAGAAAATATCAACCTAAGTTGAAGTAGTGGTTTTGTAGATTTTATTCATCACTGGGACATGATGAGAAACACTGTCAAAATTATGATCTGATGTTGAAAAAAACTGAAATATATAGAATGCAGGCCGAACCTACCTCGCTAGCATCCACGTCTAGGTGCAGTGGATTTCAGAATAGAGGAGGTGGATCAGCGATTCAAGGAAGGGGGTAGGTTATTTGCTACAACTGTGGAGATGTTGGTCACTATGTGTGCGACTGTCCAAATATGACATGACAATCATGCAGGTATTGTAGAAATTTTTACCATGTCATAGAATGTTGTCATGTTTTTATTGCTAAGATGCAGGAGAAAAAGACACAGATGCCGACGCAGAATCTTTGTAATTTTCTGAATTAGGAAAAACAGGAATATAGAACATAAAAATAGAAAATGCAGTAAACATAAATACATAAAATACATGAACATATCAACTAATCCATTTTATTATATGTAATAGCATAAATGGAGTACAAGAGCTTGAGAAAGAGACACTCAAGCTAGGAAAAACAAGCCTGAAATTACCTTAAACATCAAGACATGAAATGTTGTTGTTGCACCAAATTCTGGGAGGCTATGACTACGTAATCCTACTGGAATATACTACTACTAGAAGCTAGGAATGCATAGATATTCTGATTGGGTGCTCAAAAAATTTCGGGATCAGAGATCTGGGCTTTCTAGCACAATTCCAAGATAACCCAGAAACAATTTCTGAAAATGACAGTGATGAAAAATGCAGCCCTAGGGCTGAATTATGTAGTGCAACTGGGATACTATTAGAAGGTGGCTGATTTGATGAGAAAATAGTTGATACTCCTCCCCACTGACTTTTTGGATGAAGGGTTGCCCCCCTCACTGGATGATAAGCTCAAAAATTCATGTTATTAACCCTACATTGAATCTTCCTACCTAGATTGTGCAATTCCTGAAGGAGATTGCGCTGCTAATAGGGGATGAATATTGGCCTACTTCCAAATAATGAAATGCAGCTCAAGAAACTCTCTTGAGTGGGAACTCAAAGTTCCCCAAGGATGAGGGTGGGATTTCCACTCGAAAGCACCCTTATGATAAACAGCACAGAAGACTCTGCTAAACAGCTGAAGCGTGCAAAAAGTCATAAAATACAATACATAAACAATATTCAGAATGCTCTCTATGGATGCCATCCCCTTCCTTATATGCTTTGTGAGCCTTCTCCCCCTTGGCCCCATTCAATCATGATGCTAATCTCATGGAGACTCTCCTCCATTATGACTATGTTGTCCTCTACTACCTCCATGAATGCGGTGTTGATTTGGTCAAATTGACCCCACCCACATGCATTGACCAACATTCACACCAAGGAGTGATTTATTCATCTTGATCCTATCTAGATTTACTAATCCACATTCACATTAGAATTGGTTTTATTCCTACTAAACATATTTATGGGTCGCTCTACCATCTTATTCATCTATCTTATTGACAAAAACAAAAGTTAATATTCTATAGATAAAATCTAATTAGGAATATTACAGTCCTCCCCTCCCAAATGTTTCTTGTCCTCAAGAAACTATAAGGATGGATGCTGCAAAATCTTCTCTCCTTCCCAAGTATCATCCTCATCCAAAGATTCCTCCATCAAACCAGATATTCTTTAATCACCCTTTTCCTTAGCTGCCTCTCCTAAGTATCCAAAATAGCTTTCGGTTTTAAAACCAGATGGCCCTCATCATCAATAGTTGGGAGATCCATAGTGGCAACTACATTTTTTCCAATGGATTTCCTGAGGCATGAGACATGAAAAACGTTGTGGATATTACTACCAATGGGGAGCTCCAACTCATATGCTACTTCCCCAACACGACGAATCACCTTGTATGGCCCATAGAAATGGGGCTTAAGATTCTTATCCCCCTTCTCCTTCAGCATAGATTGCTTGTAAGGTTGAAGATGGAGATACACCAAATCATCCACCTCAAACTGTCTCTCCACCCGACCATGATCTGCATAGAAATTCTGCTAATTTTGGGTTGTAGCAATGTTGTCCTTAAGACCACGAAGTGTATCTTGACTATATTGGATCCACTCTTTGGCTCTATGAGCCTTGCTTGCTCCAAAAATCACATCAATAAATGATAAAGCATCATAACCATATAGAGCCCAAAATGGGTACATACCAATCAACATATGAAATTTCATATGGTAGTAATAACTAGTGCTCAGTGTCAACTCGGTACCCACCAAATGGAAAAGCTCCAACCAAAAGCCACCCATTAAGTTTCTATCTCTATCACTGACTATGGTCATAGGAAGACCATGAAGTCTAAAAACATATCTAAAGAAGAGCTCGGCCACTTGTGAAGCAGTGTACCATGAAAAAATAGCAAAGAAATTTGGATACTTTTTTAGTCGGTCAACGGCCACAAAGATACAATCCTTGCATTTTACTACTAGCAAACCAGTAATGAAATCCATAAAAATGCTCTCCCATTTCCCCTTTGGGATAGGAAGTGGTTGTAACAACCCTGCAGGATGGTTTTTCTCTCCTCTATTCTGATGTCAAACTACGCACTCCTTGATGTGTTGCAGCACAACCTCCTTGAGACCCTTCCATGAGAATATCTCCCTAATGGCTCGATATGTCTTTGTAAAACCTTGGTGGCCTCAAAGTGGTGAATCATGTGCGGCATGCAAAATTTTCTCCTTGAGCCTAGAATCTCTAGTCAAGAAGATCTAGTCCTGGTAGTATATGATCTCATCCATCACTCTATACCTCTCATCGTTCACTTTCCCATCTAGTGTCTCACATGGGAAGCGGTCTTTAGAATAATCCACCAACAGCTGGGGCTTCTATTCTGTGTCCACACTCATTAATTATAACGTTGTTGGTCTCCATGATAAGGCATCTGCTACCACATTTCTCTTCCCTTTTACATATTCAATGTCAAAGTCATATGCCTGGATTTTGCTAACCCATTTTTTCTTCCTCTCTTGCAGCTGCTTCTGCTCAAGAAAATACCTAATACTTTTGTGATCAGTCTTCACTCAGAATCAGTTGCCCACCAAATACTGCCTGAATTTGGCCAATGCATGCATAATGGCCAACATTTCCTTATCATTTATGGGATAGAGCCTCTCATGAGGCAGCAACTTCCAACTCTTAAAAGCTATGGGTTGGCCCCTCTGCATCAAGGCTGCTCCAATGCCCTCCCATGAAGAATCACATTCCATCACAAAGGGATGTGTGAAATATGGCAATACCAACACTGGGCCCTCTGCGCAGTATTTTTCCATATGAATGCTCCCTTTTTGTTCATATATGTGAGTGGTGCTGCTAGTTGGGAGAAACCTTTGAAAAAAATTTGGTAGTAGGTGTATATGCCTACAAACCCCTGAATTTCTATTACATGCCTTGGCTTTGGCCAATCCTGAATAGCACGGATCTTATCCTCATGTACCCTCACTCCATCCACTCTAATGATGTGGCTCAAATAAAGCATCTCTGTGAGCCCAAACTCACATTTGGAGAGCTTAGCAAAGAATTTCTTCTCCTCTAGAATGTGTAGTACTATCTCAATATGTTGCAGATGCTCCTCCCATGTGTGGTTGTAGATAAGAATTTCATCCAAAAAAACCAACACAAATTTCCTCAACTGACCATAGAAGATGTGGTTCATACAAGACTGAAAAGTAGTCGAAGCATTGGTCAAACCAAAGGGCATCACCAAGAACTCAAAGTTCCCATAATGACATCTGAATGTAGTCTTGTGGATATCATGATCCTTTATTTTGATCTGATGGTACCCTGACCTCAAATCAATATTTGAAAAAAACTTCGATCCCCTCAGCTCATCCATCAACTCATCGATCTTGGGAATCATGTACTTCTTCTTCATTGTCTTCTTATGCAAGACTCTATAGTCAATGCACATCCTCAATGTACCATCCTTATTCTTCACCAAGACCACAGAAGAGGCGAAAGGACTGGTGCTGGGTTGAATATGTCTTAAATCCAAGAGCTCCTGCATAAATCTTTCAATCTCATCCCTGTAGGATTTGGGGTACCTATAGGGTGTGGTGATCACTGCTTGGATCCCTTGCTCCAACTCAATATTATGTTCAAACCCCCGGTTTGGTAGTCTTCTCGGTGGTATGTCCCCAAATACTGTAGAATAGCGGTCTAGAATAAACTGCATATCTAGGTGGACTGGTGCACCCTTGCCTCCTACCTCTGACATATGCAGTTCTACTGCCAATTCTATGTCTCCTCTGTGAAAATCAGCCTCCATCCTATGTGTTGAGACTACCTGAGGTGGATAGGTGTGCATGCCTTTGATCGTTTGGCGCTTACCACTCTTCTTATCTTTCCATTCCATCCCCAAGGTCTCCCAATCCGTTGTGACCTTTCCCAGTGTGATCAACCATTATACACCCAATATCACATTGGTGTCAGGAATATCGAACACAAAGAAGTGATCTATCAATGTTTAAGTCCCCAAAGTGACAGTCAATGTTGGAACATACTTCACACACTGCATGGTTCTAGATCCCGGAACCAAAACTGAGAATCCTTCAAAATCATCTGTGGGAATTCCTCTCCTTTGCACTAGTTAAGTATCAATAAAATTGTGGGTAGCCCCAATGTCAATCAATACCAACACCCGCTGCCCCTAAAAAGTTCCTCGGACTCTTAATGTTAGATACTTGGGAACTCCCCGCAAAGCTGCAAGGGATCCTCTAATTGGAGAAAATGATCCCTTCCCACCTCCTAGTGGTGGTGGATGTTCTCCTGGTGCTATAGTGCTAGTATCTCCTTCCAACTCTTCTTCTTATTCCTCCTCACTATCAGAGAATACTTCAATATAATGTGCCTTCTCGATAACACATTGATTCCTTGGTGCCCATGGTTCTTGGCAAGTGAAGCAAAGCTTCCTCCTCAAATCTCTCCGGACATCATCACTAATAGGTCCTTTGAATTATTTCCCCTTTGGGGGATGAACCTTCACATATTTCCCCTTTTACTGAAAGGAGGGTCTTTACTGGAATGGAACTCTTGGCCTTGGTAAAGCATATTGTAAGTCCCTAGCCCTCTCAATGGCATCTTGGAGCGTATTTGGTCTAGTGGACTTCACCAACCCATGAAAAGCTCTGCTAGCCCATGAATGAACATGTATACTCTTTTAGTTGTAGACAGATCTGGCACCATGATTGAAAGCTTCAGGAATTCAAAGGTATAGGTCTTCGGATTTCCTGACTAGTTGAGCTTAGCTAGCTCAACAAATTGTGCCTCTAGATCTCTTCGGTCAAATATTTCCACCAACCTCTGGGTGAATTCTGCATATGCAGTCACACCTGCATGCCCCAATGTAGATAGACCGTGAAACCACCATTCATGTGCTTCACCTTCAAGGTGCAGTGCTTCTATCTCAATAGCTTCAATCTATGATACTTGGTTCAGGTGGACATAGATGTCTAATTTTTCCACCCAAACCTTAGTTGTGCACTTGGATGAACCATCAAAAGCAGACAGAAAGAATCCACCCATAGTACGTTGCAGATCATTGTTCTACATGTACCCTCCACTTATATTTTTATTACAGGGTCTCCTATTATCCTTCATCTGATAGAACTCTTGGAAGTTCAGATGCTCTTTGAACCTTTGAGATTGAGATTCATATTCCAGAAAGTAGTCACCTAGAGCCTCATGCTCTTGGGGTACTCCAGCCCCATTTCCCCCTACTAGGAATGTAGGCATGGTGGAGCATTGTGAAACTTGCTGCACTGTCGATTTCTCACTCCAATGATGTGAAGTTCTAGAAAATTCTCCATATTTTAACCCTCTTAGGGTTTCCTTTTGTCTTCCACCCTCATCTCCTTGATTTCTTTGGCAATATCCTACATAGTTTGGAGGAGAAGCTTTGGAAACTCTTTATCATCCATTTCTCTTGATATTGGAGACTTGCCTTTGTCTTCTTCGTTATTTGTATAATCAAACTTTCGGCCTCTATTAATATATCACTTCTCTCGGTCTGTAAGAGGTTCTTCTTCTTCATATGTCATAGATGTAGTGCCCCACAGGTCGAGCCAAGTTCATGCTCTGATACCACTATAATATTTCACATTAGGAAAAAAAAAGGAATATATAACATAAAATTGGAAAATGTAGTAAACATCAATACATCAAATACATCAACAGATCATCTGAGCCATTTTATTATATGAAATAGAATAAATGGAGTACAAGAGCTTGAGAAATAGACACTCAAGATAGGCAAAACAATCCTGAAATGACCCTAAACATCAAAACATGAAATGTTGTTGCTACAGCAAATGTTGGGAGGCTATGATTGCACAATCCTGCTAGAATATATTGCTGCTGGAAACTAGGAATGTGTATATCTGTTGATTGGGTTCTCAAAAAATGTCGGGATCAAAGATCTGGGCTTTTTAGCACAATTCCAAGATAACCCAGAAAGGGTTTTCGGAAATGAAAATGATGAAAAATGCAGCCCTATGGATGAATTACACACTACAACTAGGAGACTGCTAGGAGGTGGTTGATCTAATGAGAAAATATTTGATACTCATCCCCACTGACTTTCTAGATGAAGGGGTACTCCCCTCACTGGATGATAAGCTCAAAAACTTGGGTTATTAACCCTCCACTAAATCTGCCCTCCTCGATTGCGCAATTCTGGAAGGAAATTGCGTTGCTGATAGGGGATGAATATTGGCTTGATGTCGAATGATGAAATGTAGCTCAATAACCTCTCCTGAGTGGGCACTCAAAGTCCCTCGAGGATGAGGGTGGGATTTCTGCTCAAAAACACCCTTGTGCTTCAACAACATAGCAGACTCTGCTAAACAGCTGAAGTGTGCAGAAAGTCATAAAATAAAATACATAAACAATATTAAAAATGCTCTATATGGCTTCCATCCCCTTCCTTATATTCTTTTTGCACCTACTCCCCCTTGGCCCCACTCAATAGTGATGGTACTCTCATGGAGACTCTCCTCCATTATGGTTGTGTTGTCCTCCACTACCTCCATGACTGCACTTTTGATTTGGTCAAATTGACCCCATCCACATGCATTAACCCACATTCAAACCAAGGAGTGATTTATTCATCTTGATCCTATCTAGATGCACTGATCCACATTCACATTAGAATTGGTTTTATTCCTGCTAAAGAGATTTATGGGTCCCTCTACCCTCTTATTCATCTATCTTATTGAAAAAAACAAAATTTAATATTCTAACTAGCTAAAAGCTAATTAGGAATATTATAGTCCTCCCCTCCTAAATTTTGCTTGTCCTCAATCAATTGCAAGGTGGATGCTACAAAATATTCTCTCCTTCCAAAGTAGCATCCTCATCTGGTAGATTCCTCCATCAAACCAGATATTCTTTAATCACCCTGTTCCTTAGTTGCCTCTCCTGTGTATCCAAAATAGCTTCCGGTTGTAAAACCAGATGGCCCTCATCATCAATAGGTGGGAGATCCATAGTGGCAACTAAATGTTGTCCAATGGCCTTCTTGAGGCACGAGACATGAAAAATGTCGTGGATCTTACTCCCAATGGGGAGCTCCAACACATATGATACTTCCCCAACATGATGGATCACACTATATGGCCCATAGAAACTACGCTTAAGCTTCTCATCCCCTTTCTCCTTTAGCGTAGATTTCTTGTAAGGTTGAAGATAGAGATAGACCAAATCATCCACCTCAAACAATCTCTCCAACCAACCACGATCTTCATAGAACTTCTGTTGATTTTGGGTTGTAGCAATGTTTTCCTTAAGAGTACGGAGTATATCCTGACTCTCTTGGATCCACTCTTTGGCTCTAGGAGCCTTGTTTGCTCCAAACATCACATCAAAAAATGATAAAGCATCATAACCATATAGAGCCCGAAATGGAGACATACCAATCGACATATGAAATTTCGTATTGTAGCAATATTCTCCCAAGTGGATCTAGCGCAGCCATGCTCTCTGTTTCCTCGAAACATAGCTTTGCAAGTAGCCTTGTAGCCACTTGTTTACTATCTTTGTTTTCCCATCTACCTAGGGGTGATAACTGGTACTCTGTGTCAGGTCAGTACCCACCAAATGGAAAAGCTCCTGCCAAAAGCCACCCATGAAGTAGTTATCTCTATCACTGACTATGGTCTTAGGAAGACCATGAAGTCTGAAAACATCTCTAAAGAAAATCTCAACCACTTATGAAGTAGTGTACCATGAATAAATGGAAAAGAAATGTGAATACTTTGTTAGTCGATAAATTACCACAAATATACAATCCCTACCTTGTGCTGCTGGAAAACCGGTAATGAAATCCATATAAATTCTCTCCCATTTCCCCTTCGGGATAGGAAGTGGTGGTAAAAACCCTGCAGGATGGTTTTTCTCTACTTTATTCTGCTGGAAAACTACGCACTCTTTGATGTGGTGGAGCACCTCCTCCTTGATACCCTTCCATGAGAATCTCCCTAATGGCCCGATATGTCTTTGTAAAACCTTGGTGGCTTGAGAGTTGTGAATCATGTGTTGCATGAAAAATTTTCTCCTTGAGCTTAGAATCTCTAGTCAAGAAGATCCGGTCCTGGTAGTATATGAACTCATACATCACTCTATACCTCTCATTAGTCACTTGCCCATCTAGTATCTCACATGTGAAGTGGTCTTTGGAATACTGCACCAACAATTGGGCTTTCCAATCTATGTCCACACTCATTAATGACAATGCTATTGGTCTCCATGATAAGGCATCTGCTACCAAATTACTCTTCCATTTGACATATTCAATGTCAAAGTCATGTGCCTGGATTTTTCTAACCCATTTTTGCTACCTCTCTTGTAGCTACTTCTTCTCAAGAAAATATCCAAGACTGTTGCAATCAGTCTTCACTCGGAATCTATTGCGCACCCTATTGCCTATGAAAGTAAAAAACTCTAAAGCGCATAACAGAATTAATCAACCACATAAAGAGAAGGATTAGAGATGGTATATTGGTTGTACAAATTCCACCACTACCTATTAGGAGGACATTTAAATATGTTTACAAATCACTCTACTTTAAAGTACCTGGTCAATAAGCCTATGTTGGGGGGGGGGGGGGAATTTGCAGTTGGTTGTTATTATTCCAGGAGTATGACTTTGAGATCATTGTGAAACCAGGAAGATTGATTGTTGGGCTAGACTATCTATCGTGCATTGAGACTGGTGAAAAACCTACAAAATTGGAGGATGGATTACTAGATGGGCAGTTTTTTTTATCAAAGTAATTGATGATCACTTCCATGATATTATTCAGTTCGTGACTACTGGACGTGCACCTGAAGAATATATGGTACAACAAAAGAAATAGCTTGTGGCATGTGCAATAGACTTCACTATTATTGTTGGCCAGTTATACAATATGGGTGCAAATGAAGTTTTGTGATGATATGTTTTGGAGTATGAGCGGCATGCAATCTTAGATGAATCTCATGGAGGGGTTTTCAGTGGTCACTATGCAAGGAAGGAAACTACGCAAAATATTTTGTGAGCTAGGTTATGGTGGCCCACAATTCATAATGATGCCTATGTGCATTGTCGCGCATGCAATGTATGCCTAAGGATCAAAAAGCCATTGCACGAAGATGAAATGCCCCTGCATCCACAGATGGCATTGCAAGCATTTGAGAAATGGGCCATAGAATTTTTTGGACCTATTAACCATCCAGGAAAGAAGAGTGGCGTGCATTACATAATCATTGCAATGGACTATGTAACCAGATGGGCTGAAGCTAAACCTGTGAAGGATTGTACTACAGATACAACTGCGCAGTTCATCTTTGAGAATATTATGACTCACTTTGGATGTCCTAAAATTCTAATAAGTGATCAAGCTATGCATTTCTTGAGTGAGACCATTAAATCATTGGCATACGAATTCCGGATTCATCATAAGAAGTGCACCCCATATCACCCATAGGCGAATGGTGTGGTGGAAGCATTCAACAAGATATTGGATACTTTGCTTCCCAATGTGTGTAATGCTAACCGGAATGATTGGGATCAACACGTACCTACAGTCCTCTGGGCATATCAGGCCACATGTAAAAAGTTGACTGGAAGGAAACTGTTCAGGATGGTATATGGGAAAGAAGTTGTGTTACCGATGGAGTACATTTTTCCCACTATGTGCATTGCATCATTCACAAATATGGCAGAAGCAGATGTTATGGAGGAGCGATTGTCATAGTTGGTCGCACTTGAAGAAGAAAGCTTCATTGCCAAATATCACCAACAAGTTCAGAAGGCGCGTGAAAAGGCATGGCATGATAGGCACATCAGGAAAAAGGTGTTTAAGGAATATGATTTGGTATTTTTGTATGACAACAAGTTTGTGAGCCACCTAGGGAAGTTGAAAACACATTGGCTAGGGCCATATATTGTTAAGGAGATCACTGATGGAGGTGCAGTGCACCTAGCCACATTGAGTGGAGAATATCTTCTCGGGTATGTAAATGGAAGTCGATTGAAGCCATATAGGGATGAACCTCTCCTTGCATGCACCAAATGACTATATGGCCTACATATTGGATCTGCGCAGACGCGACGGTAGATTCACAGAAAGGTGTGGCTTGTGCGAAGTAGCTGCATGACAAGGTTGACTTGGTCGTGTTAGACCCCTGTAATTCACAGTATCACAAGGTGACTGATTATTTCTCAGATCTTTCACATTGGAAATAATATTCCATGATGGTCATTTATTTCCAGAAAAGGAAAAGAAATCCCGACCGTTAAGGAATTGAAAGGAATCAATCTTCCCTTTTAGTTCAGTTGAAAGAGGAAAGTGTTGTTGATAAGGTGTAATGGTGAGAAAACTTCATTTATTCCCTCTTTCATTTCATTTACCCTCTTTTACCCTTCATTTTTTCCATTTTATAAACTCCAACACTTTATTTCTTTCAAAACCTCTTTTTAACTATTAAAATTCAAGTTTAATGGTTAAAAACGCAGCTCCACTCACCCACTGACAGTCGTATCATATATCCCTTAAAACTTACCACTTATGTCATTTACTGCAACTCTGCCCCCCACATTAGGTTTTTTTGATATATAATATATATATATATATATATATATATGTTATAAACCACATCTTACCACCGCAAACCTTTATCACATCACCTTCCATTAGCGCACATCACAATTCGCGAGGTTTAGCTATTAACTCCCGCTTCACGTAACCAAACCTAAAAAAATGTGATTTGCAGTCTTTCCACATCACCTTTCGTCAGCTCCCACCGTACTTTGCAGGTCTTAGAACTTACCTCATTTCCTCGATCCCAAACCTTACAACGTGCAATAAACCCCAAAGCTTGCGATGTGCAATAAACCCCAAACCTTGCGATGTGCGATAAACCCCAAACCGTGCGATGTGCGATAAAACTTAAAAATTGTGACGTGTGATAAACCTCAAAATGTTTCGATGTGTGATACACTTTATATGTTGTGATGTGCGATGTTGGTGGGCCCCCATCGCATATTTCTCTTCACAAGGTTTAATGTTCACCTCCTCGCTGCTCACAACAAAAGTTGTGATCCGCGAGCTATGGGTAGGCCCACCTTATTGCCACATCGCCTCCTACTGTACCATCATACATCCCCTCCCAGCTAACTACCCTCCACCTCTTCATCATCCCCGTGCATCTCCCCACATCCGATAGTCCTTATTTCGTTTCCCCCCCCCCAGCCTTCGAACCTTAATAAAAGTGGGGGGGTCTGAAATATGTGGTATTCGTTACCATGTATCCCACTTCGTGGCGTCACCAGGGCTTTTCGCACCCCCCTTCACCGAAACTACTTACCACACTTGCCCCCCTCCAAAACGGTTTTCCCTCCACGTCCACCTACCCGCTCCTGCCACCTCTACCGTCCATCAGTGAAACCAAAGGAGTATGAGGCTTATAGATGAATTCTCTAATAGAATCTACCAGAATGATAACTACATGCAAAAAACTAAAAGTACAATCAAGTTTGAAAATATCTTCACGGTTATTTCATAGGTGTATCTTCCAGCTATCCCATTGCTTACTCGACTTCAAGATAGCATAGATATCATTCACTGAATTAAAATCATTATTCCTATATGTTGTCCATCTATCGAAGGGCAAAGCAGTTCTAGTTAATAACATCATCCTTGAGCAGCAGGAGGGAGTTTTACGAATGTCACCACTGTTACAATCACTTCCTTAGAGACTTTGATTAGTTATGCATGTGTCATTAGTTTTATAACAATTTCTCTATTTTCAGAAATAATATGGGAGCTTCGATCAAATTGAGCTTTTAAAAGGAACCAAAACAGTGCCAGATTTCTGAATATCCTTAATAACTCCTACTGTATCTACACATGTCAAATAATGTTAGTCCTTCTCTATTATGTAGTTAACAATAAAGTAATTGTCAGTTACTGCATTGATTGTAATCATTCAATAGGATTAGCATAAATACTTCATTGTTCGAAGTATTTGAAGGGGGGGGGGAATTTGAAATGAGGAACAATCCAATTCTGTAATGTTGTTCACTGAATTTCAAGTGACTATTTGAAGAGTAATACAAGACCAGCTGTATAGGATTCATGTGGTGTCTGAAATGGTGAAGTATTCTCTTGTTTTTATGTGTTCTTCCATTGTTTCTCTTTCTCTGTATTTCTATAATCTAATTGTGAAACAGAAAGTGTGAAGAATAGGAGTTGTTATCCAGAGCACCCTATTTTGGTTGTGTTTACAATAGTCTATGTTTTCTACTGAGGCCAAATCGAGGAATTCTTAATTTCTCTTGGGTTTTTTCTGAACTTTACATCCAAGGATAGATTGAGGAATTCTTAACTTCTCCTTATTCTCTACCTTGCCTTACATTTCTTCTTTTCATAATCCATTTAAAATTCTGAAAGATCCATGGTAGTGTGACTATCTTTCCTTGTTTCAATCATGCTTGATATTTCTCCATTTGATCACCCAAGCCTCTTTGACTCTATTTCCCAATGGCTTTCCCTTTCTATTCCCACCAAACCAACCCAAAAATCCAAACTCTGCATCTAATAGTTAGCCTAAAATGCCCAATCTAAAAAAATATATCTAACAGAGAGATCCCTCCCTTGGTCTAGGAGGGATAGATCCTAGGCCCGAAGCAGTGTTGATGTCACCTCCGAGATTCTATCTTCATCCTCAGAATTATGGAGTGATAACAGGTCGCAAAGGTGCCAAAATCTAGTCATTGGAACAGTAAATCTAGAAATGAAAGCTTTATTACCGGTTAAGGGAGCATCTAAGTTGCATTTAATGAGGATATTTTTCCATATTTGGGATCGTTTCATCATTTATGAAAACACATTAATGCATAAGGTTCCATTGAGGACACGCCAAAACTATAAATATGACCTATGGGGTCGCAATAGTTCCCTTTTCTTTCTGTGTGAATTTTCTGCCTTGAGCTCTCTGATTTCTGCATCTTTCTCATCGTATATTTTTGGTTTGGATCCAGGATTTGAGGAGGATTTGCGCCGTAGGGGTCTGGGTTACGTGATTCCACCAAGCACGACAGCTACATGCCCCAGAGAGGATATTGTTGTGTCGGTGGATCCTTCTGTGTTGGTCATTGAGACACTTGCACCTGTAAAGTCTAAGAAGGGACAGATGTTGGGGACCGATAAATCTGCTAGGGAAAAGACTCCAAGGCCACGCTCCATTGTGGCTAAGTGCCAGAAGATACCCATGGTGGAGCTACCTGAGACTATTATGGAGGAGGAAGAGGATGGGGTCGAAGTGGCCCCATTCTCATGGTTTTCGACCTATGTCACACCGCGCAAGGCATTTGTTAAGGTTTCAAAATATCTGGACAGAGTGTGGTCAAGTATTAACATGCCCTTAATTCCTGTAGATGTCCTAGTTTAAGGCAACATGTTCACTAAAGTGACGCAGTTGAAGATATAAGATTGGGACATCGCAGATGTTGAGAAGTTTCCATGGCTTGTACCTAAGATCTATCTCAATCACATTCCATATGGGGGGGTCTTGTGCACCTTAAGCCATAGCGATGGGTGCTCGACCTACACAAGGCAGGGCTCCTAAACTTATTGCAGGTTCCCCATTTTGGGCGCAGCCCGATAAATGATATCTGTGTGTGCCAATTGCTTGCGCTCGTGCATGATGATGCACTCTAGATGGGAGAGGGCATACCTATAGATTTCCCGTTGATCCATTGGATCACCGGCCTGCCTAATCAAGGCGCAGATCCCATGGATGATTTTGGATGAAAGGCACAAGAAAAGAGGGTGGCCGAAAAAATAAAACCAAAGTACCAAGTGTCACACCATAGTAGAGGCTTTGTAGTCAATGAAATCAATGATCCAGTTGTTCAGTTTGGTATGCTCATCTTGGCCTGTAAGATGATGCGGAAGTGTTGACCTAAGGAGGTTCATGCGCAAATAATTGCACTTGCGGGACAATGTGAAAATGGTGTAATCTAAAATTTGCCCCAATACTTATGTAAAGAGCTTTTGGAGAATGTTCATGAAGCATAAGAGGAGGGAAAACATTTTTATAGAGTAGCATTTTTTTGATAGCCCTAATTGGCTGGAAGACCCCAAAGGAAATGTGGTTTCCATAGATAGAGAAAAAAATGTGTGAAGCGTCATGATATGCCACGTTGTGGAATTCTTCCGACCCTCCACGCATCATAGAGAATAAGATCTTTTGGGTACAGTGCGACACCTCGCTCTTTCAAGCCATGAAATCAAGCTGAAGTTGTCTCCAACCTTGTACAACCAGTACAAAATGATCACAGATTTTAAGGTGACCTTCCACAATAATCACATCCGCGTGAAGGGCCAATTTGAAGCAGTGTGGTACGAATTGTCATATCTAGTCATTGAGGATGATTTGGTGCTTGTCACTACAAAGTGGCCACCAGCTTGGCTGGATCTAGGTGAATCAACTTCTATTCCAAAGACGCCTACCAAGCCTCTCACTAGTACGCAACCAATGGAAAAGACCGCATACAAAGAAACCACGCTGACGACAACTGGCGAGACAATTGACCTAGAAATAGACACTGCAGATGAGAAGAATGGTGTCGTGCCAAAAGAGACAGAGGAGCAGGTGGAAGCTCAGACTTCCATGGGCACAAAGCACGGCTCTCAGACTGCAAGAGGATCGAGGAAGAAACAAAAGGGCTCTAAGGCCACGGGAAAGGAAGAGCTAACATTGACTAAAGATGATTTCGACCAAATAGCTACCATGGTCACAAAAGAAATCGAGGACATGTGGACGGTAATGGAAACATAGTACAAGGATGAGCTTGATGAAGTACAAGTTAGTATTCGCAATCTAAAATTTCAAGCGAGCCTGATTCATGCGAGTGTTTCACAAGCGATCCAGATGCAAGCGAGCGTGCATGCAAACAGAGAGAAACCACTCAATACAGTCCTTCTTGGAACCGGGGATTGTCACCTTACTCAAATCCCTGAGTTGGCCATCCATGTCAAAACAGCCAGCTGGCGCATGCAACTGCGAGGTTGTAGAGATATAAATGTTAACTTGTCTGTTTTTCCTGCAAGAAAATTGTATTTGATTCACAGTATCATTGCGGATGAGCTTGAGTTCTGTGAATCCCATGCCACACCACTAAAGGAAAATCACAGCAGTAGGCTTCCCAAGCACATCAGAAACAATAGACCGCAAAGGAAGCATGTTGCACCGCAGAGGCTCAACGCCCTACACTTGAAGAAAATATAAATCAAGTGTCCAGTGGTGTGCCAAAATTTCCAGCCACAGCAGCCCCGGGAGAGAAGTTGGAAGGGATGGCTGCTGCATTGAAGGCCTTGCGCACGGAAGTTCAAAATGTGGGTTGAATTTGAACACTAGATTGTTGATTTATAGCTAAAATTGCAGCCAAAAACCATGCTAGAAGTCAGAGCAAAGAGGGATGTTGAAGTTAAACAGGCTACTGATAGCATCGTTGTTTCACTCACATAGTGTGGCCATCCATGGGTGTCTAGACTTCAGTTCGGAATGACCCTATGGTACAGCAAATGTGCAACAAGTTGTGCGTCAAGGAGCAACAATTCACTAATATTTGGATAGCAGTGCCTACCCTCGTCATTTCACAGAGCCTCGCCGACCTATATAAGGGTCAGTTAATTTAGAATGAAATCAAGGACCTACACCAGAAAGAAAATTTGTTTGAGGAAAGAATGTATTCGTGGGTAGAGGAGGCTCTACAACTGTCACAAAATTCGGATAACATGTTGAAGGCCATTCAACAAACGCAAAGAAGCATTGAATTGGCCACTGAAGGGCCCACTACATAGAAATTGGTAATTAAAGCACAGGGATATGTTGTGCAGAGTCTTGAAGTGGTGCTGCCACTGAAAACTTCTGTCACTATGCTCCAAGACGAGATGAAGGAGCATACCCCACAGTGACTTGGGATGAGTCACAAGTTTGTCTTGGGGGCTTGGTGGAGCGAGGTCCCCTGGGGTACATTTTTTAGTAATGTTTTGTATAATTTTGCATATGGGCATTACGTGGAAAGGTCAAGGGGCTTCGGGGCATGCCAAAGTCCCTCTTTTATGTAAATGGGTTGTAAGGGTAGAATATGGCCCTCAAACCATGGTTTGAGACCATAGTATCTACGTGCTAAGATGATATAAATAGATATATCGAGTCTAAGTAAGAATCATGATGCTTTGGATCTAAGTACGTTTATGTGTCTGTGATACACTTTTGTAAGTCTGGGTTTTTGGGTAGAAAGGCTCCTGTTGGCTATGTGCACAGAGACCTAGTCCTGGTTGTGTGCGGACTCCGTTGGCTATGTGCGTAGAAGGGTACTTGTAAGGGGAAAATATTTTTGTACTGAACTGTTGGAATCTAATAGAAAGACTACTTTTTGCGAAGCACTGTGTTATATGTTTACTGTTAATATTTTGAGATTGCTTTACTTCTGTTATGATTGATTATATATGCGCAAGTAACTTTTTCTTTATGTATGAACATATGTTGATGGTTGATAAATATGCTTAAGTTATTGTGCGTTGCTCAGATCTGGTTATGTCCTATATATACATATATATATATATATATATATATATGCGACAAAGTCAATTTTTTATTCATCTGTTTTATGAATTATCTGTGTTTTTGAAAATTCAATCTGATAAGTATTGTTATGTAATTGTGTGCATCTATTTCCAATCTGCAACGCATTCTATTATAATCCTTCTTAGGGCCACCACATTAATTTCTTCCTCAGGGTGTGGAAACCTGGTTCAAACACCCCCCACACAACTTCGAGTGAGACTTTAATCTGCGCAACCAAGTCATTGCTGAAAGGGCCAGTAGTTGGAGGGTTTTTTTGTTGCGTGATTCACTCTAAACCTAGTTCAGGACCCCTCAAGCCAACACGATGTTATTTGTTGCATTTTCAATTCACCGTAAGATGTGCTTTCCCCATAAGAGAAAGATTGTCACCATTGATCAATTGACATATTATGATCTGAAGTGTCAGACATCACCCCAATCTTCTTGTCGATGATCGATAGTCAAACTATATCGCCCTTGACCAATGTCTCTCCAGGAGTCTATAAAGGTACCACATTTCTTGGTGCATACTATGGTCCACCTCATATCCCTTCTAAGCCCAGCTTTCCTATTGTTTGCATGTTGCAAGCTTCACAGGTTACTCACAAGTGGCCCGGTACCCCTATCCAGTAGCCCGTACCTTTGAAACCTATTGTTGTTCACTCGACCTAGCCATCAGGATCAATTCCTCAAGGACATCATCCTTCTGCTAGTGTCTCTCCCCCTCCTTTTCAACCAGGAATTGTTCCTCTAGGCCTTAATAATCCAGGAGCCATTTAGCCAAGTCATTATCCTACATATCAGATACCGTTTCGATTTCCTCCACCTGGAATATTTTCGGTTCCTGTCATGGCTACGTTGAGTTTACCAAATATGACCTTAGGGATCCCTGTCTGGTACATCTATCCCCCAGAAAACACTTCACATACAAACTCAAACCATATACTGATTTGACCCCGGTCCAACAGGTCGCTATAACCCCTTCCTTTGCTTCATTTCCACAGCAACCTCAATAGAAACCCACTCCTATTGCGAAAGCATCTAGTGAGGTGGGCAAAGCTAAGAAGAAGGAACCTAAGGATAAGGATCCCCAAACAACTCCAGCTCCACCTAAGCCTACTCCACCATGTGCTTTGTGTGATGTTGTTGGGCATGCCACCAATAATTGTCATGAACTCCCTCATCTCTATCCAAATTTATGCAGGAACACAATGAAATATAGAAATACACATAAAAGCAGAAATGCAGCAAAAATAAAACTTCATTTCATTAATAACAAATAATTGAAATATTCTTACAAACAGAATGGAAATAAACTAGCTAGGGCGATGGCAACTTATCTCTGAGAAGAGATGTGGTAGCTACGGGCCTCTAAACTTTGTTACAATGAGGCTCGAGTGCCTATTTATTATTGAGAAATAATGGATAACCCTAAACATCCAAAAAACTAACCTTAGGAGATGAAGCACCAAAACTATGGGCCCTATTTGGGTAAATTGGTACATCAATCTTCCTAGGGACGTAACTTTGGCATACGATCTCTGTTTAACATGCACAATACATCATTAGAAATACCTATCGCAGGATTACAACTTTTGATGTGAGAAAGATGTTTTTCCTAGTTTTTTCCAAAAAATGATGTTTAGTGCCTCAAAACAGCTCTGGAATTTCAAGACCCGAAAAACTGCTAAAAATAGTAAATTGTCCTACAATTAAGGAAACTGAAAAACCTAAAAGAAACAATGGTGGGGCCCCAAGTGGAATAGGCAGGTGGCCAAAAATATCCACTTGGATCATTCCTCCCATCTTAGGAAGCAATGGTACCCATTGTGTTGAGTTCCTCCATGAGATGAGGAAACTTCTACTGAACTTGGTCCATAGTGAACCATTTAACTTGGTGCATGAGTCGGCCAACTTTGACAACCCAATATAGTTGGATATTCTCTTGGTGAGTCTTCTTGATTTTCATTTCCATGATACAATCTGTGGTGGCCTGTTCCATGCAGTATGGGTTTGACTTTGTTGATGTGATTTGTTCTGCAATATCAGAGGTGTCCAGTAGAGGTGGGAAGTAGGGCCGAAGGCGGTTCAATTTGAACATTGGGTGTAGACCAAGGAATGGTGGAATATTGAGCTCGAAGGCATTGGACCCTACAACCTTGGTGATGGTGTACGGCCCATCTCGGAGCAGGTGAAGCTTGCGGTGGGGTCCAGCGAGGCACTCCTTCTGCAAATGTAGCCACACATTGTCACCCACCTAGAAGTTGTATGGCATCAGATGTTGATCATGTTGTTATCACCAAAATCGGACCTGATAGGCTGCTGATCAGAAAAATTCAATGTAGCTATTTCAAACCAATATTTTGACTGAGGCTTAGCCTCCTCGGCCTGAGAGGGCTCTCTCAAGGATTAATGATATGGAATAATGATATAGATAGATGACTAATTCTATGTGTCTTGGTTTTGTATGTTTACAGGTTGAAAAGATGGAGGCTTGTTACCATTGGGCTATGGAGTCAGTGACAGGGATAAAGATAACAATAGCTCTTCTTATAGAAATTGAGGCTTGTATATACTTCAATGAAAGAGTGACACATTCAGGAAAATCCCAATAACTTGAGTTTCAAAGGAAGTCAGAGCATATGATATATGAATTCTGAGTAATGATACATCAAGGTATTGAAAAGGAATGTATTAAAGGGGATTCATCAAAGCTTAACACTTAAAGGAAGTTAGAGCATGTTCCTTCATGAATTCTGAGTAATAAGCATTAAGACTATGGAATTAAAACATGTTAAAGATAAGAGATAAAACTCATTGAAGTCTACTAAGAATCTCAGGTCCAGAAAAGTTCAATTGCTTCTATATATATCAATCCCTTCAAAGCATTTACAAAATTAGTCCTTTCATATCACCTTTTCCAACATGTAGGTTGAGACTAACATCAGCATGTATACATTGGGCATTATGGAGTCATGGTAATCTTCAGAAAAATCAACACAGTCTACCTAGCATGGAAGTCAAGGCATTTAGAGTTCAATTTAATGGAATAAAACATGTAAAATAGTGAAACACACAGTCAGCTCAATTATGAAGGAATTCAGAGCATCATTGATGAATTCTGAGTATCATAATCAAACACCACTGCAATAGAATAATTGAAAGGATGCCATCAAAATAATAACACACAGGAACTCCTCATTAATCTTGAGTTGTCTAAGAAGAAATTCTATATTAATCTGTAAAACAGCCTTGGTGATGGTGTACGGCCCATCTCGGAGCGGGCGAAGCTTGCAGTGGGGTCTAGCGAAGCACTCCTTCTGCAAATGTAGCCACACTTTGTCACCCACCTAGAAGTTGTATGGCATCTGATGTTGATCATGTTGTTATCACCAAAATCGGACTTGATAGGCTGCTGATCAGAAAAATTCAATGTAACTATTTAAAACCAATATTTCGATTGAGGCTTAGCCTCCTCAGCCTGAGAGGGCTCTGTCAACGATTAATGATATGGAGTATTGATATAGATAGATGGCTAAATCTATGTGTCTTGGTTTTGTATGTTTACAGGTTGAAAAGATGGAGGCTTGTTACCATTGGGCTATGGAGTTAGTGACAAGGATAAAGATAACAATAGCTCTTCTTATAGAAATTGAGGCTTGTATATACTTCAATGAAAGAGTGACACATTCAGGAAAATCCCAATAACTTGAGTTTCAAAGGAAGTCAGAGCATATGATATATGAATTCTGAGTAATGATACATCAAGGTATTGAAAAGGAAAGTATTAAAAGGGATTCATCAAAGCTTAACACTCAAAGGAAGTCAGAGCATGTTCCTTCATGAATTCTGAGTAATAAGCATCAAGACTATGGAATTAAAACATATTAAAGATAAGAGATAAAACTCATTGAAATCTACTAAGAATCTCAGGTCCAGAAAAGTTCAATTGCTTCTATATATATCAATCCCTTCAAAGCATTTACAAAGTTAGTCCTTTCATATCACCTTTTCCAACCTGTAGGTTGAGACTAACATCAGCATGTATACATTGGGAATTATGGAGTCATGGTAATCTTAAGCAAAATCAACACAGTCTACCTAGCATGGAATTCAAGGCATTTAGAGTTCAAGTTAATAGAATAAAACATGTAAAACAGTGAAACACACAGTCAGCTCAATTATGAAGGAAGTCAGAGCATCATTGATGAATTCTGAGTATCATAATCAAACACCACTGCAATAGAATAATTGAAAGGATGCCATCAAAATAATAACACACAGGAACTCCTCATTAATCTTGAGTTGTCTAAGAAGAAACTCTATATTAATCTGTAAAACAGTGACACACAAAACACAGTGTTTTTCTAATGAAATGTCCAACCCTTGTAGAATTCGACCTCGTGCTCTATATAGAAAATTTAAAATATAGGATTCTTTCTTCTCCACTAGATAATTTGAATTCCCATGCTTTGACACCTATTCTAACCATAAAACATGGTATTTATTACAAACACAGCTATAAAACTAACATAGATTCCTATTACAAATTGACAGTTATAATGCTTATGAAAAGTCCTAATTCTAATACTACTCAAACTCTTAAATATCCTCCTAACAACCTTATCTAATATTTATTTCATCCTTTTCCACCTGCAATCCCATGAGGTCGAATTTGGATGCTGCCTTCAACTTTGATGTGGTCCTGCTGCTGATGATAAAAATTGTCCTAAAAATTAGGAAGCATGATTTCCTGTCTTTTAGCTCCTTTGATGCTTTTATCTATTTTGAGTACTTTTATCATTAATATATCATATGTACAGGTGTCATTTTGCCAAAAATTTACCATAGATCTTCAATCCTCCATCTGTGCAGAAACTATAATTCGAATGGTGCAAAAAAAATTAAGGGTAAACCTGTGCTACGAAAGTAGCTAAGTTTTGTAGCGTAGTGTTTAACTCTTGTTCCAATCAATCCTTTGACCTGATTTCTTCAAGGAATTCTTCATATGTCATTAACACACCTCCAACAGTCATTTCAAATTAAATTTCATCAAACTCTTCCCAAAATTTCATCTATGAATTGGTCATTTTACCTTACTGTTTTTATCTGAAAAATAGGTGTTGAGACAAAGCTTGTATCTCCTCATCCATAATGTATTTTTAAAAACTGAAGGAGGTTTTTGTAGGCCATGATGTCTCGAATAAAAACCTCTCTTGGTGTTTTGAAACACATCTCATGATGTCCATAAACTGTCTTTGAAAAACATGTGAAAAACAGGAAAACTCTGTTTTCTGAAAATAGGGCTTCAAAGAAATCCTTATCTCTCCCAACTGATAACACTTGTGAAGAAACGGAAAGAGGTTTTTGTAGTTAGATATATTAGGAAGAAAAAAATCTTTCATGTTTTATAAGTTTTTTTTTCAGTTTCCCATAAACCCCCTTGGAAGTTGACTACTAAAACCAGAAAACAGAGTTTTTCTTCATGACTGAAAAAGATGCTACAGTAGTTTCGTAGTGCATTTGATCAAATTTGCACTAACTGCATTATGAAACTGCTGTGTAGGCATTTTTGTTGAAAATTTCTTCAAAATTTGTAATTTGGAGATACTTAAACCTTAAGGGTATTAGTACCATTTCAAAAATACAACAATATGACCCTGAAAATACAATCTTCATCAAATTTTACCTTGATTTTTATCAGAGATTGTCTTATAGACTTATCATTCTGTTTCACTGTCTTTTCAAATTTTCTTGAGACCATTTCAGTTGTATTTCCAAATCTTCCGCCTGGCTCCTTAACCTTTTTTTTTTTTCAGGTTCATATCTCAGAAAATGACCCCTTCTATGGATATTTTTCTCCTCAGCCATGTTTCTTTAAGAAAAAACCTTGTTAGTTTCTTTAGAAATCTGCAAAACAACCTCACTTGATTACAACCTTGCTGGATTTAATATAGCATCCTTGCTTGATTATAGTGAAATTTGTCTATGTATATAGCAACCAATGACTAATTGTCATTGTTTCAAAGCTCATGCAGTTTCTTTGGAGATAAATGAACCGAGGATGGCTCAATTAGGCAAAGAATTTGAATTTGAGATATTCCTTCATAACCAAATGATGCTTTCTTGAATTCCTATCATGATTATGATGAGTGTAGGATAATTGGGTATAATGGATTTGATGACTAACTAACTCACCATACTCCTATCATATCATTCCCAAATGAATCTGATAGTTTTTTGGCTTATTTGACATGACAGCTAAGAAACCGTGCTTTCGTAGCACACTTAGTGTAAAATTTACATTTTGCGCTACGAAAGTAGCAGCGCTTTCATAGCGCATTTCTTGATTTTTGAACTGGCTACGCTACGAAACTGCGCATTCCTGGCTAAATGCATAATTCACCTTGAAATTTCATGGCATGACCCCTAAATGAAAAATATGACTTTTTTTATCATGAAATGAACCTAAAGGACATTATTTGAACTTAAAAGATGACCTTTAAAACTTATAAAACTATGACCTACCCTTTACCAAGACTTAAAATGACCTTTAGACCTACTTGAAAACATGACCAAAAATAGTGTAGACACAATGATGTTTTGAGAATTTTTGAGTGATAACAGTGGCTCCACTTGGGATAGTGTGCCCCTCTGGTACAATAAGAACCAATAGTTCCAGTGCCATCAATATTCTTGGAAATAAAACTTTGAAATTTTACCAAGGATGCTTCAAACTTTTATGGCCCTCACCTCGTGCTCAAGTTCGATGATCTCTGCAAGAAGCACCCAAACTGTACCTACTAAAAAATGCTCAGCCAACTTTGAGCTTATTCACATACTTGTACCTACCCTAGCAGCTGCAATCTCCACTTTAACTCAGGCAACATGAAATTTCCAATGAAGCCAATCATTTATCTTATCTGATATTTGAGGCTCTTGACTGCACTCGAACTCAAAGTAACCATGATATTGAGATGACCAATGCCACTGAAAATGTATCTGATCTTCATAATAAAAATGAAACTGAAATACTGGAGAGTAAATCTCTTCCATGTATTCAGCTATAGGGTCCAAGAAGACATGATCACTTTGATGATCCTCATAACATTCTGTAACTTCAGACAATTGATTCTCAGCCACACAAGATTATTTTGTATGCTATCCAACTGCTGTTCAAACTTAGGATTGTAGCAAGCATTTTCCAATATTTCCTCTTTCTATTTGAAATGATTCTCATACTCTTGATGATCAAAGGATTGACAAACCTGCTACAAATTTTCCTCAAACTCAGAGGATGTGACATGATTTTCATAAGTAAACTCCTGTTGGGTTTCATTTTCATCTAAGGGAGATGCTATCCTTTCTTCTTGGTGTTCTTGTTGATGAAAGGTATTGTCATGAAGGGCTTCTCAAATGTCCTCATCCATGAAATCGTCATCTTCATAACAATTCTCCAAATATTCAATAAAACTCTCAGAGTGTTTACAGCAGTCTTTGACCATCAATAAAGAGGGATGACACTCTTTATACATCTCATAAAATACATCATGGAAATCAGCAAGAGAATATAATGAACCATTTGGCAAGCTTTCATACCAAGACCATGCTTTTCCTTCTAAAGTGGCCATAAACATCTTCATGAGACAATCTTCAGGAAACTGAACTTTAAGACTGTGTACATGCATATGGAACCTAACCAAATGAAGAGTAGCATTGTCTTTATTTTCATCTTTAAATATTGGAAGATCATCTAACCATTCAACCTTTGGCATGGGATTTGGAAAACCAAGGATATGAGACCGATTCATAGGGGCACACCTGGAATTTATTCTTGTAATGGAGCTCATCTTGAAACTTCATCAAGCTACTGATCTTTAAGCAGTGGAGTCACCTTCCAATTTGATTATTTGATGTGTGGAATCGCCAAAGTAGCTGCAGCCTCGAAAAGCTTCCTGAGCTCCTGCTACCTTAAGAAGTTCAGCTTCTTGATTTCTGGAATGAGTAATCTTCAGGCTCCTGGCAGACGCACCAAAATGTTATCACTGAAATCGGACCTGATAGGCTGTTGATTAGACAACTTCAGTGTAGCTATTTCAAACCAATCTTTTGACTGAGGGTTAGCCTCCTCAATCTGAGAGGGCTCTCTCAAGGATTAATGATATGGAATAATGATATAGATATATGGCTAACTCTATGTGTCTTGGTTTTGTATTTTTATAGGTTGAAAAGATGGAGGCTTGTTACCATTGGGCTATGGAGTCAGTGACAGGGATAAATATAACAATAGCTCTTCTTATAGAAACTGGGGCTTGTATATACTTCAATGAAAGAGTGACACATTCAGGAAAATCCCAATAACTTGAGGTTCAAAGGAAGTCAGAGCATATGATATATGAATTCTGAGTAATGATACATCAAGGTATTGAAAAGGAAAGTATTAAAAGGGATTCATCAAAGATTAACACTTAAAGGAAGTCAGAGCATGTTCCTTCATGAATTATGAGTAATAAGAATTAAGAATATGGAAGTAAAACATATTAAATATAAGAGATAAAACTCATTTAAGTCTACTAAGAATCTCAGGTCTAGAAAAGTTCAATTACTTCTGTATATATCAATCCCTTCAAAGCATTTACAAAAGTAATCCTTTCATATCACCTTTTCCAACCTGTAGGTTGAAACTAACATCAACATGTATGCATTGGGAATTATGGAGTCATGGTAATCTTCAGCAAAATCAACACAGTCTACCTAGCATGGAAGTCAAGGCATTTAGAGTTCAAGTTAATGGAATAAAACATGTAAAACAATGAAACACACAGTCAGCGCAATTATGAAGGAAGTCAGAGCATCATTGATGAATTATAAGTATCATAATCAAACACCACTGCAATAGAATAATTGAAAGGGTGACATCAAAATAAAACACACAGGAACTCCTCATGAATCTTGAGTTGTCTAAGAAGAAACTTTGTATTAAGCTGTAAAACAGTGACACACAAAACACAGTATTTTTCTAATGAAATGTCCAACCCTTGTAGAATTCGACCTCATGCTCTATATAGAACATTTACAATATAGGATTATTTCTTCTCCACTAGAGAATTTTAATTCCCATGCTTTGACACCTATTCTAACCATAAAACATGGTATTTATTACAAACACAACTGTAAAACTAACATAGAGTCCTATTACAAATTGTGATTATAGTAGCATGAATAATTATAAATTTAAATGAATTTGAGCATAAGAATATCCTAACAACAACTTTATCTAATATGTATTTCATCATTTTCCACCTGCAATCCCATGAGGTCGAATTTTGATGTTGCCTTCAACTTTGATGTGGTCCTGCTGTTGATGATAAAAATTGTCCTAAAAATTAGGAAGCATGTTTTCCTGTATTTTAGCTCCTTTGATGCTTTTATCTATTTTGAGTACTTTGATTATTAATAGATCATATGTATAGGTGTCAGGTTGCCAAAAATTTACCATAGATCTTCAATCCTCCATGTGTGCAGAAACTATAATTCGAATGGTGCAAAAAAGATTAAGGGTAAACCTGCGCTACGAAAGTAGCTCAGTTTTGTAGCGCAGTGTTTAATTATTGTTCCAATCAATCCTTTGACCTGTTTTATTCAAGGAATTATTCATATGTCATTAACACACCTCCAGCATTCATTTCAAATTAAATTTCATCAAACTCTTACTGAATTGGTCATTTTACCTTACTGTTTTTATCTGAAAAATAAGTTTTGAGACAACGCTTGTATATCCTCATCCATAATGTATTTTGTGAAAATGAAGGAGGTTTTTGTAGGCCATGATGTCATGAATAAAAACCTCTATTTTTTTTTTGAAAAACATCTTCTGATGTCTAGAATATGTCTTTTAAAAAAATGTGAAAAACAGGAAAACTCTATTTTCTGAAAATAGGGCTTCAAAGAAAGCCTTATCTCTACCAACTGATAACACTTGTGAAGAAAATAAAACAGGATTTTGTATTTGGATATGGTAGGAATAAAAACCTCTTTCATTTTTCAAAAAATTGTTTTTAGTTTCCCAAAAAACCCCTTGGAAGTTGACTACTAAAATCAGAAAACAGAGTTTTTCTTCATGACTGAAAAAGCTGCTACAACAGTTTCGTAGTGCATTTGATCAATTTGTACTAGTTGTGCTACGAAACTGCTGTGTAGGCAGTTTTGTTGAAAATTTATTCAAAATTTGTAATTTGGAGATACTTAAACCCTAAGGGTATTAGTACCATTTCAAAAATACAACAATATGACCCTGAAAATACAATCTTCATCAAATTTTACCTTGATTTTGATCAGAGATTGTCTTATAGACTTATCATTCTGTTTCATTATCTTTTAAAATTTTCTTGAGACCATTTCAGTTGTATTTCCAGATCTTAGACCTGGCTCCTTAACCTTTTGTTTTCAAGTTCATATCTCAGACAATGACCCCTTCTATGGATATTTTTCTCCTCAGCCATGTTTCTTTCAAAAAAAAACCCTGTTAGTTTCTTTAGAAATCTACAAAATAGCCTCGCTTGATTACAACCTTGATTGATTTAATATAGCAGCCTCACTTGATTATAGTGAAATTTGTCTATGTATATAGAAACCAACGACTAATTGTCATTGTTTCAGAGCTCATGCAGTTGCTTTGGAGATAAATGAACCGAGGATGGCTCAATTAGGCAAAGAATTTGAATTTGAGATATTCATTCATAACCAAATGATGCTTTCTTGAATTCCTATCATGATTATGATGAGTGTAGGACAAGTGGGTATAATGGATTTGATGACTAATTGACTCACCATACTCCTATCCTATCATTCCCAAATGAATCTGATAGTTTTTTGGCTTATTTGACATGACAGCTAAGAAATCGCGCTTTCGTAGTGCACTTAGTGTAAAATTTGCATTTTGCGCTACGAAAGTAGCAGCGCTTTCGTAGCCCATTTAATGATTTTTGAACTAACTGTGCTACGAAACTGCGGATTCCTGGCTAAATGCAGAATTCAACTCGAAATTTCATGGCATGACCCCTAAATGAAAAATATGACTTTTTTGATCATGAAATGAACCTAAAGGACTTTATTTGAACTTGAAAGATGACCTTTAAAACTTATAAAACTATGATCTACCCTTTACCAAGATTTAAAATGACCTTTAGACCTAATTGAAAACATGACCAAAAACAGTGTAGACACAATGATGTTTTGAGAATTTTTGAGTGATAACACATGTCATTGCTTGTACTTAGCATTGGATCTATCCAATATGTCATGAAAATGTTGGCGGATGTGTTGAATGCACTCCATGAATTTGTTCACCTTGTCAGCTTTAGACTGGACATGAGCCGAATCGGCTTGAGTAGCCGCAAATGGTAGGGCTACGTCAATGGGACATAATAGCAGGAATCCCAAGCCCACATGAAAGGGGTTGTGTCTGGTTGAGTTATGGAGAGACTGATTATAAATGTGTTTTACATAGGGAAGGCTCTCGTCCCATGTGCATGGATGCTTTGAATTGTACATGTGCATAATGTGTACGATCATCCTGTTGATGACCTATGTCTGGCCATCAGGTTGGGGATGGAAATTTGTGGACTTGGTGAGCTTGGTGTCCAACATTTACTAGAGGCTGGACCAAAATGTGTTGAGGAACCTATTGTCCTGATATGAGATGATAGACTGTGGGATCCTAAAGTGCACCCACACTCATTCAAAGAAGATTTTAGCAGTGGCCTCTACTATGATATTCTTCTTGCAAACCTCCATAATGGCCATCTTCGAGAATCTGTCGATGACCACGAAAACGAAATCATTTGCATGCTTAGTAGAAGGAAGGCCTAACATGTAGTCCATGGAGATGGATTCCAAAGGTCGACTAGGGGTAGGTAGCGGAGTATAGAGGCCTTGATTCTTCATGGTCGGTTTGGCAATAACGCAAGCAGTGCAGGATATGATCTACTTCTCAACATCTTGTCAAAGGTTCGACTAATATAAATACTTCTATAGTGCTACCACTATTTTCTCGACCCCGAAATGACCAACGACCCAACTGTAGTGTGCTTCCCAAATCATCTTGGCACGCTCGCTTGAAGGAAAAAAAAGGTGTCCCAGGTGACATAGCATTGCATCCTGGAGGTGAAAATTTGGAACTTTTGTACCCTCCAAGAGTGTTTGGTATGTGTAGCTGAATTCTGAATCACTCTTGTAGAGAAGTAGTCAATCATAAGTATCGTGCCCACAAGAGTTGAGAACGGTGGTTACCGCCACGATCGGTGGTTGGCTGAGGTAGTCTGCAACATTATTGGTGCTTCCCTTCTTGTACTCGATGTTCAAATGAAACTATTTCAGAAATGTGGACCACTTCTAATGGTGATATTTCTGCAACTTCCCTTGCGTATGTATAAATTGTAGGGGTCGATGGTCTGTTTGGATGATTGTTTCCGTCCCCAAAATGTAATGCTTCCATTTTCGGAAAGCCTGCACAATGGAATATATTTATTTGTCATAAGTGGGATACTTTCTGACTGTGTCAGATAATGTCTCACTATGATATGCCACTGGATTCCCCTGTTGAGTAAGAACTACCCCAATAGCATAGTCAAAGGCATATGTCTCAATCTCAAATGGTTGTTGTAAGTCTGGTAATGTGAGCATTGGGGCAGATTAGAGGCAATGTTTCAATTCTACGAATGCCTTATGTTGAGATTCCGACTAAAATAATTTTTCTTTCGCTCCTCCCTTGGTGACTTGACTCAAGGGAAAAGTGATATGAGAGAATCCCAACACGAACCTACGGTAGAAAATAGCAAGACCCAGAAAGTTGCGAAGCTCTGTTAGAGTGGTTGGGGCTGGCCAATCCCAAATGACTTTGATCTTGGTTGGATCCACATGTAACCCCCGCTCATCAATAATGTATCCCAGATACTGAACCTCGGTCATGCCAAAAGTAAACTTCTCCAAATTGGCACACAAATTATGTTTCCGTAGTGTTTGGAGGACCTGTTGGATGTGATGGAGGTGCTCTTCTCAAGTTTGGCTAAAGATAAATATGTCATCCAAGTACACTACTACAAATGAGTTGATGAATGGCCGCGGGATGTCATCCATCAGCCTCATGAAGGTTGCAGGAGCATTCGTCAACATGAATGGCATGACCAGCCATTCAAAAAGGCCCTCCTTATCTTTGAAGGTCGTCTTCCACACATCGGAGGGTTCGATTGGTACCTGGTGATACCTAGACTTCTAGTCAATCTTTCTGAAATATTTCTCCCCTTTGAGTTGGTCCAAAAGGTCATCGATCCATGGGACCGGGTACCTATTCCGGAAAATGATCTTGTTCAGTGCCCAATATTCAATATAGAGTCTCTAAGTCCCATCCTTCTTCTGCACCAACACTATCGAGTTCCCACGGGGAAATGAACTTGGCCAGAGGTGACCTTTCTGCAACAACTCCCATATCTGCCTCTTTATTTCATCGTTCCCCATAAAAAAGAGCCGATATATTGGTCCATTGGGAAATGGTGCACCTGGGGTCAGATCAATGGGGTGCTTGACCTGACAATGCTGAGGCACTCCTACAGGTGAGGTGAAGATGTCACCGTACTCCTCCATGACCTTGTTCATTTTTTGTTTTCATGCGGAGGAGCCCTGTCTGGAGGTCATGGCCACAGTATTATTCTTTCCCTGAGGGCGAATCATCAAGAATGAAACTATCCTAGTTTTGGAAATGAGCTTACTGCATTTTTTTGTAGTAACCAAAGAGATAGTGGCAGGTGGTGGTAGCTTTGGTATCTTGGAAAATTTATTTCCCAAAGTAATAATAACAGTGCGATGTCGAGACTCATACAAAGCATGTCGCTTCCACATGTATGGTTGGTGTTGGAATAGGGTCTCCTAGCTACGTTTTGATATGTTCCAATGCTATGTTTTTGATATATTTTTGTAGTAATTGGTCTTGCGTAGGTGCTTTGGGGTAGGTCAAAGCCCCCAATGTATTTTAATGGGTCAAAGGGTAGACCTATATTCCGCAAACCATGGTTTGCGGACCACAGGATAACGCAGGCTATGATGATATAAATAGATGGATAGTTTGAGTCTAAAAGTAAGTAAGATTGATGCTACGTATGAATGGTTGAGATCTGTTTTGGGTAGTTTTGGGTAAGGACTCCTGCTGCCTGTGTGCACGGAGATCCTCAGTCCTGTTGTTTACGGACCCCACCGGTTGTGTGCGCGGGTTGTGACTTGGGTTTGTACTTGGTTTTAGATGTTAATGAATGTGAATTCTATCGAAGTATCTTTATGCTATCTGAACTGGTTGTGTTTATTATTGGAATGCCTCTGTGTTCTTTGAACAAGCTGCGATTGTATCTACGATATATGAATTAGTTGTGATTGTGATGTTCTGTGGTGATAATTGATGATGCGCATGTGGATGAAAATGTGTTGGTCAGATCTTCTAATAATAATAAATTTGTTTATGTTTACATGTTGATTATACTGTTAAGGGATTGATAATAGGCTTGTTTCTGTGCGAACCTGATAGAAATCAACGAAATCTTCCTTAATTACCTAATCTCTCTAGGGTGTAGAAACCTGGTTCCAACACCCACCCATACTACTTCGGGTGAGACCTGGGCCTGCGAAAATAGGTCATTGCCAAAAGGTCTAGTAATATAGGGGTTTATTGGCAAAACTTAAATATGAACTTGTGTCAGGACCCCTCAAGCCAACAAATGGTTCTGTTTCCAGGACCGGGAGCATTCTGAGAGAAATATCAGGTAATGCCATGAGGCCATTGGAGACCTAAGAAATTGGAGCTCGAAGACTGGTTCGAGAGATAGATTCAGGAATTTTCTGTAAAGGAGAATCGCAGCATGAAATAAACAACCAAGAAGTGGAAGAACAAATATATTTTCACCGAAGTATATGAAATTTTCTTTGTAACTTTTGCACACGAGCTCCAAGAGTGGCTAGCAAGGCTAATATAATTCCAAACATGTTGGAAAGATGATCAGGTTACACAGTGGACTCTGGAATTGATTCAACTTTTTGAAAATACAGACAACACATTCACCTGCACAGTAGATCATTGGGTGGATAGTGTGTTAGGAGGATTTTTAACAGAATTTGTAGTCAATCAGTTTGTATCCTACTCTGAGGCGGAGCAGAGGTTCTTCAAAGGATTCCAAGGTAATTTCTTGCGAACATTGCCATTGCTAATCAAAATATTACTGTGTGAAAAGGGAGTTTTGTGCAGCCACACCAAATGAATGACCTCTGATCAGAGTGAGAGTACAACATGAAGTGGTAAGTACTATCGAGCCAACCAAGAAAGGGATATATATGTATACAACCCATTAAGAGAATTGGTTGCACATGCAGGAACTAGTCCTCCGGCTACACCATCTTCAAGTCAGCATAAGGGAAAGAACTCCCCTACACCTCCGCCACCACTGGAAGAAGATATGGCCACAGACATGAAGCTGCCCACCTTCAAGGGTGTAGGAGACAAAGGTATGGAACAATTTTGGTTCGTAGCGGAATCAGTATGGACTGCGCAGAATGTGGCTAGCGATGTTGTAAAAAGGGTGCAGTTATCCCTCACCTTTGAAGGAAGGGCCTTGGATTGGTACATGGGGTACGTAGGCCAACATGCAGATCCATCTATTCAAGAGATTAAGAATGCTTTAAAACAATAATTTCAGAAGCCTAAGTCCTATGCTCAGCTAGTGGTTGACTTGAAAGATTTTAGACAAGGACCCACTGAGTCAGTATAGGAGGCTGATCAGTGGCTAAATAATCTTATTAGAGATGGGGAATTTCAATATGATGATAGACAACACAAGGAATGGTTTATCACCATGCTATTACCTCACTTACGCGGACCTGTGGGTCAACAAGCGATTGAGACGCAAGAGAAAGCCTTGGAGATTGCTATGAAGCTAGAAGCTACAGCAAGAGATGATGCGGCCAACACTGTTACCGATGAAATAGGTAACTGCACTGGTACCTACTTTTTGAGGTAGCAAGAAAAACACCTGATTTTGAAAAGTGGTGATGCATAATCAAAAAAGAAATTGGAGCATGTTTTTGGCACTTTAACTTTTTTTATTTTTATTATGTGATGTTTTTTATGTCAATTTTGAATAGTGGTGGTGTATCATCACCAACGTTTTTTTAGAGGATTGAATTTGTAACTATAGATTTTCTAATATCTTATTTTTCCATGAGATGTTTATTTTTAAGTGCATTTATGTACTTGTGTTTTATATATATATATATATATATATATATATATATATTAAATAAAAATTTGTAATGATATCTTCACTTTTTCACATAGATAAAAAATGGAAAAAGGGTCAATATTCTAAAGTTTATGTTTTCTACATGTTTATGTATTGTTAATTAATTTTTCAATGCACATCAAATAATTTTCACTAAAAAACCAATATTTTGAATCATATGACAAAAAAATACAAATTTTCAATATAGATAGAATGCAAAAAATACACTTTTAGAGACTTTTTGTTCAAAAAAACATGTTAAATAAACTAATTTTTTGGGAAAATCTTAACAAAATAACTTAAGAAAATAATATTTTTATTGAATTTTATGTCAAAACATAACAGTAATCACATGTTTTTTGCAAAAAATAAGGATTCTTCTCATAAAATATCAAATTCTAAACATTACAAGTAAAATTGATTAATAGATCTCAAAAATGAGCTTTGTTTGCAAGCATAACTTAAAGATCATCAACAATATTAACTAATACATGTTCAACATCATCTAGAACATCATTGATGGCTTCTTCCACAACATTTTCTTCTTCATTTTGGTCATTCTCATCTTCTAATGGATCTTTCATGTCTGCAAATCTTCGAAAGTGTCCCTTTCCAATCATTCCATATAATGGTGGTTGAGGTTCCTTTGCCTTTATTGCTACACATGATTCATTAAAATCTCCTTTCCTCAAACCAACTTCTTGCTTCGCATCTAGAAGGAATTCAAGAGCGTTAATTCTTTGTTGAGGAAATTTGCATTGCAATGGGTCTTTCTCAATGGAAATGAAATTTGTTCATTTTATTAGGCAACATGCTAGTGTTGTACTTAATCATCAAGCACAAAAGAAATAAGTAAGAAAATTAGTATGAAGACATAAAAAGTAAAAAATAAAATATTTAAATTTAAATTTTTATAATAAAACTTACCTGAACCTGAGAATAAATCCAAAACCCAATCTTCTTCATTTGAACATAGATCTAGAAGATAGTTAATCAATGCTTGTGATTTTTGATAAATGTTAACTATATCTCCTTTTGCATCTTTATCCTCATATGTAAGTTTTCTTACAACTGCATCATGAACTAATACTTGACTATGACTCTTTCCATCTACTCAATTCATAAGAATACACTTACAGCTATCCTCTTTTTGTCCAACATTCAACATGGATGAACTCACAATCATTTATAATAGGCTGATCTTCGGAAGAAACAATATTTGACTTATGCTTTTAACATAACATAGTAAAAGTTCAATTAAATTTTACGTGAATAAAAACATTTAGGAGTAATCAAACATACAATTTCAAAGTCTTACCATGTAAGTTCCATCCTTGAGTTTTCTTTACCCTTGAAGCTTGTTAATAACATTGGAAACTGTGTGTCTAAATGAAATGTCACAAATCGCCAAAGTGGTGATGTTGTCACTTCTTGAAAACCGGTAACCACTTTACTAAAAGCTTGATAAGTATATGGTTCACTATCATATTCAATTTTTGGGAAATTGAAACCATGAGGAATATCTGCAATAACTAGGGCATATTCTCTTTTAGGTATTAATGATGCAATCTCTTCACAGTCACCTTGTATTATTTGATATTGGATACTATCGAGCCCATTCCAAACGTAATGATTAAAAGTAGGATCAAGTTCAACATTCATAAGATGCTTCTTTCTCATATTTTCCAACTTAATTTTTTCAATAAAGCTTTTGAAAGTATCTGGTACTCCATTTCCATCCTTCTTCAACATCTCTAATGACATAAAAATATATATATGTATAAGTAATAAAATAAAAATAGTTTAATATGACACTAGTACAAAATGGCTAATTAATTACTAAAAAAACGACTAAAATGTGCATATAAACGACTATTTGTCGGTCGGTGACTAATAGTAGCTAATTTACAGTATCTTATAACGCGACCAACTTTTGGTCATTTTTAGCTTAGTAATTAATTGGTTATCTCAATTTTTTTGTCTAGTTGTATATTTGGTCATTAATTTGGTCATTAATTTAGTTACTGATTTAGTCCTTAATTTAGTCATTGATTTGATCATTAATTTTGTCATTGATTTGGCCCTTAATTTGTTCATTGATTTGGTCATTTATTTAATCATTGGTTTAATCTTTGATTTGGTCATTAATTGTCATAATTAATGACCAAATATACAACAAAATATATTACTATATGATCACCTGATAAAACCAATTAATAACCAAAGAAATATGACCAAAATGTTGGTCGTGTTATAAGATACTGTAAATTAGCTACTAATAGTCATATATATGCAAATTTTGGTCATCGTTTGAAACCAATTAATGACTGAAGAAATATGACTAAATTTTAATCGTGTTATAAGATACTATAAATTAGATACTAATAGTCGTATACATGCCAAATTTAGTCGTCATTTGTAGTCACACATTTATCATTTGCAGTAGTCATTTATTCATTATATAAACGACTAATTTAGTATTTTATATTCATTTCATTTCCTTTCATTAATAATCATTATAAATGACTAATTTAGTCATATATTCATTTTATTTGTGTTCATCATTAATCAATATAAACTACTATTTTAATAATTTTAGATTGATTTTATGTGTTCATTATTAATCAACATAAATTAATTAGTATGATTTTGCAAACAAAAAGATAAAAAATAAAATAAAAAAATGTTATACAATTTACATGTTCATCTAATATGAAAACGCAAAGTTACATATGTTAATTACAATACCAAGTAATATCAAGTAAAAGTATAAATAATTCCAACCACATAAATTATATTATATAAAATGTCAAGTATTAAAATATGAGTTTCCAATTTAATATTGGTTGGAGTAAAATTTACAGATAAAATATTGTTCATCACTTCAAAAAATTATCATTATCTTGCCAAGGAATTGCAAGTGAATTCACCAACTCTAAAAACTTGACCATCAGTATTTATGTGTATGTCTTCTGCAGGATATTGGCTCTACGGGTACCACTAGACCAGTACACTTCTCTCTCTTTGTCACTCTAGTGTTATTTTTCCCCTATTTCTTCAATCCTTTCTTCTTACCATCAATACTGAGTCCATTTTCTGCAAAAGGAAAACAAAAAAAGTTACAATGCAGAGTATAAGACATGAAAGTCGATGAACACTGGAATATAAACTAAAGTAGACTATAAAGGATTTATACGATATATACCTCAACATTAGCAATATTGTTAATTTCATTTTTTTGCATAAAAGAAATAAACTCAAACAAGTTTTCTTTAGTTGGGAAATAGTGACCACTATGTGGCCAAATGACCTGTATAAACAAAGCAAATAAAATGTCACAAATAAACACAACAGAGCTAGCAATTTCTACTAAGAATGTCTCATGCTCCACTTTTGTGGTTGTATTGTTTCCTCTAGTTATCTCTAAGAAGCAGTGACACTTCAACAATAAAACTGGTCAGTAGAAATCTAATGGGTGGAGCAAAGTATTTCTGACACAATATTACAACAAGAAACTAAGAAAGAATAAGACAAGACTTTGTAAATTGTGATACTAACTGGGAATATAGCTTCAATATAGTAATCTTCAATTATCAATGTACTATTCCAAGGGAAAAAGAATCCAATTCCCATAAGCCAACAAATTATGTATTCCCCTTGTTTTCCCTGTAATTAATTGAGCAAGATTAGCACATGCAATTTCCATTTAGAATCTCTAAACTGATTCTATAAATATTCAAAGAAAACTTAAGGTTACTCATTCATTTTTCTCTGATGCAGACAAAAATGAATATGCTAACTTGTTTTTGAGTTGGAGAGTTGTGTAATTCATCAGATCAAAATCATTGTTTATTGTCGTGACTATCTTTTTTTAATGATCAAGAAACGAGCCTATATTTGATTAAAAAACATATTTTTCAGAATATATTCCATTTTTCTAATTCAAAGCTAGATTTCCTTCAAGTTTATGGCGTTCAAACAAACTAGAATCATTTTCCTTTAACAAATCATTGTTGTAATATACTACTAAATAAACAACTACGTAATGAATTTATTAGTGGTGGAATACTAATAAATCACAAATACATGCAAGAAATAACACCACTATGTCCTAGACATGCCAAGTATTTATCATATTGGTTGGATATATTACTTCATGAAAACAACATATTTGACAAAGAGAACTTTTCTAAAACTAACCAACGTGAGTGTATCCAACAACAATGACATTTCTATTGACATGCCCTCAAAATGTGTGGAAGTATCAAACAAGTGTAGTGCACTTCCCTGTAGGGTTAAAGTTTGGTAATAGAATATGTTGTCCCTTAGTCTAATCAGGGTTAACTTGCCGTTGATAACTTAGAGAGAATGGGAATTCAATATAGAAAAATGACAGAAAGATTTTATTCATCCACACTTACCTAGATCCTAAACAAGAATTGAAGCATTATACAAATCCAAGAATGTCTCACATTCCACCAGGAAACAAAATTTCTAGATTTTGATTGTAACCCTTGAGGCTTTCTCAAATTTGTAAACAAGTAACATCAATAACATTTTTCCTTAGTTCTCAAACCTTCTTCTATGTGGAGCTTGAGAAAATATGTGCATACACATATCACAATATAGCATGTTGTGGAGTACATTTACATGAAACCAATCATTTAAAATTTTATGTTCTATCAAGATTGAGTCATGTGTTAAATTCCCAGTATCTGCATCTTTGCACAATGGTGTCATTAATAATTTGAAGTTTCTTGGCTTGCTAGTATGATCTAATTATTGCTTTGTGCAATATGTTTTTTCACTCATATTTATAAAAATTTTATGTTTATGAATAGTGTATAGATACAATGGATGCTTCAGATAATAAAAGAGGCAATTATTTTTCCATCAATATAATTCAAGTATTTTCATATGGTGTAAATTCAGTAGTTCTATTGGTGGTACTTAGGGTCAACCTAAACGATTATTTCTCATGCATCAAAAGAGGTACAAAGTGATAATAGGAAGGACTCATGCAAAAAATTTTAATCATACATGTTGAATCTGAAAGTGTTAATGTTGTTGTGCTCAATTTATTATTGGGGTACCTATCAGCTGACAAATTTTGTACAAATGTTGGAAATGAAAATAAGTTATAACAAATAACATAACACAACATTTTTGGCACTTGCTTATTTTTCTTTGCAAATCTGAACATGTCTCAGAGCAACTTATGTTAGCTATGTCCAAATGATGCCAGTTTTTATTTTCCATTTAAATTTCCAATTCAATCCTATGTATCATTATCCAAGAAATTTGGCTCATTCAGAGGAGATGAAAAATGTGTGTGTGCAATAAATTTTAACCATAAAATGGTGTTATCCCGAAATCTCCGAACTCCACTTTCATCGCCGTCATTCCCAAGTTGTACTCTCCGGCTTCTTTTGACGATTTTTAGCCTATTTCCCTCTGTAACTGCCTTTATAAAATCATTACCGAAAGACTCAAGCCTATCCTCTCAAATCATATCTCTAAGGAACAATTTGGATTTCTAGAAAGAAGACATATTCATGAAGCCATAGGGGTGACACAAAAAGTCCTCCGCAGTATGAAGAGACATAGATGGAAAGGGTTGATCATCAAAAGTGACCTTTCAAAGGCTTATGAAAAGATCAGTTGGATGTATATTAGACTCCTACTCACCCATCTGGGCTTTCATTATGACTTCATCTGATGGGTGATGGGATGTATCACTAACATTAGTTTTGTTTCTCTGATAAATGGGGTTGCTTCCCTTTTTTTTTAAAACGAAAGAGGCCTCCGCCAAGGATGTTCCCTCTCCCCCTTCTCTTTTTGCTGGCAGCTGAAGGCTTAAGCCAACTGATTTTAGAGGCAAAAAGAAAAGGGTACATATGGGGTGTGGAGGTAGCTATAAATCTCAGTATCACACAACTAATGTTTGTATATGATATCCTTCTCTTTAGCAATGGAAGTTGCAGGGACTCCTTCCATCTCAAAGCCTCCCTGAATCTATTTCTAAAAAGCCACCGGAATACGCATCAATCATCACAAATCCTCAATCATGGTTACAGGACTTACGAAGGAGGAATCCAGAAATCCCATTGAATCCCTCCCTTTAGTGGTCAGACATTTTTTCGATAGTCTCTGATACCTTGGGTTCCATCTTAAGCCAGATTCTTACCGTATAGCTAATTGGATGTGGATGGTGGCCAAAAACGAAAAAAAAGTTAAGTGTTGGTGTTACAAATGGTTTTCCAGAGTGGGGAGACTCACACTCATAAAACTTGTTCTAATGGTCATTCCAGTATTTTGGGCACTCTTCTCATGGATTTCATGGGGGATCTTGGAGCACATTAGGAAAATCTGTCATAAATTTTTGTGGGCAAGATCCAAAGAGGACCACTCCCTCTCTTAGGTGGCTTGGGAGAAAATAGCCTGACCAAAAGAATGGGGAGGATGGGGTATAAAGGAACTACCCTCCTTCGTCAAGTCCCTTGCGGCTAAAATGGGATGGTCACTGCTGAAAAAGGACTCGCTTTGGTCCATGGTAATGAGAAGGAAGTACATTGACACTGGAGACATTGTTGATTGGGTCTGGAACCCTGTCATGTCCACCAAGGGTGGGTCGGCAGTTTGGCAAGCCACCCTTCAAGCCATGGACATAATCGAGGAAGGTCTGGCCTGGAAGGTTGGGAATTGGCAATAGATTAGACTGGGGCTAGACCCTTGGGTCGGTTGTAACAGAGATTTTTCCCTTCTGGAGCCTTGCAAATCTCACCTTGCAAACAAAGGTCTCTTGTTCCTTGGTCAACCTGAAAAATCCAAAGCCGCATCCATCTGGTCACAAGGCTGGAAAAATGGGGACGATCTCCAGCTTGACCCAATATGGGAAAAAACTTGGAAGCTATACGCTAATGAACTACTTAGAACAAACATATGCATTCGAGATGACCCTGAAACCCTCAGATGGGGCTTTCTGCCTTCAGGCTTGTACTCACCAAAGACTGGGTATTCTCATCTTATGGGGATGAAAGGCTGGCCGAAGGCCGAATGGTGGCATAAACCCCTCTAGAATATGAATAGCCCTACTAAAGGTCACCTCTTTTTTTGGTGCCTGATAGAAAAAAATATCCACTTGTGTGAAAATCTTCAAAAAAGGAAGAAGGAGGGGCCATGGAGATGCCCCTTATGCAAAACAGGACTCTGAATCGGTGGCCCATTTGTTTCTTTTTTGTTCCTAAGGTCAAAAGGCATGGGAAGGGATCCAAATTATGGTTGGTTGCACACATCAATGGGTTGGTCCTTCGATTAAGGAGGCCTGGAAGTCTTGGTGGAATGGTTACCGGACTGAAAAACAAAAATTGGTACCCCTGATTATGGCCTGGGGAATTTGGCTTGCCAGGAACCACGCTATTTTTAGGAATGTAGATACCCTTTCCACATCATTGCTCATAATGGACCAGCCATCTATGCCCTTCTCCCTGAACAAAAACCTCCAACAAAGAAAAGGGTCAATACCCCTGAGAAAATCAAGGGTGATATCCCTTGGGCTTACTTTGATGAAGCATCAAATCTGGCGAACATGTGTGGTGCTGGAATTGTTATTCACCTAAGAAATTCTCGAAGATTGGTAGCCTCTATCAAACTTCTTTAGGGCACAAACAACTATGCTAAGATCAAAGCGTTACACCGCCTCCTATGTTGGCTTTCACACCTGCATATTACTTATATTCAGTTATTTTGGGACTCGCTCAACATCATCAAATGATTTAACAAGAATTTTTTTTTTTTTTAAATTATGCTTTACGACCTATCCTTGAAGAATGATGGTTATCGAAGGACTATTTTACTCACATTGATTTATGTCATATTTATAGGGAAAGGAATTCCGCTATAGACCTCTTTTCTAAGGAGGGTTTATAGCAAGATTCGAGAAGCTGGAGGACATGAGAAATAGGGAAAGAAGGCTCTGTGGACTTGGACCATTCTCCATTTTCTTGAGTGGTCTTCAGTTGTTTTTTCTCTATATATGTCAATGTACTTTCGGAAATTCTCACTTTCTATCGCTGAAAATTATAATATGTATGTACCACAAAACTTGGTTGAGGATTAGATCCTTTGTTGCTCCTTTTTATAAATTTTTATATTGGTTGTCTGTTCCTGTTTGGGTTTTTTTTCCTCTTAATAGGAGGCTCGAGAACCTAGGTTACTATGCTGCTTGTATCAGGATCTATATTTTTGTTTTGGGTCGTTTTCCTCCAAAGAGGAGGCCCAGAAAACACTTTTAATTTTTTTGTGGTTTCTACACTAGGCCGATGAACAATATGATGTTTTTCCCTTGAATAAGGGAAGGTTCCAAACATTCACATACTTTTTTGGGATGGGGCTATGAGAATGGTCTAAACTTTTTTGGTCGCAAATTGGGAAGAGCTCGGATCTCTCCCAAGAAATGCTTAAATGTATGTACACAATTAATTTTTTATGAATATAAAGAGTTCAATTTTTTCCTTGCAAAAAATACAGTTTAACCATACAAATTTGTCTTATTCTATAATGAAAATTGTTAAAAGCACAATGAAGTTGTGAAAAATTGGGGAAAATAAAAATATTTACAAATCAAACTAAATGCATCCATGTAACAAATAACCCAATCTAAATGTGCCTATTTATAAGTGACTGGATAATGCATCTCAAGGGTAATGCAACTCATCCTCATATTGCCCCCTTTAATACAAACATACACATACAAACACATGTGGGTCAAGGACACATATTTACCACTAGGTAGGTGTCCCATGAATGCCACTTTCTCAAAGACATCCCTAAAATACCATTGAAGGGGTACCTTTTAATATATTGAATTATCCAAGTGCATAGTATTAGAGTATTAACACTCCAATTCTATAGTTTAATGTAATCAATTTTACAATATATTAAACTTTACTAAATAGTTATTAATCATAAATTTCATTAATTAAGAGGTCAACATAAAACCATAGAACTTATTGCAAAGAAATGAACTCTATTATCATGGACTTTAAATGAGCATGTTTCCTTATGAGCCCAAGCCATAGAGGGAACTTTGGGAGTGACTGCAAAACTTTCCTAGAGCTTTATGGTTATTCCTTTAGGCGAAGGTCAATTTCAAATCCTTCTACTAAAGCTATTAAGGCCAAGAACACCACAAATATTGGTGTGTTTACTATTCACTAACTAGTCAACACATCCCTTGCCTCACACAATGAAGGAATGCCTTGAAGTGGCAATCACAAAGTGATAGAGATTAAAAGTAGTGCAAACAGAGGCACTTAGGTTATTTTTGGTTTGAATTTTCTCAAAGGAACTGACATACACAAAGAAACTTGAAAATATGTCAACATGGCTCATATGGAAAGAGCTCTATGAATGTTTCTATTAGCAATGGAAGAACCCAAACTGTTCTTTAGGGACTAACATGATAGTCCAAGCACAAAAAATAATGGCTTAGATGTGTTCTTAGGGGTACGGTAAAGTAATATTCTTGGATGTACTCATAAATAGTTTGGTAGTTAACACATTTCAATCAAGATCACTTAGGCCAAAAACAAAATCTTTCCTTTGGACCTGAGGTTGCATGGCAAGTGTTCAACAAAATTTTTGAACAAAAAGTATTTGACAACAAAATTGGTAACAATGGAAATGTTAGGGGACCTTAATTTGAGAGGGCTTTGAAATCAAAGCAAGCTTTCAAATTATTTTCAAGTCTATCATAGGGAAAACCTTAATATTTTGGGTGAACTTTCTTGATTTTATAGTAAATAGAAAGCAAAAATTAGAGCTCATGCATATGATCCTTGTGGACCAACAATAACTTTGTTTGCAGGAAACCAACTTAATGACCATCATCTATTTTCTAACATATGCAAAGACACTACTCTAATTTTGGTGTTCTTCCTAGAAAAAGGAGTGATGGGAAAACGTGTGTTTTCATCCTTAGAGACTATTTCTTTCAAGGATAAGGTCTCAAATAAACCCCTCCACTTCAAAAACTATAATTTGTAATCAAGTTTACAATATTTAAAATTACCAAAGAGTTATTAATCATAGGTGTCATTAATTAATGGGTCAAGAAAAAAACAACAAAACGTGTTGCAAATAAATGTCCTCTATTAACATGCACTTTAAATGTGCATGTTTCCTTATGATCCCAAGCTATAAAGGTCACAATGGTAGAGTTCTCTAAGCAAGAGGTCACAAACCTTCTCTCTTTCTGTGAATCACATGCATTGAAGTCTGATTCACAACACCTATATTAAAACTGTATAAGTGGATCTATTCAAACTGGAAAAAAAATTGCTATGAAGTGTATCTATACTCCAAAGTTTTCTTTATTATTCAATTTTCTTATCTGGATTACTGTCCAAAATATTTTAAAGAGGGTCCTCTAGGGAAGAGCAGATCATTTTTTTATCCCACGGTTCCCACACTTCAACCCAACCACTATGTTTGTCACCAAAATGGCAGTTTGGTTTCATGTCCTCATTTTCCAATACTAGTTTGTAATTTATCAGTGTTTGTATATATTGTCAATACCTAGGGAACAAATTAAAAAAAAATCTCAAAAGGATTAAGTTTGGTTTTTCACATATTCTTGACCCAATCACTTCTAGAAAAAACCAACTATGTATGACGAGACAAACTAAAATCATGACTAGTTTCACATACTAGACATCTACCTTAATACCATTAACATGGGCAACCTAGATGCAACCTCAAAAGGACTGCTTAGCAAGGTTAAGATGCCCAATATCTAGTATATCCAAAAAAATAAGTTCATTCAATTGGAGCAAAACTGCACAAAAGCATGAGGGCCTTCTTTGCCACTTATTCCTAAGCTATTATATTTGTTGTGTATTATCATATTTTGAAATATGTTTTTGGATTTGACTTAATAATGGACAAGTTGAAATTTTTCCATCTTAGTTCACAACTTCATGCCATAATCCTTGGAAATTTTGACGTATGTTGATATGATCCTATGATATTGTTGAATATGTTATTTTCAAGTCTGGAAAATTTTATCAAGCACAGTTTCCAATCAAGTGAGGACTGGTTCTACCTATAGTTGTAGTCATTAATGTTTAGCTCTATCCTTACTCCACATAGTACAAATATTTGGGGATTTTAACTTTGATAGGAAATGGTATCTCTAACTACCATTTTGATCATCCAGCGTCCCATTTGAAATCTTAAATCCACTTAATGATCAATGCTCTAATCCATCCTCTCAAAAGACATGGTAAAAATCCTAACATTATGTTGAGTCTTCATGATTTCAATTTACAAGCAAGTCATGACAACTTTGCATTATACAATGAAAAAACTTCAAGTCTTCACAATCTACAACAACAAATTCCCCACCTAGCACTAAAACCTTCTATTTCTAATCTCGATTCTCCTCCATCCATAGACTACTCAATAGTCACTGCTAGGAAAAGAATATTGAAAGAACAAAAATTGGTATAAAAGAATGTGAGGTTTGTGATTTTATTAAATGTTAGAATTTTTAATTTTCATGTATAATATAAACACAAAGTAAAAGATATTTTTTTTCTATATATTCCAAACAATCCAATCAACAACTCAGCTCAAGGCTACTCTAAAGTAAAGCCTTCCTCCTACAATGCAACCAAACTTACATCCAAACATTCATTTCCCATGATAGTACTCAATGTTATTGTGTACTATGGTACTTCTAAGAAAATATTATAGATGTTTTTAAATAATCCTATTTCTTGACCATATCTTGGAAAAATATCATGCCATTCCATTTATGGTAACATGATTTGGGCACTAATAGGGTTAATAAAAAAATGACTTCTGAACCCAACAATTGCATGCAAATAAATTGAAATTTTGCACAACAAATTGAAAACAGAAAATCAAATAAAATTTGTGACCAACAATAGAAGATAGCAACAACCTTCAAATTTGACCAACCACTTCAGTTATAAACTAAGCTACCACATATGGATCAAATGACATGATTCGGACTACCAATTCTCATGAACCACCCATTCTAATACGTAAAAACCATCATATATCCAATCCTATTCCCCATCTCCTGATTGACGATCATAATAATTTATCCATCCATGGCATTTCAATCACATACATACTGAAAGGCTCATTAAAAAAAAGAAACTTCTAACTAGACTATACAAGCAACACCTGACATATTCACAAAAATAGACACCTTAAACTCCTAGACCCCGATAGTAGATTGTATTAGCTTCAAATCAGACACATATTCTAGCAATGACCCTTGCCATTTCAATGTTGGCCTTTTGAGCATCTAAGCCTCTCATTTGGGTACCCATTCATCAATTAATGTGAAATCTCATACCCCAGCAATTCAGAATCCAAAGACAAAACTAGATACCCATTCATCAATTCATGAAAAATCTGAAATCCCACCCCCTTTGTCACCGATACTCATGCCTAATCTCGTCTTAGACACATAACAGCAATAGCAGAGTTTCTGCAAACAACCCAACTCAACTCAAATTTTTTTCTCTTCTATAACATCCGGGACGCTCCATATATCAACGGATGACGGGGAGAGTCCACTAGAAACGGTCTCCAAGGAAAACCTAGTGCCTCATGGTTGGAGAAATATGCTTGGTCAAAGTTGCAAACCCCAAACAATGGTCCAAAACCCCAAGGGCGGCTGATGTGGCAGATTTACTTTGATCCCAAAGCATGGATGATGTGGCAGCATAATATTGACTAATTTAACTAAGGTGACATGGCAGTTTATCTTTAATTCTTGGGCTTAGAAGAAAATTATTACGGTTGAAAAGGTAATTCTAGTAGTTAAAGGAAATTGTTATGTTCCAAAAGCAAGAGAATAATTTATTGAATTAAATGTACATTAAATCTTGGTCCAGACTTTAAAAACTATTATGGTCCAAGGGAATAATTTTTGGATATGACCGTGATTATTTTATGGCACTAAGAGGGTCAATTTGAAAATAAGATTAGTGGATGGTCTGAAAATTAATATATTATTTATAGTAGGTTGGTCCAACATAAGGGCTTCTCGGCCTCTATAAAATGGCGCGCCCCTACTCTCCATGAATATCGAAAAATTCTTCGACTCTTCTATTTGCCTCCCTATGGAAGCTTTGATAGATCTGACAAGGAGGGTTAATGGTTGAAATTTGTACTTTTGGGGTAATGGCATTCATTGCGGTTTAAGGGTTATACATTTGTTTGGGATTTGTTGGGTGTCGATTGTTTGTAGGTACCGTTGTAGAAGCATTCCTGAGTTTCGTGGGGAACTGAAGAATTGTTCGAGTTTGATCTATTTCAGGAACAACAACTCTAAGAATCCTTTTTGGCACTTGACATTAAGAACAAGTCAAAGACTCATCACAGGGAGTAGTATTGCAAAACTATGCATTTTGTACACCTGGTAATAATGTAAGTCCTTACTTTGAGTTGATCATTGTAGACCTGTGATCAAGTCACCAAAAGCTGCCAAAATAGTTCTGAGCAGTTGTGTTTGGCATTGGATTTCTTGGCCTTCAAAATTGGGACCATGAGATAATTTAAGCTATTGATTCCTTGAAAACCTAAACTAATGATTCTTCAGAACCAATGAAAAAGCCAATGAGATGACATCAAAATATATGCGGCCTACATCACTGTCTCTCTGAGTGTATAATTCTGTCATCTCTGTATAAAAGGGTTGATCAACAGTTTAAGTATTCAACGAAGCAGCAAGTGGTAGAGACTTAGTATTATTTCTGCGACTTAACAGAGGATCTGAGCTAAAACACATCAAGATGTTTGGCATTAGTTGTAGAAAAGACACCTTGTAGAAAATAAGCCTGCGGTCCTGTAAAACATGCCAGATCTGTGCCGAATGTTATAAAATACAAGAAGTTCCACCCTGGAATAAAGATCCAGATCTGAAGAACTAGAGTTTTCTCTATATGACAAGGGAACCTTATGATTGTGAGCAAGTAATGTATAAGACATGTCACCTGAAGGTGTGACTCTCTAGTGACATTGTTAACCGTAGCCTGAAGTGACCTGATAGTAACGTGACCCATATACAACAATAGTTTTTCTACTACAAAGATGCAACAGTATCAATGAACTACGGAATCTGTAGGGTGTTATCTACAATAATCAATAGTGATGTGTTATGGTTCATAGATACTTGATGTAGCAGTAACCCTGTATGGCATTTTCAATATGGCAATTGTGCTTCTGTTTGACTGCGTGATACATGGATGAGCAATCAGCACTGCCAGTAGTAGTAGTGTGCATGATACAACAATATTTATGTATTGTCCTGTAATTCAAATCACTGAAGGTTGTTGTCAAAACTTATGCTAGGATTTGAAAAGTGCAGTGACCCTAAGGTCACAAGTAATTGATGACAATTGACAACAGAATGGTCTCATATTAACAGTGCATAAAAAATTGTGTTTGGGAGTGTGCACTGATTGGGGTTCTAAACAAAAGTGATTTCCAACATGAGTATGTCTTGGTTGTAGAACAGATTCATTTTGTATGCTGGTGTAGATATATTTCCAAGACTTGATTGATAAGCTAGGGTTTTCAACGGAATATATGCTGATATTGAAGCTGAGCTATAGGTTGCAAGGGTTGACATTGTGATATGCATGATAGAAGCAATTCCAGTGAAGAACAACAGTATAATGACATTGCTTTATTATGGCAATGAAACCTTGAATGAACAGTGAAATTTTAGTAAGCTCATGATAGCATTATTCCTTGAATGTATGACTCTAAGGGACCCTTGGTGATTGTGATAACTAGGCAGTAGCTTATGTGATAAGTTGGACAGTAATGTATACCAAAGTATTCATAACAGAGATATGTGACTGAATAATAAATGATGATACCTCTTGACACGACTTTGATGACATCACCAATTTTGATGACACCTGTGACATTGATACAATGATGGCAGTGGTGTTGTGATATAACCTTGATTACATGACAATATCTTTGATATATGATAGTGACCTAGTTTGGAAGTAATCTGTTGATACAACAACATATTTGACAGTAACCTTGTAAGTGATCTGAAGTGACCTTGTTGATGGCAGTGATCTTCCTTTATCTTCTACCCTACCTTGACAACAATATTTTGATGTGGGAGAAACCTTGGTATATGGCAGTAACTTGGTGAACCTAGCATGACATTTGATATGACAATGATTCTAATAACAACGCTCTCAATACATGACAATAACAATTTTCTTGGCAGATGGCTGTAACCCTTGACACGATAGAAACCTTATATAGAAGTGACTGTGATGTATATGTGACATTGAGATAGGGACATTATGACAGTAGTATTGTGCCAGTCAAGTTGTAACAACATTACTAGAGCAATGATTTGATGAAAACCGTGACCTTGCTGTAGTGATGACATTGATGTTGACCTTGATTGATGTATGACCTTGTAGAAATTGTGTAACAAAAGTGCAGTAGACCAGAAGAGGTGAAGCAGGAGGTGCAAAAGCAGAGGAAAAAAGTGAACAGTGTCAATAGTGGATAGAAGCAGTGGATAGAGGTTGGTTGGTTGATTGTAAGGGAGGCTGAGGACCCTTGCAGACTTAGTCTGCAAACATCTTCAGATTTTGGTAGTTTCGTACTTCCTTCCAGCATAGCTGGTAAATTGTGTATGTAATCATACATAATGCAAATCTTGTTTGGATGACATATTCTGTGTATTGTTCAATTGATGTGATGTTTATGATTCTATCTTAATTAATGCTCTAAATTTTTAAGGATTAACTAACCAATTGTGAAAAAGAAGGGAAATATTGATTCACCCCCCTCTTAGTATTTCCAACAATCGCTGACTCCAATGACATCGTCCGTGACTTCAACTCCTACAGACCTGAATGACTTCGATTCTGAAATCAACAGTGTCATTTCCCGCCTTGCCCACATCATCAGAGAGATATATTTGTCATTTCTTCATTCAACCGCAGTATTGACGGAGATAGACCTATGATTTCATCATATTCACCCACGGTATTAATGAAGGGGCATGATGTTACTATTCATAGTTCTTCTCCTACCTATAAATTGACAGCATCCACGACATTTCAATAGATACAGAAAGGAAGATCCAATTTTAGAAACTCAAAGTCATCGAGTGCATAATGATATAGACAATCACAATATCATCCTCCCATCAGTGCATAATGATACAGACAATCACAATATCATCCTCCCATCACTGGGGCTTGCAATCATCAAATTAATTTATAACTAAGAGTTATCAGTCATTTAATTGGTTCTGGAATTATCTTCTTCTATGCCGTTAGTTTGAAAAATATTTATAATTACCTTGAAATATGTGAATATTCTGCAATTAAAGACAAATCCCTAATTAATATGCATCATGTGAATATTCTGCAACTAAAAACAACTCCCTAATGAATATGCATCGAAAATAATGAGGAGTATGTAATAATTTAGGACCGAGGTCATGAGGCTTCTGCTGATGGGTAACTCATCACTAAATGACTATGAGGATGATGAATATTATGATTTTTTTATAGAGAAACTTCATTCAGAAATAAGAAGACTCAAGGTGGGAAATCTGTCTATTAGACCTAAAGAAATAGAGTCCGATCTAGCTGAGTCCAGTGTTTGGGAGAGCGAGAGTGGAGCTTCCATAGAATATTCTCCATCATCATTCTGAAAAGTAGTGCCAGAAGAAGATTATATTGAATATTTATACAAGAAATACTGAGAGAGGATGTATTTCTTGGATAATCTTAATAGTCAGTAGACCTATGCACTAGGAGTTTTTCAAAGCCATGAAACCTGAAAGCCTAAAGGGGTGGCTTCCAGGCGGAAGAGATATACTCTAAACAAGCCCTGCGGTCACACATGCTTCCCACGAATCCTTGAAGAGAGTGCAACAGGACCTGGAGACTGTGTATGTTGGCCAGACTTGTTTGTCTTGGGCGGCCCTGCATTGGCAATACAGAAAGTTCCAGGAGGCGGCATTGTATGGATCAAAGCAGGATTTGTTTTATGACCACGTCGTAGATCAGTTTCAGCAATTCCAAGTTTTTTTGCAGAGGTTCTTAGATGATCAGTTTGAAGGTCCCAAGATTTGGTCAAAGGTTCCATGAAGGAAGCAGGGACAGAAGCAAATAAAATACTAGCAGCTTAGCTGGTTAGTATCATGGAGGAATCCATAATGATATTATAGGATTTTGTTAGGTTTGACAAGCACAAAAGTTTGGTGCAACACCAAATGTTGAATTTTTTTTGCATAAGTCAAGAGGTAGAGGATCCCAACGACCCTGCTCTCCTGCATTTCATGAGGAGAAGCATTCATTGTAAGGAGTTGAAGATCAAAGAGCTTGAAAGTAGAGGGAGATGCTTGATAAAGAGGCTCAATCTTGTGGCCAGAGGGAAAGGGATAGAGATCTTGATGGCCCTTTTGGACATCAAATTAGTATCCCGGGTATTGAGGATGTCCAGGATCATTACAGATCATCTACAATGGTGCTAGAAGAGACTCGGTAAGCTCAGTATTCACAAGGGTAAGGTCCATAGACCACACGGTACTGTATTATTTCCGTATTGATCATACATTTTAGGCCACTACTTTGATGCATTTCCGTCAGAATTGTAGACTAAATACAGGAGTTAAAAAATTCTAACAGTAAATATTTATCAGACGAGCAGTTGGGATTTAGGGGTTTCACAGCATTAGGAAAACGACATCTGTGTTTTTTGTTTTCTAATTTATTGCTTTGGGAGGATGATGCTCCCTGGAAGAAGCCATTAGAGCTCAGATTCCAGTGACCCAGCCCCCTCCAATGATTTTATCATCTAAGGTCTTTGGGAAAGAAAGAAAAATAAATCCCTTGCAAGGATGTTGAGGATCTACAAAGGAGAGACATACAACTATATTTAGTTGCAAAACAGGAGATGTTGGTCCCATCTGGAAAATTAAATTCTTGATGGAAAAAAAACAGGTTTCAAAGCTTTGAAAAATGGATACAAAATATACCTTTGTGATGCTTCGTGTGGTGCAATTGTGTGAAAGCTTGAACGGTTTGAAAAACCTAATATCCAACGAAAACTAGCCACATTTCCTGTATGCAAGTGCACCAAGCACAATTTTCTTGTTATCAACAGGAACATTGAGGAGAAGTCCCTCATTTTCTTATGCATTTCGAATCTGACCCTGGGCTGCTTGCGATAAGTGCAAATATTTACCATACCATCTCCAAGATCACAGCTGTGAACCTCCCCAGGTTTTACCTCCACACCCTCAAAACTCCATTTGATATGTAGAAATCGTTGCCACAGGTGATATTGCAGGGCAAGCTCGATGAAGCAAACCACACAATGTAAAACCCTTTGTTTACCTTTTTGAGAATTTCAAATGACTCCCGCCCAACCCTTTGTTTGATATTGATACCTATTTGAAAATTTCACAATGAAAAATGACTCGCGCCCAATCTCACGCAGATGGAGTATGGACAAAGAACCTTGATTTATTTATTTTTTAATAATATTTTATGGATTTTTATTTAGTGAATCATATTTAGAAATTGTTGAATCATTTGTTAATGTATATATATTATTTATTTATTTTTTAAATAATATTTTATTGATTTTTATTTAGTGAATTGTATTTAGAAATTGTTGAATCATTTTTTAAGGTATATATATTATTTATTTAATTTTTAAATAATATTTTATTGATTTTTATTTAGTGAATTATATTTAGAAATTGTTGAATATTTTTTAATGTATATATATTATTTATTTATTTTTTTAAATAATATTTTATTGATTTTTTTTAATAAAATATATTTAAAAATTGTTGAATTTTTTTTTTTTTAATGTATGGATAAATTTATAATTATTAAAAAAATTTCAACAATTAAATTGTGAAATTTCCACCTAGATTGAGGTGCTCACTTTCCAACTGCATCTTAGTAAGCAATTTAATGCTGACATGACCACCATCAACAACTGACAGTTATGCGACATCACTCCAACTCCTTATCAACATGTGAATAACTCAAATGTTGAGAAGAGAAATCGAGCCCTCTGCATCTGCACCATCTTAATGCTAATTCTCATGTCCAGCCTCACACGTAACTTAATGCTTGCCACCATGTTAACTTATTTTTTCAACCAACATATCCTGCATTCCACCTTGCAACCCTCTGAAGCTTAGGGAAGTCGACTTTACCATGCTTCCATTACTGTTGTTATCTAAGGCCACATCCCCAACATATTTGTTCTCCAACACACTATCATGGTGAGGGAACGAGGCCATGTTCAACACGGTGGCAAGGGCAGAGGTCACCCTCTCACCTCTCCATAGTGTGATTACCACATGATTCTCTTTAACCATGACATCCTTCAACATATCAGGCGTAATGTAGTTATCCTAGAAGTAGTTGAGAGACAAAGAATTGGTGACACACTCTAGGTTGTAAAAAATTTACTCACTCTGCATCTTTGGGACCTAGAGTTGGCTCGCACTCGCGTTGAACATCATGTGGTTGAATCTAACACCTACGCCAATCACATTAGAATGATACTTCATTGTCTCTTGCAAAACATTGGTATTAGTTTTCCTCCCAACATGACATCCTCCACTTCCAACAACACTTCGGACAGGTCTACAGAGCAGCAACCAGAAGAATTTCTCTCACATCAAATTCGGTCTAGCACTATGATTTGAAATTGAATTAAATTCCATGATTACCCAAAAAAATTGTTGTTATCCTTCCATTGAAATAGAAATCACTAGGCCTATTCCCTATGAAATCTCTCTCGTACGGTAGAAAATTAACTAAGAATTGTGGATATTTGACTATTATTTCCAGGATCTACTGTTGAATCTTAAAAAATAATCAAAGTTAGTGCCAATCATCTAACAGGTTTCGGTATTCATTGCATTGTCAAAATTCTCCAAATTGATATCAAATGTGGTGAGGTCTAAGCAACATGTGGAAGGTGTCTCGCATGAGTAAATATAAGTGGAGCGAGGGTGAGGGATGGTACTCCTGGTTCGTTCACCATAACGCATGCAATGGGAGAGTTATTAGCTTCACATTGGAAATTCATGTGAAAAATAACTGGTTATTGGAGTTTGGGGGTAGTGAAAGGATAAGGCGATGGAAGGTGAGGGAGCTCAACATTAGACTCCTCACTATGTTTTGGTGTTGGTCCTGATGGTTACCTCCGGAGACGAAGCGTAAACGTCGCATGAAGTTTTACAAAGGGAGTGGCTTGTGTGTGCTTTTCGTGGGCATTTGCTGGTGCGATGTGTTCAACCGATCCCTGTTGCTCAGTTTCTTAGCCATTTTCTACATCTCGGTTGAGGATAGGAAGTTGAAGGGAAGTGAGCACATTCGTTTCCATTTTTCTTGGCTTTCGATGAGCCTGTATTTTCCTGCTAAGAGAGGAAGGTATAATCTGCATTCCAGTAAACCTCAAGGGTGGTGGCGGAAAACTAGCTTCTTTTCCAAACTTCATGCCCTTCGATGTGGGTGCGACAATGTTTGGTGGATTGGTGTGTGCTCGCTGGTCACTGCCCTGGGGTAAGTTATGCTCAGGCGTCGACTACCTTGTCCTCATTTGTTTTTCCATTTCTTGTGTTGGTTTGGTGGGTGATGGTATTTGGTTTTCTTGGTGGTGGTAGTCTTTATCTGGTAGTGGGAGGTTTCTTTATGCTTCCCTATGGTGTTGGGTGGCGACATTTGGCTCCTTTTCTCGTGGTGTTTTTTTCTATGGTGGGGGTTCTAGTATCTAGACTCTACACACGGCGGGGTTTCTCGACCTTCGCGAATTATGAAGCCCCCGGTGTGGTGTGGTTGTTCTCACTCCCTTGTCGTCCATAACCCTGTGGGGGTGGCAGACTCATAAATAATCATGGCGGCTCCACGCCGGGGTGGAAAAACTGCAGGGCATGCATGGCTCGCTAGTGTGGGTGTGCATGGGGGTTGTGAAGGAGTTAAGTGGGGGGATAACAGAGTTGGGGGTTTGAGGATTCAGAAGCAGAGTCGTCGGGGTGGAGTAGGTCGTGGTGGCAAGGGGAATCATGGGTTTGAATGATCTGAGATAAATGAGGGGTAGGTTATTCAACATTGTTTCCTAGAGAATTGTCATGCACTTATCAACAACCTGATGGAAAGAGTGGACACAGTTAAGAGAGTCTGTCGTGAGGAGCATGCAGATAAGATGGAAACATTGGACTGAATGCACTATTTATAGTGCCAAGTCCAGGAGATACTGGTAGTGGTTTGACGAGGCCAAAATAAATGCACTGAGAAAGTAGAAAAGCTTTAGACTTGGTTGATGCACTTTTAAGGGCACGATCGACAGTGTGAATTTTATCCTCCACCGCATCTAGGAACAACCCCACACAACCCTGCATCCATCACGTCGGACACCTAGTATGCTATTTGTTGTTCTTTATGTTTTATATGTGTTTTGGCGCCTCCGGCCCAACCATTTATGGACAATGTCCCTAGTCTCTCTTTTGTATTTTTTTGCATCTCATGCAAATTTTTGTCAACAAACCCAAAGAGGGTGAGAACACCTATTTTCTAAGTGGCTATATGTACTCCTTTTTTCCTACATGAATAGAACATTGACTTACAAAAAGACAAAGGTTCAGACATCATTAAAAAATTAATTAATTAATGACCTACAAAAAAACAAAAGTTCACTTATTATCTAGTCATATATTTTAATCCTAGACTAAATTAGTCATTTAAGTTAGTTGAGTTTAGTTTAGTCACTTATTATCTAGTCATATATTTTATCCCTAGACTAACTTAGTCATTTAAGTTAGTCGCTTTTAGTTTAGTCACTGATTATCTAGTCGTATATTTTATTCCAAGACTAAATTTAGTCATTTAAGTTAGTCATTTTTAGTTCGATCACTTAAAATTGCTCAACTTTAGTAGTAATTAACTTGAAATAATTGCGGCGACTAAAATTTTTAGTCACCTAGTCATTAATTTCATCATTTTTTACTAGTGTGAATAAAATGAATTTATAAATCAACATACCTTATTGAATGCAATAAAAAAATCTTTAAGTCTTGTTCTAGAACTTACTTCTGGGTAGTGGCGCACAACATCATCCCAACTGTCTTCATTCAACATTTTAACCATGTGTTCTTGTATTTTCATAAAAATCTTCTGACTCAATAAATCAAGTTAAAACCGTTAATATAGTGACATGTATAAAAAATTCTTCCAACATCATTATGTTTTATTTAAAAGAAAATTATAATGAAAGGACAATAAGAAATAATTCAAGAAACTTACTTCTGCACACATTTCTTCCATTGATAATTCACCCGACTTCACATGGGCTAGTACTGATTTGACTAGTTTCTCATCTTTCACACCTTGCATTGTTCTCCAAGGTGTGATAGTCATATCCTCTGGAAGCTGTTTCATTTCAGGACCTATCTTACTGTTGGTACATATTATGGGTTTACTCTTTTTAACCTTCTGATTTTTATGGAAATATTCTCCCACCGCTCAAAAATATCATCAATCAAATCCCATCTCTCCCCAGTTCTAAATTCCAACTGAAAAATGTTATCCATGCTTCTGAATATATTTGAATGCATTTTTCCATCTTTTGCTTTGATTTTTTCATCAATTTGATAACCTGTTTCCATTAAACATTCCTTCCAAAATGCTAGACTAACTTGTGTCTTATTCCCACCACATTTTTCTATGACTTCATTATGAATAAATCTAACCCTTTAGATGAAATTCATTTTCATTCTGTACTCATTATTTGCATTATGATCCCATGCCAATAACTTTGATTATATTTCTGTTAAGCCAATGTAAATGATGCATTTCACTGTTTGAAAAAAATAGTTATTGGGATATTCCACAATCAATTGTCTTTTAGCCTCTACCGAATGGTTCCCTCCAATTACATAATATTTATAATCAAAACATTTTGTCTTGTCAAATGCCTATTTGTTAGGAACCTGACATGGATCGACAAGAACCACATAATCCACCACATGCGCATATGTTGAACCTGAACAATGTTTTCAGATTATGTACATGTAGGTGATGGGCCTTTCTAATTTGATATTGAGATTTTCCCTCATCTGGCCTATAAAATTGGCTGACATTAAGCTCAAATGTTTGGCCACCAAGAATTAATTTATTCTTCCTCAACTCATATCGAATAGCATTTTGTTTTATTTTAATAATACCATCCTCTAACTCAGCACCTGGTGTTATGATTTCTTTGCTTCTATTAGAGCTTTTAGTTTGTTCTTCACTGTTGCTCATGACCTTTACAAGTTCACCAATATTTGATTTCCTATTCTTATTGGTTAACATATCAGTTCTTTTATAAACAAGCTCTTCATCATCAGGTAAAAGAGAGACATCTTTGGCGATTTTTATTTTTGGTGTCTAATTTGTTTTCTCCTTTTGCACAACAATTCTAATCTCCTCCTCACTAATTCTATCATAATTTTTAGTTTCATGTTCGACATCTTCAAAAGAAACATGTTTAAGTTTACTAGATTGACCCACCTTAGTGACTCTTGGTTGATCCCCTCTTTGTACAATTGCAATGTCACGAGCTACTGATCTTTGCTTCTATCTCCTTTCCTCTGCTTTGTCTGTGTGGAAAGTGTTGATCACATTCATAACATTTGAATCCAAATAATAAAGACCTTCAAACATGTTTGAAAGACTCGGAACAAAATCCTATGAAACAAAATAAAACATGTCAATGATCAATAATTTATAGAAAAATGAATCATCCTTACAATAATGCATAGCGGAAATAAAAATAAGCATACTTACAATGTTATTTGCAATGTTGCTTGAGATTTCTTCAGAAAAAATTGTAGATATTTCAGTTGTGTCATACTTGACCTTTGATAGACGATATCTAACTTTCTCGCATTTATTAGCCTTCCTTGCAAGAACATAAATAGTGTTTGTATTCAGGACCATACATATGTCCCGTACTCTGTCCATCACATCATATGGTTCATTTAAGTCAATCATACCACAAACTAGATAGATATGTATATCGGCCTCTGTTTCATTGTCTTCGAGATATCATGAGAAATCAATTTTATCTATTTCCTCGGCATTCTTCCAATCAGAAATAAGCTTTAATGAACCTGGTGGCCCACTTGCTTGACTTTTATTAGTGTGTGCAACAATGTCCTTATTGCATCCAACAATGTCCATAGTGCGTCCAGTTGCAACTTTAGATTTGGGAGTTGTATCCATAGTGCGTCAAGCTGCAACTTTAGATTTGGGAGTTGCTACCCTAGGTGCAGAAACATTCATAGAAATCTTTTTGGATGTCATTTTCCTGATAAAGAAATATATATATATATATATATATATATATATATATATATATATATATATATATATATATATATATATATATATATATATATATATATATATATTATTTAATGAGAAAACAATTAATCAATTTTTTTCTTAAATTTGCCAATATAAATTTAAATTTACCGAAAAATAATGTCTATAAAATAAATTTCAAAAACAAAATTTATTTGTAAAACTAAATAAACTAAAATTAAACTAGTAAAATTAACTATAGAAACTTTCATTTAAAAACAAAATATTATAAATCATATTTAGATATATGTTTATGTATCAATATAATATATTTTGAATACATTTTATAAAAAAATAAAAATTTGTTTTAAATTGTATAAAACAATTTTTGAAAAATAAACATTATTTTCAAACTTAAGTTTTTGTTTAATATTTAAAAAAAAACAAAAAAATAATTTAAAAATAAATTTTTTTTTTAAGCTATAAAATTATTAAAAAAATAATAATAATAATGTTAATTTTTTGTTTTAATTTTAATTGTATTTTTTTATTAAATTTACACTTAATAAATTATATTTTAAAATTTTAAATATATTGAATAAAATAAAAGCATATATGTTAAAATTTTAACTAAAAATTTATAATCTTTCATTATATTTTAAAATTTTATTTTACAATATTGGAATGTATTAAAGTTTAAAAAATTTAAATATAAAATAAATTTTAAATTTTAAAATTGTTATATGATTTATACTTGTAACTCTAAAACAAATTTTAAAATTTAAACTTTATATCATATCAATGTTACAATTATATATTTAAAAAACAAAATCAAAACTATAATATAAAACATTATAATTATTTAAAAATATTTAAAAATTTATATTAAATATTTAAAACAAAATAAAGAACAGATTCAAATTTTTATAAGTTTTATTTTATATTTAATTTAAAAAATTAAAAATAAAATAAAATAAAATATTTTTTTTATAAAGTTTATTTCATATTTAAATTTAAAAATAAAAATAAAAAACAAAAAAACATTTTTTTGCCCCCGCCAGGGGTAGGAGGCCAGCCGGGTGGCACCGCGGAGGGCTACCCGGCCAGCCGGGCAGCGCTACGGAGGGTTGCTCAGCCGGCCTCCAACCCGCAGCTGGTTGGGCAGAGAATCGACCTTCACCCAGCCGAGGGCCGGAGGCCAATTGTGCGGCCCCACGAAGGGCTACCTAGTCGGCCTCTAGCCCCTGGCTGGGCGGAGGCCGAGTCGATTCTCAGAATCGACCTTCGCCTAGCCGGGGGTCGGAGGCTGGCTAGGCGGCGCCGTAGAGGGCTGCCCAGTCGGCCTTCGACCCCTGGCTGGGCAGAGGCTGATTCTCTAAATCGGACTCCACCCAGCGGCCAGAGGTCAGCTAGGCAGCCCTCCGCGGCGCCGCCTGGCAAGCCTCCGGCCCCTGGCTGGCGACAAAAGATATTTTTTTATTTTTTAAATAAAAAAAAAAAAAAACTATATAAGCAATTAATTTTCTTTTTAATTTTTTTTAAACTAAACTATTATAACACAAAACATTGTTTAATATTTAAAAAAAAAAAAAACAAATATATTATATAACTATACAATAATAATAAAAAAATAATAAAAATATAATATATAACAAAACAATTTTAAAAAAACTAAAATTTTTGTTTTAAAATATAAATTAAGAACTAAAAATGTAAATATAAATTTTAAGTTTTATTTTTTTTAAATTAAAACAACTATAATTTAAAAAATAAAAAAACAATAAAAATAAATAAAAAGTTTGTTTTAAAATATAAACTAGGAAATATATGAAAAACTCTATTTTTAATTTTTATTTTAAAAAAGGAAAACAATTCCTTGGATGCGGGTGCTATATGATATCTTGGGAGTACACGGGGCGGCCATGTGTTCTACCACACAGCACGCCTATGTGAAGAGGCCTGGGGAAACCCAACGCCATAACTTCCCGCATGGGTTGGGATTTAAAGCCTCATGCGCCACCCACTGCTCGATGTACTTCGTGTTACTGGTATTTACTCTCCTCAACACTATGCCACTCACCATTCCCGCTTCTCCCTTGGCTCCCCTGCCTACTCTGCATACCTTCCCTACGCTAGTGTGGTGTTTGCACCCCTCGGCTCTATGGCGTAGATTCTGGTTCCTGCCTCCTGTTTGGTCTCCATCCAGCTTCCGAGCTTCGATTCTGGGTCCTACCTCATGCTTTGTCTCCGCAAAGATGCTGCAGCACCAAAGGCAACGCTACAGAAGGGCAGGGGGCAGAGGCAATCCTTTGCGTCCCCTTCTGCCAATGGCTCTCCATCCAAATTTGAACTCACCTGTGGACTGGGACATGGCGGCTCCGGCTCCCTCCTTCCCAATTCTTGCTTTTGCTCCCGCTATGTTTTCTGATCCTCCCGTCTCTCCCCAACTTGCCCCTGGATCCTTTGCCTCACCTTCCTCTTCCCGTGGTAAGAAACAGGCCCGTAAATCCACCATTGACACGGCTCCAGCCTTTCCCCCCCACAAGTTGAAAGAGCTGCCTGTGTAGTCGGCCTTAAGTTCTGCTTCTGAAGACAGTGATGGTGAACCCAGAGAGGAGTCGAAGCTCTCGGGTCTGCTCCATATGGGCTCCCCCACATCAAAGGACAAGAGCACCTTGATGGCTGTTGTTACACCATTTTTTGGTCATCTAACCTACTATCATTAGATGGACCCAAGTACACCATGTAAGACCAATTTTACCCTAAGTAAAATTGCCTTCACTATGTAAAATAACTTAATAAAACACATTTATTAGGTTGTTTATGGTCTAAACGGGAAACCCCAAAAGGAAATATTAAACAAACCTATATTTGTTTGATTTTCCTGGTCATGTTTAACCCAAAACAAAGAAATTAATTAGATAAATCTTTATTTATCTTGTTATTTTCTAGGAATAATTATTTAAATCTTATTTAAATAATATTCCTTGTTAAATATGACTAAATCACCCATAAATAATTAAATAAATCATTATTTATTTGATTATCTTTTAACCACCTCCTTAAAATGATAAATAAATCATTTATTTATTTATTATTCACAAATAAAGGGATTTGACCCAAGTCAAATACTTTTCCCTCCAACAAATATAATAAAATATTCCATAAAAGGTGGATCTAGATTTGGTTAATGTTATTTTAATCATGCACCAAGATCTAGAATGACCCAATATTTTGTTATAAATAGGAGGGTTTTTCCTACCATTATTCACCTTTTGTTGCCTATTAGATCACTCTGGATCTAAACTCTTGGTCTGACTTTGAGCCATTATCATTGTCATATTTTCCATTATTTGCTGTGTGAGCTCCCTTTGAGTTCTATCTTTCTCTAGGTTTTCTACACCAACAGGAGAGAGAAATGCTAGATCTGAAGTGCTGAGGACTTCCAAGAACCCATCCCATTGAGGAGAATTGGAAACACCTTCTTGTTTCCCTCCCAGGTGCCCTTAATACAAAAAATTCTTTCAAAAATTGTTCTTGTCTTGTCTATTGGATGTATGGAGCAAAAACTCATTTTTACTGCTTAATGTCTCTATATGCATAGATCTGGTTTTTTGCAGCACTTGTCTTGATCAACTAACTGCAGATCTGAAGATATTGGCAGCCATATTTGATGTTAGGGCTATAAGTTATGCGTAGCTAAAGTGGTATTTTTCCATACACTTCGACAAAAGATTCATACTAACAATTGGTGACTCCACACGGGTTTTCAATTACGACCGTTGTCGTTTTTCATATTCCTGCATATCCAGCTACTTCAGACCCTAGGGTTTCTTTTCAGCTTTTTTCTTTTCCTATTTTCATGTTGTTTTTCACCTATAAAACCCTAAAACATTAAAATTTATAACTTCCGCGTGATTCTAGCCCTATTGCGCAGGTAACAGACATCAGCCGCAACTGAGACGGCAACTTTTCCGGAAATCTGCCGCCGGGACACCCGGAGCTTCAGGTCGCACTATTGAGCCCAAAAACTGCGACCTGGACCTCCAGGTCGTACTTTTCAGCCCATTTTCTGCGATCTGCACAGAAAAAAAGTCAGAACCTGCGACCTACCAATTTTTCTGCTATTTTTCTGCAATTTTTCTGGGTTTTTCTGAAGCTTATGTCAGGGTTTTCCAGCCTCTGTCTCAGCCCGTTTCGACCTGTTTCTGATTTTTTTTGCTCATCTAAGTGGGAAAATAGCCCCCTAGGGCTTCAGTACCCTCCACTTTTGGTGGAAGAGTTTTTTATCTGTTTCAGGTGTCTATTTTTTCAGAGTTTCAGCCCTCCCTTTTCCAGATCTGACACCTCCTTTTCAGATCCCTTTTAATCAGCTCTTCTCCCTTTCAAATCCCCTCCTGAAGATTTGTTTGGATCTACATTTAGGGCCTCCTCCTTGCCCCTTCTGCTTTTTGTTGATTTCCTCCTTTTTTCCAACCACCTTGCCTCTACCTCTTGGCTGTGATCTGCACCTCTTTTCAGCAAATTTCTCCTTTAGATCCCTGTCCCTTTCAACCCTAGATCTATTGGCCTCTTTTTAGTGTGTTTAGACTAGTTTTGAGAGCCCCGCCTTTTTGGGTTAGATCGATGCATTGATTAGCTGTTAATTTTTCTGTTATTTCAGCATTATATTCTGTTCTCTGCAACATTATTTTCAGTTACGCAGCACACTTTTTCTCTTTCTCTCAAAAGGAAAAGGCTTTAAAAATTAAAATTAACGCACGTCACACACTCACCCTAAGCGAAGAAGAGCCTGGTTTACACCGCCGGACAAAGACTTTAAAATCAATTGACACTGCACCTTTCTACCCTTGTTTCGACATTTTAATCACTTGATTCTGCACCTCCCTGCCTTTGACGGTCGTTCTTCTTCCCCTCGTGCCGTGTTTGTGTTGTCACCATTGCGCCCCCAAAGCGCACATCTTGGAGACTTCTTGGCCTTCACCCTCAGTTTCCGGTCGGTCAACCTACTCCTTCCCGCCGTCGTCGAGTTAGTCCTCCTCCGAGTCCGCACTCCGACTCCTCTTCTGATTCATTGGGTTCTCCTTTTACTTCTGTTTCTCCCCCTGTCACCTTCACTATGTCTGGTCCAGGGCCTAACGCTAGCGGTAACCCCGGCCCTAATGTCGGGACTACTACTAGCGGAACCACCATAGGAACTACCTTGGCTACACCTTTGCTCCCTTACATGGCAGGCCTCAGCCTCCCCAATTTCAATCAGTTGATCAATGACCCTATCCGCCACGATGTTGGTTGGTCTGCTATGCCAACCAAGCTCCCCTCCAACATCCCTAAGTTCGAAGGCCTTGCTGGAGAAGATCCAACCAACCATGTCCGATATTTCCACATGTGGTGTTCCTCCAATTCCATTACTGATGATTCCATCCGTCTTCGGTTATTCCAACACACGCTTACCGGCGAAGCTTCTAAATGTATGTTGACCAAGCCACCTCTTCCCATACCACCTTTGCGACCATTTCCCAAGCCTTTTTATCTTATTTCCAGCTCCCTCTCCGATACGATACTGGTACAGAGCTCTTGACTTCTTTCAAGCAAACCTCTTCGACCCGCCTTTCTACTCATGTCCAGGAATCGCGAAGAAGACGGAGCTTATGTCGAGCTCCCCCCTTCAAAGATCGGGTTTATATGGACTAGTTCCTTCGCACTCTCTTACCTCCCATTGGCAAAGATGTCGCCTCCCATTTCCCTCAAACCGAAGAAGCCGCCCTCCAAGTAGCCTTGAAATATGACCTGGTCTACGCTCAGTCTGGTTATGTTTATACCGTCCTTCCTAACCTCCCCAGGCCCGGTGGCGTTAATGCCCCGGGGGCATCTCATTCCGCCGACGGTATCGTTGGAGCCCTCTCTCATCCGTATGCTCAACCTCCTATGGGCTATGGTCTCCCTCCGGGAGGGGCCAACACCTCTAGGACTTTTCCCCCTCCAGGTAGCATGTATCCAGGATATGGCATGCCTCATCCTTTCACCCAACCTCCTGCTTACCTCAATGTTGCCCAACCTAACCATTATCATTATCTGCATCCTGGTGCGCCATCTCCTCCAGCATATGCGCTTCCACCTCCCTTGCCTCCTCCACCCCCGCAACAGCACCTACAGCCCCCTCCAGGGCAAGTCTTTGCACAGCAGTGCATGAATAATCCCCCTTCTTCTCAAATAATGCGGAGAGGCAATCCAAATCAATCTGCCCCTCGTACTCGTGGACCCAATCCTCAAGGTATTGACCCTAACACTGCTAACCAGCAACAGGGCACTCAGCCCAAGCTGGACAGCCCTCTCCGCACAAATAAGCCTTGTTCGTGTTGCGGTGTTTACGGTCATTACACCCACGATTTTCCCCTCTTACCATAGATGTGGTAGATGTGGGAGTCTCAAGCCACATTGCAAGGACAACATGCCTCCCCTCATGCTCCCCATAATGTGACCACTACTCAACCAGCTGTGTTTACTGATCCTTTCCCTCAGCAAGGATTCGTGGCTGCCCAACCACCTAACGGACAGGTCGCCACTCAACCTTCCCCTTCTGGTTCCTCTGATTACCAGATCCTCATGATGAACTCTGATCCATCCCCAACCGTCAACCTTCACCTTCAAACTCGGTCTCGCCAGTACCCCAAGCCTTCCGCTCATGCTACCCCTGAGTCCCCTTCTTCAGGTTCTACAGAGCCTCTTTCGACATCTAATGGTCCCTTACATATCCCTCAACCCAAATTTGAGGTTCATACCAAGATTCCTAAGGGACCATTACGTCAAAATGCTGCTTCTGGTCGAGCTGCTCATTCGTATAGCATAGTAGATGATCTGGCACAATCTCCTGCTGCCATTTCCACATTGGAACTCCTCTAGTCGTGCCCTTCCCAAAAGAAGGCTCTGCTATCTGCCGTGGGTGTTGTAGATCCTGCTGATGACCAAATGATTGTTTTCGATGCCCATCAATCAGACCATCCTCCTCTTCCTGCTTCCGTCGCCTTCCAAATCCCAGTCAAAATCCGGAATGCCAACGTTTCTCGGTGTATAATTGATGAGGGGGCATCCACCTGTGTGATGTCCGCTTTGGTTTGGAAGCAACTTGGATCTTCTGAGTTGGCCCCTTCCACGATCACCCTTCGAGCGTGGGACGGCCACGCCTCCCAGCCCATTGGCCTTTTCCATAATTGTCCTATCACCCTTGCAGGCAAGATTGTTTGCGTTGACGTCGAAGTCATCGATGCCCCTATAGACTACAACATTCTATTGGGGCGAAGCTACACCTATGCCATGTATGCTGTCCCATCCGCGGTTTTTCGCAAGATGTCTTTTCCTCACAATGGAAGGATAGTCACCATCGACCAGTTGACTTATCATGAGCCACTGTCTGAGACCTCCCCGGAGATAACCATCTCTTCTGTAGCCAATAAGAAAACCGTCGATTCTTTGACCAGTGTCTCCCTCGGCATCTACAAAGACTCCTCCCTGCTTGAAACTTTCCCTGGTCTCCCTCCTCCTCATATCTCTGATCCCAGCTTATCGAATGTTTGCATGATGCAATCGTCTCGGGCTACCCTTACGCAACCCGCTCCTAGTCATTCATCTCTGCCAGCCGGACCTCCTCCTTCTGGCCCTTCTCCTACAGCTGGTATCCCTGAACCCCTCTATCCTCCTGGGTCGGTCCCCCCAGGCCTCAACCATCTCGGAGCCGTCCCTCCTGGTCATTATCCCGCTAGTCAGATACCTTTCCTGGCTCCCCCTCCCGGAGTCTATACGGTCCCTGTCATGGCCACCCTCTCCGTCCCTAACCTAGCCCTGGGCATACCCATCTGGTACCTTGACCCTCCAGCAGCTACCCCACCTGGTCACCCCAAACCCTATCTTGCTTTTACACCGGTTCAACTGGTCCCCCTCTCTTCCTCCATTGCCACAATGCCCCCCGCACCTCCCCAGGACCCTACCCCTATGGTGACAGCTCCAGGAAAGTTAGGCAAAGCTCGCAAGGGGGAAACCAATCAAGACCAAGCCGCCCCGATGAACCCTACCCCTCCTCGACCGCCAAAGCGCACTATCCAGTGCACTTTGTGCGATATTGTCAGTCACGCCACCCATACGTGTCCTGAATTTCCGCCCCTCAAGATCCTGGTCAACGAGATGTTTCCCGAATCTGATATCCCCGAAGTCTACGTCATTATCCCGGATTCTATCCCAAAACTCAAAACCTTGCGCACAAATCACCCTCGTGCTTTGTGTGATTTCCATGGCCATTACACCCACCTATGTCCCCACCTTGACGAGTATCGTTCCTCCTTAGACACGTGCCACCAATTCAAGGCTCCGCATGACAAGCTCCCTTCTCACTTGTTTTTGAGTTCTACTTCAGTCGGACCAGAGGATCTTCCTACTCCCATTCACATTCCTCCTCCCGTGGTCAACACGAAGGAGCCTTCCACCACCATCTTCTACCTATCGTCCTCCTCGAGAGATGATTCACCTAACCTCCTACCTATGGACACTCTCGGCTCCACCCCAGTAGACCTTGGCTCTGCTGACGTTGCGCATATGAGCCCTTCTCCATAAGAGGACCAGTCGGGCATTACTACATCATCGGGTGATCCTTCTTCCTCCATTCTTCCAATCTTCCAGTCCGATGAAGACATTATGGAAGCCATGACCAACCCTGACTTCCCGTGGGATGATATGCACCATCGCGCATTCTTCCTCCCACAGCAGTCCCATGACCAATATGTTGTGGAAACTAAAGACTTCATTCCTAATGCATTCGATTGGTTCAAAAATCTCATCCCTGCACCTGATGCTTTCAAAGAAGGAAACATGGCCAATATATCTCCTACCATTAAAATTGACATTTCGATCAAACCGGGAATCGAAGAATATATCACCTTGGGCACCCAATGCACCCCGGAAGAAATTGAAGCTTACACTAAGCTTTTCAAAGAATTTCGCGATATTTTTTCCTGGTCCTACTCCGAAATGCCCGGACTCGATCCCACCATTTTCGAACATCACATCGACACATGGCCCGACGCCAACCTGGTCTGTCAAAATTTGAGACCCATTAATCCTTCCAGACGTGATGATATCAAAGCTGAAATCGATAAGCTCAAGCAGGCGGGTTTCATTTATCCCATTGAATATACCACTTGGGTGTCTAACCCAGTTCCCGTCCTCAAGAAACAAGGCACCATCCATGTCTGCATGGACTTTCATGACTTGAACAAAGCTTGTCCCAAAGACAACTTCCCCACACCATTTATTAACCAAATCATTGATGAGTGTGCGGGGCATGAAGTTCTATCCTTTATGGATGGTTTCTCCAGATATAACCAAATCGTTTTCCGTCCTGCTGATCAACTTAAAACCGCGTTCATCAGTCCGTGGGGAAATTTCGCTTACCGGGTCATGCCATTCGGCCTTAAAAACGCCGACGCCACTTTTCAACGGGCCATGTCTTATTGTTTCCATGACTTAGCTCATATTATCCTTTCCTATTTGGACGACCTCACTGCGCATTCTAAGCATCGGGCGCAGCACCTTCACGATATGCATACCATCTTTCTCCGATGTCACAAGTATAATATCCGCCTTAATCCGTTGAAATGCATCTTCTGTGTTCCCGTCGGCCGTCTCCTCGGCTTCATAGTGTCTAAGGACGGTATCACTCTTGACCCTTTGAAATTTCAAGCCATTCTTGAACTTCCCATTCCGCGTACCTTACGCCAGCTACAAAGTCTCCAAGGCAAAGCTAATTTTCTTCGACGGTTCGTTCCTGACTATGCCACCACCGCACATGGGTTCCTTAGAATCCTCCGATCTAACATCACATTTGTATGGGATACCTATGCTCATGAGTCTTTCGATGCCCTCAAGCAGGCTCTCACATCCGCCCCCTTGATCCGCCCTCCCGACTTTGATAGGGACTTTATCCTGTACATCTCTGCTTCCACCTATTCGGTCGCTAGAGTTCTTATCCAGGAAGATGACAATGGTATCGAGCATGTGATCTACTACATCAATAAGAACCTCGTAGGACCCCCTGTTTCCTACTCACACGAAGAAAAACTAGCGCTGGCTATTGTTTTCTTGGTCCAAAAACTTCGTCATTACATCCTCATGCGTTCCACCAAGGTTGTGACTAATTCCAACCCCATGGCTTTCCTATTGAGTCGCCGCATCCTCACTGGGAAGTACACCCGTTGGGTTGTCATCCTTCAAGAATTTGACCTTGAATTTGTCACACCAAAAATTAAGAAAGGTTTAGCCCTCGCTGAACTCATTTCTGAATTACCTACTAGAACGCAGGATCCCCCAGTTAATGATGATTTTTCTGATGAGCACTTATTCGCCATTACTTCGGACGATCCTTGGTACGGCGATATCCTCACTTACTTGCAAACCCAAAAGTTTTCCCTTCACCTTGATTGTGACGCTCGACGACGTATCCGACACCAGGCCCCCCGCTACCTTCTTATCGGTAATGACCTCTATCGCCGCGATATAGATACTGTCCTTCGGCGTTGTCTCACACACGCTGAAGCTGAACAGGTCCTCAATGCCTGCCATAGCGACGCTTACGGTGGCCACCTCTCCGGCCTTGCTACTGCTCAGAAATTCATGCGCGCTGGGTATTTTTGGCCTTCCCTCTTCAGTGATTGCATTGAGGCAGTCAAACACTGCTCCAACTGCCAACATTTCGCCCCTAAGGCGCGAGCTCCCCCAGCTCCCCTCCATCCTGTCGTCAGAACTGGCCCCTTTTGTAAATGGGCCATCGACTTTATGGCGTGTCGCCCACCATCCGCTAGTAACCATAAATATATCATCGTGGCGGTTGACTATTTCACAAAATGGGCCGAGGCTATGCCAACATTTAACAACACGGTAGCTACCGCAGCCCTCTTTTTCTTTAATCACGTTATCGCTCGTTTTGGAGTTCCGAAACAACTGGTCTCTGACCACGGCCGACATTTTGAAGATGAGATATGGTGTGAGCTATCCTCACTATTGGGTTTTGAGCACCAATATTCCTCCTCCTATTACCCCCAAGGTAATGGCCAAGTTGAAGCAGTGAACAAAATCCTCAAGACCATGCTTCAACAAACGGTGAATAAGCACAAAACCAACTGGCATCTTATGCTCTTCCCTGCTTTGTGGGCCTATCAAACTTCTGTTAAAACCGCCACCGGGTTTACTCCTTTCCACCTCGTTTTTGGAGAGGAGGCAGTCTTACCAATCGAGTGTGAAATCCCTTCCTTGCATCTGGCTGTTGAACTTCTCCCTGACACCCAACCTCTAGAACAACGACTTATCATGCTTGAGCGCGCCTCTGAAGACCGTCGTGCTGTATTACAAACCATGGAAGCGGCCAAGAAACGCACCAAAGCTCAGTATGACAGAAAAGTCCAGCCTCGTACTTTTCACGAAGGCGACCTTGTTCTAGTATATGACCAGGCCCATGATGTCCTTGGTCATGGGAAGTTCGACTCATTATGGCTAGGCCCTTACATCATCAGTAAGGATCTCAGTAAGGGGGCATACCTCTTAGAGGACTTCGAAGGCAATCCCCTTCCTAATCCTCGCAATGCACTCTATCTTAAGAAATATTACCCTTAGCATTTCCCTTCTGAAATGCATGTTTTATTTTCTTTTAGATAGCCAGCATCTTTTTCATTTTCGTACTTTGACACTTCACCAGGACACATTTTTTCCCCGAAGGGTCACTTCACCTCCACCCAAAATCAAATTTCCTCACTTACAACACTTGTACTTGGGGCACCACTTTGCCTCCATACTTGTCTTTGTTCGTGTCGATTTTCCTCATGAGATATCATTTTGTACTCATGCTTTTCGGGTCCCCCATGGGCTCTTTTATGTGTGGCAGCACCATCGAGTCGCCCTTGTTTAGAGCATCCAAGTTGAGTCATCATCGCATTCATGGAGTCTATCCCGAGTCTCTTTGTACCCTGCTATAGTCCTCCATCCTTCATTGCTTGATCCCTCTCTTGTCTCGCACATTATGGCTTTCAATCCCATTGTCCCCTGTCCCTCATGATATTGTGTCAGTCGCTGCCATGTCATTCATGCCCTTTATGCTCTAACAAGGGAAGTCGTCCATTCGCTACTCAGCCCCCTCCATTTCGTCATCATCATTGGTATCAGTCTGTCAGTCGCTCGACTATTTTCTCTCGTGCCTTAGTTGAGGATCTCTCATTGCCTCACCTATGGCGGACCTCCTTCTGTCGACATGAACTCATTCATTCCAGAAGACCAGTCTAGAGGGCGGTGTACCTTGGTTCCAGCTTCCACTCTTATTCGGTGCCTCGGATCAGGCAAAGGGCTCTCTCATTACCCTTTGACTTGATTGTTTCTCAGCTCCAGCTCTTTTCAGCATGATCGAGATCCGTATACTTGATGGTTCAGTGATGCAGCAGCAGCTCTTGGTGATTCCCGGGTGTGTGTGAGATGTCTCATCCCTCATGAGGGGGTGGCCCTGTAGGTAGCCCCCCACATGCCCGGATGACCTCTTCATTACAGCCTTTGATGCAGCTCCATATATTTGATGATGTCGGCCTTAGCCGCTTGCAACGCCTCTTTGATTTGCATGTATCAGTCAGATTTTGCGAGCCCTTCCCCATTTTCAGGGGGCATTTGGGTTGTATTTGTATCTCATGTACTCAGATATTATTGTATAAGTCCTGGATGTTATCTCAGGCACAGCATGTATGTGGGATCCCTCATTGTATTTATATCTGGCTCATGTTTATGCCGGTTGTACTTTATGGTTCGGTCCCTTGTTTACTGGACACACTATTCTTTTGTACTTTGTCTCGGCAGGCATAGGTATGCCTCCCCCGCCGCCTTTAGCACAGGTACCCTCTCATAAAAAGAGACTTTTTGCACTTGTAAGTCTCATCTCCTCAGGGTCTAGTTCTTTAGCACATTAGTCTACCTTACATCTCTCTCTCTGACTTCCCTTTTGATGTCTGGTGATTGATTTCTTACAACATACTTCTGTCATACGATTTGCTCCTAACACTCGCACGCTGGGGGGCAATCTGTTACACCATTTTTTGGTCATCTAACCTAATATCATTAGATGGACCCAAGTACACCATGTAAGACCAATTTTACCCTAAGTAAAATTGCCTTCACTATGTAAAATAACTTAATAAAACACATTTATTAGGTTTTTTATGGTCTAAACAGGAAACCCCAAAAGGAAATATTAAAAAAACCTATATTTGTTTGATTTTCCTGGTCATGTTTAACCCAAAACAAAGAAATTAATTAGATAAATCTTTATTTATCTTATTATTTTCTAGGAATAATTATTTAAACCTTATTTAAATAATATTCCTTGATAAATATGACTAAATCACCCATAAATAATTAAATAAATCATTATTTATTTGATTATCTTTTAACCACCTCCTTAAAATGATAAATAAATCATTTATTTATTTATTATTCACAAATAAAGGGATTTGACCCAAGTCAAATACTTTTTCTCTCCAACAAATATAATAAAATATTCCATAAAAGGTGGATCTAGATTTGGTTAATGTTATTTTAATCATGCACCAAGATCTAGAATGACCCAATATTTTGTTATAAATAGGAGGGTTTTTCCTACCATTCTTCAACTTTTGTTGCCTATTAGATCACTCTGGATCTATACTCTTGGTCTGACTTTGAGCCATTATCATTGTCATATTTTCCATTATTTGTTGTGTGAGCTCCCTCTGAGTTCTATCTTTGTCTGGGTTTTCTACACCAACAGGAGAGAGAAATGCTAGATCTGAAGTGCTGAGGACTTCCAAGAACCCATCCCATTGAGGAGAATTGGAAACACCTTCTTGTTTTCCTCCTAGGTACCCTTAATACAAAAATTCTTTCAAAAAACATTGTTCTTGTCTTGTCTATTGGATGCATGGAGCAAAACCTTATTTTTACTGCATAATGTCTCTTTATGCATAGATCTGGATTTTTGTAGCACTTGTCTTGATCAACTAACTGCAGATCTGAAGATATTGGCAGCCATATTTGATGTTAGGGCTATAAGTTATGCGTAGCTAAAGTGGTATTTTTTCGTACACTTCGACAAAAGATTCATACTTACAGCTGCTCAGGACAACTCGGCTTTCATGCAGATTGGAGCAGCTCAGAACACTCTGGTTGAACGTCATGGGCGTCCTTCTTCTCCGTTGGGATCACTTCTGGATGAGGACCTGGGCTTGGGTGCTCTCGACTATGGCTACATATGCAGGATCCTAGAGGATTCGCCTCCCCCCAGCGACCAAAATGAAGACTCGCCTTAGAATTCGGCTTTCGAACTCCATCAATCTCTCGTTTTTTTGCTATCTTTGCTTAGACTAGCTTATATACTTTTATGTTGTTATGAAGGCTGGTTTCCCATTATGGGTAGCCTGTCATGGTTGGACTCAAGAGGTTGGTTTTCCCTTTTGGGACAGCCTTGTTTTGGACAGTAATACTCTGTTGATTCCCTCAGCTTTGGATTTATCCAAGCCTGAGGATGTGAATTGTATCTCTATTTTGAATGCTTAATAGAAATAGTTTAACTTAGAAAAAAAGAAAAAATGAAAACAATTATAATAAAAACAACCGTTGTTGTTTAATTTAAAAAAAATGCTCTACCACTTAAAATTTTGAAAAAAAAAAACAATAAAATATATATATGTTTTCCAATATAAATAAAAACAAAGTTAAATTATAAATTACAATTAAAAATAAGATTAAAAAAAATAGAATATAAAATATAAAAATTGTCAAATAAAAATAAATAAATAAATAATGAAACCACCAATATATTTATAATAAAAATAAAAATATAATAAATATAACTATTTTTTTTATGTGCATGGTTTAAATTATAAATTACAATTAAAAATAAGATTTAAAAAAAAAAAAAAAATTAGATTATAAAATATAAAAATTGTCAAAAAAAAATAATAATAATAATAATAATAAAACCACCAATATATTTATAATAAAAAAAAACAAATAAAAATATAATAAATATAAACCCAAAAAAAACAAAAAAAAAGTCTAAATTTTTGTCCTAAAAACTCTAAAAAATTTAGTTTTTTTTTACATTTTTTTCACTAAAAAAATATAAAAAAATTATGGTTTTTGAACCTAAAAACCTTAAAAAAATAGTTTTTGAACACAAAAACTATAGAAAACAAAATTTCCCCAAAATCGTCTTTGAATGGACATAATAGAAAGAAAACTAACCTTTGAAATGCAAAAAACTCTTGTCACCAATGCCAACACAATGCCTCCACAAAATTACCAATAGTAACACAATGCCTCCAATGAGAATGCAATGCATCCACGAAGTTACCAATGCCAATGCAACACCTCCACAAAATTGCTCTAACAAAAACCAGAAAACATGATGTGATGTGATGAATAGAAACAATTATCCTTATTATATATCGAATATTGTGTGATTGGTTTACTGTTTAATGAATGTGAGATTAAAATTGAAAATTTAAAATATTTACATGTAGTTTATTATAGTTAATATTAGAGTTAAAATATTTAATATTTCCATGTAGTTATCATAGTTAATATTTTATTTAGTATTTACATGTACTGAATGTTAAATAATTCAAATATAATCTCGGATTAAAATTTAAAATATTAAATACTTACATGTAGTTAATTATAGTTAATAATATAGATAAAATAGTTAATATTTGCATGTAGTTATCATAGTTAATATTTACATGTACTCAATGTTTAAAATCTGGGATTAAATTTTAAAATTTAAAATATTTACATGTAGTTAACTATAGTTAATATTATAGTTAAAATAGTTAATATTTGCATGTTATTATTGTTAATATTTACATGTAGTCAATCTTAAATCATTCAAATAAGAAAATTATTTTAGTTTGGAAGGCATGCATGAAAGGAATATTTTGTGGATATTTTGAATAGAAAGTATGGTGAAATATTTCAAGACCAATAGTTTATTGAGAAATTTTGAAATATATTTTAGATGAATATAATGTAGGTTTAAAATTTAAAATTTAAAATATTTACATGTAGTAATTATAGTTAAAATAGTTAATATTTGCATGTAGGTATTATAGTAATATTATAGTTAATACTTACATGTAGTCAACGTTAAATCATTAAAATAACAACATTATCTTAGTTTGGAAGGCATGCATGATAGAAATTTTTTGTGGATATTTTGAATATAAATATCGGTAAAATATTTCAACACAAACAATTTATTAAAAAAAAATTAAATACATTTTTTGACTAATATTTTGTATGAAATATTTGAAATGAAGATTTTGGAGAGAAAGTTTTTCGCAAAATTTTTTTTTTGGGGGGGGGGGGATTTGGAGGGAAATTTTCAGTCTTTAAGCTATATATTGTAAGTGGGAGAAGCATTTGTATCATTCAACCTATTCTTGTTGAAAGCCATGGGTTCTTCTGATAGCGAAGTTTTTCTTTGTACAACATCAACATCTTTGTCACGCAACAACTCTATTCAGAGTGATGAATATAATAGGAATTCGTTCAACATGAATAGAGACTCAAAAAATCAACTTGGTCGTAATCCTAAGGATGATGAGAACAAAATTGATGAGGAGTAGCAAAAATAAATTTCTATAAATTGAGACTCAGTTATTCCACTTACTCTTAATCCTGAGGATTATGAAAGCAATAGTGATGAAGGGCATGGTGAAGAATTTCCAGAGTCAAAATTTTCACTTCGTCCTAATCCTAAGGATTATGAGGGAACCATTGATGAAGGGGGAGATGAAGAATATCCACTTCAGCTTAATCCTAAGGATTATGCGAGAACCACAGATGAAGAGGGGAATGCAAAATTTGTAGAGTCAAAATATCCACTTCGTCTTAATACTAAGGATTATGCCAGCACCATTGATGAAGAGGGGAATGAAGAATTTGCAACGTCAAAATATCCACTTTTTCCTAATCCTAAGGATTATGCCAGCACCATTGATGAAGAGGGGGATGTAAAAATTCCAGAGTCAAAATATCCACTTCGTCCTAATCGTAAGGATTATGCCAGCACCACTAATGAAGAGGGGAATGATAAATTTCCAGAGTCAAAACATCCACTTCGTCCCAATCCTAAGGATTATGCCAGCACCACTGATGAAGAGGGAAATGAAAAATTTACAACATCAAAATATCCACTCCGTCCTAATCCTAAGGATTATGTGAGCACCACTGATGAAGAGGGGAATGAAAAAATTCCAGAGTCAAAATATCCACTTCGTCCTAATCCTAAGGATTATTGGAGCACCATAGATGAAGAGGGGAATGAAGAATTTGCAGAGTCAAAATATGCACTTCGTCCTAGTCCTAAGGATTATGCCAGCACCATTGATGAAGAGGGGAATGAAGAATTTGTAGCATCAAAATATCCACTTCGTCTTAATCCTAAGGATTATGCCAGCACCATTGATGAAGAGGGGGATGAATTTCCAAAGCCAAAATTTTCACTTCATCCTAATCGTAACGATTATAAGTTCACCACCGATGAAGGGGGGGGATGAATAATTTCCAATAAATATAGATTCAAGGCATCTACTTATTCCTAATCCTAAGGATTATGAGAGCACCAATGAGGAAGGGGAGGGCGGGATGAAGAAATTTTAGTGAATACAAATTCAAAGCTTCCACTTATGTCTAATCCCAAGGATTATGAGAGCACCACTGAGGAAAGGGAGGATGAAGAGTTTCTTGCAAATGATAATTTTAGAGGCATAGATCTGAATATTGCATTTTCTCTAAGTGATCATTTCAAAGACATTCATGGTGATGAAGAATTAATCCTCCTAGGGAAGAATTTGAAAGTATGGATTAAGATGGTGAAGAATTTCGTCTAAGTCGGAGTTACAAAAACGCAGATGATTCTTGTGAAATGTTTTCTTCAAGTGATGATGGTAAAGAAAATTTTCCAGGTAATGATGTTGATGAATTTCTTAACTATGTTGAGAATGATGATAGTGGGGATAATATTCCTCCTAATGGTGATGAAACTACTTTTACAAAAGATGATGGAATGATGAAGCCGTTGCAAGCAAATATTGTAACTAGGAGTAGGAGTAGACCTTTTCATATCAATCCAAAACATTCCAGTTATACAAGGGTGAGGACAAAATATCTCTCAAAAAAAAGTTCCGTCGTTCATTTTATTTCAAGTGAATGTTGTGAAAGGGATTGCTTGAAACATATGGATTTCAACTTTGTTTTGGAGAAAAGGAAAAGATATATTTCAATGAATAAAAGCATGCAAAATTCATATTTAGTGGGTTGCATGCAATCTACACTATCAGGTTATGATTATCATATTGGGAATGTATTGCTTTGGAGAAAGGCTTTCAAAATGTTGCATTCAATTGGTAATTGTCATTTGTCAACAATCTAAGAAAAACTGGAAAAGGATCCCACATATTATTCAGAAGTACGTTATAAACGGGAGGTGGGGTCGTTTGCAAATATTGTTAAGACATGGATGAAAGACTTCTTTTAAAATCATGGAGAGTGTATGACAAATAAAAACAAAATACATATTCCAGGTAATTTATCAAGACAAGAAATATTCATCTTATACAGAGATTATGCAGAATCTGTTGAAGGAGTTGGTAATTTTATTACATATTATTATTTTAGAAGGTTATGGAAAAACGAATTCAACAATGTTCGTATTCCTAAGAAGACAAGGATGGGGGTTTGCACCACATGTGCTTCTCTTAAAGAAAAAAGAGATAAATGTCAAGGGGAAGAAAGAGGTATGCGTTCAAACCATTGTTTTTTAAAATTGGATAGTTATCAACTATGAAAATATATTTATTCATATGTTTCTTTTATTTTATGTAAAGATTTTGTTGTCAAAGAACTTCGAGACCATTGCAATCAGCAAACAAGTGAAAGGAAAAAGTTGTATAAACATCGAAGGAAGTGTTATGATCATCCAAATAAATATCTGGGTTTGATAATTGATGGTATGGACCAAAAGAAAACACTTCTTCCACATTTTTTCTGCACGCCAAAAAATTTACAGGAGGAAAATTTCATTCAGTTTCACTTGGTTGGTTGTATGGTATTTAATGAGAAGATGTTTCCAAGGGTTTTCTTCACAATTCCAAATATTCACAATAATGAAAATCTGACCATAACTATAATCCATGATGTGGTTACTCATTGGTCTGGTATTCTTCCTGAAGTTTTGTATTTACAATTAGACAACACAAGTCGTGAAAACAAAAATAAAATTCTTTTTGGGTATCTAAACATGCTCGTTGAATTGAGAATTTTTAAAAAAATAAAGGTTGGTTTCCTTCTTGTTGGGCATACTCATGATCATATTGATCAAATGTTCAGTCGTTTTTCAGTAACATTGAGGAGGAAAGGTGTTGGGAGCCTACCATCATTAATTGAATGTATTAAGAAATTGTACATTCCAGAGCCCATTTTTCATGTGTTGGAAGAAACTATTGACATGCGAAGGTTTATTTTGGGATCACATGGTGAGGAGAAATGCATTGAAAAAATTAACGACATTAGCTTCCAACATCAATTTCGTATCAAAAAAAATGATGGGATAACACTTATATGGGACAAGAAGTATTCAACTGTTGCAGAATGGGGGCCATCATCAGGTTTAGCATTTTTGAAGTTCATTCCAGAGCGTCCAATATTTTCATCAAAGATATTGTTATTACAGTCAGTTGTTGAACTCCATAATGCACAAAGTCATAAGAGAACATAAATTATTCTGAATGTCTAGAGGAAATTAAAAAATGTATTAGAGATACATATGAGTACTTCAATATTGTTGATTCAGTTTGGTGGGAGTCTTTTTTCAGTAATCAAAGTGATATGATTTCAAGATCAATAAATGTGGATACGCTTTTGAAGACTCCCTTTTTTTTGCCACAAAATATGCCAAATGAACATCAGGAAACACACATTGTTGAACAACAACAGCCTCAAGCTATTATTAATTCCCCACAGGTAGAGGAAAGAGAAATCTATATTTGTTCTAGAAGATCACGTGCACAACGTGAAGCCATGGAAGACCTTTACAATGGTTCTGTGCAGGATGTTAAGGAGGGTTACATGATAGCAGTGTTAGCAGATGAAGATCCACTTGGCTATCCATTCTGGATTACCAAGGTTATAAAGGTCATTAATGAAAATGAAGATATTACAGCTATTGATGTAGATTGGTATGTCACAAGTACCCACCCTTTCAATGGTGTGTACAAGCCAGAGATGGTAGTTGAAAAAAAAATTGGCAGAAATAGAAAAAGAAAGGGCACAAATATAAATCATCGCCACACAAATATCTTAAAAATTGGAGGATGTTGACATACTTGTTTATGACATCAATTTGACAAAGAGAGGAACTCTTTGGTTGAAGACCATAAATATTTTGAAGAAATTGCTACCAGAACAATTACTGATGAGATGGGACTCTGCAGAATGTAGTTGTAGATCTACAAGACATTTGAACTTAGAAATGGTGGGCATGCATGTTGACTCAGATGGAGCACTAGTTGATGAAAGAGAAGAATATGGATCATCTTCATCTGCATTGAGTCATTCATCTGAAGATGTAGGTTCTGATGGTGTGCCAGAACCTATGGTTGATTTTGAATAACTGTCTAAGACACTTTTATGTAATTGATGTTTGCATGGTAACTTGAAATAAAAACTTCGACTTGCATCTGATTTTTCATGAAGTTATGAGGGATTTCTATGTTTGTTGGATTATATGTTTTAATTATGAATAATTCATCTCTTTAGAATATCGACAATGCAACAATGAATTACAAAAATAATTTATGTTATATTCAATGTACCAATGTTGATATTTTGATTAAAAGTAAAATAGAAAATAGAAATTAATGTTGAATTTTTAGATTATGCAGTGATATTACCATGATATTATGTATTGTTACCATTTGGTATAAGATACTTTTAAATTTTTTAATAATTATATGTGTCATTGAAAGGGGACACTTTGTTTTGATGCTTGATTTTTAGGTTTTAATTGCAATTAGATTTAAATTTGTCTTATGCTAAGATTTGAAAAGAGATACTTTTTTATCCTTTAAAATTAAAATTACCCTTGGAATTTTTCATTTACTTGTTCATTTTTAAAAATGGTTTAAGTCATATAATTTCTCCATAATTTCATTGTTCAAGTATGTTGAAAACTTAAGATTGAAAAACTTGAGATTTACAACTTTCATTAAGGTTTTTATGCCCTACAAAATTTTATCTTTAATGTTATGGTTGACAATAATTACAATTTTAGGGTTGTTTAGAGTCAAGATATTTTATGTTTAACAACATGGAGAAAATTGTTCGAAATGATAAGTTGACCTTCAAACATGTTTTTGTTTATCTTTAACATCATCTATCAAAATTTTTAGAATTTTACAAGTTTTTAATGTCCTAATATGTTGTCTTTAATTCCATTGTTACAATGTGCCAAAAGTGTGACACAATGTTTTTTTTTTGTTATTCCAGCATTAACTGGTTTTGTTTTGAGGGTGTTTTTTCAGTCCTTTTTTCAAGAAACAATTTCATTTTTAGCATAATTTTATAAAATGTTGAAATTTGACCTTGAGAAAAAACCAAATGCATTCTGGAATACACACTTTTTGTTTTTAGGGTGTTTTTTCATGTTTTTTGAGTCTTTTTGGGCTAGAGTTCCCGTTTTGAGGTAATAGTTCCCGTTTCATTGGTAACACTGTTTGCCCAGTTTGGGATACAACAGATCCAGGGACAGCTGGAGGAAATGCACCTCGAAATCCAGAATTTGTGAAAAGAGTGAGGAAAAGAAGCTAGCCCAGACGTATGGTGCATAAGATGCAAGGTTTCAAGCCACACCAAGGATCAGTGCCCTCTGCTGGTGGACTACATGCAGGCTAGGCAGCCCAGCCCATTGCGCCCTAAAGAGGTTGTGGGACCAAGAAGTCTAACGTTATGGGGCGCTGACTGTCGCGTAGCTGGACTACATGATACCAACCACTGCCCCCATCTTAGTACTTATGTTCCAGAGTTGAAGCAATAATGGTGTCGATTCTGCTCATCTATGGGACATGACGAACACAACTACCGAACATATGACTTAATGATAGACTAAGGAAACCTTTACAGGGTACAGGTTGACCCTTCTTCACCAGTATCTCCCTCGGGACAAGGAGGCTCCCCAACTAGAGGTCGGGGGGGAAAAGGTGGAAGTGCAGGTCGGGAAAGAGGGCAATTGATATGTTATAACTGTCGAGAAGTAGGGCACTTCGCAAGGGACTGTCTGAACCCTGCACGACAATCTTGCCGATATTGTAGAAAATTGGATCATGTGATCGAAGATTTTCCAGTACTTGTAGCAAAAATGCAGGAAAAACAGCAGACACCAATGCAAAATATGAAAAGGGTTAATGAAAAATCGTGTGATGAGGGACCCAGTATTAATGTCATAACGCGCAGTGGCATGGCTACTGGACGAGCTGAGGAGAGAGCTGCGGCTGAACCCCTTATCCAAAAGGCTACTATTAAACAGGAAAGATTGGACCTACAAAAGGAGAAAGAAACATTCATCGAAGCTCGCAAAGACTTTACCAAGGATGAGGCACCTACTTCTAAGGCTCCAAAAAACCTAAGAGTGGACGACGAAGTTAAACCATTCCTACAGGCATGTATGAAGTTGCTACGCAACCAGAAGGCAGTATAAAATCTTCAAGCACTGATAGAAAGTTGCGCAAAAAGAACTGACCCTCCAACAGAAGTTAAAGATGTTCACAAACTGTACAAGCATAAGAAACGCACTAGTCAGGAATGTGGCTAACAATGCATATTAGCGATTATGAAATGGATCAGGTCATCCTGGATCTGGGATCTGATGCGAATGTCCTGCCCAAACAGACCTGGAAGAGGATGGGAGAGCCTAAGCTGGAATGGTCTACTATATAGTTGCGCATGGCTAACCAACAGAAGATCATACCGTTGGGGAGACTATCAAAGATTATGGTAGATATCGCAGGGGTTAAGGTATACGCGAATTTTGAGGTAATTCAAATTGTAGAAGATGCAGACCCTTATCCTGCGCTCCTAGGATTGGATTAGACTATAGAAATGGGAGGAATTATCAACTTGAAGAAAAGGAGCATGGTTTTTTAGAATGAGGGTATGAGAGTAATAGTCCCTCTAGACCCAGCAAAAGGAGAGCGGTATACAGAACCTGTGCGTGAAGGAGACAACATGGATCATATCTATAGACTAACTGCCCGGGACGAGGATTGGATTAATTTTATGACTGATGGTGTGCTTTGCTGGGAGAATGACAGTGAATGCCTATCTGACTCTGACGGGGAGATTTTGAATTGGCATAATCAGTTACATGATGTATCTGCGCTACAATGTCTTAGGATCACGAAGAGCTTCTAGTGTATCTCCTCAGAGGTAAGAGAGCCACCTTAATTTGATGGTTCTGGTTATATTAGGGATTTTCTGAGAGCATTTGAAGCAGAAGTCCCAAGGGAGCGAAGAATGTGGGTGCTTAACCTAGCCATGCATGTGACCCCATCGCGGTGGTGGGAAAATCATAAGGGGATGTTCTAGGATTGGGAGGAATGTCGCAAGATGATGATCCTACGGTTTGAACCTTAGGTTCACCTACACGTGGAGACTTTCCTTGGACAAGGGGACCTGCGCAAGCACTTGGTCGCCTAGATGGAGGTATGGTGCGAAAGGACTAGGGAAAAATGGGTCCACCTATTCATTCACGCCTTGGGGCCAATCCCCACCGCATGGTATTTGGATGCAAAGCTACATCAGCGTACCCGCCACTAGGAGACCCTGAGAGACGATTTTGTGGGGATGTTTGGATTGATAAGAGGAACTAAGGAATTATACAAAGCCCTGCAGGACATAGATGTCCCAGTATTTGATGAATCATTCAATCGTGTGGATTATGGGGCACTAGCTTGGGATATGCAGATGCAGGATATTGTTAACTTCCGCAATATATCAACAGAGGAATGTGACGAAGACTCACGAAATATCACTATCCTGGAATCAGACGGTGAACGCGCAGTTGCTAGACCCCCACTGCAGACCGTCTATGTGACCAAGCCTCTTAAGATAAGGGAAGTCAACATTGGGATAGAAGAACAACCAAAGCTAGATAAGGTTGGAGACTAATGGGATGATGATACCATTGGGAAAGTCACGGAGCTTCTCATGGAGTACCAGGACCTTTTTCCTATGAAATTCTCAGAACTCAAGGGTATTACAGGGGACCTGGGGCTCATGCGCATCACTTTAAAACCGGATGCGTGCCCTGTCAAGCAGCGACCTTACCTCTTGAACCCCAAGTATAAACAGAAAGTCAGGGAAGAAATTGACAAAATGTTAGCCGCAAATATCATCGAACTAGTAGAACAGTCAGATTGGGTAAGCCCTATGGTGGTTCAAGAGAAAAATACTAAAGGAGAAATAAGAATCTGTGTCGACCTGCACAAGCTTGAACCAGACATGTGTGAAGGGGCTCGGTCCGCGAACTTATGGGATTCAAAGGATGAGCAGCGGATTAAGGAGAACAAAGTCTTTTGGGTGTTATTTCAGAGCGTGCTCATCGCAGCAATTCACTCCCGACCACGCTTGTCACCAGTGGTCTACGAAAAATACAAGAGTTTTTTTGGTTTTTAAACTGTTGTGGCTTTTAGTTATTAAAGAGCTTCTCAGATTATCCATAGTATTTTGGAACATTTGTTGACATTTCGAATCCCAACTGGGATCCATCTTCAGGACATTTTAATGAAGGATTTGAAAGAATGGTTTTAGGCTACTAATAGTGAAAAGGAAGAATAAAGAGCCCACGAGAGTTTATTTATCTTTATTTTATTATTTTGTTTTACCGTTTTTAATTAATTCAAAAATATATCATTTTATTTTATAAAAATTTTATATTTTATTATTTAATATTTATATTTAATTCAAAAAATGTATAATAGGAAATAATTTAATTTTAATTATTTTTTATCCTTAATTAATAAATAAACAAAATATTTCCTAATTAATATTAACATTTATTTAAATTAATTATTTGTTTTTATTTAATAAATAAATATTAAAATAAATATTTATTTTTATTTAATAAATAAATATTAAAATAAGCATTTATTTTATTAAGTTATATGGTTACTAATTTAATTAATTCAAATTGAATAATTTAATCATTATTTAATTTTGATAACTTAAAAATACTAATAAAAATTCTAACTAACTAAAAACCTTAAAAAAAAGTAGATATGGTTCAGAGTTATTATTAAAATTAATAATAAGAGACAAGAAAAACCTAGTTTAACAATTATTTCTAAAAACCAAATAAACTAATTATTCACTAATTAATATTAACATTTATTTAAAGACATAAATATTAATAAAGTAAATAATCATTTATTTTTATAATAATAACTAATTAATTATGATTAATTTTATTTTAATAATTTTTATTTTATTTTATTTTATTTATGTTAGGATCTAAATTAGGGCTATTATTTATTTATTTATTTGATATTTTCAAAACAGTAGATACCCATAATAATTATTGCTAATTAATTATTTTTTATTTTTTAGTCAAATAAAAATTAATTAATGAGGATAATTATTAAAAGAAAATACTTTAATTATTAAAATGACCTTAAATTCAGAAGAATAAACCTGAGATCATATACCTGAAAATACAAGAGCATCACATCATTCCAGGTCACAATGCACAATGTGCAGATTCGGGGCCGTAAGGATCCAGCTTAGATGTTGTTGCCTTACATGGTTGCCGATGAGGAAATCGACCGACTCATTGCCACTTGGCCACCGCACTGGAGATTGGGATTTCAAATCAGGTGCGGCTGACCCTGTTGGTACAAGCACAACCCCGAAGACCACCCCGCCTGATGCCACCAAGAATGCAAAAGGACGTGGCCCGGAAGACTCCGCGAGGACGAAGGACGCAGCAAAGGCCGCGGAGCAGGAATCGCAGCAGGGCATGGACACAGAGGGTCTGGATGCGCAGGGTGCTGATTCCCCGCATGGCACGAAACGGAAAGCTGAATCTCTCAAGGGCCAACGAACAAAGTGGCAGGCTATGAGGCCCGGTAGGAAGATGAAAGTTACCTTTATAGAGGAAGACATGGAGAAAATCACAGATGTAGTCATCCTCGCCTCAAAAGATAGATGGTTTTCTTTGGAAGAGCAGTAGAAGGCTGTGGTCACCTCATTACAATCTGAGCTCCAAGCTCTACAGCTCAAGGCCGATATCCTGCAAACGAGCGTGGTTCAAGCAAGACTGCCTCCAGCAGCCAGTGCTGAGCTGATCATCATGACTGAGTGCTGTGTCTACCCCTTGCCAGGCACAACACTCACCCTGATTCCACCTACGTTATGTGCGCAAGTCCAGGCCTGCGCAAAAGTACATCTAGATTTGGCCCGGCTTCCACACGAACCACTGCGTGTCCTCCATACATCCCTCTTTAAGGAAATATATCACAGAGACCGTCAGGTGTAGCAGCAGCTTAGTACAGCCGAGAAGACGATCATTGAAAAAACCACTGAGTTGTCCCAGGCACAGGTTGCGTGCATCCTTGCCACCGCGCAATATACCGAGTTGGAAGGTCTGATCAGTAGACTATGCGCAAATGTGACTGAAGACATCCCAGCCTCTGCCACCCTCCAGGCCAAGATTGGGGGACTCATCGTAGCCCTGGAGGCTTCTAGGACCAAGATCTAGAATGTCGAGACCAAGATGAAGCAGTAGATTGCTGTGTTCCAGGCCAAGTTGTAGCCGAAAACCCCGCCTGAGGTACGAGCCCAAAGAGTTTCGTTGGTCACCGAAGCCACAAATACCATTACAGCTCAGATCACTCAGGGCGTCAAGTCTCTTGACAAAACTATGCAGCTATGGTCTAAGGTACAGCGTGACCCTCTCCTGCGTGAATTTACCTAAGAACTGCCCCAGAAGGAAGAAGAATTCGAGAAAATGGAGGCTACAATGTCCACTCTAATCCCCACTCAACGCCTGGCCCATTCGCACACCAGCCATGCTCTCAGAGATGACTTGGAAGAGATTCGACATAATAATAAGGTTTTGAGTGACCACCTCAAACCATGGGCTGATGAAGCCCTCAAGATATCTTAGGACTTGGATGTGGCAGTTAAACAGCTGAATCAAACCCTAGAAAGTGTCACTAATACTACTGAAGGCCCAACTTCGCAGAAGTTGGTGGATATTGCATAGAACGCTGTCGCACAGAGCGAAGGAGTGTTTCCCCCTCTGGTCGATGCCAATAAGCATCTCCAGGCTAAGATGCAAACCCCACGGCCGTTGTGACTCAGGATGAGTCACAAGCTTTTGTTGGGGGGCTATTGGAATAGGGTCTCCTAGCTGCGTTTTGATATGTTCCAACACTTCATTTTTTATATATTTTGTAGTAAATGGTCTTACGTAGGGGCTTTGGGGCGGGTCAAAGCCCCCAATGTATTGTAATGGTTCAAAGAGTAGACCTAGAGTCTGAAAATCATGGTTTGCCGACCACAGGATAATGTAGGCTATGATGATATAAATAGATGGATAGTTTGAGTCTAGAAGTAAGTAAGATTGATGCTACGTACGAATGGCTGAGATCTATTTTGGGTAGTTTTGGGTAAGGACTCCTGCTGTCTGTGTGTGTAGAGATCCTCAGTCCTACTATGTGCAAACCTCGCTAGCTGTGTGTGCAGGCTGTGACTTGGGATTGTACTTGGTTTTGGATGTTAATGAATGTAGAATCTATTGAAGTATCTTTATGCTATATGAATTGGTTGTGTTTATTACTGGAATACCCCCGTGTTCTTTGAATAAGCTGTGATTGTATCTACGATATATGAATTAGTTGTGATTGTGATGTTGTGTGGTGATAACTGATGATGCGCACATGGATGCAAATGTGTTGGTCATATCTGTTTAATAATAGTATCTTTGTTTATGTTTACATGTTGATTATATTGTTAAGGGCTCGATAATAGGCTTGTTTTTGTGCGAACCTAATAGAACTCGACGAGATCTGCCTTAATTACCTAATCTCTCTAGGGTGTGGAAACCTAGTTCCAGCACCCACCCATACTACTTCGGGTGAGACCTTGGCATGCGAAAGTAGGTCATTGCCAAAAGGGCCAGTAGTATAGGGGTTTGTTGGAAAACCTCGACTCTGAACCTGAGTCAAGACCCTTCAAGCCAACAGTTGGCCTAATAATAAATGAAAAACATCAAGAGGAGCAATGTCACATAATATCTCATCCATGAAGGGCTTGATGTTGTATGGAAGGCGGAACTGCTCGCTGACGTGGAGATCCCGTCCCTAGTGAAGCCACCTGATGGTGTATTACTGTGGGTGTGTTGTGGTCAACAAGCCCAACCGCTTCACGACCTCTGCTGAAATGAGGTTCTTTTGGCTCCCACTGTTAACAATGAACTATAGCAGGGAACCCTTTACGCACATATGGGAGTGAAAGAGACGCTCCTGCCCCTCTAGATATTTCATTTCCTCCTTTTGGATCTTCGTGGTGGCAACGATGGCGTTGGGATCCACATCGATAATCTTCTTCCCTTTGTCATTCCATTTTCTGGGTTTTGATTCAGAGTCAGAGCATGCATATAATTCAAAAACCTTCATCTCAGCCACCAATGACTGCCCTGTAATAAAATATACATCCTCCTCAGTGGGTGTGTACCACTGGTCGATACCAAATCAGAAAGCCTGTTGCTGGGCATTCCACCTTCAGATAAGATGTCTCAAAAAACCACTATGGGACTTTAGGGAAGCAGCCTCCTCATAGAACTTGAGGAGGCCTACATGCCTTAGGAGCCCCTGCGTCGCTGCTGTAATAGGGCGAGGGTACGCATCTCTCTCCCTCTCTCTTGCCTCCCACAGGCAAACCATGTTATATTGTTCCGCCTGTTGTAGTTGCTCCTCTTCTCTCCTTTCACGTCTCTGAATGATTGACATATTAAACAAAATTTTTAATTAAATGACACATGTATTTACAAATATACGTATATAAATATTTTTTGAAAAATAAATAAAAAAAGATTCGGTGCGCCAAAAACACAGTCACGCACCGGTAACGGTGTGTCCCTCCATAGAGATGCACCGACGACGGTGCACATAATGATATAAAAATCACCGGGAGCGATGCTCCAGAAAATATTTTGAGCGCACCATTCACTAAGTGCGGTGTCAGGAGGCCGGTGCACTGACTTCACTATACGCCCCGGGGCTTATAGCTAAGTCAGCACACCGCCCCCCTGCCACTGTACATAATCGTATGGTGCGGCCAGGTATCCGAGCGCACCACTTTTTGTCGTAAAATTTACAATTACACGGTGCGCCTTTGGAATTCGCCCCGGAACCGGTGCGGATACACTTAGCACCGGTTTACCAACCCGAACCGTTGACAATGTCAATTTGTAGTTCCAGTGCACTGAAAAACTTATGTGCTCCAAGGCAGATAATTTGGTCAATGCACCAGGTGGTTGCGATTCAACATTGTCAACGGTGCGGCCTAGTAAATGACTGCACCGCACTTTTAAAAAATTTTAAAATAACACCGTGCTCCTCACAGTACTGCCCTAGAACTAATGCAAACTCCTTCAGCACCGAGTGCGGTGCGGCCTGTAAATTTACAGGCAGCACCGCAAATCGGTGCGAGCCGAACGGCTCGAGCACACCGCGCAACAATATTTTTTTTTCTTTAATGGTTAATTTTAAGGTTTTTTCAAATTCTAATCCGCTAAATGTTTTAATTATGGAAAAACAAGAAAAATACCTGTACATTTACCCCTCGAGGAGGCATATTGGCTATACAATTTAAAAAAGAAAATTTTTCCACTGTTTTATAAAATTCAAGCTGGAGATTGGTGGCAATGTACAACAGCAGTGCGTGCAATAAGTGCAATGGGAGCATAGATGTCAGTGAGGCTCAAGCAAGGATAACTTGCACCGGTTCTTGAGAGCTCTGTAGCACTGAAAAAAGTGAAAAATGCAGTTTTTTGGCTGTAAATTTTTTTTTTATTTAACCCTATTCCAGTGCGTGGGGTTTTTACTGGAGTACTGGTGCGTTGTCTTAATGCCGCACCGGGCTCTTTCTGTTTTCGCGCACTTTTAGGAGGAACCGGGGCGGTGTAACTGTAACGCACCGGTGTGCTATAGTAACGCGACACACTGGTAACGGTGTCCGGTGAACCAATGAGTTTTGCGGTTTTTTGGTCGTAATTTTTAATTTAACCCTATTTCGGTGTGCGGGCTTTTTACTGCAGTATTGGTGCGTTTCTTGTATGTCGCACCGGGCTCTTTCTGTTTTCGTGTGCTTTTAGGAGGCACCAGGGCAGCGTAATGTTATTGCACCGGTGCTCTGCAGTAACATCACGCACCGGTAACGGTGTCTGGTGAACCAATGATTTCTGCGGTTTTTTGGCCGTAAATTTTTTTATTTAACCCTATTTTGGTGTGTGGGGTTTTTACTGGAGTACCGGTGCATTTCCTGTATGCCGCGCTGAGATCTTTCTGTTTTCGCGCGCTTTTAGGAGGCATCGGGGCAGCGTATTTTTAAAGCACCGGTGCTCTACAGTAATATGACGCACCGGTAACAGTGTCCGGTGAACCAATGATTTCTGCAGGCTTTTGGCCATAAATTTTTTTATTTAACCCTATTCCGGTGCACAGGATTTTTGCTGGAGTACCGATGCGTTGTCTGTATTCCGCACCAGACTCTTTCTGTTTTCACGTGCTTTTAGGAGGCACCGGGGTGGCATAGTTTTAAAGCACCGGTGCTCTACAGTATCATGACGCACCGGTAACAGTGTCCGGTGAACCAATGATTTTTGCGTTTTTTTAGCCGTAATTTTTTTTTATTTAACCCTATTCCGGTGCACGGCATTTATGGGGACCTTGGTGCATTTCCATCATTCCGCCCCAGGAATTTTATGTTCCGCTCATTTTTATGACGCATCGGGGCATGGGGATGTGACGCACCAGGGCTCTACAGTAACCTAACGCACTGGTAACGGTGCCCAGTGAACCAATGATTTCTGCGGTTTTTTGGCCGTAAGTTTTTTTTGTTTTAAACCCTTTTCCGGTGCGCAGCATTTACGAGGATCCCGGTGCGTTTTAGTCATTCGGCATCGAGACATTTATGTTCCGTGCGCTTTTTATGAGGCACTGAGGCTAACGATATGACACGCACCAGTGCGGTTGCTGAATTAAAAGCACTGAGAGGGTGTGTACGGAGCGCACTGTTTCCGGTGTGCCAATGTTTTATGCGATTTTTTTGCCGTAATTTTTTTTATTTAACCATCCACCGGTGCGCGCGTTTTGTGGGTGCCCTAGTGCATTTCATTTATTCCACACCGGGCGGTATCTGTGTGGTCGACATGTAAAGCACCGCTGCTCCACAAAAATAAAACGCATCGGGCCTGTGTGTACGAAGTGCACGGTGTCCAGTGTGCCAATTTTTGTAATGCACCGGTGCTTTGTCATATTGAACGCACCAGTGTGTTTTAGGTTGATAAGAGCACCGGAAGAAATACATCCGCAAAAACCTCCGCCCTCCAACCTCCTCTAGGATCCTCTGCTAGAAACGAACTTCTGGGGTATTTTTCTGTGGGGTTCCTCAAAAACATCCGCTAGAGGGTCTTTTCCTTGTAGTGAGATAGGGAAACTTTTGTTGAACTTGGTCCTTGGTGAGCCACTTTCCCTGGTGAAGGAGTTGGCCTACTTTGAAAATTCAATATAGCTGGATCTTATGTCAGTGAGTGTTCTTGATTTTTTTGTCCATGATCCTATCAGTTTTGGTCTGCTTGATGTAGCTTGGGAAGAGCTATGTTGGTGTCAGTTTCTCAGCAACATTGGATGTGTCCAAAAATTGGGGAAATTTTGGTCGCAATCGGTCCACATTGAATACTAGGTGTAGGCCAAGGAAAGTTCGAATTTTTATCTTGAAGGTATTGTCCCCTACAGCCTTGGTGATGGTGTAAGACTGATATCAGAGCGGGCGAAGCTTGCGGTGGGGCCCAGTGAGGTGCTTCTTTTGAAAATATAACCAAAATTTTCTTCCCACCTGAAACTTGTGTGGCACTCAATGTTTATCATGATGCTTCTTGTACTTATAATTGGCTCTGTCTAATATGTCATGGACATGCTGTCTAATGTTTTGAATGCACTCAATGAAAATTTTAGCCTGGTCAGCTTCGGAATAGACATGAGCTGAATCTGCTTGAGTAGCTACAAATGGTATGGCCACATCAATGGGACATAGTGGTTGGAATCCCAACCCCACCTGAAATGGAGTTTGGCCAGTTGAGCTATGGAAAACTCTATTGTAGTTTTTTTGGACATAGGTGAGGCTTTCATCCCATGTGTGTGGATGCTTCAAGTTGTACATGTGCAAAATTTTCATAATCATCGTGCTGATGACCTCTATTTGGCCATCATTTTTGGGGCGAAAGGTCATGGACTTAGTGAGCTTGATATCCATAATTGACCAGAGGCTTGACCAAAATGTACTCAGGAACCTGTTGTCTTGATCTGAGATAATGGATTGTGGGATCCAAAATTTACCCACATCCATTCAAATAAAAGCTTAATAGTGGATTCTACTATGATACTCTTCTTGCAGGCTGCCAAAATAGCCATCTTAGAGAATTTATTGATGACCATGAACACGTAGTCGTTGTCATTCTTAGTAGAAGGAAGGCCCAACATGTTATCCATGGAGATAGATTCCTAAGGCTGAATAAGAGTAGGAAGAGGTGTATATAGGCCTTTCTTCTTGATTGTCAGTTTGGAAATAGTGCAGGAAGTACACGATCTGATGTACTTCCCAACATCCTCTCGAAGGTTCAGCCAATAAAAATAATTCCGCAGCACTTCCATTGTTTTCTCTACTTAGAAATGTCCAGCAGCCCAATTATAGTGCGCCTCCCAAATCATCTTGGCACACTCACCTGCAGGAACATAGAGGTGTCCCAGGTGGCATAACAATGCGCACTGGAGGTAAAAATATGGAACTTACCTTCTAGAAGCATCTGGTACGTGTTCTAACTTCTGGATCACTCTTGTAAACATGCGGCCACTACGAAGTCTTGTGTCCACAAGAGTTTATCAAAGTGGTCAACACCATAGTCGGTGGTCGGATGAGACAGTCTACAACATTATTGGTTTTTTCCTTCTTGTACTTGATGTTCAAATGGAATTGTTGCAAACGTATGGACCGTTTATGATGGCAATCATTCTACGACTTCCCTTATTTCTGAATGAACTTTAGGGGTCAGTGGTCTGTACGGATGACTGTTTCCTTCCCCAAAATGTAATGCTTCCATTTTTGGTAAGCCTGTACAGTAGAATACGTCGATTCTTTGTCATAAGTGGGATACTTTCGGACTGTATCTGAAATTGTCTCACTATGATATGCCACCAGATTCCCCTATTAGATAATAAATGCACTAATAACATAGTTGGAGGCGTCTATCTCGATTTCAAATGGTTGTTGCAGGTTTGGTAATGTGAGCACTAGTGCATAGTAGAGGTGATGCTTCAACTCGACAAACGCCTTCTGTTGGGATTCATACCAAAATAACTTTTCTTTTGCTCCGCCCTTGGTGACATGACTCAAAGGACAAGTGATATGAGAGAATCCCAACATCAACCTGCAATAGAAATTGGAAAGACCCAAAAATATTTGGGGCTCTGTTAGAGTGGTTAGGGCTGGCCAATATTGAATTACTTGTATCTTGGATGGGTCCCCATACACACCCCGTTCATTAATTATGTACGCCATATATTGAACCTAGGTTATACCAAAAGTGCATTTCTCCAAATTGGCACACAAATTTTGTTGACGGAGGGTTTTGATTACCTGTCAGATATGGTGTATGTTCTCTTCCCAGTTATGGCTAAAGATCAGGATGTCGTCTAGGTACTCTACCATGAACAAGTTGGTGAAGGGCCACCACATGTGGTCCATCATCTGCATGAAGGTTGCAGGGGAATTCGTCAACCCAAAAGGCATGACCAACCATACAAAAAGGCCCTCCTTGGATTTGAAGGTAGTCTTCCACACATCAAAGGGTTCAATTGGTACCTAGTGATAACTAAACTTCAAGACAATATTGTTGAAATATTTGGCCACCTTGAGCTTATCTACAAATTCATCAATCCACGGCATTGGATACCTATTTCAAACAGTGATCTTATTCAACACCTGATAGTTAATACAAAGTCTCTAGGTGTCATATTTCTTCTATACCAACACGATCGAGCTCCCATAGGGTGATGAATTTCGCCTTATGTGCCTTTCTGAAAAATAATCCCGAATTTTCCTCTTAATTTCATTGCTTTCTAGAACATAGCATCGGTATATTGGTCTGTTGGGTAGCGGTGTCTCTAGGGTTAGATTGATGGAGTGCTTGACCTGACATTGTAGGGGTAACCCTGTAGGTAAGGTGAAGATGCCCCTGTACTCTTCCATGACCTTGTCCATCTTTTGTTGTCATGCGTAGGGGACATGTCTGGAGGCATTGGATGCAGCCACAAGATCACAAAATTTAAGAGGAGCAACATCACACAATACCTCATCTATGAAGGGCTTGATGTTGTAGGGAAGGCACCACTACTAGCTCACGTTGAGATCTCATCCTTGGTAAATCCATCTAATGGTGTATGATTGTGGGTGTGGTGTGGTCAGTAGGACCAAAATCTTCACGACCTCTATTTAAATGAGGTTCTTTTGGCTTCCGATATCGACAATGAACTACAATGGAAATCCCTTCACCCACATATGTGAGTGGAAGAGTTTTTCCCCCTCCTCTAGATCTTTGTGCTCAATCTTTTGGATCTTGGTGGTGGCAATGGTGGCACTGGGATTCGCATCAATAATATGCTTCCCTTTATCATTCCCAGTATTGGTTTATGAATCAGAGTTAGAACATGCATCTGATTCGAAATCCTTCAGCTTGGCCACCAGTGACTACTTGACTCGACACTCACTTGTGTTGTGAGTGGGGCTCTTATGGAAAACACACCATTTCCTTATGTCTTTATTTGTCTTTGTGGTGTTTTTCTTCCGGCTTCTGGCTTTGGAGGATTGTCCTAGGTTTCCCCACCTTGTATTTTTCCTTTGTTCTGCAGTTTGGGGGTGCTTTTCCCTTTCTTAGGACTCATAGATCAAAGCTCTCACTTTTTTTGTTTAAATTTATGCTCGATCTTGACATCGTATCGATAGGTGGTGCCAAGCAAGGAGATGTCCAGGAACTCCATATCATCTTGGATGTACTTGTGTAGACCGCTGCGATACTTGAGTACCAAATTCCGCTCAGAATCCTTGATACCCAACTTCGTCCGAAGGGTATGAAAAATATTTGTGAACTCCGAAAAATCTTGGTCCCTTCCTACCTCAGCATGGTCCACTTTATATATTTATCTTCAGAACTCCTGACAGGGTAATATTGTTCCTTGATGGTGTCTCAGAAAGAATTCCAAGTGGGTGCACCTAAAAACAGTGAGGGTTCCCTCTCGTCACGTTTGTTCAAGGAGGTTTCCCACCAGTCTTGACATGGGGGGAAACTATGAGGAGTGAAAAAGTAATATTTTCCCAATTGGAAAATTCATGAACTGAAAAATATCCTTCCAACAAATTTCACCATCTATCTATGGCATTTGCATCAATCTGGCCTTCAAATATGGAAATATAAAATTTGACTTGTACCTTAAAAGGAGTGGTGCCTCTAGAGTGGTTGTTGGATGAAGGTGCCTGGCCTATTGGCAGCCACTGAATAATTTGGGAAGATTTATCCATAATCACATTACTCTGTCACTCGAGGGCTTCCTCGAGCAATATTTTGAAAGGATCTCCTACTCCCTTATCTTTATTTTCTTTCATCGTGTGAGGTCGTTGACATTTGTGAGGCTCATATTGCAAAGGTTCAACCAATTCGATCCCTAACTCCTTATACCCTGATCTCATTGGGTACATGCATAGAAAAAAAATAGAGAAAGAGCAGAGCGCTCTGATACCACCGATCTAGACTTATGCAGGAATGTAACAAAATACAGATATAAACATAAACATAGAGATGCGGTATAAATAAATTGTCATTTAATTAATATCAAAGAACTGAAAGATGCTTACAAGCATAATGGAAATAAACCAACACGAGTGATGGTAGCTTATCTCTGAGAAGAGATGTGGTGGCTGTTATCTCCCTATGATTTGCAAGATTGGCAAGAACAAACACTGCATGGGCCACATCAGAACCACTTTGGAATCCTAGGACCTAGCCTTCTTGGATTCAAAGAGGGATCTCTCTATGTATGTTTTTTCAAATGATATTTCTTTGCACTCTTTTTTTATGATATTAGGCTAGTTATGAATTTCTAAGGACTTGTTTGTTTTGGTTGATTAATTGAGAGGTTAACAGATCAATGGTGTGATTAATTGAGGGAGTGTTTCAAATGAATAGATAGAACATGAGAAAAAATCAATCCTTTGGGATATGGAGTCATAAAAGGATTTAATTGTTCATCAACTCTGCAAGGGCTTTCATAGGGCAAGCTAACTATATCAAGTGGATCTCTTAGATTAGATGTAATATGAAATAACAATAAGTTGTGAAGGCAGAAGAACTATAGTTAGTTAAGAATCTTCTAGTTCTACTTTAACAAGAAAACCTTTCAGGTAATTGTTTGAGGCAAACCAAAGGACAGGGCATACCATAGACTTCTTTAGCTAGACTTTAATAAGCAAACCTTTAAGACAACAATCCAGCAATTCAAGAATTACTTTCAGACAAAGAAAACATATAAGATAACAGTGAGAGCGGCTAAAGATCAAGCTAAACTTATCTTCTTTAACTCAACACTCAAAATACCTTCAAAGCAACATTTTGAGGTAGACAAGAGGATAGGGCATACCATAGACTTCCCTGTTTTAGACTCTACTAAGTATACTTCAAAGAAAGGCCTTAAAAAAAATATTTCAAGCTACACCAAAGGACAGGGCTTACCATAGACTTCTTTGGCTTGACTCTATTAATTCACTCTTAAGACAATAAGCTAGGTGGAACTGGAGAGCAATTATGAATTCCCCAATCAGACCCTGCAGAGGAAAACATTAAGATAAAGAAGGCAGACAGAAATAGGGTGCCAAGACAAATATCCGACTCTAAAATTTATGTTCTTTTATCAGAGAAATATGGACAGAATGAAAACAGAAGGAAAACTTCACCATTGACATATCTCAAGAATCCTGTGAACATGCTTGTATTACTGATGATCAAAACAGTTACATTACTCCATGTACAATAGCTCTCTGCAACTTAGAGCTTTCTCAAATCCAGCCTAGCAGTCCTCAACTAGCTCAACAACAGAAATCAGTCAACTAATCACCAACTAACCGACACTAAAAAATGAAGCTTGAATGCAGTATTTATCTGAAAAAATGAGGAGGTGATACTAAGCTAGGGTTTCAGATGTCATTTATTACAGATTTAATGTCTTTTTTATCTTTGATACCATGCAAGGCCCAAGGAAAAATATCTAAGAGTGTTTCTCTGAAATAATAACTCCTAACTTAAATATTTGAGCTATTTTCTGGAAATTTTTGGCTTTAAGGCTTTTCCAATAACTTTACAATGACTGCTAGTAGCTGAAAAATATCGTTGACTATTTGTAATAATTGTTTGATGTTTTATTGAAAGAAAACATGATATAGGTGGCAACATATCCTTTGAATAAGTAATGGTTGTGGATTTGATCACTCGAATTTGTTTCTGCATAAATCTGCCTCTGTTTATCCTTAAAACTCTGTTTTAGGCCTTTAAACTCTGGATTTGTCTTTAAATTTTTGTTTTATTGTATTTTCTTTGATTCTGCTTTTATCTCTGATTTATTCATCAATCCTTTAAATTAACCTTTAATCCTTTAACCTTTGATGTTCATCTTCATCATCTTTAACCTCTCCTTTATAGCTAATTCTCTTGATTTGTTCTTTGATCTGTGATTAGCCCTTTTATCCTTTTGAATTTACTGTTGCGGTCTTCTTAATTGTTTTACCTTCCTGTGACTGCCTTGGTCTGTGTTTTTTGTGTAGGGATGCATTCTTCTGCTACTGGAGAGTTTCATTAACCACTGAGGATAATGATTCATCGGTATTTTTCTTGTTTTTATACCTCTGGTCCCTTTAAATTAAACCAAACCTCTTGATCATCATCCAAACATTGATTTAAACATTCTTGGACCTGTGGAATGCATTCTATGCACTTTCTCCATTAAACCTGCACATAGAACGAAACATTAGCTTAAAAACCTACATTTGGAGGACTTTCTGCATTTACAAGGGGGTTTTTCGGGCTTGGGAGCATCGTAGAAGTGTTAATGGAGGGTCGGGGCTCCATCGTAGAGCCACAGGGATACGAATCGTTTGAAATGGAGGGCGGTATTTTATTTTGGCACAAAATGGAGAAGCGATTTTTGGGAGAGGGAAGAGCGGTTTTCGCACAATGGAAGGGGCGGTAACGGTTTCGAGGAATCAAGTGCGATTCCATATAGAGGGAGATACGTGGCAGAGGAATACCGCCCATTTCGCAAATTTTAAAAGTGTTAACTCCGGCGCAAATAGATTTGCGATATGTGTCGTGGGTTGTCATATCTCGGGGAGGGAGATCAACGGTGGTCGGGTGATCGAGGGGTGACGAGTAGGCGGATAGGTGGGGTCTGGGTGCTAAGTGGTAGGATCTTTGTCATGTAGCTGGGGGATCAAAAATATATGTGGGATTTAGGTTTATATGATGGCGAGGTTTATTATAAAACGGGCCCGGCGGAAAATATTTACAATGGGGCTAGGCAATTAGGCGGGGTTAGGGTCATATTGGCGTGGGGCTAAAAATAAAAGGGGCTTGGGTTAATAAAAAGATTCAGGTTTATATATTAAAAACGGGGTTTAATACAAAAGAAAAAAAGGCATCCGAAAGTTTAATTTTTTAGACTTAAAACAATGTAAAAAGCATTTTTTACATTGTTTTAGCGCATATAAGGGAAAATGATGAAGGGAGGGTTTTGAAAGGGGAAAATGGGTTTTTAGTGGAGGAAATGAGTGAATGAGACTTTTGGTAGGGAGAGAGGGTGAAAATGAGAGAAATGAGCCGAAAATGAGTTCTTTTAAGAGCAGCAAGGTAATTCTTGAAAGGGAAGAGATGAAATACAGTGAAAAAGACTTTTTTAGGATAATGAAGGCAGTGATATTTCTAAAGATAGCTGATAGGGAAAGAATGATATGTTTAGCTGCTTGTGGAAAATCAACGGTCACCTAGTGAACTCTGTAGAATATGTTAGCCACCTATAAAATTTGTTATATCAAAAGGTGGCTAAATCATTTTTTGGAGCCTTCAAGAAACAGTTTTATTGCTAAAATTGTTATCTCTTGAAGACTCATGAAATCATCATGCTCTTTGTTTAAATATTCACTGCTGTTTCCCTTTAAAACCTAGAAATTCTTCTGATTTCATGAAGAAAAGACTGCTGCAAAACACCATTTTTCCCTTCCTTTCAATTCTAACAAACCTTCATTTTTTACCCCTTCATTCCCCATGGAATTCCTCTATTTTCCATTTTTACCCCGTTTCCCCTTCATAAAATCCTTTTAAAAGGTTTAAAACTCACTTTTGAACCTTGCTGAAACCCATAAATCCATCAAAAACTTTGAAAAATTTCATAAAAAATAAGTGTTTTGACTATAGGCTTAAGCCCCTTTAGGCTAAGTCCTAACCACTTCCCCACCATACGCCTTGGTGCTGGAACCAAGTGCTAAACCCTTTCGGCGCTTGTCGCATTGGAAACAAACAGAGAACGCAACTCTTTTGGCCTTTATAAATCTTCCGATGCGATTGGACCTCTTATACATAAGTCCTGATCCCTTGTTTTCTATGGAAAGACCAAGAGTTAAAGGCTAAAAGCGTTTATCGCTTCGGAGCATTTGCCATGAGCGCAACACTTTTTTTTTCATAAACCTCCGATGCTAATTGGCTCCATTATATATAAAGCCCCGATCCCATTGCCGCTTTATATAACCTCAAAGCCCGCAATCGGGTCCCAAACTTTGTTAATAAACCCATCTTGATCGAATTTTTCCTTTGTAAATGTATAAACACCCATTATCCTAAGTTTTGGTCTAAACCCGTCGGTTCATGTTATAATATAAGAATAACTGTTGATCTTATGAGCCGATCAACGGCAAACAGATTCTTGCATCGGATATCTGTTAAATGGGTAGATTGAAAAGCCCAACCATTCCTTTCGATGTGATTGGCCCTTATACATATAAGCCCTGGGCCTTTTCTTTTCCATGTATCCAGGCCCCACAACCGGGTGCCAATCCTTATATATAACCTGCCTCGAGCCACCAAAACCTTTTTATTTCATTAACTTTTGGTTTTCATATGTTTTAAAGGGTTTCCGCCGGTTAAATAGTTGAGATAATCTCCACCATCGATCTGAAGTGATCGGACGGATCGCGCTACATCGCATCGGGAAAATTTCATTGGGCACATTAATATTTTATTACCTCCCCTCTGATTGGCCATTCCCTCGATCCATCCTCCACCGTCAATCTGATCTGTAGATCGATGGCCCACAACCAATCGCATCAGCACCATTCAAGTTCTCCCCCCGCTGATCGCATGCCTCTGATTGTATTTGGGTCGTCCATGTGTCCAGATCGGACGGTCTAGATTGCATTTCCAACCTTTGGTTTAAAATCATATACCCACTTCATAATGTTTTAGGCCAAATCCTGGCCGTTGATCTCTACAAATCAACGGTCCTTATTAACCCATTCTCCGCCTTTGTATTATTTCATTTAAATCACAGATCACATCTGAGCCGTTGATCTATTTCATCCAACGGCCCATATTAACCCCGACAGGCCCGACCCCTGTGGGTCCTGCCTCCCTCCAGATCTGATCTCCGTCGTCCAAATCTTTGATCCAACGGCCCAGATTAAAACCCCCTTGCCTCTTATCCCCCGCACATCTTGTCAGTTTCGAGCTCACTCTCCACCGTTCGATCTGAGACTTCAGATCCAACAGCTAGCGCGCATTTTCGCACAGATTAAAGCACGAATGTTAATCTACAAAATTTACGCGATATAAGTTGTTTTGAAATGCCACGTGTTGGGCGGGGATGCATATCGCGTTTGATAAAGAAATACCGCCTACCCGCCCTTTCGCTGCGCGAAACCCATGGTTTTCTCCACCCAAACCACCTTTCCCCTTTTGTACTATGATTTGTCGCGTTCCTCCTTAACCATTGATCTTTGCAGATCAACGGTCCCATATCATTTTCTCTTTACACTATCGCCCTCCGCCTTTACCAAAGGCTTTCAACGTGTAATATCCATTGTTGATATCGTGGCCTGATCTCATCTGACGACCCATGATCATCCTGAAACCCCAATTTCCGTTTTAACACATATTTCTTCCGCCAAGGGATTTTTTCCCTTTTCCTTTGTATTTCTTCACATTTTCCGCTTATCCCATCGTAAAGTGACCCTTCCGCTTTATGATATTATTATTTCTCCTGATCGTCAATCTCTGCGCGAGCAACGGCTCTGACTTAATTTTCACCATTGTTCTTTCCAAACCGCCTCCATTTAACCTCTGCATAAAATCTCCGTCGTTGGATGCATTCATCCAACGGTCACGCTCCTACCTGAAACCTCCAAAGCATTTTTTACCCAATAAACGTAGGATTTTATAACTCTTTTTGTATTTTGCAGGTTTTAATGGCTTTCCCATTATATTAAAGAAAATAAAAGCTGAGGATGATAATCCTCTAGGCTTTCACTTATCAAAGAGAAATCATTGAGCGGGGTTCCATGCCATGTCTCGTCAGTGTATCATGGACACTGATGCCATATGAGCCCCTGTCATACCTGGACATCAACAAGACACAGAAAATTAAATCAAAACAAAAGAGTGTCAGTGTTGAAGACTTAAACACAGCAGAACAGAGGATTGAGGATTAATTCCACAGTTTAATGGATTATGGCTAAGATCGAAAATCAAAAGCCTAATCCACTAAATTAACTATGTTTAAGGAAAATCAATAATGTTCGTCAGACAGAAGATGCCTCCACTACCACATCAAAGGCAAATTGATTCCTCTCAGCTAACTATTGCCACCTGTGGCCTCACAGCATTCAACAGAGGTCGAGTAATGATCAGAACAGAGGATATTTGCCTCATGACAGCCGAACAATTAATTCAGCCGAAGAACTTATTGCAAAATATCTACTGAGTTGCTACAAAGATGTCACAAAGCCTCAACGTCAACAAAATCATCCCACCGAGCTTAAATACTTAATGTAAACCAATTAATACAGGGAAATATCTGTAAACTTCTCCATTGAGACCCTCAAAGGCCGAGAAGCATTAACTGTATTAATTAAACCCATAGATCTTTTCTCTTTCGACCTCCTCATCTTTTCTATAAAATATTATTGAGGAGTTCATTGTAAACGTTGGTTGCAGAATTTTGAAATATACTTGTGCTCGAAATTTCTACCTGTAAATATTTTTCAAAGGCTCTTGAAGCTCTGTTTGTGATAGAATAGTTGATCTAAGAAGTGAAGATGATTGTTGAACTGAAACATTGGACTTAAAGCTGTAACTGGTTTGAAGCCTCAATACAAGCTTATTTATGGGATCCTGGTTTATGTCAACGGTGATGTTATTTCTTATTGTAAATTGTTATTTTATTTATGTTTTCGCTTTGTTCATCTTCTTTGATAAAGAACAGCAAGCATAGAGTTAGGATTTACTGTATATCAGTACCCTTCTCTGACTGATAAGCTTTATCTATATGTTTTCTTCCAAATTGTGTTGTTCAGGAATGATTTAATTCATTTTAAGCAATTAGGAATGATGGTGTTCCCTCGTCCTACTGTCTAAGCTAAATGTTGTTCTTGAATGTTATTTTCAGTTTATGTTAAGTAGAGATGAACTAAGGAAGTGATGGTGAGCCCTGTCCTTTAGTTTTATCCCCAAAAACTAGCTGAAAGTTTCCCTAAGAGTGTGTTGAAAGCATGCTAGGTTAAAAGTCCTTACCTGATCTTAGACTATTATTTGTTATCTTATGTGTTTGTCTTGAAAGTGTACAAAGTAAAGCAGAGCTAGGGAAGTTTATGGTGAGCCCTGTCCTCTAGTTTCTTCTCCAACAGTTGCTTTTAAAGTTTCCCTTTGTGTTTAAAATGTTTTTCTATTGAAAGTGCATTAAAATCTGGCTAGTTTCAAAGTACTTACCAGATCTTAGATTACTTTTATGTCTCTCTCAAGTGTGTGCCAAAAGCAGGATAGTTTCAAAGTACTTACCTGATCTTAGGCTGCTCTTTGTTCTTCATTTGTTTCAATTCCCTTTCTTGTTGTATCATTTCATTCCATAAAATCAAATTTAAAGAGATCCTTAGACATAGATGACTTGCCCCATGGACCACTCTTGGACCTCGTTGTTTCAATTAAACCCTATTATGACTCCATAGCCCAATGGACTAAAAACCAGCGTTATATCTATCTTTTTAGCCAAAACTTGTTCTGATTACTTGCAACTTCACACCTTTGAAACTCTTTCCATCTAGAACTTTCCACTCAAATAATAATCATGCTCAACCATGCAAAAAAAAAAAAAATCCTCGAACTTCATAACTAGCCTAATATCATTACCCAAAAGCTTTAAAGATAAATCCATCTTTTGCACTTATTGGAGAGATCCCTCTCCGAATTCAGGAGGGCTAGATCCTAGAATCCCAAAGTGGTTGAAATAGTGTTTCTCCCTGCAATTTGACTTTGCCAATATTGCAAATTACGAGGAGCTAACATCTCTGGCGACTCCACTAGGGACTGAATCGAATTTTCATCTTAGGTTCCCTTAAAACTTCATACAAGCTCGTGAGTAAAAGCAGCCTCTTCAAGCACTACCAAGCAGATGGTAATCATGATAAAACTTGTTTGAATCAGTGATAAAATAGGCAAACCCTAGGATTCTCATAAAAGTTTATCTAAACTTGAAGGATCAGCTAGCTCAGCCATAAGAGTAGACTATCTTTGTCTCATAAACGTAGCTAAGTTTGAAACAGATTTAGGATACTCTTAAAAACCAATAGGACTGAAAAATAACTCAGAAAAACCCAAAAAAATTTCAGATTGGTATTTAATAAACATGGTGGTGGACCATTAAACCTTTTACCTCCAAAAGAGCTAAAAACTTCCACTTGGCGACTCCACAATCCTAAACAGACCTTAAGACTCCACTAGGTAGACCCATAATTTTTGTAACATCATTTAAACTCAGTTAGAGGACTGTAGGATTAAAATTTGTGTAAAACAGATCAGTTAACCTCTTAAATATTGTCATATCTGGTTGGACTTTTCTTGTTTACTTTGGTCTAAAAACACAGCATAGTGGCTCCTAGAAAGATTCCTACTAGAGCCTATCCTGACCCAGACCCACCTGAGACAGTTGATAACCCTGAAAGTATCCTTAGGAAGTCTCCCAAGATAAAATTTTCAACTGTTTTCAGATCACCCTTGAGAGCTAATTCAGTTCTTGAAAACCTTACAGCTCTACAACAATCACAAGTAGAGTTAAGAAATCCATTTAGAACTAGGTCGCTTGATGATTTAGATCAGCTAGATTCAGAGTTTCTCCTTTCATCCCCGGATCAAAGTGAACATCCTGGTAGTAGAGAAACAAAACCACTTGATATACATTTCCTTTCCAATTTAGGTGTCTCTCATCCAAGATTAGCTCAGCAATCTATTCCTATTCCATCCACATCTGTTCATCCTACATCCACTGTCCAAACCACTCCACTTCAGCCCACTTTTCCTCTTGTTAATCCACCTCTTGTAAATCCACCCCCACCTCATATCATGGCAGCATGGTATGCTCCCTTAGTCCTTCCTATACCATTAGTCAATCTTCCACAGGACTATCAGTCCAAAATTCCATTATATGATGCTAGCAATGCTACAACTGCATCACAACATGTGGATAAAATGAATGACTACTTTGACAGAAATGAAATTGATGATGAATCTGTCAAACTAATACTATTTTCTCAGAGTTTGGGGGGGGAGTAAGAAAATGGTTTAAAGGCTTAGCCCCCCATAGTATCAATGATCTCCAAGCCTTCCATCAGACATTCTTAAACAAATGGGAAGTGAATAAGAATCCTCTCCAAATACTTTCAGATTACAAGAACCTCCACAGAAACACTGAGGAAAGTGTACAAGTTTATTGTACCAAATTTAATAGTGTGTATAATGCACTTCCCCCAAATCTAAAACCTCCACAAGGCTCATCTCTAAACAATTTTCCTGAAGGGTTTAACCCGGAGATGGCTTATCAGCTGAGAGAGAGAGATCCTTTAACCCTTGAAGATATGAAAAAAGGGGCTCTTGCTGTGGAAGTTAACTTAATGGAGAAGAGAGCAAGAATGAAAAATGAGAAGAGAGTATCCTTCAGAGAGGAATCCATACCTTCCACTTCCAGCTCAAAGATGGAAAGAATGATGGAGGAGATGATGAAGAAAATGAGAATCCATGAGAGAGAACAAGCAATTCAAAACCAAACTGCTCCTCAAAACAGAAACCAGAACCAGAATCAGAATTTTAGAAGAACTCAACCCCAAAATAGGCCAAGGGAAGATGATCAACAGATCACTCCTCCCTTTCATCAAAACTATGTGAGTGAGGTTGAAGAAACATATGAGCCAATAGAGGAAGATTATATCAACATGCTGGGAGTAGATAATGATGACTTTGAGGTTCATTACGATAGAAAAAAATGTCTTTACACACCCTATGATGACAAAAGAGGTGAGGATGAAAACTATTACAAGACATGGATAATGTCATCATAGAGTCTCAAAAATAATATGACCTTCGAAGTAAAACCAATCAAGAAACTCCCAAAAGTAAAACCTCTGATAAATCTTCACAAAACAGCACTGTAAACAAACCCAAAATTGTAAAACAAAAGGAAAAAACAACGGCTAGAAATTTTGATAAAGGTAAAGAGAAAGGCACTCAAAAAAATACAAAACAGAGTGCAGACCTTAGTAGTGTTAGCACCTCAGCTAATACTCTTGTTAAAACAATTTTTTCAGATTTAAATAGAAAAAATCAACAAACAGATCTTGCTGACAGAGTGGCAATTAATAACGCTGAGACAAGCACTTCAAAGAATCATATTCCTTTCAGTTTGGAGCAGGAAATTTCAAAAATTAAAATCTCTGTTCCTCTTACTGATTTAGCTACCCAGAATGTATATAGGTCTCAAATTTTGAAGGCTTTTAACATTGAGGAGAATAATGATACAGTCAATCTTAACGATGACCAACCAGAGCTCATTTTTGGTCCTAAGATTGAAGGTAGGTATCAAGAGGGACCTATTCCTCATTTTTATGTAAGTTTAAACATTCATGACAAGATTTTTCACAATGTTATGCACGATTCCGGGGCCTCTCATAATTTAATGCCCAAAGTTGTAATGGAGAGCCTGGGTCTAGAAATCACCAGACCTTATAAAGACCTCTACTCCTTTTACTCAAGCAGAGTAAAATGTTAAGGATTAATCAAAGATCTCTGCATTAACTTAGCCCAGATCCGAGCCAAATGTTTAGTAATGGACATTGTTGTGGCTGATGTTCCCCCAAAGTATGGAATGTTGTTATCACGATCTTGGGGGCTAAGTTACAAGGAACTATGCAAATGGACATGACCTATGTACCATCCCTATTTTCAATCAAAAAAGAAGACTTTACAGGGAGTCCCATATGCAGTACATGGTGACTAGTCAAGACAGACCGCAAAACTCTCCTATGTACTCTGTGAATACAGGCCTCGATTCATTTATCCTATTTAATGATGAAACACTTAGTGAAAAAGTCACCTTAACAGGGTTGATGTCTGATAGAGAGGAGTAGGAAGACAACACAGAACTATTAAAACAGTTTGCTGAACCTTTAAACCACAACAAACCAAACCCAGGTCTTGAGCTACAAATTGTGCGTCCATTGCTTTTAAACCTTGATTGTCAAGAAAGTAACCCTCAACACAGTGAAAAAATTGAGGAGTTAAAACAAATTCAACTAAGTGTTGATACTCAAGATCAATTAGAAAGCATGTTAGTTGAAGAGGACAATAACCAGCATGAACCCGAAACTAGTCCTCTGTGGAGTACGAACTTTGACGGGTCATGCACTAGAAGCAATGCTGGTGCAGGTGTCTAGATTCGTAACATTGAAAACAACCACACAGAAATCATTTCCTGTAGATTAAACTTCCAGTGTTCGAATAACATAGCGGAATATGAATCCCTGCTTTTAGGCTTACATCTGTTGAAAATTTTAGGAGCTAAAAGAATCAAAGTGTATGGGGATTCTGAATTAATTATTAGGCAGGTCAACGGGGAATACAATGCTAATCACCCTAGACTTAGGGCCTATGGAAACGATGTCATGGATCTATTAAAAACTTTTGAGGAGTCCCAATTAATTTTTGTCCCAAGAAAAAGAAATATCGCAGCCCACAGCTTAGATTTTGCTGCTAGAATGTGCTTAACGCCATACAAAACCAAAGAATGTACAACTCAAATTAAATTCAGACCAGTCGTTCCTGATAACGAAAAATATTGGCAAGTGTTTGATGGAGACAAACAAATAGAAGACTTCATGCAATTCAGAAATGAATTCGAACTACACAGTTCAGATTTAGATTTTGAAACAGATTGCGATAGTGAAGAAATTTTTCTTGGTGAAGAAGAACTGTCTCCTAAACTTGCCGGTATAAATCTGTTGTCAAGAAAACTTGAAAACAAAACAGAGATGAGTGGAGAGTTAGAAACAGAGGACTTAGAAACCTTGCACTCTAAAGATCGGAGTTTGTCAAAGGGCCTGGCCCCTTTAGAAGAGTTGTTTTATTTTAACGATGTGGCCAAGAAGCCAAAAATTGACCCTGTAGAGACTGAAGTGGAGGAGTGCAATATAGGCATTAAAATAAAACCAATGATGATCAAATTGTCTAAAAGTTTACCAGCTCACTTTAAACTCAAATACATAGAGTTGTTTAAAGAATTTTTTGATGTTTTTGCGTGGAGTTATGAAAATCTGAAATCTTATGACACTGAAATAATTCAGCACAAAATCCCTCTCAAGGAAAACCAAAAACCATTAAAAAAAAAGTTGTGTAGAATAAACCATGTTCAGCTGCCTTTGGTTGAGAAGGAAATCAAGAAAATGTACGAAGCTGGTATTATTGTCCCTATTAGATATTTTGAGTGGGTGTCTAATCTGGTGTCAGTTAGGAAGAAAACGGGAGAGATTAGGCTTTGTATAGACTTTAGAGACTTAAACAAAGCTTCACTCAAGGACAGCTACCCTTTACCCAAGATGGACCATATTTTACAAAGGGTAGTTGGTTCAAGAAGAATTTATTTGTTGGATGGCTATTTAGGGTACAATCAGATTTTAGTTCACCCTGATGATCAATTAAAAACAAATTTTACTACACCGTGGGGCACTTTCATGTATGTGAAAATTCCCTTTGGTATAATGAATGTCGGTGAAACATTCCAAAGAGCCATGGACATGGCATTCTCGGAAGAATTGGGCTACTTCATCATTATTTATCTGGATGATGTCACTGTTTTTTCAAAGACAGATGAAGAGCACTTAGAACATTTAAGAACAGTTTTCGAGAGATGCAAAAAGTTTGGAATATCTTTAAACCCTAAGAAAATGTTATTCGATCTCCAAGGTAAACTTCTTTGACACATCATTTTAGAAGAGGATATTAAGATAGACCCAAAGAGGATTGAGGCCATATTGCAAATCTCTCATCCTCGAAACATCAAGGAATTGCAATCTTTCATTGGAAAGATTAATTTCCTGAGAAGGTCCATACCCAACTTGGCTAAGCTCCTTAGAAATATAAAAAACATGTTAAATAAGCAGCAAGGGGTGAAATGGACCTTGGAAGCAAAGAAGTTCTTTGAGCTGGTGAAACAAGCGTTAACCAAAACACTAGTCTTGATCAGTCCTGATTTTTCAAAAGATTTTTATATTTTTTCATTTGCATCAGAACATACAATAGTTGTTTTCCTTTTACAGAAAAATCCACGAGGACAAGAGGAGCCTATTGCATTCTTTAGCAAGGCTTTGAGGGATGCTCCTTTGAAGTATAACATTATGGAAAAGCAAGCCTTTGCTTTGGTTAAGGCTTTAAAGGACTTCAGAGTATACATCTTGCATTCACACATCATTTCCTTTCAGTTGTGAAAGACATTCTAACACAGGACCCAAATGGTAAGAGAGGTAAGTGGATTGTTGTTATTCTTGAATATGATTTAGAGATAAAGCCCACTAAACTCATCAAAGGCCAAGGTCTAGCTAGATTAATGGCTGAATCAAATTTTGAAATTCTTGATATTAATATGATAAACGCTTTAGATGAACAAGAGGAAATCTCAACTCCCATTGTTGAAGATCATTTTATGAATTATTCTTGGTATGCTAATATTCTTTATGTTTTTCTTAATTTAAACACACCTCCCGGTTTATCAAAAACAAAGGCAAGGTTTCTAAAGTTAAAAGCTATAAACTATTTCATTATAGATAAATGTCTTTATTGGAAAAATGCAAGTGGTATATTGCTTAAATGTTTGCCTGAGTATGATGCAGAGAAGGTTAAGCACGAGTTCTATGAAGGAGAATGTGGAGGCCATCTATACTGGAAGACAAAAGCCAACAAAATCCTAAGGGTTGGTTACTATTGGCCTACTCTCTTTCGTGATGTACATAAGATGATCATTGCCTGTTATAAATGCCAACTTTTTGAAGGCAAAAGAAAGTTTCTACCCTTACCTCTGCATCCAATCATTGTTGAAGCTCCTTTTCAACAGTGGGGACTTGACTTCATAGGAGAAATCCATCCACCATCCTCTGCCCAACATAGATGGAATCTCACTGCCACAGACTACTTCACCAAATGGATAGAAGCCATCCCTTGTAGGCAAGCTAATGATTTTGTCATTATAAAATTCATGGAGACTAATATTCTCTCTAGATTTGACTGTCCTACCAAGATCATCACTGATAATGCAGCAACATTTGGATCCAAGAAGATGGTTGAATTTTGTCACAAATATCAGATAACATTGGGTCATTCTATGGCCTATTACCCTCAAGGTAATGGACTTGCAGAATCCTCAAACAAGAGTTTAGTGAACATAATCAAGAAGCTGTTGGAGGACAACAAGAATTCTTGGCACACAAAGCTTGTTCATGCACTTTGGGCTGACAGATTGACATTGAAGAAATCCATTGGTATGTCACCCTACCAGTTTGTGTATGGTATAGATGCAATTTTTCCTACCAGCCTTGGTGTACTAGTTATGAAGTTAATTCAAGAGGTTCAGTCAGATGACAATGACAAGATTAGAAGGATTAATCAAACAATTCACCTTCAGCAAACTAGAGAGGAGGTTTATAACAAAGCATTGCAGAAACAAGACAACATCAAAAAGATTTTTGACAGAAGAAAAAAGGCCAGCAATTTCAATGTTGGGGACAAAGTTTTAAAGTGGGACTGAAGGAGAGAATACAAGGGCAAGCATGGGAAATTTGAAAACTTATGGCTTGGCCCTTATCTCATTCATTATGCTGCTAGTAACAATGTCTTTTTCTTGCAGGAGTTGAATGGAGCTGAGTTGTTTTGGGGTCCTGTCAATGGCAGGATGCTTAAACATTACTTCTCTTGATCCTATCATGTTCTTAAAGCCTTTTTATCTTTTTTCTCATTATAAATATTTCACCCATCATTGCATTCAAAGTTAAAAAAAAACAAAAATACAAAAACAATAGAAGAAAGAAAAGAGGGCAGATTGTAAAAACAATAAAGGTATAGCCCCATACCAAAAAGAGAAACAAAGTCTGAAAGTGTGCAAGCTTAAATTTCACTCCTAAAAACACACTTCTAGTTAGTCATACAGCCTAATCATGACTAATTATCTTTAAATTGACTACTGATAGGATTAGTGAATTCGATTTGCCAAACAGTTTAATCTTGGCTTATCAGTAGGTAGATTAGGCTAGAAATCAAAGGTTCAAACAAACTCAAAATCTGAACCTAAGTTATCAAAAGAAAAATTACTCAAATCTGTTCAAATTTCCAAGTCAAAACAAAGCTAAAACTCGTTCTAATCAGCTCAAAATCTGAACCAGAGAACAAGCAAGGAACAACTCAAACAAAGGTAAAAACAGAGCTGAAGAAAAAGGATGAATGCCATGCTTTGAACTTTCAGATCTTAAGCCATCCATTTTTATTTAAATTCCTATAAAATAATATCTATGTGCAGCTTGTTTTTTATGCCATAGATCAGCAACAAATTAGACTGTTCAATCCTGACTTGTATGCTTTTAAATTTTTGTTTTAGAAATTAGTAAATAAAAATTTGTTAGATTGTTTAATCCTAACAGATTAGTAGAGTAGGTAGAGAAGCATATGGACTCAACCGTTTAATCTAAGTTCATGGAGAAATAAGGAGTAGATTTAGATTATTTTTATGCTTTCAAAATAATAAAATGTTGTAAAATATTTTTCCAATCCAAGTGCACTCTAAAGAAGAAAAAATGTTAGATCAGTAGGATTGGGTAGGTAGAAAGCTTGTTGATGAAGATCCATTGTTTTTCATGGCTGCTAACATTTTCCAAAGCAAAAGAAGATCATCCAAGTAAATAAATTTGCAGCCCAATGGATGAGGCACTAATCAACCTCCAGATAATGCAAGTCTGAAGTTCTTGATGCCCTCAAGAAGGCACCATCCCCAAGTGGAGCCACTGTTAGCAACCTATAAAATTTGTTATATCAAAAGGTGGCTAAATCATTTTTTGGAGCCTTCAAGAAACAATTTTATTGCTAAAATTATTATCTCTTGAAGACTCATGAAAGCATCATGCTCTTTGCTTAAATCTTAACTGATGTTTCCCTTTAAAACTCAGAAATTATGTTGATTTCATGAAGAAAAGACTGCTGCAAAACACCATTTTTCCCTTCCTTTCACTTCTAACTAACCTTCATTTTTTACCCCTTCATTCCCCATGGAATTCCTCTATTTTTCATTTTTTCCCCATTTCCCCTTCATAAAATCCTTTTACAAGGTTTAAAACTCACTTTTGAACCTTGCCGAAACCCCCAAATCCATCAAAAACTTTGAAAATTTTCATAAAAAATAAGTGTTTTGACTACAGGCTTAAGCCCCTTTGGGTTAAGTCCTAACCACTTCCCCACCATACACCTTGGTGTTGGAACCAAGCAATTGCATCGGAAACAAACAAAGAATGCAACTCTTTTGGCCTTTATAAATCTTCCGATGCGATTGGCCCTCTTATACATAAGTCCCGATCCCTTGTTTTCTATGGAAAGACCAAGAGTTAAAGGCTAAAATCATTTATCGCTTCAGAGCATTTGTCGTGAGCGCAAGAATTTTTGTTTCATAAACCTCCGATGCCGATTGGCTCCATTGTATATAAAGCCTCGATCCCATTGCCGCTTCATATAACCTCAAAGCCCGCAATCGGGTCCCAAACTTTGTTAATAAACCCATCCCGATCGAATTTTTCCTTTATAAATGTATAAAAACCAATTATCCTAATTTTTAGTTTAAACCCACCAGTTCATGTTATAATATAAGAAGAACCGTTGATCTTATGAGCCGATCAATAGCAAACAGATTCTTGCATCGGAGATCTGTTAAATGGGTAGATTGAAAAGCCCGACCATTCCTTCCGATGCGATTGGCCCTTATACATATAAGCCGTGGGATTTCGCTTTTCCATGTATCCAGGCCCCGCAACTGGGTGCCAATCCTTATATATAACCCACCCCGAGCCACTAAAACCTTTGTATTTCATTAAATTTTGGTTTTCATATGTTTTAAAGGGTTTCAGCCGGTTAAATAGTCGAGATAATCTCCACCGTCGATCTGAAGTGATCAGACGGATCGCGCTACATCGCATCGGGAAAATTTCATTTGGCGCGTTAATATTTTATTACCTCCCCTCCAATTGGCCATTCCCCCGATCCATCCCCCACCGTCGATCTGATCTGCAGATCGATGGCCCACAACCAATCGCATCGGCGCCATTCAAGTTCTCCCCCCGCCGATCGCATGCCTCTGATTGCATCTGGTCCATCCACGTGTCCAGATTGGACGATCCAGATTGCATTTCCCGACTTTGGTTTAAAATCATATGCCCGCTTCATAATGTTTTAGGCCAAATCCCGGCCTTTGATCTCTGTAGATCAACGGTCCTTATTAACCCATTCTTTGCCTTTGTATTATTTCATTTAAATCACAGATCAGATCTAAGTCGTTGATCTATTTCATCCAACGGCCCATATTAACCCTAACAGGCCCAACCCCTATGGGTCCTGCCTCCCTCCAGATCTGATCTCCGCCATCCAAATCTTTGATCCAATGGCCCAGATTAAAATTGCCTTGCATCCTATCCCCCGCACATCTGGTCGGTTTTGCGCTCACTCTCCATCGTTCGATTTGAGACTTCAAATCCAACGGCCAGCACGAATTTTCGCGTAGATTCAAGCACGAATGTTAATCCACAAAATTTACGCGATATTTTTTTTTTTGAAATGCCACGTGTCGGGCGAGGATGCATATCGCGTTCAATAAAGAAATACCACCTACCCGCGCTTTCACTGCGCGAAACCCGTGGTTTTCTGCACCCAAACCACCTTTCCCCTTTTGTACTATGATTTGTCGTGTTCCTCCTTAACCGTTGATCTCTGCAGATCAACGGTCCCAGATCATTTTCGCTTTACACTATCGCCCTCTGCCTTTACCAAAGGTTTTCAACGTGCAATCTCCGTCATTGATCTCGTGGCCTGATCTCATCCGACAGCCCACGATCATCCCGAAACCCCAATTTTCGTTTTAACACGGATTTCTTCTACCAAGGGATTTTTTCCCTTTTCCTTTGTATTTCTTCACATTTTCCGCTTATCCCATCGTAAAGTGACCCTTTTGCTTTATGATATTATTATTCCTCCCAACCGTCGATCTTTCCGAGATCAACGGCTCTGACTTAATTTTCACCATTGTTCTTTCCAAACTGCCTCCATTTGACCTCTACATAAAATCTTCACCGTTGGATGCATTCATCCAACGGTCACGCTCCTACCCGAAACCTCCAAAGCAGTTTTTACCCAATAAACGCAGGATTTTATAACTCTTTTTGTATTTTACAGGTTTTAATTGTTTTCCCATTATATTAAATAAAATAAAAGCTGAGGATGACGATCCTCCAGGATTTCACTTATCAAAGAGAAATCATTGAGCGGGGTTTCATGCCATGTCTCGTCAGTGTATCATGGACACTGATGCCATATGAGCCCCTGTCATACCTGCACATCAATAAGACACAGAAAATTAAATCAAAACAAAAGAGTATCAGTGTTGAAGACTTAAACACAATAGAACAGAGGATTGAGGATTAATTCCACAGTTTAATGGATTACGGCTAAGATTGAAAATCAAAAGCCTAATCCACTAAATTAACTATGTTTAAGGAAAATAAATAATGTCTGTCAGACAGAAGATGCCTCCACTGCCACATAAAAGTCAAATTGATTCCTCTCAACTACCTATTGCCACCTGTGGCCTCACAGCATTCAACAGAGGCCGAGTAATGACCAGAACAAAGGATATTTGCCTCATGACAGTCGAACAATTAATTCAGCCGAAGAACTTATTGCAAAATATCTATTGAGTTGCTACAGAGATGACATAGAGCCTCAAAATCAACAAAATCATCCCATCGAGCTTAAATACTTAATGTAAACCAATTAATACAGGAAAATATCAGTAAAATTCTCCATTGAGCCCCTCAAAGGCTGAGAAGCATTAATTGTATTAATTGAACCCATAGATCTTTTCTCTTTCGACCTCCTCATCTTTCTATAAAATCTTATTGAGGAGTTCATTGTAAATGTTGGTTGCAGAATTTTGAAATATACTTGTGCTCGAAATTTCTACCTGTAAATAGTGTTCAAAGGCTCTTGAAGCTCTGTTTGTGATATAATAGTTAGGCTGAGAAGTGAAGATGATTGCTAAACTGAAACATTGGACTTAAAGTTGTAACTTGTTTGAAGCCTCAATACAAGTTGATTTATGGGATCCTGGTCTATGTCAACGGTGATGTTATTTCTTATTGTAAATCGTTATTTTATTTATGTTTTCTCTTTGTTCATCTTCACTGATAAAGAATAGCAAGCATAGAGTTATGATTTATTGTATATCAATACCCTTCTCTGACTGATAAGCTTTATCTATATGTTTTCTTCCAAATTGTGTTGTTCAGGAATGATTTAATTCAGTTTAAGCAGTTAGGAATGCTGGCGTTCCCTCATCCTACTGTTTAAGCTAAATGTTGTTCTTGAATGTTATTTTCAGTTTATGTTAAGTAGAGATGAACTAAGGAAGTGATGGTGAGCCCTGTCCTTTATTTTTATCCCCAAAAACTAGCTGAAAGTTTCCCTAAGAGTTTGTTGAAAGCAGGCTAGGTTAAAATTCCTTACCTAATCTTAGACTATTCTTTGTTATCTTATGTGTTTGTCTTGAAAGTATACAAAGTAAAGAAGAGCTAGAGAAGTTTATGGTGAGCCCTGTCCTATATTTTCTTCTCCAACAGTTGCTTTTAAAGTTTCCCTTTGTGTTTAAAATGTTTTTCTATTAAAAGTGCATCAAAAGTTTGCTAGTTTCGAAGTACTTACCATATCTTAGATTACTGTTATGTCTCTCTCAAGTGTGTGCCGAAAGTAGGATAGTTTCAAAGTACTTATCTGATCTTAGGCTGCTCTTTGTTCTTCATTTGTTTCAATTCCCTTTCTTGTTGTATCATTTCATTCCATAAAATCAACTTTAAAGAGATCATTAAACATAGATGACTTGCCCCATGGACCACTCTTGGACCTCGTTGTTTCAATTAAACCCTATTATGACTCTGTAGCCCAATGGACTAAAAACCAGCATTATATCTATCTTTTTAGCCAAAACTTGTTCTGATTACTTGCAACTTCACACCTTTGAAACTCTTTCCATATAGAACTTTCCACTCAAATAATAATCATGCTCAACCATCCAAAACAAAACAAAACCCTCGGACTTCATAACTAGCCTAATATCATTACCCAAAATCTTTAAAGATAAATCCATCTTCTGCACTTATTGGAGAGATCCCTCTCTGGATTCAGGAGGGCTAGATCCTAGAATCCCAAAGTGGTTGAAAGTGTTTCTCCCTGTAGTTTGACTTTGCCAATCTTGCAAATTACGGAGAGCTAACAGAATACAGGAGAATAACAGTGGCTCCAGCTGGTGAGGGCAGCTCTTTTAGGAGGTGTCAAGAACCTCAGAGATCAAATCTCTAGAATAAGTAGACCAGTGCCTTGATTTTCACCTTGATAGACTCCTTTTCTTCAATTTTCTAATTTGTTGTTGTTCTTTTGAAGCTGTGATTTGTAAGATCTGAAAAACATGACTGCTTCAACTCAAATTCTACCTACACATCATACGTTTCCTAACATAATTTTTTTCTTCATTGGGTGCATTTATATTGGCCAACCCTTGACATCATTTTTCTTTTGAAAACATGAAACTATCTACTTCTACACTTATGTCATCCAAAAGCTCAGATTAGACAGATGAGATTTTTTATTCTCTACCTAGTCTACTCATCTGTCAAGATTGAACAGTTTGACAGATTTTCATTCTCTATTTTATTTTAACATGAAATTGAAAACATGACCAAATCAAGATTAAGCAGTTTGATTTGTCATACATTGTGGCATTTTGTACAAGTTGAACATAGAATTTATTTTGTAGAAAGTAAAACTAAAACTTTGAGGGTTGTATTTTGAAATATGTTATGCATCCCTCTCCTTCTTTCTCGGTTCATATTTGAACATTGGAAACAATATCTTTTCCTATTCTAATCTACTGATAAGCCAAGTTTAAACAATTTGGAAAATCTTCATTTACTAACCTATCAGCAGAAATTTAAAACTTGTTCAATCATGATTAGGCCGTATGACTGAACAGGACTTCCTCTTCCAAAGTAGTGGCACTTGGACTTGCACACTTTCAAAAATATTCTTTTTTGGTATGGGGCTTTACCTTTTTCTTTTTATCTTCCCTACTTTCCTTTTTCTCTTATTTTTGTGTTTATTTTTCTGATCTTTTTCTTCAAACAATGTTATATACAATGAATAAAGCTTTAAACTGAGTTTTTCAACAAAAATAATGCTTGAGCATCCTACCATTGACAGGACCTCCAAATAATTATGTTCCATCCATTTCTTACAGGAAGAATGCATTATTACCTCTTTCAGAATGGATGATGTATGGACCTTTCCATAGATTTTCAAATTTCCCATGCTTACCCTTATCTTCTTTCCTTGAGTCCCATTTTAGCACTTTGTGATCAATGTTAAAATCATTTGCCTTGGTTCTTTTATCAAGCAGTTTCTTGATGTTCTCATGCACTTGTTGTGTTCTGTTATATACTTCTTCTTTGTTTTTCTGCAACTACACAGTCTAATTTATTATTCTTTGCATATCATTTTCTTCAGATTGTACTTCTTAGATGAGCTTCATGACTGGCACTCCTAGACTTGTTGGAAAAATTGCATCTTCTCCATACACTAGTTGGTAGGGAGACATTCCAATTGATTTTTTATTTGTTAATTTGTCTGCCAATAGTGCATGCACTAGTTTGTTGTGCCATGATTTCTTTTTCTCCTCCAACAACTTTTTGATGATGTTCACCAAACTTTTGTTTGAGGATTCTGCCAACCCATTACCTTGAGGGTAATAAGTTGTAGAATGGCCCAATGTAATCTGATATTTGTGGAAAAATTCCACCATTTTCTTGGATCTAAAAGCATCAGCATTATCAATGATAATATTTCTAGGACAGCCAAATCTAGACAAAATATGGTTTTCAAGGAATTTGATGATTACTAAGTCTGTGGCAATTCTATAAGGGATGGCCTCTATCCATTTTGTAAAGTAGTCAGTTGCAGTGAGGATCCATTTGTGTTGGGCAGAGGAGGCAGGATGGATTTCTCCAATAAAATCTAGGGCCCATTGTTGAAAAGGATCTTCAACAGAGATAGGATGCAAAGGTAAGGGCAACAGTTTTCTTCTGCCTTAAAAGATTTGGCATTTATAACAGGAAATTACCATTTTATGGATGTCTTGAAAGAGGGTGGGCCAATAGTAACCAGCTCTAAGGATTTTTTTGACAGTAGTTTTCCAATAAAGGTGGCCTCCACATTCTCCTTAATGAAACTCATGCTTGATCTTATCTGCACCATCTCATGCAAACATTTAAGCAATATACCACTAGCATTTTTCCGATATAAAAATTTATCTAAAATGCAGTAATTTACAGCTTTAAACTTTAAGAATCTAGCATTTGTTTTAGAAAAACCAGGAGGAACATTAAGATTTAGAAGCACATATAAAATATCAGCATACCAAGATGAATTCATAAATGATACTTCAATAAGTGGAGGTGCCAACTCCTCCTGTTCATCTAATGCATCAATCATGTTTATGTCCAGTGCTTGAAAAATTGTTTCAGCCATGAGTTTAGCCAGTCCTTGTCCTTCGATGATTTTAGTGGGCTTGATTTCTAAATCATATTCTAGTATAACAACAATCCACTTACCTCTTTTGCCATCAGGATCTTGTATGAGTATTTCTTTTACCATTGAGTGAGGCACAAATGCAATGATGTGTGAGTGCAGAATGTAAACTCTGAAATCTTTCAATGCCTTAATTAAGGCAAAAGCTTGTTTTTCCATTATGTTATATTTCAGAGGTGCATCTCTTAATGCCTTGCCAAAAAATGCAATGGGTTGCTCCTGTCCTTTTATGTTTTTCTGTAGTAGGACAACAACAACTGTATGTTTTGATGCAAAGGAGAAGATGAAGAAATATTTGGTAAAATCAGGGCTAATTAGAATTGGTCTTTGGGTAAGTGATTTTTTTACTATTTCAAAGGATTTCTCTGCTTCTATGGTCCATTTGACTCTTATTTCTCTCTTCAGCGTGTTTGTAATGTTTCTTAGGAGCTCTTTGTGAAGGCCAATGAAATATTACAACTCTTTGATATTTCTAGGATGATTTATTTGCAATATTCCTTCAATCCTTTTTGGGTCAATCTTGATCCCTTCTTCAGATATGATATGGCCTAAAAGTTTACCTTCTTAGAGACCAAACAAAGTTTTCTTGGGATTCAAATACAAACCATACTTTCTACATTTTTCAAAGACTTTTCTTAAGTGAACTAGGTGTTCTTCATCTGTTTTAGAATAGACTGTTATGTCATCAAGGTAAATCACAATGAAGTACCCTATCTCTTCTGAGAAATCAATTTCCATGGCTCTTTAGAAGGTGGCACTAGCATTCATTAACCCAAAAGGCATTTTCACAAACATGAAAGTGCCCCAAGGTGTAGTGAAAGTTGTCTTGTGTTGATCATCTGGGTGTACCAGCACCTGATTGTATCCTAAAAAGCCATCTAGCAAAGAAATTCTTTTAGACCCTACTACCACTTGTAAGATGTGATCCATTTTTGGTAAAGGGTAGTTGTCCTTTAAGGAGGCTTTGTTTATATTTTTGAAGTCTATGCATAGCCTAATTTCTCATGTTTTCTTCCTCACTGATACAAGATTTGAAACCCATTATGAGTATCTCAAAGAGACTATTATTCCAGCATCATACATTTTCTTAATTTTTTTCTCAACCAGGGGTAATGGCACAGGGTTTATTCTGCACAATTTATGTTTAAAGGGATTCTGGTTTTCTTTGAGAGGTATCTTATGCTGAATTATCTCTGTATCATACGATTTTAAATCTTCATAACTCCAAGCAAAAACATCAGTAAATTCTCTAAAAAGCTCGAGATATTTATGTTTTATATGAGCTGGCAGTGTTTTAGACAGTTTGATAATTTGGATTTTTGTTCACTGCCTATATTGTTGTTAAACACAAGCATGGTGAAACACACACATGAAAATAAACACACAAGACAAAACTGAAGGATAAGCATTGATTACCTTTCCATTAACCATAGATGTCTATTTATAGTTCAACGGGGTGGCTCTTGGATTCCACATTCCAAGGTCACTTGGACTCCTTTTATGATTGTTCGACTTCCACACCTACCCATAGAGGATTAGGTGTCCAACATTCCCCCCCTTAATTCAAAGGGGTATGTGTGAGTCCAAGAAGAGATTTGTAATACAAATCTGCAAAGTATGCATGGCAGCACTTAGGCTGAATCAGCTCTCTGAAATGTTGGCATAAAGAGGTGGTTTAAGGATAACCACCAACACTAGAACTCAATGCTTATTGCAGTTCATGGAACTCTTCCAAATCTGGCAAGAAGCTGAGTGCTTCTGCTAGAGGAAGTGTCCCTCATATTTGAAGAGGGAGACCTTCAACCTATAAGAAGGGAGGTCTAAAACCTATGATGGTTTAGGGATGACCACCAACACTAGTATGCTAATGCATTTCCTGGAACTCTACCAAAGTTGGCAAGAAGCTGAAGTCTTTTGCTAGAGGAAGTGCTCTGAATTCTTTGAAGAGGAAGAATATCAACCTCACATGGATGGTTTAAGTCTGTCCACCAACCAAAGGCATGCTCATGAGCATCCGTGTCTCTGGCTACAACTCTGAATCTGGAATGACGAATTGTGGCTCAGGATCACTTGAATTGTTGTGTCTCTAGCTACAAATCTGAATCTGGAATGAGAGATTGTGGCTCAGGCTTTCTTGATATAGCTTTGAAACTTGTAAATGACCACCATTTTCCCCCCTGTCAGGTACAAGGTGAGATGATGGCGAAAACTCAACTGCAATTTTTCTCGATATTCTAGAAGAAGTTATGACATGTGACTTAAAAATCTTCTTGGTTGTTGATGCCCATTGCCAAGAAGCAATCCATCCAAGATGAATATTTGTTCTTGCAAGAGGCTTGTTTCTAAAGCATTTGTGTGAAGAATGGGTGTGCTAACCACAGTGCTTGCATGGGTGAAGATCAAAAAAATGATCTTTCATATGGCCAACGCGATCACAGTGTTGGAATTTTACAATCTATTGTTGTTGCTATGAAAGAGGAGTAAGACCTGGAACAACGAGTTGAATTGTTATAAAGAAATCTGGCACTCTAAAATTAGATGGGCTTGGAGTAGTGTGGAATATTAAAGGATAGCTCCTTTTCATATCCAAGACCTATTATGTGTTTGTTATGGACAAGCTCTTCCCAAGGTCTAATGATGGGCTTGGGAGGTGCAGGCGGGATGTTTCCTTTTGTGTGTAAATCTGCTCTTATACTTGGCATTGAATGTGAATCAACCGCAGCATTATTGGCTTGCTGCTTATCGGAGTCTCTTTCAATGTTCTGAATAGAAACAGGTTCAGAATGGCAACTCTTTTTCTGTAACTCTACTTGCTGAAGCTGAGATTCAAGATGCAAAAAATCAAAATTTTCCTGTGTATTCTGCAGATAGGTCTGAATGTCAAAGAGAGTGGCTTTGCTGATATGTACCATCCCATCAATAGTGGAATTAATGAGGGTGTTCACTAACTCTAATAATTCAATTATTCTAGTCATTTTTTCAACAACTCAGTTCAATAAATGAAAGGTGTCAGGAATGTCTAATCTCTCCTCCACAAAAGACTTCTTTTAATTTTCAAATTTGTTTTCTTATAAGCTGCAAAGAGAATAAAATGCTAGCAAATAGCCCTTCCACTTAGAAGTTGAACAAACCTAGCCATAAAGGTGAGAAAAAAATTTATGAGAAGCTCTATCTACCTCCAAAAAGATTGTAGCGCTCATACATCATTCTCCTCCATTTTAATCTTTTTTTATTTTTTTTAATCGGAGGGAAATTTGGGGCGACTACTTCAGTGTGGTGGAATGATATATCAAATTAATCAATAAACTCTCCCAAAAAACTTTGGTGCACATGTAAACAAGGTTCTCTACCTTGCTGACCTATATCCCTTCCATGTCAATCTCAATAAGAGAAAATAACACCTAAAAAGAGTTTCAACTCAATGCATAGTTGAGAGGAATATAATGAATTTAAATGTGTAGCCCTAATAATGAGTAGAGCGAAAAATTGAACTCATAAACAGTAGAAAATTTTTGAGAAAATACCCACAAATCATATTTTTCGTGCTTGACACCGCTCACTCCTCTTCTGCTTTCAAACTATGCGCAATTTCTGCATCTTGTGGCTCACGATCATGAGAGAGTTGAAATGTACTTTCAACGAAATTTGAAGCTTGACTCTTTCGATGGTGAAATCATTGGGTAAATATGCACGCAGGTCTTAGGTAAAGTGTTATTATGTGTGCCAGATTCGTATTAACTATGCCCAAAGCCGAGGAACAGAGACCGGCTCTACTGGAGGACCAGTGCTCAGAGAGGATATCGGTGTTTCATGTGCTTTTTAGCACAAGATAAAGAAATTGTTCCAACCGAAATTGTTGCAATCTGTAATGCTGACGGTGCCATCACAGCCGAGATCTTCACAGGTTGAGCAGCCCTCTACCACTGCATCAACAATAGATAATCCACTCTCCACTGCATTCCAGGCTTCCCTTATTGCTTCCCTAAAAGGCCAAGTGCTAATAATTAGCAGGAAATTTCCCTCGAATTCCTCCAATTTTCCGCTGGAATAAATTTCACAACACCTTCCTTATCGTGCACTATGCCAGAGGAAGTCACCTTATTTCTTGAGGTTGTGTAAGCAATTTTTTGTATGATTCAAATTCAACATAATACCATACTATGGGTGCGGAAGGACTGTGTATGCATTGTGGGAGGGGCGGAGACAATGTGTGATGTAGGCGTGGTTGGGAGCCTGCAGTGAGGGAGCAAGAGCCGAGCGTGAGCGAGTTAGGAGGATGGCCGAGGCCGGGCGTAGGAAGAGCACCTGCATGTGTTGAGGAGGGAGGAGGAGTAGTGCATTACTACACTGCCCAGTTGAATCTGAGGAGTCAGGCCCTATTGATCAGTGAGCTACGTTAATGCCTCAAGCGATGGACTGGGTAGGTTATCTGAAGAGAGCCCATCTCAAATATGGCTGACATAGGGTTCACAATTTCTAAGCAGCGGAGGGGCAAGTTTGATCAACTTGCTCGTACCTCACAAGTTCAAACAAAAACACATATGCCAACAGTATATACTCATTCTCTTCCCTCAAAATCTAGTCTTACTAGGAGCCTGACAAAAGCTATTTCTTAATAAATTTGAGCAGAAATTTCCAACGCTATTGTTTCAAGCAGGAAGAAACCTGCAAAGATATAGGTAGAGAATGGCAGAGCCATTACTGTGGACAAATTGGTAGATTCATTTCTAACAAATCTGACATTCTAATGGAAAATAGACTCCAACAAGTTTATCTATGACCAGTCTCTGCTCTTACAAATTCTCAGAAAGGGACAAAACCAACAAGGAAGGAGGAGAGCGCAGGTTCACACAAGCCTCCTCACATTAGAGCAGGGTAGGATAAGACTCGCTCTGATACCATGTTAAACACAAGCATGGTGAAACACACACAAGACAGAACCGAAGGATAAGCGTTGATTGCCTTTCCATTAACCATAGATGTCTATTTATAGCACAATGGGGTGACTCTTGGATTCCACATTCCAAGGTCACTTGGACTCCTTTATGACTGTTCGGCTTCCACACATACCCATAGAGGATTAGGTGTCCAAAAATTGCATTCTTCTATTTCAGTTTCAGTGGGTTCCATTTTTGGCTTCTTAGCAACATCATTAAAGTCAAAATGTTCCTCTAGAGGAACCAGTCCCTTTGGCAAGTTATCATTCTTGGACTGCAGCACTTCAAAGTTTTATTTTTCTAAATTAGTGCACAACTCTATTTTTTGTATGTGTTCTTTTGTTAACAAATTTATATCAGTAGTATCAGGAGGTTCTTGTTTGTAATATTGTTCCTCAACAGAGCAGTTTTCTTCATACTCCGAGTCTGAATTTGGATTATCTATTTTTGACTTGGATTATCTATTTTTTGCTATGATAAGGCTTTTGACATGTGTTGGCTGCAAATGCTAGACCATTGGCAGGGATGTTTTGATTTCTAGGGACAAAGGTAAGCTCATATTATGTGAATGTTTTCAAGAGGTCAATGGCATCATCCCTATATTCTTTTAATCTTGGATGCTTGGCTATGTATTCTCCATTAATTTGTCTAATGACTAATTCCAAATCTCCATGGACATTTATCCTCTTAGCTCCTAATTTCTTTAGTAATTGCAGTCCTAAGAGGAGTGCCTTATTCTCAGTTATGTTACTTGTACATTGAAATTTTAGCTTGTATGAGTGCCCCTATGCATGATTTTTCTCTGTGTTATGCACCCATATGTCTGCTCCTGAACCATTTTTTCTGCAAGAACCATCAAAACTCATACTCCAAAGAGGTTCAATTTCATATTTTTCACTAAGTTGACCATGGTTATCATTGTGTTGTTTATAGTATCTGCCACCATGTTGTTCACCATGTTGTTCTTTAGGGTCTGCACTATGTTTGTCATTGTTTTGTTCCCAGTGGTTTCCACTATGTTGAATGTTTTTTACTTGCTCTTCATGGTCAGCCCCATGTTGGTGGTTGCTTTGTTTCCCATTATCTCCACCATGTTTGTTGTAATATTCTCTTTGGGAAAACTGTTTCGACTGTTCCTCCTCTTTTTCCTCTTTTTCTACAATTATTTTCTCATTTTCTACTACTTGTTCATTAATATTTTCATCATTATAAAGGATAAATGAATCAAGATATGTATGGATGGAAAAAAGAGGGGAGTTATCTAGCTTTTCTTGACTGTTGACCATGTATTTCATATGAGTTTCCCTATATAGTCTTCTTGGTTGACTAAAGACAGGGATGGTATCATAGGTCATGTCCATTTGAAGGGTACCTTGGAGTTTAGCTCCCCATGATCTTGAAAGGAGCATGCCTAGTCTAGTTATCTCAAGGCCTAGTCTTTCCATCACTACTTTTGGCATAAGGTTGTGTGAAACACCAAAATCTAACATGGAATTGTGAAGAATCTTGTCATGTGTTAGCCTCTTATAAATTTCTTGACGAGCAAGCGCGGGGCTAGTTTGTTCTGTAAGCCTGCAAGGAATGCATTTTCCTTGAAAACACATCATCCTTGTAGCCTTTTGTAGTTCCCTGCCTTGTAACTGTTTCCCTCTGCTGATTTAAGTCAATAAGCCTTGCTGATAAAGAATTATGCTCCAAAAGGTTTTATTTCTCCCCTTGTATCCCTGCATTGTTCCCCCATTCTATCCTTCTTTTCCCCTTCTTCTAAATCCCCTTTTGATCCCCCTAATACCCCCATCAACCTCCTAAATTCATCCAAAATATCCATAAAGTCCCACCCTTGCCCTTGGTTTCCTCAAAATTCCCCTCTGTCTCTCCATTGTTACCCTCCTCAAGCCTCAAAATGCATAAAAAGGGTTAAAAACCCACTTTCAGACCATATAATAGGCCTCAACCCCTTCTCCGCTAGCCCCCGCACCTTTTCCTCCCACAGAACCTAGTGATGTGACTGAGCGCTAGCCTCGAAGGCGCTGGTCCCATATGTCTATCGGGCACTTTCTCCACCGTTGATCCATATAGATTGAACAGCGACCGTTTAAACCCGCGCCGCTCGTGATTCACCCATTCAAACCACCAATCACACCATCGCCGTCCATTCACCGCCAGATCAACGGTTCGGAGTGTGTCCGCCACTGTGGTCCCCGCTGCATGCCATACCATAAAACAGCCCGGTTTTCATCGCACCGCTAATGGGGGTCGGGCGGTATTTTTCCATTGCCCAGCGATTCCATACAGCACTCGACACCTGTCTCCTATACGACGTCAAAACTGCCCTCCCATCGCGCGTTAATGTTCGGCATGGGACGCGCAGCGATATCCATATGAGCTGTCAAATCTGCCTTTGCCCATCCAACGGTCTTCGCTCGACGGAGTTGCGCGGGTTTTAATCCACGATCACCATACCCCTGGCCCACCGTTCCACTACCCTCCGCCGTGTTTCCTACCGTCGATCTCATTTCAGATCTGACGGTCCAGAATCGTCTTCCCACTGTTGACTCTTCCGTCGCCACCCGGTCCCGCCATGTCACCTCCACGTGTCTCACCGTACATCCACCCTCTTGTTTCATATTTTTGTTCATAGGTCGGGTTTATTAAGGTTTTCATTTAAATCTCCTCCACGTTCCTCCAACCTACGCCATCTCTGTTCTCCACCTTTCCATGGAAATTTTCCACCATTTCTCCGCAGTCCCACTATCATCTACATCATCCGCTCCTAGCCATTGTTTTCTTAACAAGTTTCGTGTTTTTGCAGGGCTATCGGAGGCTAAGAAATGCCATGGTTCAATATGTACTATTTCAATGGCGTGCTGCTCAAACAGAATTAAATCTGGAAGCTGGTACTACAATAGAAATTCCCAGAAATGGTTGCGGCGTAATGAATATTACCCAAGGACAGTTTAACCTTTGCAAGAAATCTATCTGGCACCATTAAAGCCCAGATTTTGCAGGTCAATACATTTATGAAGCCGTGGAGAAATACCAGCTTATGATCAAGGATTTCAGCCTTCAGTATTGAGGGTTTTGAGTTTTAATACAGCATTTTAGAGGCAAAGCACCAGATCAATGATCCCATATATTATGCAAAGGTACAGCACGCAGAAATCAATGCATATCAGGGGTTTATACAGCAGCAGAATGTTTTTCCCTCCATGAAGGACAGAGCGCCCATGCAGCATTCAATCTATGTCGTGTTCTGGAGAGATTTTCTACCTTGAAACAGCCCCAGTACTATCAGAGTAGTTACTTCATCAGTATGGCAGATTTATTTATCGTTTCTTTATCTTTTGTTTATTCACTAATCGCACCACACAGTACTGCAGTCAGAACACATCAGGGTCATATCAGAGTAATCCCTAGTCTGAAGTAGATCATTCGTTCACCCAAAGAACATCAGAGATTAATGCACAGGATTTATACAGAATGGGCCTCGACCCTCTTTCTTTTCAGAAGTTTAATACTGCATTTAGTTCTCCACCTACCTCCTCTGCTCCTCCAGAGCTATAAATTCATGAAGAACTCATTGTTACTAATGGTTGTTGATCAGTTATCAAAGAACTGCAAGTAGTTTCTTTTGAGACACAGTCTCTGTGTAAAGATTGTAAGATAGGTTGAAGGAGATGTTTTCAGACTGAGTATTCAGCTATTGGCAATATTGTACTTGATTGGTATTATTATTTAATATGACAAACACATTTCTTTGGATCCTGATCTGAAGCAGCGGTGATGTTTTCCTATCTCTGTGTTTACATTCATTTCATTTCGTTTCTACTGGCTTGCATCATAATATTGGCATAGGATTTACCCTTGATAGGTACCCTAGTTTCTGCTCTCCTTGTCATTTATGTTTCTCTTCTGATGTATTATCTAAGGAATGATTTCAGTTGGTTTAACCAGTGTGGTGGATGTTATTTCCTACTCTCTGATGTATGAATCAAATGAATGCAGTTCTTAGATGCTTCTTGTTATATATTTAGTTGGAAGATTTGGGAACACTGGGGATTAGAGTTAGCCCTATCCACTAGGATCCTTGTACGACCAGCTGATCTTTAACTTTGTGCCCTGAATCTGTGTTACCTCCCCCCCTCCTACTTTTCCATATCACATAATCATCTTGAAGATCCTAAGTTTCAGATGACTAGCCCAATTGAAAGCCTATCTATTGAGTAGTAAGCAAATCCTTTCCTGACTCCATTGCCCAATGGTTTTGAGTATTTCCTGGAATATTTCACCTCTGCTTTATCCCTCTTTGCTCATCTTGGTCTTACATTGAACCCTTCTTTCCTGATAACCAGCAACCAAAACAAACAATCAAATAAACAAACCTTGTGCCTATAACTAGCTTAACATCTTAAACTTTGAGCTTCATTGACATAAACCTTTTCTCACATAGAGAGATCCCTCTCCGGACCCAGGAGGGCTAGATCCTGAGGTTTGAAAGTGGTTTTGATGTTGTCTCATCTTTTGGTCTTTCCAATCTGGCCAAAACATGGGAACCCCAACATAATGGCGACTCCGCTGGGGAAGAGACCACTTTGCCTTTAGATTGGATTCTAATTGTTGATGGTGGACAACATCCTGCTTCAAATAGTCAAATTTCATCCACCTAGCGACTCCACACTCCATAACTCCCAAAGGACCAAATGACTCCATCGGTGGAGAACTCTGAACTGGTTGAGAAGAAACAATAGCCTTCTTTGCATAAATATGGATCTAGACATGGACAGGGATACAAAGTATGATGATTTGTATGATCAATTATGTGAAATAACAGAGATGTTTGGAAAAGTGCTGGAGATGTATATGGCTAATCAGAATGCAAATGAGGATTATTTAGAACAGCCCATGCATCTTCCAGAACAGGAACAAACTCAGGACCTAGAAGATGAGCAAGGCATGTATGATGCCCAAGAATCTGTAGGAGACGAAGAGGAAAGTGATCAGGAACTGCCTGATTGCTTACCTGTGTCTTGTGTTACGCTGACTAGAAAACATCAGGACCTGATGGCCAAGGCTAATGGGGAACGCTGCCTTGAGGAAACAAGAGACCATATAGAGGAGGCAGAATCTGATGTGGAAGAAGAGGCTCAAGTAAACATCCCACCTCCAAGTCAGCTAATACAAGAGAGTGAGGACTGTTGTTCTTCCAGCCATGATGAGAGGGAAACCCCTCTTTTGACAGAAGAAGAGATTGATCGGATATTAAACCAGCAGTCCACCTCCGAAATATTTTGTAGAACACACACTCCTTCTCATTCATCTCTTGAGTTTGATGATTCAGGTCCTGAAGACTCCTCTGTGGATCAGGACGAAGAAAGACCTATTGAGAATCGAGAAGGCTTGGTGGGTGACATTGCTTACAGTTATGATTTTCCTATTTATGATCCGTTTGATGATGAGTGTTTTCAAAGGGAGGCCGATCTTACAAGACCATCATCCTTAGATTCATGGGAGGAAGATCAGAGCCAGCAATTTTAGAGAATTAATGAAACCAGTCAGCCTATCTATGATACTGATGGGGAGAGCTATGACAGTATAATAGCAGATGAAGATTCTTTGAATCCCCATTCTTCTCCTCTACAGATCATCAGTGAGACTGGAAATCAGCGACCTTTCCTTTCTGAAGAGGAGGAGGAAATAAAAGAAGAAATTCTTGAACAGTTTGAAAGCAATGAGCCTTCTCTTGCAAAAGAGGAGGCAATGCAACAAGCCCCTGCTCAAGAATACATAGACCTCCTCACAGAGCTCAGCACCTCAGAGCAAAATATATCAGAGCTCCAGGAGGAAAACACTGCCATATATGATGAGTCCTCCAGTTCAGAAGATGAAGAAGATTCTCTTCCTCAAGAAAGTCATGTTCTTAACCCAGTGGTAGAAGAAGAAATCATGGTTGAAGCCTGCCTGCCACATATTCATCACCAGGTATCATATCATGATCCTTATGCACATTTCCTGCAAACATTTGAAGAAGGATCAAGGGTCTTTTTGAGCAGCATGTTGCAAATAGAAAGAAAATTTTTCAAAGCTGTTGTCATTGAACAAAAAGAGTGGTAGCTGCCCTGCCTATCCAGTCTGCTCAAGGAGTTGAGCAAGAAAGACCAGTCATGGGATCACTTGATGGACTGGTTATATTGGAAGACAATGTTTGTAAGCTAGACTTGTAAATTTTCTAGTTAGATTAGGGTAGGTAGGAAAAGCTCAAATAAGCTCAGTCTATGAGCATGTAGTTAGTTGCTTTAATTTCTGCAAAGTCCAGCAAGTCAGGCAGTCTAATCCTGGCTTGGCTATTTTCAATTTCTGTCTTAGAATGTAGAGAAGAAATCTGCTAGATAGTTTAATCCTAGCATATATTAGATTAGGTAGAGAAGCTATGAGGCCAACAGTGTAATCTAGTCTCATGGAGTAATAAGGGTAGAAGTAGAATAGGTTTATTTTCCTGTTTGTAAAAAATAAATGATGTAAAGGGTCTGCAAGTCCAAATGCACCCAGAAGAAAAAATGTTAGGACTATAGTCTGGGTAGGTAGTTGTTTGGGAGAATGATTACAACTGATTTGATGTCTTCAGGATTTGTGGCAATTGATCAAAGAAAGGATGGGATGTGCCAAGCAGCAAGCATCTGGCCTACACCAAAGATTTATCCTCTGAATTCTTGACTCCTTCAAGAAGAAGCCATCCCCACGTGGAGCCACTGTTAGCCCCCTATAAATTTTTGACAGGCAAAGCAGGGGGCTAAATTGTTTCTCAGCCTCCAATGAATGCATCTCCCCTGGAGACACATCATCCTTGAAGCCTCCTGTACCCTTGCAATTTTTCTCCATTTCATTCCTCTGTCCCCATTTTGTTTTAAATCTCCTTTCTGCCCCCAAAATCCTTCCCTAATCTTTCTCAACTTTCCCAAAATCCCCTCTAAACCATACACACACCCCTTGTGTGGTTTAATAACCCCTTCTTCCCTCTATCATTACCCAATCTCGTCCTCCAATTGCATTAAAAATGGCCTAAAAACCATATTCTTCATATTATGAGGCCTAGCCCCTTTTAGCCTAGCCCCCGCACCCTTTCCCTCCACGTGATCTGGTCGCTAGAACCACCCGCTAGCCCAAAAAGCGCCTATTGCAAATATTGATCGGGCGCGTTTTGAACCGTCGATCTGTACAGATCGGACGGTCGTCGCGGCCCCCACAATATCCACTAATCAACCCATCCATTGCCCTGATCGCGCCATTGCCTTCCATCTAAACTGTGATCCGACGTCAATCTGTACAGATCGGACGGTCGTCATGGCCCCCACAATATCCACTAATCAACCTGTCCATTGCCCTGATCGCACCATCGCCGTCCATCTAAACTGTGATCCGACGGTTCGGAATCTTCCCACCACGATGGTCCCCACGCGCTTGTTCAAAACCCGACGGTTTTCATCGCACCATTGATGGAGGGCAGGCGGTATTTTCCCATTTCCCAACGATTCCATACACCTTCTGCCACGTGTCCCCGTGTACGGCCCCGAAACTTCCCTCCATCGCGCATTAACTTTCGACCCAGGATGCCGCGTGATATTGTTGAGAGTCGTTGGATCTAGAGCAGCCCATCCAACAGTTTTCGCTCCACTGAGATGCTCGTGATTTAATCCAAACCAAATGCCCCCCTAGCCCACTGTCCGACACATTCCCACCGTCAATCTCCTCCAAGATCGAACGGCCCAAATTTTTCCGCCCCATCTTTGACCAGTCTCCCCCACGTCACCACTCCACGTGTTTCAGCGTACTTCTCGCCCGTCCGCGTGTATGTATCCATTCATAGGTCAAGGTCTAACGTTTTTACGTTAAATTGTATGTCATGATCCCTCTCCATGCAATCCCTCTATTCTATGGTTTTGTTCCACGGTTGCGCTGCATTCTCCACCATTTCACCACTCTGCACGGTCATTCCCATCGTTCCCACTTCATCCATCCTCCCCATCAATGTTTTCTCGACATAGTTTCGCATCTTGCAGGGTTACAGAGGGTCGGAAAACCCCCATGATGCACAATCTCGTTGCAGTGACAGAAACGCAGAAAGGACGGTGTGCAAGGTTTGAAATTGCGAAGGAAGGCCTGGAGGGTGTTACGACATGACTGCCATTAAAGAAACAGGGTTAAACTCTGGATAAGCCCTCCAGCGCCATTAAAGCTCGAGTTTCACAGACAGAGGTGGTACGGGAGCAGCAGAGAGCTTGAGGCAAGAAATAGAAGACTTTTGAGCTTATCCAGGTATTTCAGAAGGCCAAGGAAACAGTTCAAAGACATCATGGATTGCATGAAGGGCCCAGCGCACAAAAACAATGCAATCAAGGTTTCAGTCAGTAGAACGTGTCTTCCCAAGGATGGACACGGTACATCTAATTGTTTCAGTATGAATTTCGTCCAAGAGAAGTTTTCCCCCCACCTACAGCAGTCCTATGCCATCAGTGCATTAGTTATGCAGTATGGCAGACCCCACAGTTGCCTATACACCTCGGTTCATTCACCATAGCTCTGCAAAAGGCTACAGCAACTACATCGAAGAGATACCTTGAGTAAAATTGCAGCCTGACGAAGATCATCTTTTCATCGCAGAAGATTAAGGCTCAGAATTAAAACCGAATGAAGCCTCGGCCCTCCTACTGTTTCAGAGATTTAATGTTGCAGTTAAGTTTTCAACTACCGTTGTGATTCTTTCTCAATAAGAATTCCCAAGATCAAATTGTAAAGGGTTGTTGTTGAGTTGTTGTTGTTGTAGTTAGAGGGATTCATTCTGACTGTTAGAACAGTCCTGGGAGGGATAGCAGAGTGGTTGTTATGTATTAGGCTGGGAGGAGGATTCGGATTGTAACAGCCATTAAGCTCAGTGTATGTGACTGGTTTTGCATCAATTAATCAAAGCACATTTCACAGGATCCTGGTCTATTACTATGGTTGATGTCTTATAACTTTGTTTATTACATTTCATATTGTTTCATTTTCTGCTGGCTTGCATCAGAAATATGGCATAGGATTTACCCTTGTTAGGTACCCTATGTCTCTGCTCTCCTTGCCTTAAATGTTGTTCTACTAAATGTGTTATCTGAGGATTCGACTTCAGTTAATTCAACCAGTGTAGTAGTTCCTTACACTGTTAGCTGATGTATGAATTGGATGGAATCAGTTCTTAGATGTTCTTGTTGGGTTCAAGCTGGAAGATTTGGGAACACTGGGGATTAGAGTTAGCCCTGTCCACCAGGATCCTTGTGCGACCAGCTGGCCTTTCTAAGATCCCTCTGTTTAACTTATCTATGTTGCCGAGGAGTATGTCCAAGCAGGTCTGGATTTAAATGACCTCTGACCTGATCTATAGACAGAAAATTTGGTTGCTCTCCTTCTCTCATTTTCAATCCTTAATGTTCCATTCCATCATCTATCTAAAAATATCCTTTAGTGTAGATGACTTGCCCTCTGAAAGCCTTGGCTATTTGTTGCATGTAATCACCTTTCATGACTCCATTTCCCAATGGATGGCACTTTCTTGACCTATCCCCTTTGCTGAGACATCCTGCTGCTTTGTTCCTTTTCTCCCATTACTTTCTCAGTACATGATCTCATGACCAACCCAGTAACCAGCCAACCAAATCATTTTAAACCCCCCTCTGTGCTTCATAACTAGCCTAACATCTCATTTTGAGCTTCAAAGATATATCATTCTTTTTTTTGTTGGAGAGATCCCTCTCCGGGTCCAGGAGGGCTAGATCCTAGGGCCCCAAAGTGGTTTTGATGTCGTCTCATCTTTTGGTCTTGCCAGTCTGGCCAAAACATGGGAACCCCAACATCATGGATGTTTAAGCTGACATAAAATGGAATAACACCTCCTTATTGAAATTTTCCTTCTACGTCTGGTCCAAACAGAAGTTCAGGTTTTTCATCATTTAAATTAACAGAATCATCATTCTCTCCTATGTTTAAAGCTTTCAAAAGTTGGGACTTATATACATCTTGAATGACTAATTCAATAAGAGGGATAGATACTTTAATTTTGCAATTTCATTCTCTATACTGAAAGGTGTTTGAGTTTTTGAAATGTTCAAATCAGCCTTTTCAGACACTGTTTTCACAGCAAATTCAGCTTGATGGTTTTTATTAGGAACAGCAGTTGAAACAGTTTTATTAGGAGCATTAGATGAGTTTCTAGTGCTGCTTTGGTCACCACTATGTTTGGGACTAGGTTTTTGTTCTTATTTTTGTTTTTATCAGAACTTTCAGCCACTATGTTAGTGTTTTCTGTTGTCTTTTTAGAAATGTTTTCGGGTGTTTTTCTAACATAAATTTCAAAGGTCTTTCTTTTGGGAGTGTCTTGGTTTTTCTTACTTCTAAGGTCATACTGGCTATGTACTTCCATGATGGCATTTTCAAATCCTTTTTTGTAGTCTTCAGATTCTAGGTTGTCTTCTTCATATGGTACAAATATGCCTTGTTCTTCCTTAGTGAGGAAAACAGTATCCTCATTACTTACTCCCATTAAATTTATGTGGTTTTCCTCTGTTCCTTCAATTACCCCCTCATCCTCATCAGCATAGTTTTCTTGAAAAGGAGGTCTGACTTGCTGATCAAGACCTCTTTGTCTTATTTGAGGGGGGTTTCTTCTAAAGTTCTGATTCTGGTTTTGATTTTGATTTCTATTTTGAGGAGTTGTTTGGTTTTATCTAGGATAAGCCCTCTCATTCATGTTTATTCTCTCCATCATCCTTTCCATTGTCCTAACTAGGCTGTCAATTTTAGCACCAGATGTGGACTGTCCAGCTTCTTCTTTGTATGTAACCTTCTTTTCTGCTTTCAATCTAGCCCTTTTAGCATTTAGGTTGGCTTCTACACTTATTTCTCCCCTTTGCATGTCTTCTAAGGTGAGAGGGTCTCTTTCTCTTAATTGATAAGACATGTCCAGATCAAATCCATCTAGAAATTTTACTAGGGCTAAGCCTTGTGGGGGTTTCATGTGGTGAGGGAGTGCATTGTATACACTATTGAACCTAGTGCAGTAGTCTTGGACACTTTCTCCATCATTTCTCGTAAGGTTATCATACTCTGATAGTATTTGAAGAGGATTTTTCTTGACTTCCCATTTGTTTAAGAATAGTTGATGAAAAGCAGGGAGGTCATTTATATTGTTAGGGGTTAAACCTTTAAACCATTTTCTTGCTTCTCCCCCTAAGCTTTGAGAAACCATTATAAGTTTAACAGTCTCATCATCTATTTATTATCCATCAAAGTAGTCATTCATTTTTTCCACATGTTTTTGAGCAGTAGTAGCACTACTAGCATCATATAAAGGAATTTTGGACTGATAGTCTGGTGGTAGAACAACTAAAGGCTGTGGTAAAACTAGGGGAGCATACCATGTTTCCATAATTTGTGGTTGTGGAAACAATGGAGAGTTAACAAGTGGAGGTTTTACAAAAGGAGGTACAGGGTTAAATGGAGGAAGGTGAATAGTGGGGGATGAAGTTAGTACAATGGAATTCTATTATAGAGTGGATGGATCTAAAATTATTTGGGTTATCTAACTCTGAGATCTAGTCCTAGACAAGCTGTGTTCTAAGGGTGAGTCAGATAGGATATTCTTCAAGTCTTTAAGGTTTTCAGGTAGGGAACTTGCTTTGTGGATTAGTCTAATAATAGCTGGGCTTTTGGATCTAGGAGACTTCCTAAGGATGATTTCAAGATTGTCAACTATAGCAGGAGGATTTGGGTCGGGGTGGGATCTGGTATGAATTCTTCTAGAAGCCAGAACTCTAGACCCAATAATCAGAGAGGTTAAGAGTTTATGACAGTCTTAAAGGGAAAACCAAACTGTGGAATAAATACTTAATCCACAAAGTATTCTTGACTAGGTTTTGTTGATGTTTTATAATAAAATAAGTTTCCCAGTAGAGTCTATGGAAAACTAGTGGAATCAGCAGGCCTACTGAAAGCCAGTGGAGTCACTAGGTGGAGGATTTTTACTTGTTTTATGGCTGGCTATTGTCCACCATCAACAATCAAGAACCATTCTTTGCTAACACTTGATTCATCTAAGTTTAAAATGAGGTTTTCTGAGTTTTTGAGGTTGTCTATTACTCAGTATCCCTAGTATGGTCACCACTATGTTTGCTCCCTCTGATTTGCAATATTGGCAAGAACAAACACTGCAGGGGCCACATCAGAACCACTTTGGAATCCTAGGACCTAGCCTTCCTTGATTCAGAGAGGGATCTCTCTATGTATGTGTTTTCAAATGATATTTCTTTTCACTCTTGTTTTATGATATTAGGCTAGTTATGAAGTTCTAAGGACTTGTTTGTTTTGGTTGATTAATTGAGAGGTTGATATATCAATGGTGTGATTAATTGAGGGAGTGTTTCAGCTAAATAGATAGACCATGAGCAAAAATTAATCCATTGGGATATGGAGTCATAAAAGGATTTAATTGTTCATCAACTCTTCAAGGGTTTTCATAGGGCAAGCTAACTATATCAAGTGGATCTCTTAGATTATATTTAATATGAAATAACAATAAGTTATGAAGGCAGCAGAACTATAGTCATTTAAGAATCTTCTAGTTCTACTTTAACAAGAAAAGCCTTTCAGGTCACTGTTTGAGGCAAACCAAAGGACAGGGCATACCATAGACTTATTTGGCTAGACTTTAATAAGAAAACCTTTAAGACAATAATCCAGAAATTCAAGAATTACTTTTAGACAAAGAAAACATATAAGATAACAGTGAGATCAGCTAAAGAGCAAGCCAAACCTATCTAATTCTTTAACTCAACACTCATATTTCAAAGAAAGGCCTTAAAAACAATATTTCAAGCTACACTAAAGGACAGGGCTTACCATAGACTTCTTTGGCTTGACTCTATTAAATCATTCCTAAGATAACAAGCTAGGTGGAACTGGAGAGCACTTAAGAATTTCCCAATAAGACCTTGCAGAGGAAAACATTAAGATAAAGAAGGCGGACAGAAATAGGGTGCCAAGATAGCATATCCTACTCTAAAATTTATATTCTTTTATCAGAGAAATACAGAAGGAAAACATTGACAAAGAAGGAAAACTTCACCATTGACATAGCTTAAGAATCCTGTGAACGTGCTTGTATTACTGATGATCAAAAAAGTTACATTACTCCATGTACAATAGCTCTTTGCAACTCAGAGCTTTCTCAAATCCAGCCTAGCAGTCTTCAACTAGCTCAGCAAAAGAAATCAGTCAACTAATCACCAACGAACCAACACTAAAAAATGAAGCTTACATGCAGTATTTATCTGCAAAAATGAGGAGGTGATACTAAGCTAGGATTTCAGATGTCATTTATTACAGAGTTAATGTTTTTTTGACCTTTGAGACCATGCAAGGCCCAAGGAAAACTATCTGAGAGTGTTTCTCTGAAATAATAACTCCTAACTTAACTATTTGAGCTATTTTCTGGAAATGTTTGACTTTAAGGCTTTTCCAATAACTTTACAAAAACTGCTAGTAGCTGAAAAATATCTTTGATTGTTTGTAATAACTGTTTTATGTTTTATTGAAAGAAAACATGTTGTAGGTGGCAACATATCCTTTGAACAAGTAATGGTTGTGGATTTGATCACTCGAATTTGTTTCTAGGTAGATCTGCCTCTGTTTATCTTTATAACTCTGTTTTAGGCCTTTAAACTCTGGATTTGTCTTTAACTTTCCGTTTTACTGTCTTTTCTCTGATTCTACTTTTATCTTTGATTTATTCATTAATCCTTTAACCTTTGATGTCTGTCTTCATCATCTTTAACCTCTGCTTTATGGCTAATTCTCCTGATTTGTTCTTTGATCTGTGATTAGCCATTTTATCCTTCTGACTTTACTGCTGCAGTCTTCTTAATTGTTTTACCTTCCTGTGACTGCCTTTGTCTTTGTTTTTGGTGCAAGTATGCATTCTTCTGCTACTGGAAGGTTTCATTAACCATCGAGGATTATGATTCATCGAGATTTTTCTTGCTTTTATACCTCTAGTCCCTTTAAATTAAACCAAACCTATGGATCGTCATCCAGATGTTGATTTAAACATTCTTGGACCTGTGTAATGTGTTCTATGCACTTTCACCATTAAACCTGCACATAGAATGAACCATTAGCTTAAAAACCTACGTTTAGAGGGCTTTTTGCGCTTACAGGGGGGTTTTCGGGCTTTGGAGCATCGTGGAAGCGTTAATGGAGGGTCAGGGCTCCATCGCAGAGCCACAGGGCTCTGGATCGTTTGAAATGAAGGGTGGTATTTTATTTTGGAGCGAAATGGAGAAGCGGTTTTCAGGAGAGGGAAGGGCAATTTTCACACGATGGAAGGAGCGGTAATGGTTTTGAGGAATCGAGTGTGATTCTATACAGAGGGAGATACATGGCAGAGTAATACTGCCCATTTCACAAATCTTAAAAGTGTTAACTCTAGCGCAAATAGATTTGTGATATGTGTCGTCGGCCGTCAAATCTCGGGGAGGGAGATCAACGGTGGTCAGGCGATCGGGGGGTGACGAGTAGGAAGATAGGTGGGGTCTGGGCGCCAGGTGGTGTGATCTTTGTTGTGTAGCTGGGGGGTCAAAAACATATGCGGGATTTATGGTTTATATGGTGGCAGAGTTTATTATAAAGCGGGCCCGGTGGAAAATATTTACAGTGGGGCTAGGAAATTAGGCGGGGTTAGGGTCATATGGGCGTGGGGCTAGAAATAAAAGGGGCTTGGGTTAATAAAAAGAATCGAGTTTGTATATTAAAAACATGGTTTAATATAAAACAAAAAAGGGACCCGAAATTTTAATTTTTTAGACTTAAAACAATGTAAAAAGCAGTTTTTACATTGTTTTAGTGCATATAAGGGAAAATGATGAAGGGAGGGTTTTATGAAGGGTTTTGAAAGGGGAAAATGGGTTTTTAGTGGAGGAAATGAGTGAATGAGAATTTTGGTAGGGAGAGAGAGTGAAAATGAGAGAAATGAGCCCAAAATGAGTTCTTTTAAGAGTAGCAAGGTAATTCTTGAAAGGGCAGAGATGAAATATAGTGAAAAAAAGACTTTTTTTAGGATAATGAAGGCAGTGATATTTATAAATATAGCTGATAGCGAAAGAATGCTATCTTTAGCTTCTTGTGGAAAATCAATAGTCACCTAGTGAACTCTGTAGAATACAGGAAGATAACAGTGGCTACATGCCTATGAAATATGTTACAATGAGGCTCAATGGTATTTTTAACATTGAGAAAAAATGGGAAACCCTAAACATCCAAAAACCTTAACCCTATGAGATGAAGCATCAAAATCTTGTGGGCCCCGTTACGGTTAGTTGGAACGTCAACTTCCCAAGGTTGTAACTTTAACATACGATCTCATTTGACTATCATAATACCTCGTTTCAAAGATCTTCAAAAGGAGGTAAAAAAAACACATAATTTTCTTTCAACACATTTCTGGTCTCTCTTTTTCTGCCAAAAAAAGGTCTTTTAGGCCCCCAAAATGGCTCCAGAAGTTTAGGACCTAAAAATTGCTAAAAATAGTAAGCTGTAATACAGCAAGGAAACTAAAAATTACAATTAATGAAACTGAAAAGAAACAATGGGGGTCCAAGTGAAATAGGCGGGTGGCCACCAATATCTACCTGGATCAATCCTCCCCCCTTTGGAAGAAATGGTCCCCATTGCGTTAATTTCCTCCCTGAGATGGGTAAAATTCTACTGAACTTGGTCCTTGGTGAGACACTTGCCATAGTGAAGGAGTTGGCCTGCTTTGACAACTCGATATAGCTGGATCCTATGTCGACAAGTGTTCATGATCTATTTTTCCATAATCTTGTTAGTTGTGGCATGCTCGATGCAGCTTGGGTTGAGCTATGTTGGTGTCATCTGCTCAACAATGTTGGATGTTTCCAACAATTGGGGAAAGTATGGTCACAACCAGTCCACATTGAATACTGGGTGCAAGCCAAGGAAGGGTGGAATGTTGATCAGGTGCTTAGTTTTATGCTCAAAAAATAAAGTTCTCATATTTTCTTGAAACCTAAATGACCTTCATAGTGCTCGTCGTTCTGAACCCGGCACACTTTGTTTCATGAATAATGGTCATCGTATGCTCCTCGAAACGCGATATGTTCGCTTGGCTAAACAGGTAAATTTTGTGCAAGGATGACAGGGATGTTGACTAGGCATTCATCCAAGTCAGAAAAAGGTATATTCCAAGGAATATTCTTGGAATATTCCCCTAGGAGGGACACTCAGTAGATGCCAAGTGGCAGCATTTTACTGGCTGAGAATCTGGGATTACGTGTCAATTTTTGGTTGTTGTTGGTTGGACCATTGAGGTCATGCTGGTGAATACCCCCAAACGCATGTGATGACTTACCATTTGTGGTGTTTTTCTGATTCTTGGGTTGACGATTTTATTCATCTAAAAGTGGCAAGCCTAGAGGCCTCCATGTGCCCCCCCAAGGTCGAAATTTTATGTAATTTTTTTGGTCAAATTTAGGGCGGAGGCGCCAGGGTTCGACCCCATGACCTCCCGCCACACAAAGTCTCGCCTTACCGCCTCCGCTACCACATGGTTCTTAACATATATGGTAATTCACATAAATTTAAATTAACCAAAATTATATTTCGGGGGTAGGCAGGGGAGAGCCCCGAAGGGCCAGCCCTCGGCTCATAGGACCACTGGCGGAGCTCCATAACCGCAGAGTTTAACCACCCTTAACCATTAATCCAGTTCAAAAGGCACTAATCCATAATTAAGTTTCATATTATATTAACATGCATTTTATGCTTAAATTGCACTTAACTAGCAGTAATACCCACTTAGCACTAATTGCGGGTTAATTGGTGGACCTTCATATTTGGAAAAAACTACCAGTTTTAGTGGCAGTTAACAAAGAAATTGAAGAGGCCATTTAAATTTTGCAATTTTCTACTAATTAAAGCTCAGAAAGAGGCTAGCTGACCATTTTGAGCCATTCTGGACTCATTGGAGCAGGTTACAGGAGCAAAGGAGCATTGTAAACATCTCAATTTGACAATTTGAGCATAATATAGAGGCCCAAGCCATGGAAGCTAGACCAAGGATATGTAGCCCAGGAGGGGTGAACTCCTTCATCGAATACTTGTGTTAATGTTATGTATGGTGATTTCTGTACTTTATTTTTTGTTTTTCAGCTTTTTTCTTTATCTTTTGTATTGCTCACTAAAATGACATGAAAAACACTCATGAGACTTGATAATTTGCAAGAGAAATTGAACCCTTAAGCACACATAAGACATTGAATTTATAATCTGAATGAGTAATTAGCACGACAACACTAACATACTCCATTCAGATCTTTTTTGGTATGAAAGCACAAGTTCATTAGGTTTTTTTGTGCAAGAAGGGATCTAATTGTTTGCAAATTTTTGTCATGCTTACAAGGTTAAAACTCAAAAGAGGAGAAGGGAAGCTAGTTGAGAGCCCTGTAGTTGGGTCAAGAGGAAGAAGGGCATAGTTTCCAAAGTCTTCAACACCAGCACATCCTTAATTTGAATTTGATTCTTCAGTGAGCATGTCTCATGAAGGAGAACCTATAACAACATAAGATGAGAGAGCGTTCAGGAAGGCATTGTTTGATATGATTGAGATGGTTAAAGTCCTCTATGAGGAAAGGCATGTAAGGATGCAAGGAGAGAGTTAAAGGCCTCTAAGAGGAGAGGGTTCTCCAAGAGGAGGAGGCCATGGAGATGGTAAGAAGCCATCATCCACTCCACAATCATCGTCACCACCATCTTCACCTTCCTCATCATCAGCTTCCACTACCATAACTCTACCATATGTTCATACACATACTTCAAAAGGAGCTAGTAAATCACCTTTTATTAAACTTGATGTTAAGTTTGAGCTTCCAATGTATAATGGCAAAGTGAGTGCAGAGAAGCTGGATAATTGGATTCATCAATTGGAGGTTTATTGCAAAATTCAGAACCTTCAAGAAGATAACATAAAGATTTAGTTGGCTTCCTTGAGGATGGAGGGATCAACACTTGATGGTGGGAAGCAAGGACTCAAGAAGAGATTAAAAACCATGGTAAGATCTCAATGTCTTGGTCAAATTTTATTGCTTCCATTAAAGGCAATTTTATCCTTAAGCTTACATGTAAAAATCCATTATGTACTGCCACAATTTTAGATAATTGAAAGGGCAAAGTGTGCAAGATTATACTGAGGAATTTAGGAGAAGAGTTCTTATTTTGGGTGTCAATTTGTATTCTCAAGAAAATTTATTAAAGTATATTGGGGGTTTGCAAAATTATCATATACATACTATTCTCATCTTAAATCCCACAAAATTAGATGAGGTTTTCATTCAAGCCATACATCTATAAGTAAGAGGGAAACATAGTGCATATGAGAAAAGTGATAGTTTCCTTGAGTATGAGGGTAAAGGAAAGGGAAATTTTAATGGAAGAGAAAAGAAAAATGGTTCTATAAAAATATAAAAAGAGAAACTCACATGTAAACATTGTTCGAAGAATGGCCATGATGAAGACCATTGTTGGCAACTCCATCCAGAGTTGAATCCAAACAAACTTAAAGACAAAGAGAAGGGGAAAATTGTTGCAATCATTGAACGTGACTTAGGTTCATATTTAGGAGATGAAACCAAGATTACAGGAATGGGTTTGAAAGGTAAGAACATACCAATCACTCATTAGGGGAATTTATGAACTCCAAGCATAGATCGAATTTTGGTAAACTTCACTTTTGTGAGAGCCTTTGTAATGATATCAGCACCTTGATCATTGGTTGAACAATATTGCACTTCAAGAACATGATCATGAATGAGGTTTCTGATTAAGTGCATGTATATCTCAATGTGTTTCATGCACCGATGTTGAACTAGATCTTTGCATAGCTTAATGGCACTCTAATTATCACACCAAAGTGTAGTTGGATATTTCTGATGAAGACCAAATTCAGACAGGATCTAACGAAACTACAGGGCTTCCTTATTGGCTTCAACTGCACCACGATACTCCGCTTCTGCTGAAGAAAGAGAGATGGCACTTTTTTTCTTACAATACCATGTGATATGTCCTTAACCAAGAGTGAATACATAGCCTACAGTAGAATTTCGATCATCAGGGAACCAGCCCAATCAGAATTAGTGAAACCAATCAACAATGGAGATGCTCATGCACTGTAATGAATCCCGAACTAGATTGTACCTTGAATATATTGAAGTATTCTTTTATCTGCTTTCCAATGACTTTTATGAGGTTGGTGCATAAACCGATCAACAAGACCAACGACAAAGGAAAGGTCAGGATGGGTACGGGTTAGATACAGAAGTTTACCAACAAGTTGATGGTATAAGGTAGCATCAACTTCAGGGGAAGTAAAAGTGACTAAAATCTTGACTCCAGATTGAAAGGGAGAAGGGGATGGCTTACAGTCTTCCATGTAAAAGTGGTGTAGAATATCACAGGCATACTTGGACTGAGAAAGGGTAATACCTTATTTGGATTGCAAGACTTGAAGACCAATTAAATAATGCAAGTGTCCTAAGTCTGTCATTTCAAAATTCTTTTTGAGGCTAGACTTCACATGGTTTATATGGTTTGGATCACTACCACTAAGGATAAGATCATCAACATAAAGAAAAAGGATGATTAAGGACTTACCCACTTTCTCGGTGTAGACAATGTTGTCAGAATGACATCTAGAAAAGCCATTATCTAAGATAAAGCTATCCATTTTGGCATGCCAAGCCCAAGGAGCTTGTTTCAGACCATAGAGAGACTTCCTAAGGTGACAAACAAGGCTAGAGTCATTTTGGATAAAGCCAGGGGGTTGTTCCATGTATATTTCTTCATGAAAATCCCCATGTAAGAAGGTGGATTTAACATCCATCTAATGGACTTCCCATTTAAAGGAGGCAGCAAGGGAAAGAACAAGGCAAATAGGATTCATTTTAGAAACATGGGAGAATGTTTCAGTATAGTCAATGCCTTCAACTTGTGAAACCTTTAGCAACAAGACGAGCTTTATGTTTATCCACTTTTCCATTTGGTCTAAACTTTTTTCTGTAAACCCATTTTCATCTAAAAAGTTTTATTCCCTTTGGAAGAGGAACAAGATCCCAAGTATTGTTTTCCAATAAGGAACAATATTATTCTTGCATAGCTTCATCCCAATATGGATGACCTGAAGCTTCGTCAAAGGTGTCTCGATTATGATTTTCTAGAACTTGAGCCAATAAGGAAGAGGCTCTTTCGAACTGAGAACATGTACGACGTTGATCTCCAGGATCACCTGCAAGAGAACCTACCGCATCCCGAGTAGAGTGGACCCATATTGGAAGATGTGGAGCTGAAGGAATATCTTGAGGAGGTGGATGAGGATTTTCTTCCTCGTTGTCATCATCCGAACTAGAAGGAATTTTGTCAAAAATAGAAGAGATAGAAAGAGGTGGCACATATGTCGAATCAGGATCATAGGCAAAAGGTGGCACACCCGCCAAACTAGACTCATAGGCTGATATATTTTCATCAAATTTTACATCTCTTCTAATGATTATATTTTTGGATTTTGATTGAAGAATTATATATCCTTTGACATATTCATAATATCCAACAAAAATGCATTTTTCACACTTAGGTTCTAGGGCTTTACGTTTCGCGTCTAGAATATGGGCCCAAGCTTCACTTCCAAAAACACGAAAGTGACTTACATCTAGTTTGAATTGAGCTCCACGCTTCTTTCGAAGTTATATTCCTTAAAAAATTATTAGGAGTGCGATGTACTATGTTAGTTAATTGCTTCTCCCCAAAAACTAAGACTAAGTCCTTTAGATTGAAGCATACACGTATCCATTTATTTTAGAGTGTGATTCTTCCTTTCAGCTACACCATTTTTTTGTGGAGTATACAGAACAATATGTTGCATTTGAATGACATTCTGAGTGAAAAAGTGGATAAATGTGTTGTTATCCACAGTTCTAAAGCTAATTTCATTTCCAAAGACTTAGTTAAGAAGTTAAATCTTGAAACTGTTACACATCCAAGGCCTTATCCTTTAGGGTGGATATGCAAGAATGAAAATTTCCAGGTAACAAGGAAGTGCATCCTAAGGTTTGCAATCAATTCAAACTTTCTTGACAAAGTTGAACTTGATGTAGTGTTGTTTGAGATTTCATGTATTGTTTTGGGAAGTCCTTATCTTTATGATAGGAGGGCAGTATTTCATCACCATGAGAATAAGTATCACTTGTTTAAGGATGAAATTTAGTACATAGTTAGAGTGCAGAAGAAGAAGAGAAGTGTGTCTCTTATACATGAAGGATAAATTAAGAGAATAGTGAATGTAAGTCAAAATTTGACTTTGTTAATGATCAAGCATAGAGATGTTTTGAATGAGACCTTTCAAAAAGATGCATCAAATGAACAAGTTGATTTCATTGAAGTTTCTAGTGCTTTTAATAAGATTTTTCAAAACTCTAACAAGTTGCCTTTGAAAGGAGGTAAACAGGATGTGAAATATTTGCAGCAGTCCACATCAGTGTTGAGTAGGGATGGAAACAAGATGTCAGTGCAAGAGAGTGCAAAGGTCAAAAAGAAAGCACCAAAAAAATTTGACAAAGAAGGCATAGGTTCCACAAGCACTTGTTTTTGGTTTCCAAAGGGTACATTGCAATGGCGAGAACGCTTGGTCAAAATTCGACGCAAATACAAGGCAAGACGAGCTAAAAATCGCCATGTCGATAGTGTTTGAGGTGAGACAGTTTTCAAGTTTCCTTTGATTCACGACCGAGGTGGAAACAAGTTTGTTTCTGTAAGGATAGCTTGTTTTTCTGCAAATTCAGGGAAATTGTAGCATGATGGTGTCTACAACAAGACAAGGTCTCCATAGTCAAGGAAAAAGATTAGTTTTTATTAAAAGCTCAAATTGATGAAATTGGGAAAATTCCAATGGATTGAGACTGGAAGGGTGAGGGAATTGTACCCTCAACCACATGTTCAATAATGAAAGATATTTTGGGGTCCAAAAGGCTTCCAGTGCGGAGTAATGATCAGGTGCTCAGTTTTATGCTAAAAAACAAAAGTTCTCAGATTGTCTTGGAACCTGAATGATCTCGTAGTGCTCGTCATTTTGAATCTAGCGCACTTCGTTTCACGAAAAATGGTCGTCGTATGCTCCAGTGAACTTGATTTTTTCTCTTGGCTAAAAATGAAAATTTTGTGCAGGGATGATAGGGATGATGACTAGGCATCCATACAACCAAGTCAGCAAAAGGTATATTCCAAGGAATATTCTCATAATATTTCCCTAGGTGGGCCACTCAATGGATTCCAAGTGGCAACGTTTCACTGGCTAAGAATCTGGGATTACATGTCAATTTTTGGTTGGTATTGGTTGGACCAATGAGGTCACGACACGTGGCAAGCTCGGAGGCCGCCACGTGCCCCCATATGGTCGAAAGGTTATGTAAATTTTTTGGTCAAATTTTGGGTAGAGGCGTTAGGGTTCGACACTATGACCTCCCGCCACACAAAGCCTTACCACCTCCGCTACCACATGGTTCTTAACATATATGGCAATTCAAATAAATTTAAATTAACCAAAGTTATATGTTAGGGGTAGGCGGGGGCTAGCCCCCGGCCCATAGGACCACCAGCCAGGACCACTGGTGGAGCTCCATAACCGTAGAGTTTAACAAACCTTAACCACGTTTATTTAACCATTAATCTGATTTAAAGGCGTTAATCCATAATTAAGTTTCGGATTAGATTAACGTGTAGTTAGCACTTAAACTGTAGTTAAATAGCGCTAACCCCCACTTAACACTAATTTCAGGTTAATTGGCGGACCTCTGGATTTTTCGGAAACTGCCAATTTTAGTGGCAATTAACTAGTTTAGGGCCTAAAATAGTGGGAGAAATTGAAGAGGCCATAAATTTTGCAATTTTTGACCAATTCAGGCTCAAAAAGAGGCTAGTTGACCATTTTGAGCAATTCTGGACTCATTGGAGCAGGTTACGAGAGAAAAGGAGAATTGTAAATAGGTCAATTTGAAAATTGGAGCATAATATAGAGACCCAAGTCATGGAAGTTGGACCAAGGAGATGTAGCCCAAGAGGGGTGAACTCCTTCATCAAATCCCTGTGTTAATGTTATGTATGGAAATGTTATGTACTTTATTTTATGTTGTTCAGATTTGTTTTTATGTTAAATTTCTCACTAAAATGACATGAAAAACACTCATGAGACTTGATAATTTGCAAGAGAACCTGAACCCTTAAGCACACATAAGACATTGAATTTATAATTTGAATGAGTAATTAGCAAAAAAACACTGACATACTCCATTCATATCAAATGTTGAGCTTTAAGGCACAGTCCCCTACAACCATAATGATGGTGTACGACCCATATCGTAGTAGGCGAATCTTGCGGTGGGGCCCAATGAACCGCTCCTTCTACAATTGTAACCAAAATTTTTCGCCCATCTGCAACTTGTGTGGTACTCGATGATGATCATGATGTTGCTTTTAATTAGCATTGGCTCTGTCCAATATGTCATGGACCTGCTGGCGGATGTGTTGAATGTGCTAAAATGATATTTTTAGCCCCGTCATATTTGGACTAGACATGAGCCAAATTTTATTGAGTAGATGCAAATGGTATGGCCACATCAATCGGACATAGTGGATGAAATCCCAACCCCACCTTAAAGGGACTGTGGCTAGTTGAGCTATGGAGAGCTTTGTTGTAGTTGTGTTTCAAATAGGGGAGGCTTTCATCCCATTTGTGTGGATGCTTCGAGTTGTACATGCACAAAATTTGCACGATCATCCTGTTGACGACCTCTCTTTGGCCATAATTTTGGGGGTGGAAGGCCATGGAATCAATGAGCTTAGTATCCAGCATCGACCAGAGGCTTGAACTAAATGTACTATGGAACCTGTTGTCCCGATCTAACATAATAGATTGTGGGATCCCAAAATGTACCCACACTCGTTCAAAGAAGAGCTGAGCAGTGGCTTCTGATGTGATAATCTTCTTGCAGTCTGCCGAAATGGCCATCTTAGAGAATTTGTCAATGACCATGAACGTGTAGTTGTTGCCATGCTTAGTAGAAGGAAGGCCTGACATGTAATACATGGATATTGATTCCCAAGGCTGACTAGGAGCAGGAAGAGGAGTATATAGGCCTTGATTATTGATTGTTTGTTTGGAAATAGCACATGAGCTACAAGATTTGATGTACTCCCAACATCATCTCGAAGGTTCGACCAATAAAAATATTTCTGCGGCATTGCCACTATTTTCTCTACTCCAAAATGTCCAGCGACTTGACTGTAGTGCGCCTCCCAAATAACCTTTTCATGCTCGCTTGCAGGAACATAATGGTGTCCCAAGTGGCATAATAGTGTGCCTTGGAAGTGAAAATTTGCAACTTTCTTGCCTTCTAGGAGAATCTAGTATGTGTTGTCGAATTCTGGATCACTCTTGTAAATATGCGCCCACCCTAAAGTCTTGTGTCCACAAGAGTCGAGCACAGTGGTCAGCGCCATAACTGCTGGTTGGCTAAGGCAGTCTGTAACATTAGTGGTGTTTCCTTTCTTTTACTTGATTTTCAAATGGAAATGTCGCAGATGTGTGGACCATTTCTGATGGCGATCATTTTGCAACTTCCCATATGTTTGTATTAACTACAGGGGTCGGTGGTCTATGTGGATGACCATTTCCTTCCCTAGAATGTAATGCTTCAATTTTTTTAGGTCTGCACAATATAGTACATCTTTTTGTCATAAGCGGGATACTTTAAAACTGTATATGAAAGTGTCTCACTATGACATGCCACTAGATTCCCCTGTTGCATAACAACTACACCAAGAGCATAGTCAGAGGCATATGTCCAGATTTCAAATGGTTATTTCAGGTTCGGTTATGTGAGCACTTGTGTAGAGTATAAGAAATGATTCAACTCGACAAACAAATTCTTTTGGAATTAATAAAAAAATAAATTTGATTTCACTTTTCCCTTGGTGACTTGACTCCAAGGAAAAGTGATATGAGAAAATCCCAACACAAACCTACAATAGAAATTGACAAGACCCATAAATTTACGGATCTCTGTTAGAGTGTTTAGGGATGGTTGATCAGATTTTGATCAAGACCTAAGTGATAGCTCAAATTTCAAAGTGTTCAGAAGTGTGATGAACCTAAGCGACTGGATAGATCTCATATTCCTGATTCCGACACCATGAACGGTTCGAAAAACCGACACCATATGAAGAAGTTATCACGTTTTGAAAAGTCCAGTAAACTCCAAATTTTGACATTTAACCAGGGTTGACTGGGCAAAGGTAGAGTCATCAAAAAGGAATATTCCAGGGAATATTACTGGAATATTCCTCAAAATATTCCCCCATAATATTATTTCTGGGCCAATTATTTTTTGACAAGTGTCGAAGTTTTTTTGTTGAACGGTTGTATGTTATTAGAGGACCAATGAGAAGGCAACACATGGCCAACCCTGAGGTCGCCACGTGTCCCTAAAGCCGAGTGGTAAAATTTTGGGAGGCCATAGGAATCGATCGCAGGACCTCCAGCAAGATACGCCCAAGTCTTAACCACCTGCTCTGCATGTGTTACTTAACCTCTATAGCGTCGGGGTATATGTTAATGCTTAATACAATGGTGTATGGGGGTTGGGGACCGCCAGCAGTCCCCGCGATCGCATTCACATGGCAAAAATTTAAAACAATGTTACAACCAACGGTCAGCATAACCTCCAACTGTAACCGCCAATTCCCCCATGTATTTCTCACATGGCAACAACAAATGCGATGGTTTATTGTTAACCTCCGACAGTCTTCTATCTGTCGGCACCTTCGTCATAGTGTTCACATGGAAACCGTGACATAAAACAACGTGGTATACCTGATGGTTAAGGCGTAACCTCCAAAAAAATTTCTACAACGTTTGGGTTGTCACATGGCATGGTTTAATGCCAACGTAATTCGCCGACGGTTTCGTTCAACCCACGATTTAACACCACTTCAAACTGGAGTTCAACCTGAGGTTTGTGCCTTGAGTTCTGCCATCCATAAATGGTAACCACGGAATTGGGGTTGGCATGTGGCCACCCCAACTGCACAGTTAATTCTACAATATTATTTGCAGGATATGGCCAGCGCCCAAAAAGGCAGAAGTGCCTAATCTGACTCTAGTTAAAGTGAAGTCCTCCACAATTAGTGGAGCTTTCCTAGGTGTAACTGGGAAAAAGAGTAGGAGACTCAATTTTCGACCATTCAGAGTGAAAAGAGAGTCATTCTTAGCTAATTAGAGAATTATGGAGCCATTGGTGAGGTTTGTAGAGCAATTTTAGGGCTTCTGAGCATGATTTTTCTTCATATAAGTTCAAAGGGCCACTAGGGCCACCAAGAGCCATCTGGAGAATGAGGCCTAGCCAGGGCAGCCAGAGGCCATTATCAGGAAACCAATAGTCATTTTTGACTTTATTGAACCTTCTGAATGAATTGATGGGGTTTTTAGAAGCATTTGGAGAATTCTGAAGGCCAAGATGCTACAGGGAATTTTTCAGTGAGCGCAGAGCCACAGGGTGCCACCAGGTGTTGGAAGCATATCCAGAGCAGCCAGAGGCCATTTTGAGGAAGCGAATAGTCATTTCTGACTATTTTGGACATTATGAATCCATTTCAGGGATTTTCAGATCCATTTGGATACTTATAGAGCTGAAGAAGCCACATGGAAGTTTCAGGGAGCCTAGGGCTTACGAGGGTTGGAGGCCTAGATTGGGGAGCCAGAGCTCATTTGGAGCAAATGAAAAGCCTATTTTGGATGTATAATATGTGCTAGAAACAATAGAAAATGTTTCAGGGACATAAAAGTACTTCTAAGGGAGTTTGTGCCACAGAGAAGCTCAGGGAATCTTAAGGGCACCAACAAAAGAGGTCAAGTCAAAGGGAGCCTAGGTCCATTTCCAGAGACTTAGCAGTCATTCCAGGGGTATGATGGTATTCTAAAACCATTGGTATAGTTCAAAAAAGCATTGGATTTGAGTAGTTACTTGTGAAATAAATTATCCATCTTAATCCCAAAGAAACAAGTCAATTGACAAAGGCTCAAGGAGACGTAGCCCAAGATATGTGGGTGAAATCCTTTATTAAATTATGTGTTATGTGTTGATGATTAGTTTGCTGCAATTTATGCTTGTTTTACATGCTTTTAATCAGCAAAAACAAATTTTTAATTCCTCACACATAAAGCATTAAAACAATTAAAACACATACACTTGATTCAAGTATTCAATTCTGCATTATCAAGTATAAGCCAGATCTTAATTTGTTTTAATTGAGTGGGAGGTGCTTGCATAGCATAACAAGTCAGTGACCCATTTTTTATCAAGTGGTATCAAATCACTAGGTTTATTTCTTGACAGAGCACAAGTTTTATTTCTTGCCTGTTTGACTTGAAAGGTGTTTAACAGTGCAGAGAATTTAATTGTTTGCAAATTGATTGATGCTTACAAGTTTGATTTTTCTAGAGGTGAAGGGGAGCTATTTCTAGCTAAGTCCAGAAGAGGACAAGAAGGAAGCAGGTTGAAAGCATTATCCTTACCCTAAGGACCTCAAGGAAACCCTTGAAGCACAAGAGGGATTGTTTGTGAAAGAGGTTGCTTGAAGAAGAGATACAAGTTGCAGAAAAGAGCTTAAATCTACAACCAAATTATTAAGAAGCTTTGTCAATTGTTTTTGAAGATTTGTGAATTATTGTTGAAGTTCTTTAATTCATTTACATAATGATGACAACTTCATCAAGTGATGTTTCAAAATCCTCCTCCTTTATAAGACTCTTTAATAAAGAGATGAAGGGGGACTTCTACATCCTGAAGGAGATGGTGCAAAGTATGTATGAAGATGGAAAGGAAAGCACTAGACTTCATGAGCAATTGGTTGCTATGAAGCAAGAGAAAGAAGCACTTCTTCAAAGAATACATGAGATGGAGATGCAGCTCCATTATGCCCAAGAGGCCTTAACCAAGCACATGCTTGAAGCAGAGGTAAATCACTCAAATTTGTCTTCAATTTCCTCTTCAGATAGATGTGTAGGTTCATTTGAAAAACACACAAGAGGTATAGGGTCCAAATTGATGCTAAAAATGGGCTATGAAGGCAAGGGTCTAGGAAAACATTCACAAGGCATGATTGAGCCTATTATGGTTGAGGAAAGGCATAATAAGTTTGGTCTAGGATATGTTCAACCTTATGGCGAAAACTATAAAGCCATGAAATCACTTGAGACGGTTCCAAGAAGATATTTTAATGCAAGTTCAAACCCAAAAACATGTCAAGTTTGTATTCAAGATGAATGCCATTGTTTGAAACCCGTGTTACAGCAAGATGTTTGTAGACATACAACTTATGGCGAGCAAGAGAGTTCTGACAGCTATCAAGACATGAACACTGATGTTGGTCTTAAAAGAAAGTTGGAACCTCTTCAGGTTCATCTCCTTAAGAAGGTAAAAAAGATGGACATGAAAAGAAACATTTGAGGTATAATTCTTCCCATAGTCAAGTTGTTAATGATTATGTTAAGCATGACAAATCTGCATGCATGAATGGAAGAAAGAGTTGTTGTTCCTATTGTGGTATGTGTAACCATGAAGTTTCAAGATGTTGGAAGAGATTGAAGGCATACAGGAAACAGTCGAAGTGAAGGCAACTTCAACAAAAGATGCAAATGACTTGCACACATTGCCAGAAAAAGGGACATTTCATTGCCCAATTTTGGACACTGCATCCAACCAATCATCCCAAGAATTTGAAGCAAGAGGGTAAAAATATTGGCTCGAATGGAACCAAATATTCCATCATTGATGTGAGTCTAGATGATTCACAGGAAGAATATTTTCAACAGGAAAAATCACCATGGAAGTGGCTTGGTAAGAAGTGGTTTGACTTCTTGACCCAGTAAGACATACATTCATTTGTACATATGAAAATTCCAGTCATGTATGCATGCATTTCTATTGAAAAATTATGTTTGTATGAGCCACTTTTGATCGATGATCAAGGAAGTGATGTTCACATACCTTCTATTGAAGATTTATCGCCAGAAATTTCTGGATGAGTTCAAGAAAGATACAATTCTTGATAGGAGGACAAGAGCATCCAAGAAGGGAATTGTTGACTACCTTCGAGTTGGGCTCAAAGGCACTAAGCCAAGCAAGGAAAAGTGAATGGAGGTTGGAAAGGTGAGGGAGTTGTACTCTCATCTACTAAACAGGTAATCAAGTCTTTTGGGGTCCAAAATATTCCAAATGGGGAGGAGTGATCAGATTTTGATTAGGACCTAAGTGATAGATCAAATTTCAAAGTGTTTATAAGTGTGTTGAACCTGAACGACCAGATAGATCTCATCTTCTTGATTATGGCACCACAAACGGTTCGAAAAACCGACACCGTATGTAGAAGTTATCGCATTTTGGAATTCTAATCAACTGCAAATTTTGACATTTGACCAGGGTTGACTAGGCAAAGGTATAGTCAGAAAAAAGGAATATTCCTTCCGGGATAATTATTGTTTGACAAGTGTCGAAGTTTTATTTTCTAAATGGTTGTACGTTATTGGAGGACCAATGAGAAGGTGACATGTGGCCAGCCCTGAGGCCGCCACGTGTCCCTGAAGCAGAGTGGTAAAATTTTGGTAGGCCGCAGGAATCGATCGCGGGACCTCCGGCAGGACACGCCCAAGTCTTAACATCCACTCTGCATTTGTTAATTAACCTCTATAGCATCGAGGTTTATGTTAACATTTAATACAATGGTGTATGGGGGTTGGGGACCACCAGCAGTCCCCGCGATCGTGTTCACATGGAAAACATTTAAAACAGTGTTACAACGAACGGTCAGCGTAACCTCCAACCATAATCGCCGACTCCCCCATTTATTTTTCACATGGAAACAACAAATGCAACAATTTATTGTTAACCTCTGACAGTCTTCTATCCACCGGCACCTCTGTTACAACGTTCACATGGCAACCAAGAGATAAAACACCACGGTCTACCCGATGGTTAAGGCGTAACCTCCAACAACATTTCCACAATTTTTGCGTTGTCACATGGCATGGTTTAATGCCAACGTAATCCGTTGAAGGTTTTTTTAACCCACGATTTAACACCACTTCAAACTGGAGTTCAACCCGAGGTTTGTACCTTGAGTTCCACCATCCGTCAATGGTAACCGCAGAATTGGGGTTGGCATGTGGCCAACCCAATCGCATAGTTAATGTTGTGGTCTTGTTGGTGGGATATTTGGTCAGCGTGCCAAAAAGGCGGAAGTGCCTAATCTGATTCTAGTTAAAGTGAAGTCCTCCACAATTAGTGGAGCTTTCCTAAGTGTAACTGGGAAAAAGAGTAGGAGACTCAATTTTCGACCATTCAGAGTGAACAGAGAGTCATTGTTAGCTAATTAGATCATTATGGAGCCATTGGTGAGGTTTTCAGAGCCAGCTGAGGACTTCTGAGCGTGATTTTTCTTAAGAGAAGTTCCAAGGGCCACTAGGGCCACCAAGAGCCATCTGGAGAATGAGGCCTGGCCAAGGCAGCTAGAGGCCATTCTCAGGAAACCAATAGTCATTTATGACTATATTGAACCTTATGAATCCAATTATGGGTTTTGCATAAGCATTTGGAGACTTCTGAAGGCCAATATGCTACAGGGAAGTTTTCAGTGAGCGTAGAGCCACAAGGTGCTACCAGGTGTTGGAGGCATAGCCAGAGTAGCTAGAGGCCATTTTGAGGAAGTGAATAGTCATTTTTGACTGTTTTAGACATTATAAATCCATTGGAGGGATTTTTAGATCCATTTGGAGACTTCTAGAGCCAAATAATCCACAGGGAAGTTTGGGGGAGCTCAGGGCCAACAAGAGTTGGAGGCCTAGATTGGGTAGCCAGAGCTCATTTGGAGAAAATGAACAGTCTATTTTGAATGTATGATATGTTGTGTAAATAGTAGAAAATTTTTCAGGGACAAAAAATTACTTCTAAGGGATTTTGTGCCATAGAGAAGCTTAGGGAAGCTTAAGGGCACCGATAGAAGAGGTCAATTCAAAGGGATCCTAGGTCCATTTCCAGAGACTTAGCAGTCATTCCACGGGTATGATGCTATTATAAAGCCATTGGTACAGTTAAAACAACCATTGGAGTTGATTAGCTACTTGTAAAATAAATTATCCATCTTAACCCCAAAGAGCCAAGTCAATTAACAAAGGCTCAAGGAGACGTAGCCCAAGACATGCGGGTGAACTCCTTTATTAAATTTGTTGTTATGTGTTGATGATTAGTTTGCTACAATTTATTCTTGATGTACATGCTTTTAATCAGAAAAATCAAACGTTTAATTCCTCACACATAAATCATTAAAACAGTTAAAACACATACACCTGATTCAAGTATTTAATTCTACACTATCAAGTATAAGCAAGATCTTAATTTGTTTTAATTGAGTGGGAGGTGCTTGCATAACATAACAAGTCGGCAACCCATTTTTTATCACTGGCCAATCCCGAATAACTTTTATCTTGGCTAGGTCCACATGCACACCCCTCTCCTCAATTATGTACCCCAGATATTTAACCTGGGTCATACCAAAAGTGCATTTCTCCAAATTGGCACACAAATTGTGCTGGTGCAAGGTTTGGAGGACTTGTCAGATATGGTGTATGTGCTCTTCCCAGCTCTGGTTGAATATCAGGATGTCATCGAGGTACACTACCATGAGCGATTTGTTGAAAGGCTACAAGTTGTCTTCCATCAGTCACATGAAGGTTGTTGGGGAATTTTCCAACCCGAAAGGCAAGAACAACCATTTGAAAAGGCTCTCCTTAGATTTGAAGGCAATCTTCCACACATAAAAGGGTTCAATTTGTACCTGGTGATAACCAAAATTCAATTCAGTGTTGATGAAATATTTGGCCCCCTTGAGCTGGTCCAAAAGGCCATCAATCCATGGGATTGGATACATGTTCCAGACACTGATATTATTCAGCTCCCGATAGTTAATATAGAGTATCCAAGTTTCATCTTTCTTTTGTACTAACACGATCAGGCTCCCAAAACGTGATGAACTTGGCCTGATGTTCCCTTTCTGCAACAACTCCTAAATCTACCTATTAATTTCATCATTCTCCAGAACATAGTCTCGGTAGATCTTTCTGTTTGGCAGTGGCGCGTCCAAGGTCAAATCGATGGAGTGCTTGACCTGACAGTCCAGGGGCACCCCTGTGGGTGAGGTGAATATGTCCTTGTACTCTTCCATGACCTTTTCCATTTGCTACTTTCATGCGAAGGAACCCTGTCTAGAGGCTTTGGATGTGGCCACAATATTCTTCTTTCCCTAAGGGAGAATCATAAGACAATTTTTTCGGTTTGGGAAATGATCTTACTGCATTTCTTCACAGAGATGAAAGAGATGGTGGTAAGCAGTGCTACCTCCATTATCATGTATAACTTATTTCCCAAAGAAATAATAACAGTGTGAAGCCTAGACTCATACACAAGTATGGTTGGAATAATAAAACATCACAAACTTCAAGAGGAGCAACATCACATAGTACCTCATATGTGAAGGGCTTGATGATGTAGGGAAGGAGGCATCGTTGGCTGACGTGGTGATCTCATCCTTGGCGAAGCCACCCAATGGTGTACACTTGTAGGTGTGGTGTGGTCGATAGGCCCAACCACTTGATGACCTCTACTGAAATGAGGTCCTTTTGGCTTCCACTGTCGACAATGAACTATAATGGAGAACCCTTCACCCACATATGTGAGTGGAAGAGTCATTCTCCCTCCTCTAGATCTTCGAGCTCAATCTTCTGGATATTGGTGGTGGAAATGGTGACACTAGGCTTCACTTTGATAATATGCTTCCCTTTAACATTCCCCTTGTCAATTTCTAACTCAAAGTCAGATCATGCATCTGATTCAAAATCCTTCAGCTCGACCACCAGTGACTGCTTGGCTCAACACTCACTTGTGTTGTGAGTGGGGCTCTTACGGAACTCACACCATTTCCCTGTGTTCTTATTTGTCTTCGTGGTGTTGTTATTTTCTTGCGGCTTTGGTGGGTTTTCCTGGGTTGCTCCGCCTTGGATTTGTCCTTTGTTCTACGGTTTGGGGGTGCCTTTCCCTTGCTTCAAATTTGCAGACCAAATTATCCCTTCTTATGTTTAAATTTATGCTTGATATTGACAATATATTAATAGTAGCTGTCAATCGAGTATATGACCAGGAACTCCATCTCGTCCTAGATGTACTTGGGTAGACAGTCACGGTACTTGAGTACCAAATGCCTCTCAGAATCCTTGATACCCAACTTCGTGCGAAGGGTATGAAAAATATTTGTGAACTCTGATAATTCTTGGTCCCTTCCCTGCCGTAACATGGCCCACTTTATATATTTATCTTCATAGCTCTCGAAAGGGTAATATTGTTCTTTGATGGCATCTCAGAAAGAATTCCAGGTGAGTGTGGCTAAAAACAATGAGGGTTCCCTCTCGTCAAGTTTGTTCATAGTATTATTCAGACTTTGAGGAGTGCGAAAGTAAACTTTTCCTGATTGGAAAAGTCATGAGCCAAAAAATATCCTTCCAATAGATTTAACCATCTGTCTACAGTGTCTGCATCTATCTGGCCTTCAAATATGGGAATGTCAAAGTTATCCATCATTGCATTCCTATGTTGCTCGAGGGCTTCCTCGAGCAATATTTTGAAAGGATTTCCCACTCCCTCTTATTTCTTTTTTCCTCCCATGGGAGGTCGTCAGGGTTTTTCAGGTCGGTCTTGCAAAGGTTCAACTAGTTCGAGCCCTAACTCCTTATACCCTGACCTCGTTGGGGACATGCACAGAAAAAATAGAGAAAGGGAAGATCGTTGTTATACCACTGATCCAGACTTATGAAGGAATGCAAGATATAAACATAAACACAAATATGCAATATAAATAAATATTTATTTCATTAATATCAAAGAAATGAAAGATGCCTACAAGTAGAATGGAAATAAACTAGCACAGACGATGGTAGCTTATCTCTGAGAAGAGATGTGGTGGCTACATGCCTCTGAACTGTGTTACAATGCGACTCGGTGGCCTTTTTATCATTGATAAATAATGGGAAACCCTAAACATCTAAAAACCTAACCCTAGGAGATGAAGCGCCAAAAGCTTGTGGGCCCTGTTGGGGTTAGTTGGAACGTCAACTTCTCGAGGTCATAACTTTGGCATATGATCTCCATTTGACTATAATAATACCTCGTTTTGAAGATATCCAAGAGGAGGTCAAAAACAAAACAATAGGTTGGTTTGGGAATTTTCTGGTCTCTCTATTTTTCCCCACAAAAAAAAAATAAAAAATAAAAAAAAGGCCCTAAAAACGGCTCCATAAGTTTAGGAACTGAAAAACTGCTAAAAATAGTAATTTTTACTACAATCAAGGAAACTAAAAAGTGCAATTAAGGAATCTGAAAATAAAATGTGGGGGTCCAATTGGAATAGGAGGGTGGTCACCAATATCCACTTGGATCAATCCTACCCCCTTACGAAGCAATGGTCCCCATTGCGTTGAGTGCCTCCATCAAATGGGGAAACTTATGCTAAAATTGGTCCTTGGTGAGCCACTCGCCATGGTGAAGGAATTCGCCTGCTTTGAAAACTTGATATAGCTGGATCCTCTTTCGGTGAGTGTTCTTGATCTGTGTGTCCATGATCATGTCAATTGTGGCCTGCTCGACACAACTTGGGTTGAGCTATATTGGTGTTAGTCACTCAACAATGTTGGATGTGTCCAAAAATGGGGGAAAGTATGGTCGCATATGTTCCACATTGAATAATGGGTGCAGGACAAGGAACGGTGGAATTTTGAGCTCAAAGGAATTGTCCCCTACACCCTTAGTGATGGTGTACAACACATATCGAAGCAGGTGAAGCATGTGGTGGGGCCCATCGAGGTGCTCCTTCTGCAAATGTAACGAAACTTTGTCGCCCACTTGGAACTTGTGTGGCACTCGATTTTTATCATTATGCTACTTTTAATTAACATTGGCTTTGTCCAATATGTCATGGAACTGTTGGAAGATTTTCTTAATGCACTCAATGAAGTTGTTATCCCAGTCAACTTCAGAATGGACATGAGTTGAATATGCTTGAGTAGATGCAAATGGTATGGCTACATCAATGGGACATAGTGGCTAGAATCGCAACCCCATGTGAAAGTGAATGTAGTCAGTTGAGTTATGGATAACTCTTTTGTATCTGTGTTTGACATAGGGGATGCTTTCATCCCATGTGTGTGGATGCTTCAAGTTGTACATGTGAAAAATGTGCATGATCATCCTGTTGACGACCTTTGTTTGGCCATCAGTTTGGGGGTGGAAGGTCGTGGACTTAGTGAGCTTGGTATCTAGCATCGACCAAAGGCTTGACAAAAATGTACTTAGGATCCTGCTATCCCGATATGAGATAATGGACTGTGGGATCCCAAAATTTACCCACACTCATTCAAAGAAGAGCTTACCAGTGGCTTATGTTGTGATACTCTTCTTGCAGGTCGTCGAAATGGCCATCTTAGAGAATATTTCAACGACCACGAACACATAGTTGTTGCCATGCTTAGTATAAGGAAGGCCCGACATGTAATCCATGGAGATGGATTCCCAAGGACGATTAGTAGGAAGAGGAGTATATAGGCCTTGCTTCTTGATTGTTAGTTTGAAAATTGCACAGGAAGTGCAAGATCGGATGTACTTACCTACATCCTCTCAAAGGTTTGGCCAATACAAATAATTTTGCATCATTACCATTGTTTTCTCTACTCTGAAATGTCCAATGACTCGATTTTAGTGCGCCTCCCAAATCATATTGGCACGCTCACTTGCAGGAACACATAGGTGTCCCGGGTGGCATAAAAGTACACCCTGGAGGTGAAAATATTGAACTTGCTTTCCTTCCAGGAGCATCTGGTATGTGTTTCTGAATTCTGGATCGCTCTTGTAAAGATGCGGCCACCTCAAAGTCTTGTGTCCACAAGATTCGATCACAGTGGTCAACGCCATAACCAGTGACTGGTTGAAACAATATGCAACATTATTAGTGTTTCCCTTCTTGCACTTGATGTTCAAATGGAGTTGTTGTAGATATGTGGACCATTTCTGATGGAAATTATTCTGCAACTTCCCTTGCTTCTGCATGAGCTGTAGGGGTTGGTGGTCTATGTGGATGATCGTTTTGTTCCCTAAAATGTAATGCTTCCATTTTCGGCAGGACTGCACAATATAATACATCTCTTTGTCAGAAGTGGGATACTATCAAATTGTATTTAAAATTTTCTCACTGTGATATGCCACTGGATTCCCCTATTGAGTAAGAACTACACCAATAACATAGTCAGAGGTGTCCGTATCAATTTCAAATGGTTGCTATAGGTTTGGTAATGTGAGCACTAGTGTAGAGTAGAGGCAATGCTTCAACTCGAAAAACGCCTTATGTTGGGATTCAGACCAAAATAACTTTTCTTTTGCTCCGCCCTTGGTGACTTGAATCAAAGGCTAAGTGATATGAGAGAATCCCAACATGAACCTACAATATAAATTGACAAGACACAATAAGTTGCAAAGCTTTGTTAGAGTGGTTGGGGTTGTTCAATCCCGAATAAACTGTATCTTTGTTGGCTCCACATGCACACCTCGATCATCAATGATGTACCCTATATATTGAACCTGGGTCGTATCAAAAGTGAATTTATGCAAATAGGCACACAAATTATGCTCACGTAGGGTTTTTAGGACTTGTAGTTCTCTTCCCATCTCCGCTTCAAGACCAAGATATCGTCTAGGTACACTACCACGAAATAGTTGGTGAAGGGTTGCAATATGTCATCCATAAGTTGCATGAAGGTTGCGAGGGAATTCATCAACACGAAAGGAATGACCAACCATTCAAAAATGCCCTCCTTGGATTTTAAGGTAATGTTCCACACAACATAGGGTTTGATTGTTACCTGGTGATAACCAGACTTCAAGTCAATCTTTCTGAAATATTTGGCCCTCTTGAGCTAGTCCAGAAGGTCATCAAACCGTGGGATTGGATACCTATTCTGGAAATGATATTTTTCAGTTCCCGATAGTCAATACAAAGTTTCTAGGTTTCATATTTCTTATGTACCAACACAATCGGGATCCCACAGGGTGATGAACTTGGCCTAATGTGCCTTTTCTACAACATCTCATGAATATGCCTCTTAATTTCATCGTTCTCCATAATAGAGTGTGGTACATCGGTTCGTCGGGTAGCGGCACACCTGGGGTTAGATCGATGGAGTGCTTGACCTAACAGCGTAGGGGTACCCTTGTGTGTAAGGTGAAGATGTCTTTGTACTCTTCCATGACATTTTCCATCTACTGCTGTCATGCAGAGGAGCCATATCTAGACGCTATGGATGTGGCCACAATCTTCTTCTTGCCCTTAGGGTGAAGCATAAGGAAGACAAATTTCCCAGTTTTGGAAATGATCTTACTACATTTCTTTGCAGAGATCAAAGATATTGTGGTAGGCAATGCTACCTCTGGTATCTTGTATAACTTATTGCCTAACAAAATAATAACAGTGTGAGCCCTAGACTCATACACAACATGACACTTCCACAAGTATGGTTGTCCTAATAATGCATCACAAACTTCAGGAGGAGCAACATCACACAATACCTCATCTATGAAGGACTTGATGTTGTAGGGAAGGCGGCACTACTAGTTGGCGCAGAGATCTCTTCCTTGGTGAATTCATCCAATAGTGTACGGTTGGGGGTGTGGTGTGGTCGATAGGCCCAACCGCTTCACTACCTCTACTGAAATGAGGTTTTTTGGATTCTGATATCAATAATGAACTCCAATGGAGAACCATTCACCCACATATGTGAATGGAAGATTCATTCCCCCCTCCTTTGGATCTTCAGTCTCAATATTCTAGATATTGGTGGTGGCAACAATGGCACTAGGCTTCACATCGATAATCTGCTTCCCTTTATCATTCCCCTTATCAGTAAATTTATGCTCGATCTTGATAGTGTATTGATAGGCAACACCAAGCTAGGAGATGTCCAGGAACCCCATCTCGTCCTAGATGTACTTGTGTATATAGTCGTGGTACTTGAGTACCAAATGTCACTCATAGTTCTTGATACCCAACTTCATGCGAAGGGTATAAAAAATATTTGTGAATTCTGACAAATTTTGGTCCTTTCCTTGCTACAGCATGGTCCACTTTATATAATTATATTCATAGCTCCCGATAGGTTAATATTGTTCCTTGATGGCATCTCAGAAAGAATTCCAAGTGGGTGCAACTAAAAACTGTGAGGGTTCCATCTCATCAATTTTGTTCACAATAGGTTTCCCACCAGTCCTTGACATGGGAGGAGACTTTGAGGAGTGAAAAAGTAATCTTTTCTTGATTGGAAAAGTCATGAATTGAAAAACATCCTTCCAAAAAATATAACCATCTATCTACAATGTCTGCATCTATCTGGCCTTCAACTATGGGAATGTAAAAGTTGAATTGTGGCTTAAAAGGAGTGGTGCCTCCAGAGTGGTTGTTGGATGAAGATGCCTCACCTATGGGTAATCGCTAAAGGATCTGGGAAAAAATATCCAGCATCGTGTTCCTCTGTCACTCTAGGGCTTCCTCGAGCAATATTTGGAAAGTATCTCCTGCTCACTCATCTATATTTTCTTCCACCATGGGAGGTCGTCGGGGTTTGCGAGGCTGGTCTTGCAAAGTTTCAACCAGTTCGAGCCCTAACTCCTTATACCCTAACCTCGTTGGGGACATGCACAGAAAAAATAGATAAATAACAGATCACTCTGATACCATTGATCCAAAATTATGCATGAACGCAACAAAATAAGTATATAAACATAAGCACATAGATGCATCAGAAATAAATATTTATTTCATTAATATAAAAGCACTGAAAGATGCTTACAAGCATAATGGAAATAAACCAACATGAGTGATGGTAACTTATCTTTGAGACGAGATGCAGTGGCTAAATGAATTTGAACTGTGTTACAATGAGGATTGGTGGCCTTTTTATCACTGAGAAATAATGGGAAACCCTAAACATCCAAAAACATAACCCTAGGAGATGAAGCACCAAAAGCTTGTGGGCCCCGTTGGGGTTAGTTGGAACGTCAACATCTAGTGGTCATAACTTTAGCATACGAACTTTGTTTGACTATCATAATACCTTGTTTCAAAGATCTCCAAGAGGGGGTCGAAAAATAAGTTGGTAATTAATTTGGCACTTTTCCAGTCTCTCGATTTTGCCAAAAAATATATTTTAGGCCCTCAAAACTGCTCCAAAAGTTTAGGACCCGAAAAACTGCTAAAAATAGTAAGTTTTACTACAATCAAGGAAACTTAAAAGTACAATTAAGGAAACTAAAAATAAATGGTGGGGGTCCAAGTGGAATAAGCGGGTGGCAACCAATATCCACCTAGTTCAGTACTAGCCACAATGGAGTACTGCTTATGACATTGTATTATTGAGGAAATTCTAATACAATGGAAGGATATGCAACTTGAAGAAATCACTTGGGAACAAATAGTGGTTTTAGTATATTTTACGCACCTCCAACCTTTAGCATAACACTATTGTTAAAGGGGAAATGCATGTTACTACCCTACTATAAGTTGCCTACTCCAGGGTCCTTAGAAGTTAGTCAATTAATGTATAAGGCTATCTTCTTCAAATGAGGCCCAGTAAGCAATTAGTTGATGATTAATGTAAAATTATCATCTTTATTAAATAAATCCCACTAGGTGGTTGTTAATTAGGTTTATCTCAATGGTTGGCAGGAATGAATGATATTTGCCCCAACCAAATTCAATTCCCATAAGTGACATAATGAAATTTTATGTAGTTCTTCCAGATTAATCAAAACTCATTGTGATTGATCCAAGAGAACTACATCAAAGCATTATGAATCACAAAAGCCCAAACTCAAAAATAATGAAATTTTTTGTAATGAATTTTGGCCTTGTTGTTGAGTTTCAGTACTCCCTTGAGTTATTGAAACATGTGTATTCTTCATATGGAATATAGAGACGTTTCTCATGGAGAAAAATAAAAAACACAAAGAAATTGAAATTGGAGACATAGTACTCAAAAATACAAACAAAATAATATTCTTTATTGCACACCTTTGCACTCAATTACCACACATTTATATAGTTGGTCTCAGATCCAACTAATTCCAGACATATATATGGAGGTTGAGATATTCTCTCAAGAAAATCTAAAACCAACTATAAACTCAACATGGAAGCATTATCTCCAGTCCCTCCCTTAATGCTTACATGTCAAATACTAAAATCACAAATTGAAATAATAATATTGATCTTTGACTAGAAGGTCTTCATTAGCACTTACACTCACTCTGGAATCTCATAGATACCACTCTTTCTTCATCACCACAACTTCACCTACCACTTCACCTCCATTTAAAATATAATTGCTTATGACCATCATTGATGTACTTGTAGGACTGACGCTTTTTGACTACCCCGAAATATAGCCTAGATATTGAATCACTCAATGGACATGCTTCCATCCTAGCAGTATGCATCGAAATACATACTTCCAGTTATATAGGCAAGTTGTCTAGGTTTTGAGCTTATCCAATAGTCAATCATACAACTAACCTTTTTTGACATATATAGACTTACATACACATGAATATAACCTACAATTGGTGCTCTTAAAACAACGAAGAATGACAAGACTCATCTACAAATAACAAACTCACATAATCAAATTAGTGATGTTTTCTCTCAGCATCGAAAAATGTCGGGAACCACTGACTTGAATGATGTTACTCTATTCATTAATTGGTTTTTCTTTTTTCACAAATTTTACACATCAACAACAACAAAACCAAGTAAGCTCCAAAATGCAACAAAGCACCAAAAACATACGAGGACAAAACTAATGGCCATTATTTTATATCACAATAACTAGTTCCCTCTAATCGATTTGCAAATTTGGATCGAAACAATTTTGGTTGTGAAATTTCCATCATGAGCATGTATCTTCACGACAAATCACAAACAGAATTCCAATTGGAATTGGACCTTTCTTCGTGACACTAGACTAGGTGATATTTGAGCACATGTCATCTTAGAAATGAGAAGAGGAATAACGACATTATTGGCAAGATCAAACTCATATTATCTGACTCTGACAATGTCTTTGTGACAAATAGATCCGTCATTTTAGTCCCAGGGACGAACTTTCACAAGAGAAATCATTTAACCATTCCAAAATAGATGACAACACGAACCGAAGAATCCAAACTGAGATCTGCATCGAATCTAGAAAATTCAACATTCCTTCTTCGTTCTGCACACTTACAATGTTCCTCCATGCAAGCTTGGTACAACCTTCAACTAGAACCAAGTCCTCTTTGATTCTACCAACAACCTTTTCCATTCAACACTGCTAGTGGCACCTGAAACTACAAATTGCAACAGTGGAAGATTGGGTCCTAGGGCATAAAGGGAATCTCAACATAATGATTTGAAAAATTACAATTTTCATGGATGTTGATCATGCCCAGACAACATGGTTCCATCACACATCACCCTTTGCATTTCCCTTATTGCAGAAGACCGCAGAAAAGAAAGACCATAAGTGATGGCCATTACCACATCGATTGTGATTTAAAAAAAAATGGGTAATGCATGCAGATCTATAAAAACAAATCACACATGTTTATGCAAGAAAAAACAAAATTCACAATAGAAATCAACTCTCACACACACATATACTAATCTATGTACATAGCGATAAAAATCAAAGCTCTCTCATCTTTTGGGCTCTTCTCGTAAGGGAATTAAGCCAGAACAAGCTCTGATACCAACAAAGAATTTGGAATTGGAGATATTACTAAAAAATACACACAATAATATTCTTTATTTGTAAAATAATTTCTCGGATTATCCACGGTGTTATAAGAATCATGTCGACGTTTCGAATCCCAACGTGGATAAAAAATTAGTCTTGAAGATTAATCCCCGTTAGGATTCGAAATGTCGACATGATTCTTATAACACTGTGGATAATCCGAGAAATTATTTTACAAATGATAACCACAGAAGCCTGAAAACTAACAATATTCTTTATTGCACACCTTTTCACTCAATTACCACACATTTATATAGTTGGTCTCAGATCCAACTAATTCGAAACATAGATATGGAGGTTGAGATATTCTCTCAACAAAATCCCAAACCATCTTTAAACTCAACATGGAAGCATTATCTAGTAAATCCCACTAAGTGGTTGGTACTCATTACTAATAGGACCACAAGTACTTAGGGTTTTGCTAGTTAAAATTTGTTTTTAGCGGTAGAAGGATATATAATGTTTTACCAAGAATTATCATTATATTGGAGCTCAACTCAATTAGAAGTTTCCTTCAAACCAACCAACCTGTTAACAATGTTTTTTCATTTTATATTGTCAATACAAAGGTTTATATTATATGTATTTAATATCATTATTATCTTATTTTACTTTTTTTATAATATACATTTCTTTAGATAGTAACTCAATTTATCTATTAATTAAGTATATCATATGTTATGTAGGTGTGTTTTTAGGAATCACAAGTATGGAATAGTAGCTATTGTAAAATAATTCAAATACATCAAATACTAAGGTCCCTTCTATTTTTCACTTGTTAATTTCTCAAGGATACATCAACCTAATACCATGTTTCAACATTGTTAAGGCAAGAGTTTGAACAAATACACACACACATATACATATACATAAACATGTAAATTCCACATATAGCTTAATTGATATATTTTTTTTTCTTTTTCTTTTTTAAATCATGGTGAATCTATAACACATTGTAGTAATGTGAGCAAGGCCCAAGATCAAATCTTTTGGCTACCACTATAACACCAAGAGTATATTCAACAACTCGCGAGCCAAATATATCGATAACTTATGACTTAACAAGTGCCAATATGTCCATGGATAAAGGGGGCACCTACTTTTTGAGACTTGTTTTCCATGTATTAAAAAAAAGATTCGCTAGTCTCTATTTAACATAGATCTATCTTAAGTATGGATCTAACATGAGCCTAGAGGGATCAAATTTCTTCACTTGCAAGCTTCTTTACAGTGCAAAATACAATAAATACAACATGTTATTTTCCAATGTTTAAATTGTATTTTTGAATGCTAAATAGAGTATATATAGGACCAAATAAACTCTTTAACCATAAATATATCTTAAAATAGTTTAAATAAGTTAACATAGATCTTAAAATAGTTTATTTCAATCTCTTGTTGAAATATTTTTGAAAAGTATAAGACTTAAACATCTTACTTCTAATTACTTTATTAGAACATAATTTTTATTTTAAAGGGAGACGGACGGACGAACATACTTACACGTCCCCCTCATACTTGGTTGTAGAATGAGTCCCCCTCATACTTAGTTGTAGAATGAGCCTCTAGGCTCAATGATTAACCCATGTTTTATAGAGTAAAATTATTTTACCTTAATAATAGACAACCTTTTATAGAGATTATATAAATCATTAAAAATTTTACGTCGTAAGACGTTCTTATTTGAAAACAACTTTTCTAAGTGCCACTGTGTCAATGTATGAGTCATTGGATCAAATGTTAGACGATTGAAATGTTTTAGGCCATTAGATTCACACGTTAAAGTTTTATATATGTTTTTTATAATGTTAGTTTTTTTTTTTAATAAGTTATTGAATTTAGGTTTTGGTAACTTTGTCAAATTACACAAAAGTAAAAATAAAAGTAAATTAGATAAAAAGATTGACATATTGTAATGAAAATTTTAACTAGGTCAAATAAAAAATTAAAATAATACTAAAATATAAAAACAACCCATGGTATTGACTCATGGTATGCATCTGGAATGTGGTTTATGTAAAGGGGGAAATTAAGATGGCCTAACTGTGGATCTACCAAGAGCCAAGAGGGATCAAATGTCTTGATATGAAAACCTCATTGATTCCTCTCATCAATAATATAGATCTAAATTAATTATTTAATAAAATTATTTACTAAACTATAAAAACAGCCCATGGTATTGACTCATGGTATTCATGTGGAATGTGGTTTATCTAAAGGGGAAAATTAAGATGGCCTAACTATAGATCTACCAAGAGCCAAGAGGGATCAAATGTCTTGATATTCAAACCTCATTGATCCCCCTCATCAATAATATAGATCTAAACTAATTATTTAATAAAGTTATACATACATACTCTTTCTTCAGTTCAAAAAAAACTATATAAATATCTTTAATTACCTAATTTTAGCTTTTAAAATTTTTCATATTATATGATGTCAAACTTACTCAACTTTTTATTATGAAATTTTAAGCAATGTTTCTCACTACATAATTTTAGCTTTTATAATTTTATTTTATTTTTCAATTCCAAACAAAACTTACAAAAGAAAAAACCCACTCAGTCCTTATTGTAGATTATATTTTTACAAAATTGGCACTATGTGATTAACAGTAGAGTAAGTTGAACCCCCACCCATGCTGGAGAGATCACACTGTAAAATCAAATGTTGCTCTGGTTTTTTTAAGGGGTTCATAAACAAAAAAAACAACAAGAAAGTCAATATTGTGGTATAATAACTGATTTTTAAATAATTGGGACAAACAAAACATCACATTAGCTCACATAATGTGAATCACATTAGGTGAATCATCATAACTAGGTGAAAACCAAAACTAAGTTGTAGCCACAAGAAAAAAATCACAACAACTCACAGAATATATCCAAGGTTGCAATGAACCCCATACATTGTGATGGACCTCATGGGAATTCTAGTGCACATATAACACCACCCTAATAATTCTATACTCTTGATCAATTTAGAATAACCTAGGATGTGTAAAATATTTTAATAAGATAAACAAAACAGACAACAAGAAAGTCAATATTGTGGAATAATAACTTATTTTTGAATCATTGTGACAAACAAAACATCACATTAACTCACATAATATATATAATTCTATAAGTATCTAAGATTATAACAAAGTTTTGAATCATGATAACTAGGTGAAAACCAAAACTAAGTTGTGGCCACAAGAAAAAAATCACAACAACTCAGAGAATATATCAAAGGTTGCAATGAACCCCATACATTGTGATGGACCTCATAGGAATTTCAGTGCACATATAACACCACCCTAATAATTCTATACTCTTGATCAATTTAGAATAACCTAGGGTGTGTAAAATATTTTAATAAGATAAACAAAACAGACAATAAGAAAGTCAATATTGTGGTATAATAACTGATTTTTGAATCATTGTGACAAACAAAACATCACATTAAATCACATAATATATATAATTCTATAAGGATCTAAGATTATAACAAAGTTCTGAATCATGATAACTAGGTGAAAACCAAAACTAAGTTGTAGCCACAAGCAAAAAATAACAACAACTCACATAATATATCCAAGGTTGCAATGAATCACATACATTGTGATGGACCTCATGGGAATTTTAGTGCACATAGAACACCACCCTAATAATTCTATATTTATGATCAATTTAGAATAACCTAGGATGTGTAAAATATTTTAATAAGGAACTAGATTTGTAATTATGAAATATAAAACTATAACTTAAATTTGTGAATTTACTTTGTATTTTTTTCTTGTGTATATAGAGAAATAATAAACCAAGTTTGGAGTTAAGAAAATAAACCATAACACAAAGAACAATATCTCTTTCCAAAAATGTCCCCATATTAAAATGATATTCACTTTCTTGTATGCCAAGACTATTGTTCTTCGTATACAATTTCTTATAAGCATGCAATTGCCGCTTATGTAGATGAACTTGAAGTAAACTCTATTTTTGTTAATAAAAATTCTCTTTATTGACATCTATGCTAGATAGATTGTACTTAAATGTATTTAAAATATGTAGATGAACTTGAAGTAAACTCTATTTTTGTTAATAAAAATTCTCTTTATTGACATCTATGCTAGATAGATTGTACTTGAATGTATTTAAAATATCTTGTTTGAGTTACGTGTTAAATTATTAATCACCAAAGGATTTTCACCCCTAATTTCCTATTTCAATATCTATAACAAAATTTGTATATATGTGAACATATTATGTTGGTTTACATATATGTTTTCACCCCCAATTGAGTATTTCAAAATCTATAACAAAATTTTTTGGTCGATAACTCTTATCATCAATATCTTTGAAACCTCGACGACTTGCTTCCATGGAAGAAAAATTTTCCTTTCATTCCTTCACAATGACTTGTTCTCTGCAACATCTTGTTTCTTCTAGACTACTCTTTCCTATGCTATTGCCTTCTTATTTCTTATAGGCTATTCTTTCCTATGCTATTGTCTTATGACGTTTCTTTTGCAACATATGGTGCAATTGCTAATTAATATTTTAAGAAAATATCATCAAACATTTTATAATTTGCACACTAAAAACTAATAAAATTTACCAAAAATTTTATACTTTAAAATAATTTCAATCCTTAAAATTTCCATACTATAACTAATCTTATGTTCAATCCAAAATATAATAAAAAATAAATCAACATCCAACCACTCAAACTAAATTCATAACAATCCTAAATTCTCTTCTCAATACAATTCTAACTTAACTTTATCTCAAAATATCTAAAACAACAAATCCAACGAATTTCCATCTTGATTAAGCTTTAAAATTAACTTTTGTTAGTATTATTGTTCGATGGTATCCAAGCTTGCTGTTGTCAACCAACAGACTTTGGCCTTGCTTAGTTTCTTCTTTGTTCTTTATGTGAACCCAACTGTGAACCCAGATGAACCTACTTGACCTTCACGCAACTAGCGGCCTTTCACACGGCTTCCCTCGCCTTCACACGGCCTTGGCGTCCCTCAGTGTTTTCGCGAACCTCTAGCGAACTTATGGCGAACTTTCAAGAACAAACAGTGTCTAAGCAGCTATGACAAATGCACAGAGTGACAGTACTTAAATGCGGAAAATGAAGGAAAATATCTCTCTTTATTGATAGCAGAATGCTTCACAATCAGATTACAGACTCATATGGATCCAATTCTCTTTACCAGAGATCGACTGTAATGGCTTTTACTGGACTTATGATACTCAGAATGAGCGATCGTTACCGGAGGCTTCCTGGCCAAATTACAGACTCTGTCTCAGAGCTTTATACTAACACACATAAAGCTTACAGACTCAATCTAAAGAACTGGCCACTTTAGGTTCTTGCCGATCACATGAATCGACACGCAGGCTTCTTAGTTCTCCTAAGGACTGTGAGTCAAGACTCCGTGATGCAAGAAGATCGCAAATATTGCGCAGATGTAGAGCAGGGAGCAAAACTCGGACTCAAAACACGCAAATGCAAAGACTCAAACTCCAAATGCCGATGGTTGTGAATGAGCCTTACCCTTCCTTATATAGATTGGAAAGGGGGACAAGCATTCTTGTAGACCATCCGATTATTGACACTTGGCAAGCGGATCATCGTTTCCGGGTAACACCGAGAGGTGACATCCACACGGAGATTCGACTTACCGACACATACATGTGAAAGTGGGTGTATGTACACTGTGGATGCCTTTAAGTGCAAGGCCCATGAGGAAACAGAATAGTTTACTACAGAGGAGATACTTTTCAGACAGATGAAAAGCCTCCATGAAAAGCTCTGTCACTATGGACCCGTGACTAGGTACCATTATTACACAGGGAAAGCCTTTTTAGTGGGGCTCCCGAGGACCACTTGTACTGGCAGATGTCGCCGGCGGATCCAAGATTGTAATACCAGGATATCTTAGATTATAAAACTCATCATCCCATGCCTTGGTGTAGATACGTCGGACGATCATAGGTTTGTTAAGGATGATTTGGTGCTTGATCTTGGTCATGACGAGCCACTGATAGTGCATCTGCATGTAGGACTTTAATATGGGATTTATCATTTTAAACTCAAGTCCTGCAATTTCTCCTACTTTCTGACAGGGATAGTGGAAGCATTCTCCAGCTGGGCCTTCGATACAATCAGTACAAAACCTATGGCAGTAGGTTTCATAATAGTTTGGATCCATACTGAAAGGACTAACACCATAATGATGCCACTAGTCAGATAACCAAGGTACAGCAGGTTCTCGTGAATTTATCCAAGTAGGAGCAAATTTCAACTTAGTGTAGTGGGTTTCTCCTCGACTATCTTTATTTAATAGGTCCCACCACAACCTCCTGTATCCTGCAAAATCATAAACAGTGTTAGGAAAAATAAGGCTTGGATTGTTTTCTGGCCATGTTTGAAATTTCCCGCTTGTATATTGGCCAGGATTCCTTGTCCTGTTTATGGTATAAGACTTATAGTAAACTTTTGATCTATCTCCACCACCAGTACAAATGACGGAGAGGTCCCAAAAGTCTTGTGAGAGTGACCATTCTGCTTCTTCTGAAGCCATCATGCAATGTGAATACATCATGTCATGTATCCACCGGCTTCCTTTAGGGTACACCCTCCTCTCAGGTACAAAATGCTGAATGTCATTATGACTCTATAGATTTGCATCGAGCACTTGTGTGTTTCAGAGTTGCCAGGTTGGCCTCCATTTTTCTGCATAAACAGGCCATGATTCTTCATCTGGAATATATCTGATTTCTTCTCTTTGATTGGCCTGATTCCATTCTGTAAGAATGACCATACAATGTATTTCTTCTTTCTCAAGATCATTCTTCTGTTCTTGGTGCTGATATATTCTCTACTCAGAAAATCTGGAAGACAATTATCAGAACCCCTAATATGTTCAACTTTAAAATCAAAATATGCAAAGAGAATTTGCCATCTAGCGAACTTTGCATCTTCTGGGTTTTTTATCACTTTAGTAATAACTTTCTCCAGGGCCTTTGCATCAGTTCTGAGCAGAAAATGTTTATTAGCCAAATGAATTGAAAATTTACTAATACAATTCTAGGCTGCCTTCACCTCTTTCTCAATTGGAGCATAATTCAACTCTGCCTTGCTCCAAACACCAGAAACAAACTGGACAACCTGTTCTTGCTCTTTGGGACTTTCTTCATTCGGCTTCTGCTTTAAGACACCTCCCCAACCAATGTTTCTTGCATCTTCTGAAACTTTGAAGGCGCATGTTTTAGACCAAATGGCATTACATTCCATTCATAGTGTCCATGAGGAACACTGAATGTTGTCTTCCATCTATCACCTTCTGCAATAGCAACTTGCCAGAAGCCAGACTTTAGATCGAACTTAGAGAAGACCTTGGCTCCTGAAATCCTTCTCATCAGATCACCTTTATGAGGGATCGGATAAGTGTCATCTGCTAGAACATTATTCAGAGGCTTGTAATTTATTACCAGTCTAGGAACTCCTCTGATTTGTTCACTTCTTTTGTTGACATAGAACCCATAGCAGTTCCAAGGGCTGCTGGATTCTCTGATGAGCTTCTTTTGAATAAGTTGTTCAATCTCCTTTTGGCAGAGTTGTCTGTGTTCTACAGACATGGAAATGGATCTTGACTTACAAGGTCTGCCAGTGTAACCTTCCTTGTAAGGTAGTTCCACACAATGTCGCTTCTGATGCCAAAATGCATTGGGTTCCTCCGAGCAACATGTTTCTTCAAATTCTCTCTGAATCTGAGAGATATTTTTCTGGACCTCTGGAGAACTCAACTATTCTTCAATCTTGATAATCCCTTTATGGTCTTTGAGTTCTGCCAGGCTTTTTTCAGCTTTGTGAATCTCCTGCATAGCCTGCACCATGGGTGAAATTCTGGGTCTGGATATATAAGGCAATTCAATTCTCTCTCTAGAAATAGTAATAAAATACCCTGAAGATTTGTCAGGGAATCTGAAAGACCCATGTGGTTCTACTGCTGCCAAAAATATATTTCCTAAAATACAGTCAACCGGAATATCAGAAACTGCAAAGGAAAGTTTAATACATTTTGAATCAAAGCAAACAGCAGCTTTGGAGACTTCAAATTTCAACTTCTTTGTTCCTAATCCCATTACTTCCTTCTTGGTTGTGGTCAAGTATTTTGAAGGGATTAGTGTTTTGGAAACAAGGTTAATATCTGATCCAGAATCAATAACTGCAGTAACCTTGTAAGTATGACCAGCAACAGAGAGATTTACCTGTACATGGTGTTGTTGGTATTGAGTAGCGAGGACTTGCATATCCTCGATTCCACTAAAGCCTGATGAAGGATCAAATTTTCCTGTGGCAAGCTGTACTTCGGCTTTAGGAGCAGTATGAAGTGTATAATTTGTCTGTTTGCCTGAAACATTTGTAGAAGAAGATGTTGACTGATTCATTTGTGTTTTCAGGACAGAGAGTTCATTTTTCATACCGCGTATTTCTGTTTTTAAATCATGTATCTCCTTACTCACCTCCCCAAAAGTGAGTGCACGAAATTTGTTAGAATTGTGTTGGAGATACGTTTTGGTGTTTCTTTCATAAGAAGCTTCAACAAAGTTGGGCTTCTTGGCAGAAGAACTGGAGGAAGAACTGGAAGAACCAGGCATGTTCTTCATGTAAGCGGCTATAAGGGTAGCTTTGAGATCACCTTCATCCATGGCTCGGATCTGAGCAAAAACTTTAAGATCATCATCATAAACTTGAGCCATGAGAACATGGGGAAGTTCTTCTTCAGCAGAAGAAAAATAATCTGAATCAGAGTCAGAACAATGACAGGTGTCTGAGTCAGAACATTGACAATACATATTGACTTGTTCCTCGGAAGAATAGGAGGAATAGTCATCTGAAGAGGAAGAGGCAGAGGATTGTTCGGCATGTTGTTGGATTTGGAGACCAGAACGAGTATGACAGTCAGCAGTTTTATGAAAAGAGGAATGACAGTAGGCACATCTAGGCTCAGTTTTAACTATGACAGTAGGGGCTGTAGCACTAGTAGATGGTTGTTTATTCTTTTGGGATTTTTTACCCAGTCCTCTTTTAGATTCTAGAGCTGTAGGACACATATTTGAAGTGTGACCAGGTTGACCACACAACCAGCAGACTACTTCTTTCATTCTTGCAATTTTGACATCTTTGGGACGAATGTCATGAGGCTGGTAGTAGTGTGTCTTTGGCTTATAGCGGTAATTTCCTCTTCTTTCTTTTGGCCTTCTAGATTCTTTAGGCCTTCGGAGCTCTCGTCTTTTGCCTGAGCTCAATCTGTAGGTGGAGGCTTTACTTCTTTTGTAAGCCTTCTTTGCATGCCTCTTATGATTTCTGCGATGCACCAAAGGATTTTCAACGGTTATTCCATATCTACCACAGAAAGACTTTGTACCAGGAAGTTTATTTAATTTATCTATAGACTTTTGCATCTTAGAACTGGTACATAAAGAAATCAAGACTTTAGTAATTATAGCATAGAAGTCTCCCCAAACATAAACTTCAAGTGGCAGAGGGAAAGCTTCTTGCAACTTCAGTATATCAACAAGCTTTGATGGTAAAGCTGCAAGATATACTTGCTTCCACAAAATATTCTTTGGATCCTTGACCAAAAATATGCGCTCAATCCAGTCTCTGTGGAAGTCTTCAAATTGGTTAATATTATTGCACTTTAAATTCATTAGGATCATTTCATTTTTATCACTAAGTGCAAATTTTGCACCACAAAAGTGCTCCTGTATTAGTGCAGTGAGTGCACCAATCATGTTATTCTGTGTTGTGCCATCATCATTAAATTTGACATCACCCTGTTCATCTTTCAACACCTCTTTTTCCATTTTATCTAACATAACAGGGGATGACTCTAACTCCCACCATCTAGCCAGAGTGCCAGTAAAACACTGAATAAGTGTTTTGCATGCTTCTACTTCACTCTTACCTTCTACACACATCAGTTTATATTCAATAATCATTTGATCAAGCAATTGCCTGATCTGTGCTGCAGATAAGCCATCAATGTTCCACTCCTTATGACTCCCTTCATGGAAAGTCTCTCAGGCTGGAATCTTTCCTACACCATAAAGGTCAGGGGCAGCATGTCTAGTAAACTGTGGTTCCAAAGGCTCATATATGGGAAAAGCATGTTTTCCAGAATCTGAGATTTCTAGAGCTTGGGCTATGGTTATTTTTTCAGACTTTTCTTCTGGCTTGGACTCAGACTACTGGGTTAGCTGAGGCACTTCTTTAGGAAAGAGATGAGGAAATTGAGAGATAGGATTTTCAAACTCATGAGGATGTACACTCTTTCCTTTAGTTAAGAAAGAAAGCGGAATAGGCTTGTTTTCTTTCTTTAAACCTAATCTGTCAAACTTGTCAGACAAATGTGTAACTGACTCCCGTGTGGAAATAGACTGCTCTATAATACAATTTTCCACATCTTCAAATTTTTCAAATGATTTTTCTGAAATATGTCTAACTACTTGCAAATCACACTGGACTAAATTTAAAACTCTATGTACATCATTTAAAGAAACTTGGACTGAATCAATTTGATCCTTAACCAGGACAGTTTTTGCAACATTCTTCTCCAGACCAGTTAGAGCAGTATTTGTCCAATTTATCTGCTCAGACACTTTTTGTATTCTACCCTCTATACCCATAAGTGCATTATCTCTCTGAACCAGAGGATATGCATGTGCTGGATTTTGTCCTTCTCCTAGGACAATGCTTTTGAAAGGAGGATAGGTAGTGGAGGTCTCAATCTTACTGACATTTGGTGCAGTCCAGGCATGTGAATTTGGGAAAACTTCCTAAACGCACTGGCCTGTGATTGGTGAATAGATCCTACTTCAACATTTGTCGGTATCCACTTAGCGGATCTCATGTTTTATACAATCATCCATCAAAGCATAAAACTTAGGATTTCGTGCATCGAATATGGTTTTTAGTTCCTCGGAGGCAAATCTATGAATCGCATTCAGGATCAAACCTATTAGTTTATTCAATGTATCAATCCATATCTTCGGGACTATTTGTCGATCTTTGATTCATTAGAATTCTGAGTCTGGGAAGCTCATTTTCTAACCTCGGAAATGATATACCACAAGAACATGCTTGTCCTCATGAGGGAATGGAATGTCAGAGCATTTTGGATTAGGACATGGGTGTGGAGAAGACGCAGGAGGGGCTTCACCAGTCTTATTATTATGGTTCTCATGAAGAACAGTATAGGAAAGACTCTGCAAATTAACATGCTGTTTGCATTGCGGACATTGGACACTCAGGGGCTGAAAATTAACAAAATGAGCAAACTCAAACAAAGCTACATGTCTACAATTAGAAACAATTGAACTGCAACTAAAGATTCATACAACGATATGAGAAATCAAAGGTGACTTCTTGAAGCTTCTTCAATCCTTCTTCTGTCAATAGTTGACCTTTTGGGAAAAGACAGGGTAGCTGAGGATTGATTCTCTGTAATGTTGGCAGAAGTTATTTTCTGTACAGCGAGAGGCTTGGGGTTCGGAACTGTCCAGTGTTCTGGGAAAGTCAGATCTTCCCATTTGATAGCCTGATGTTCTATCTTTTGATTCTTGGGATCTGTCAGGACTACGACACTGGTTTTGGATTCTCTACTGGGAGCATGGAGGACTGCAGGAAACATAGTGGAGGTATGGCGGAAACATCCGCGAAACTGAATGACAATATTTTGTCGTTTCTTCCTCATATCAAATCCCATTGTTTGGATTTGGAGCTGCAATATTTCTGCCAAGGTTTCATCTGTAATTGATACCGAAAAGTTCGGGTAACAATCAAACCACACCGGTCCATTAGACAATGGAGCAACAATCCCTCCAATTAAGGAATCTGTATACTTATTGTGCGTCAGATCTCTGACAGTAGCAAGCACATAAGCATCAACACCCGAATGTACTAATGCATGAATGCGAACTCTTACACAACCCAAATGCAAAAATTGGGTTCCTAGCTTCCGTGCTTCTGCTTGAAGTTCCTTCTGGTTTAGAATAGGGATTAACTATACACGATCACTATTCTCTTCTATAGAGCTAACCGACTCTTTTATGGTGATCCTAGTGGCTGCTTTTAGATGCCAGACACCTAGGTCACTATAGACTTGAGAGACGGATATTCTAGGCAAAACCTATCTTGCTTGAGGTTCAACCTCTTCATAGAGATGATTAGACACATTGATTACTTTACTACTGCTACTAGCAAACATATCCCTCAATAGGTTTTGTTCAACTCTATCTTTCTCTTCTAATTCTCTAAAAGACACACATTTTCTCATAGGTGAATCCATTTTATATTTTTCAAAGAGAGATCAAGCTTGGCATCGACCTTACGAACCGTAAAGTATACCGTACCATCGTTCTATACCAATTTAGAAGAGGCTTCTCAAAAGCTTGCTTGCTTTTCAACGTTTACTTGGCTTGTTAATTTTCCCTCGAACATCGCTATGTGAACCCAACTGTGAACCTCACACGAACTCATCGAATCTTCACACAATCGACGGCCTTTTCAACGCATACCCTCGCTCACACGGCTCGGATGTCTCACTTGCTCTGCGAACGTCGGCGAATCTCTATGGCAAAATTTCACAATGCAAGTATCTTAACAACTATATAAACTGCAGTGACAGATTTCCAAATGCGGAATCGATATTGACTTTTTAGAGAATTAGAAGAGAAAGATAGAGCTGAACAAAACCTATTAAGGGATATGTTTTCTAGTAGCAGTAGTAGACTAATCAATGAGTCTGATCATCTCTATGAAGAAGTTGAACCTCAAGCAAGATGGGTTTTGCCTAGAATATCTGCCTCTCATGTCTATAGTGACCTAGGTGTCTGGCATATGAAAGCAGCCACTAGGATCACCATCAAAGAGTCGGTCAGCTCTATATAAGAGAATAGTGATCGTGTACAGTTAATCCCTATTCTAAACCCGAAGGAACTTCAAGCAGAAGCACGGAAGCTAGGAACCCAATTTTTTCATTTGGGTTGTATAAGAGTTGGCATTCATGCATTAGTACATCCAGGTGTTGATGCTTATGTGCTTGCTACTGTCAGAGATCTGACGCACAATAAGTATACAGATTCTTTAATTGGAGGAATTGTTGCTCCATTGTCTAATGGATCAGTATGGTTTGACTGTTACCCGAACTTTTCGGTATCAATTACAGATGAAACCCTGGAAAATATATTGCAGCTTCAAATCCAAACAATGGGATTTGATATGAGGAAGAAACGAAAAAATATTGCCATTCAATTTCGCGGATGTTTCCGCCATACTTCCACAATGTTTCCTGCAGTCCTCCATGCACCCAGTCGAGAGTCCAAAACCAGTGTCGTAGTCCTGACAAATCCCAAAAATCAAAAGATAGAACATCAGGCTATTAAATGGGAAGATCTGACTTTCCCAGAACACTGGACAGTTCCGAACCCCAAGCCTCTCACTGTACAGAAAATAACCTCTGCCAACATTACAGAGAATCAATCCTTAGCTACCCCGTCTTTTCCCAGAAGGTCAACCATAGACAGAAGAAGGATTGAAGAAGCTTGCAAGAAGTCTCCTATGTATATACCTCCAGATTGTATAGATACTGGTTGCAGTTCAATTGTTTCTAATTGTAGACATGTAGCTTTGTTTGAGTTTGCTCAGTTTGTTAATTATCAGCCCCTGAGTGTCCAATGTCCGCAATGTAAACAACAGGTCAATTTACAGAGTCTTGCCTATACTATTCTTCATGAGAACCATAATAATAGGACTGGTGAAGCCCCTCCTGCGTCTTCTCCACACCCATGTCCTAATCCAAAATGCTCTGACATTCCTTTCCCTCATGAGGATGAGCATGTTCTTATGATGCATCTCATTCCAGAGTTAGAAAATGAAGATCCAAGACTCACAAAGATTCTGATGAATCAGAGACCAGAAAATAGTCCAAAATATGGATTGGGCTACATTGAACAAACTAATCAGTTGATCCCTGAATGCACATTCAGAGATTTGCCTCCAGGAACTAAAAGACCATCAGTGCCTAAAATCCAAAATTTTTATACTTTAATGGATGGTTGCGTAAAACATGAGATCCGTGCTAAATGGATGAAGCAAATGTTGAACTGGGATCTATTCACCAATCCACAGGCTGATGCGTTTGCAGAAGTTTTCCCAAAAGAAGAAAAAATAAAGATGGTTGAAGAATGGAAAAATTTTATGAAAGAAGAAGGAGTTTGGATTTCATTCTATTCATGGAAGAAGAAAATGGGATCTGATGTAGTTTTAATGGAAGATTCAGTCACCTCTTCTTCACATTCCTGGACTGCACCAGATGGCAGTAAGATTGAGACCTCCACTACCTATCCTCCTTTCAAAAGCATTGTCCTAGGAGAAGGACAAAGTCCGGCACATGCATATCCTCTAGTTCAGAGAGATAATGCATTAATGGGAACAGAGGGTAGAATCCAAAAATTTTCTGAGCAGGTTAACTGGACAAACACTGCTCTCACAGGTCTAGAGAAGAATGTTGCAAAAACTGTCCTGGTTAAAGATCAAATTGATTCAGTCCAAGTTTCTGTAAATGATGTAAATAGAGTTTTAAATTCTTTTCAGTGTGATTTACAAGTAGTTAGACATATTTCAGAAAAATCATTTGAGAAATTTGAAGATGTGGAAAATTGTATAATAGAACAGTCTATTTCCACACGGGAGTCAGTCACACATCTATCTGACAAGTTTGACAGATTAAATTTAAAGAAAGAAAAAAAGCCTATTCCGCTTTCTTTCTTAACTAAAGGAAAGAGTGTACATCCTCATGAGTTTGAAAATCCCATCTCTCAATTTCCTCATCTCTTTCCTAAAGAAGTGCCTCAGTTAACCCAGCAGTCTGAATCTAAGCCAGAAGAAAAGTCTGAGAAAATAACCATAGCTCAAGCTCTAGAAATCTCAGATTCTGAAAAACATGCTTTTCCTATATATGAACCTCTTGAACCTCAGTTTACTAGACATGCTGCCCATGACCTATATGGTGCAGGAAAAATTCCAACTCGAGAGACTTTCCATGAAGGGAGTCATAAGGAGTGGAACATTGATGGTTTGTTTGCAGCACAGATCAGGCAACTGCTTGATCAAATGATTATTGAATAAAAACTGATGTGTGTAGAAGGTAAAAGTGAAATAGAAGCATGCAAAACGCTTATTCAGTGTTTTACTGGCACTCTAGCTAGATGGTGGGAGCTAGAGTCATCCCCTGTTATGTTGGATAAAATGGAAAAAGAAATTTTTAAAGATGAACAGGGTGATGTCAAATTTAATGATGATGGCACAGCTCAGAATAACATGATTGGTGCACTCACTGCACTAATCCAGGAGCACTTTTGTGGTGCAGAATTTGCACTCAGTGATAAAAATGATCTTGATGAATTTAAAGTGCAATAATATTAACCAATTTGAAGACTTTCACAGGGACTGGATTGAGTGCATATTTTTGGTCAAGGATCCAAAAAATATTTTGTGGAAGCAAGTATATCTTGCAGCTTTACCATCAAAGCTGGTTGATATACTCAAGTTGCAAGAAGCCTCCCCCCTACCACTTGAAGTTTATGTCTGGGGAGATTTCTATGCTATAATCACTAAAGTTTTAATTTCTTTATGTACCAGTTCTAAGATGCAAAAGTCTATAGATAAATTAAATAGACTTCCTGGTACAAAGTATTTCTGTGGTAAATATGGAATAACAGTTGATGATCCTTTGGTGCATCGCAGAAAGCATAAGAGGCATGCAAAGAAGGCTTACAAAAGAAGTAAAGCCTCCACCTACAGATTGAGCTCAGGCAAAAGACAAGAGCTCAGAAGGCCTAAAGAATCTAGAAGGCCAAAGGAAAGAAGAGGACATTATCGCTACAAGCCCAAGACACATTACTACCAGCCTCATGACATCCGCCCTAAAGATGTTAAATTGCCAGAATGAAAGAAGTTGTCTGCTGGTTGTGTGGTCAACCTGGTCACACCTCAAATATGTGTCCTACAGCTCTGGAGTCCAAAAGAGGATTGGGTAAAAAGTCTCAAAAGAATAAAAAACCATCTACTAGTGCTACTGGCCCTACTGTCACAGTCAAAACTGAGCCTAGATGTGCCTACTGTCATTCCTCTTTTCATAAAACTGCTGACTGTTCTAATCGTTCTGGTGTCCACATCCAACAACATGCAGAATAGTCCTCTGCCTCTTCCTCTTCCGATGACTATTCCTCCTATTCTTCCGAGGAACAAGTCAATATGTATTGTCAATGTTCTGACTCAGACGCCTGTCATTGTTCTGAGTCTGATTCTGATTCCTATTCTTTTGCTGAAGAAGAACTTCCCCATGTTCTCATGGCTCAAGTTTATGATGATTATCTTAATGTTTTTGCTCAGATCCGAGCCATGGATGAGGGTGATCTCAAAGCTGCCCTTATAGCTGCTTACATGAAGAACATGCCTGGTTCTTCCAGTTCTTCCTCCAGTTCTTCTGCCAAGAAGCCCAGCTTTGTTGAAGCTTCTTATAAAAGAAACACCAAAACGTATCTCCAACACAATTCTAACAAATTTCGTGCACTCACTTTGGGGGAGGTGAATAAGGAGATACATGACTTAAAGACAGAAATACGCAGTATGAAAAATGAACTCTCTGTCCTGAAAACACAAATGAATCAGTCAGCATCTTCTTCTACAAATGTTTCAGGAAAGCAAACAAATTATACACTTCATACTGCTCCTAAAGCCGAAGTACAGCTTGCCACAGGAAAATTTGATCCTTCATCAGGCTTTAGTGAAATTGGGGATATGCAAGTCCTCGCTATTCAATACCAACAACACCATGTACATGTAAATCTCTGTGTTGCTGGTCATACTTACAAGGTTACTGCACTTATTGATTCTGGATCAGATATTAACCTTGTTTCCAAAACACTAATCCCTTCAAAATACTGGACCATAGCCAAGAAAGAAGTAATGGGATTAGGAACAAAGAAGTTGAAATTTGAAGTCTCCAACGCTGCTGTTTGCTTTGATTCAAAATGTGTTAAACTTTCCTTTGCAGTTTCTGATATTCCGGTTGACTGTATATTAGGAAATATATTTTTAGTAGCAGTAGAACAACATGGGTCTTTCAGATTCCCTGAAAAATCTTCAGGGTATTTTATTACTATTTCTGGAGAGAGAATTGAATTGCCTTATATATCGTACTTGCACTCTACCCATAGCAAAGCAAGAGATTCATAAAGTCGAAAAAGCTTAACTCGAAAGACCATAAAGGATTACTTAAGATTGAAGAACAATTGGAGTTTCCGCAGGTCTGCAAAAACATTCTCGTATTCGTAGAGTTTGAAGAAACACAAGTTGTTTTGAGGAACTTCAATGCATTTGTACCACAACATTGTGTGGAACTACCTTACAAGGATGGTTACACTGGCAGACCTTGTAAGTCAAGAGCCATTTCCATGTCTGTAGAACACAGACAACTCTGCCAGAAGGAGATTGAACAACTTCTTCAAAAGAAGCTCATCAGAGAATCCAGTAGCCCTTGGAACTGCTATGGGTTCTATGTCAACAAAAGAAGTGAACAAATCAGAGGAGTTCCTAGACTGGTAATAAATTACAAGCCTCTGAATAATGTTCTAGCAGATGACACTTATTCGATCCCTCATAAAGGTGATCTGATAAGAAGGATTTCAGGAGCCAAGGTCTTCTCTAAGTTCGATCTAAAGTCTGGCTTCTGGCAAGTTGCTATTGCAGAAGGTGATAGATGGAAGACAACATTCGGTGTTTTTCATGGACACTATGAATGGAATGTAATGCCATTCAGTCTAAAACATGCACCTTCAAAGTTTCAGAAGGTAATGGACTCCATCTTTAAACCCTATGATGAATGGTTACTTGCCCATATTGATGATCTGCTCATTTTTTCCAAGAATTTGCAAGACCACTTCAGGCACCTGAAGATTTTTATGAAGTTGGTCCAGAGAAATGGTTTAGTCTTGAGTAAGAAAAAGATGGAACTCTGCAAGACTAAAAATTAAGTTTTTAGGGCACGAGATTGAAAATGGAGAAATTGCTATTCAGAATCATGCACTTGAATTTGCTGACAAGTTTCCTGATGTCATTCTTGACAAAACTCAGTTGCAGAGGTTCTTAGGATGTTTAAATTATGTTAGCAGTTTCTATCCTTGTGTGCCATTGATAGGTCTCTGCTCAATCAGAGACTCAGAAAAAATCCCAAACCTTGGGCAGAAAAACATACTCAGGCAGTGAAAGAAATCAAATCCAAGGTTAGAAATCTCCCTATCTTACATGTTGCAGATGATAATGCTTATAAAATTGTTGAAACAGATGCAAGCAACATTGGTTGGGGAGGTGTCTTAAAGAAGAAGCCGAATGAAGAAAGTCCCAAAGAGCAAGAACATGTTGTCCAGTTTGTTTCTAGTGTTTGGAGCAAGGCAGAGTTGAATTATGCTCCAATTGAGAAAGAGGTAAAGGCAGCCTGGAATTGTATTAGTAAATTTTCAATTCATTTTGCTAATAAACATTTTCTGCTTAGAACTGATGCAAAGGCCCTGGAGAAAGCTATTACTAAAGTGATAAAGAACCCAGAAGATGCAATTTTTTCTAGATGGCAAGCTCTCTTTGCATATTTTGATTTTAAAGTTGAACATATTAGGGGTTCTGATAATTGTCTTCCAGATTTTCTAAGTAGAGAATATATCCAACACCAAGAACAGAAGAATGATCCTGAGAAAGAAGAAATACATTGTATGGTCATTCTTACAGAATGGAATCAGGCCAATCAAAGAGAAGAAATCAAATATATTCCAGATGAAGAATCATGGCCTGTTTATGCAGAAAAATGGAGGCCAACCTGGAAACTCCGAAACACACAAGTGCTCAATGCAAATCTACAGAGTCATAATGACATCCAGCATTTTGTACCTGAGAGGAGGGTGTACCCTAAAGGAAGCCGGTGGATACATGACATGATGTATTCACATAGCATGATGGCTTCAGAAGAAGCAGAACGGTCACTCTCACAAGACTTTTGGGACCTCTCCGTCATTTGTACTGGTGGTGGAGATAGATCAAAAGTTTACTATAAGTCTTATACCATAAATAGGACAAGGAATCCTGGCCAATATACAAGCGAGAAATTTCAAACATGGCCAGAAAACAATCCAAGCCTTATTTTTCCTGACACTATTTATGTTTTGCAGGATACAGGAGGCTGTGGTGGGACCTATTAAATAAAGATGGTCGAGGAGAAACCCACTACACTAAGTTGAAATTCGCTCCTACTTGGATAAATTCACGAGAACCCATTGTACCTTGGTTATCTGACTGGTGGCATCATTATGGTATTAGTCCTTTCAGTATGGATCCAAACTATTATGAAACCTACTGCCGTAGGTTTTGTACTGATTGTATCGAAGGTCCAGCTGGAGAATGCTTCCACTATCCCTGTCAGAAAGTAGGAGAAATTGCAGGACTTGAGTTTAAAATGATAAATCCCATATTAAAGTCCTACATGCAGATGCACTATTAGTGGCTCGTCATGACCAAGATCAAGCACCAAATCATCCTTAACAAACCTATGATCGTCTGACGTATCTACACCAAGGCATGGGATGATGAGTTTTATAATCTAAGATATCCTGGTATTACAATCTTGGATCCGCCAGCGACATCTGCCAGTACAAGTGGTCCTCGGGAGCCCCACTAAAAAGGCTTTCCCTGTGTAATAATGGTACCTAGTCATGGGTCCATAGTGACAGAGCTTTTCACGGAGGCTTTTCATCTGTCCGAAAAGTATCCTCTCTGTAGTTAATTATTCTGTTTCCTCGTGGGCCTTGTACTTAAAGGCATCCACTGTGTACTTTTCACCCACTTTCACATGTAGTTGTCGGAAGGTCGAATCTCCGTGCGGATGTCACATTATGTGTTACCCAAAACGAAGTGATCCGCTTGCCGCGGTCAACAATCTATTATCTACGTGAATGCTTGTCAAAGTAGCCAATCTATATAAGGAAGGGAAAGGCTCATTCACAAATCATCGGCATTTGGAGTTTGAGTCTTTGTGTTTTGGAGTCCCCAGTTATTGCTCCTCGTCGACCGCGTTACCATCCGCCGCACCGCGCAGCCTCGACTCGCGGCACCAGGAGAACCGAGAAGCTCGGCGGTTCATGTGCCCGTAGCAGACCTAACCTAAAGTGGCCGCTCAGATCGTAGCCGGTCCGTGTGCTTGTGTCATGGCGTACAAGGGGGTCGGTACGCAGTCCGTAACGGTCAGAAGCCTCCGGTATCGATCGCTCTTTATGAGTATCATAAGTCCGGTAAAAGCCATTACAGTCGATCTCTGATACAGACGCTTGAATCCATAACTCTGTAATTTGATTGTAAAGCATTCTGCTATCAATAAAGAGAGGAGATCTTTATCAGTTCCGCATTTGAGTACTGTCACTCTGAGTTTATATAGCTGTTAAGATACTTGCATTGCTTGAAAGTTCGCCATAAGTTCGCCCGAGGTTCGCGAAACAAGTGAGGGACGCCCAGGCCATGTAAAGGCGAGGTATGTCGTTGAAAAGGCCGTCAGTTGCGTGAAGCTTCAGTAGGTTCGTGTAGGGGTTCACAGTTGGGTTCACATAAAGCAGTGTTCAGAGAAACTTAACAAGGCCAAGTCTTCCCGTTGAGGACAACAAGCAAGCTTTTGAGAAGCCTCTGCTAGCAGTTGGTATCAGTTCTAGCAAGGTCCTCCAGTTCTTCTGCCAAGAAGCCCAACTTTGTTGAAGCTTCTTATGAAAGAAACACCAAAACGTATCTCCAACACAATTCTAACAAAGTTCGCGCACTCACTTTGGGGGAGGTGAGTAAGGAGATACATGATTTAAAAACAGAAATACGCAGTATGAAAAATGAACTCTCTGTCCTGAAAACACAAATGAATCAGTCAGCATCTTCTTCTACAAATGTTTCAGGCAAGCAGACAAATTATACACTTCTTACTGCTCCTAAAGCCGAAGTACAGCTTGCCACAGGAAAATTTGATCCTTCATCAGGCTTTAGTGAAATCGGGGATATGCAAGTTCTCGCTATTCAATACCAACAACACCATGTACAGGTAAATCTCTGTATTGCTGGTCATACTTACAAGGTTACTGCACTTATTGATTCGGGATCAGATATTAACCTTGTTTCCAAAACACTAATCCCTTCAAAATACTGGACCACAGCCAAGAAGGAAGTAATGGGATTAGGAACAAAGAAGTTGAAATTTGAAGTCTCCAAAGCTGTTGTTTGCTTTGATTCAAAATGTGTTAAACTTTCCTTTGCAGTTTCTGATATTCCGGTTGACTGTATTTTAGGAAATATATTTTTAGCAGCAGTAGAACCACATGGGTCTTTCAGATTCCCTGACAAATCTTCAGGGTATTTTATTACTATTTCTAGAGAGAGAATTGAATTGTCTTATATATCGAGACCCAGAATTTCACCCATGGTGCAGGCTATGCAGGAGATTCACAAAGCTGAAAAAAGCCTGGCAGAACTCAAAGACCATAAAGGGATTATCAAGATTGAAGAACAGTTGAGTTCTCCAGAGGTCCAGAAAAAGATCTCTGAGATTTAGAGAGAATTTGAAGAAACATGTTGCTCGGAGGAACCCAATGCATTTTGGCATTGGAAGCAACATTGTGTGGAACTACCTTACAAGGATGGTTACACTAGCAGACCTTGTAAGTCAAGAGCCATTTCCATGTCTGTAGAACACAAACAACTCTGCCAGAAGGAGATTGAACAACTTCTTCAAAAGAAGCTCATCAGAGAATCCAGTAGCCCTTGGAATTGCTATGGGTTCTATGTCAACAAAAGAAGTGAACAAATCAGAGGAGTTCCTAGACTAGTAATAAATTACAAGCCTCTGAATAATGTTCTAGCAGATGACACTTATCCGATCCCTCATAAAGGTGATCTGATAAGAAGGATTTCAGGAGCCAAGGTCTTCTCTAAGTTCGATCTAAAGTCTGGCTTCTGGCAAGTTGCTATTGCAGAAGGTGATAGATGGAAGACAACATTCAGTGTTCCTCATGGACACTATGAATGGAATGTAATGCCATTCGGTTTAAAACATGCGCCTTCAAAATTTCAGAAGGTAATGGACTCCATCTTTAAACCCTATGATGAATGGTTACTTGCCTATATTGATGATCTGCTCATTTTTTCCAAGAATTTGCAAGACCACTTCAGGCACCTGAAGATTTTTATGAAGTTGGTCCAGAGAAATGGTTTAGTCTTGAGTAAGAAAAATATGGAACTCTGCGAGACTAAAATTAAGTTTTTAGGGCACGAGATTGAAAATGGAGAAATTTCTATTCAGAATCATGCACTTGAATTTGCCGACAAGTTTCCTGATGTCATTCTTGACAAAAATCAATTGCAGAGGTTCTTAGGATGTTTAAATTATGTTAGCAGTTTCTATCCTTTGTGTGCCATTGATAGGTATCTACTCAATCAGAGACTCAGGAAAAATCCCAAACCTTGGGCAGAAAAACATACTAATGCAGTGAAAGAAATCAAATCCAAGGTTAGAAATCTCCCTATCTTACATGTTGCAGATGATAATGCTTATAAAATTGTTGAAACAGATGCAAGCAACATTTTTTGGGGAGGTGTCTTAAAGCAGAAGCCGAATGAAGAAAGTCCCAAAGAGCAAGAACAGGTTGTCCAGTTTGTTTCTGGTGTTTGGAGCAAGTCAGAGTTGAATTATGCTCCAATTGAGAAAGAGGTAAAGGCAGCCTGGAATTGTATTAGTAAATTTTCAATTCATTTGGCTAATAAACATTTTCTGCTCAGAACTGATGCAAAGGCCCTGGAGAAAGTTATTACTAAAGTGATAAAGAACCCAGAAGATGCAAAGTTTGCTAGATGGCAAGCTCTCTTTGCATATTTTGATTTTAAAGCTGAACATATTAGGGGTTCTGATAATTGTCTTCCAGATTTTCTGAGTAGAGAATATATCCAGCACCAAGAACAGAAGAATGATCATGAGAAAGAAGAAATACATTATATGGTCATTCTTACAGAATGGAATCAGGCCAATCAAAGAGAAGAAATCATATATATCCCAGATGAAGAATCATGGCCTGTTTATGCAGAAAAATGGAGGCCAACCTGGCAACTCCGAAACACACAAGTGCTCGATGCAAATCTACAGAGTCATAATGACATCCAGCATTTTGTACCTGAGAGGAGGGTGTACCCTAAAGGAAGTCGGTGGATACATGACATGATGTATTCACATAGCATGATGGCTTCAGAAGAAGCAGAACGGTCACTCTCACAAGACTTTTGGGACCTCTCCGTCATTTTTACTGGTGGTGGAGATAGATCAAAAGTTTACTATAAGTCTTATACCATAAACAGGACAAGGAATCCTGGCCAATATACAAGCGGGAAATTTCAAACATGGCCAGAAAACAATCCAATCCTTATTTTTCCTGACATTGTTTATGATTTTGTAGGATACAGGAGGCTGTGGTGGGACCTATTAAATAAATATGGTCGAGGAGAAACCCACTACAATAGGTTGAAATTTGCTCCTACTTGGATAAATTCACGAGAACCTGTTGTACCTTGGTTATCTGACTGGTGGCATCATTATGGTGTTAGTCCTTTTAGTATGGATCCAAACTATTATGAAACCTACTGCCGTAGGTTTTTTACTGATTGTCTCGAAGGCCCAGCAGGAGAATGCTTCCACTATCCCTGTCAGAAAGTAGGAGAAATTGCAGGACTTGAGTTTAAAATGATAAATCCCATATTAAAATCCTACATGCAGATGCACTATTAGTGGCTTGTCATGACCAAGATCAAGCACCAAATCATCCTTAACAAACCTATGATCGTCCGACGTATCTACACCAAGGGATGATGAGTTTTATAATCTAAGATATCCTGGTATTACAATCTTGGATCCGCCGGCGACATCTGCCAGTACAAGTGGTCCTCAGTAGCCCCACTAAAAATGCTTTCCCTGTGTAATAATGGTACCTAGTCACGGGTCCATAGTGACAGAGCTTTTCACGGAGGCTTTTCATCTGTCCGAAAAGTATCTCCTCTGTAGTAAACTATTCTGTTTCCTCGTGGGCCTTGCACTTAAAGGCATCCACAGTGTACATACACCCACTTTCACATGTATGTGTCGGTAAGTCGAATCTCCGTGCGGATGTCACCTCTCGATGATCTGCTTGCCATGTGTCAATAATCGGATGGTCTACAGGAATGCTTGTCCCCCTTTCCAATCTATATAAGGAAGGGTAAGGCTCATTCACAACCATCGGCATTTGGAGTTTGAGTCTTTGTGTTTTGAGTCCAAGTTATTGCTCCCTGCTTTGCGTCTGCGCAATACTTGCGATCTGCTCGCATCACAGAGTCTTGACTCACAGTCCATAGGAGA